>JALGQJ010000007.1:36683123-37333123 GCA_023055345.1 Quercus wislizeni | reverse complement strand
TATACCTCAAAACCCCTAAATTTTCACCATAACAAACCTTAGATAGCCAACATTGTAAAAATTCATGAACTCACTCATCAAATACATCCACCAAGACCAAAACCCATACATATAACACATGAATATCACTTCTAATGCTCATAAATCACATGAGTATCTTTATTAAGGCTTGGATAAAAATATAACCTCAAGCAAAATATAAAACCCACCAAAAAGATGAGAAAATTTTTACCTCAAAACAAAGATGTGAGAGTGTTTATGGGTTCACATAAATTTTCCGGTGATCTTACCGGAGAATGACAGTGGAAAATGGTGGTGGTGGTGGTGGTGTGGAAGCACCGGTGGAGAGAATGAGAGTAGAGAGGACCGTATGAGAGAATGAAAAAAAAGAGAAAGAAAAGGAATGAAGTGGATGAGCCGGCCAAAGAGAAAATGGTTAGTGTGAAATGAGTGGTGGAGATTGGGGGTTAGTGGGGTTAGGTGGGAGTAAACATGGTCCACAAAAGTCTGACTTTTTTTTTTTTTTTTTTAAACTGGTGGAACGTTACAGTTTGCATATTACCTACAGCCATTTGACAAACAAGAGAAGTTAGACTCGCAATTTGTTGTTCAAGAGAGGAAATATTTACCTTATTAACATGCTTAGATGGAGGGTCAAGCCTCGTGCCAAATTGTTGAGAATTGGCCACCATATTTGCAATCAAGTTTCTCGCGGCCTCGGGAGTTTTATCCACCAAAGCTCCTCCACAAGTTGCATCAATCATGCTCCTATCAGTGGGTAGAAGGCCTTCATAGAAATACTAGATAAGTAGCAGCTCACTAATTTGATGACAGTGGCAGCTTGCACATAATTTCTTGAAACGTTCCCAATATTCATGTAGGGACTCTCCGTTGTACTTCCTTACACCACAAATTTCTTTTTGAATGTTGGCCACCCTTGAAGCTGGGAAATATTTCTCCAAAAACAACTTCTTCATCTCGTTCCATGTTTTAATACTCCCTGAGGGTAGATAATAGAGCCAATCCTTAGCTGAATCCTTCAAAGAAAACAAAAAGGCTCTTAATTTAATTTGATCTTCAGTCACCCCCATGGGCTTCATACTCGTGCATACCACATGCAACTCCTTTAGATGCTTGTGAGGATCTTCACCTGCAAGGCCATGAAAAGTGAGAAAGAGATGTATTAGTCCAGATTTTAATTCAAAAGCAATAGTAGCATCTAAAGTAGGGAATGTTGTGCATAAGGGTTGTTGATTCAAATCAGGGGTAGCAAGCTCTTTTAAAGTTTGAATTTCAGCCATGACTTCGTCCTCTTCTAAATCAAAATCATTAGCAAATAGGGAATCAAGAGCTAGATTGTACTCTTCAAAATTTCTCCGAACTTTCCTCCTTTACCTGCACAAAGTTCTCTCTATTTCTGGATTATACTACAAATCACCTTGATTAGAAGATCAAGTTACAGTCATAAACAATCAAGGAAACTCGAATAAACCATGAAAAACAAATCAGGAAAAATCTAGAGTAATGAAAATAAATAAAAATTCTACGCTAAAACATTAAAAAATAATAATAATAAAAATAAAATAAAATAAAATGCCTAAATACCCTAGAAAATAGTGGAATTTGGCCTCAAGAGGGTGGGGCTTTGGATTACTTAGTCTTGCTCAGAACGTTGTTTACCTTCAAAAAACTATACTATCAAGGCCTAGTTCTACTACAATCAAAATTCTGCCGAAACCGTAACTATCAAAAACTAACAATTTTTTTCTTTTTTTTTTTCTTTTTTTGAAAATTTCAAGAATGAAATAAGATTCACAAGAAGCACAAAAAATCAACTAGAATCACTCCCCGGCAACAGCGCCAAAATTTGGTGTGCTATCACAGGCAACCAAAAATAAAACCTATACTCCTAAAAATATATGTAGTAGTGCGAGTAAGGATCTTTCCCACAAAGAGTATCTAGCCTAGTTTTATACTACATGAATAAGGAGGGGGGGGGGGGGGGGGGGGTTGAGTATAATGAAAACAATTTCAAGAAAAAAAAATAACTAAGGAAGAATTCAAATTAAAGTATTGAAATCAATCAAAAGAATAAACCTTGGTCTAAGTCAACATCCACCATCGGAATTTTACAACTAATCATTGATGCAAGTATATATCAATTCACACTTTGAATATTCACCGTTAGAACTATTTTCCTATCTCTCCTTAGTCGTAGTTAATTAGAAAACAAGCGATCTAATAAACCTAACTACTAAACAACTCAAGACAAACGCTAAAGGTTTAATCTAGTAGCAGCCTTAAGAATTAAAGAGATCGATGAAACTAAACAACACAAACACAAGCGGTTGTATTTAATTTAGTCGAGTGTTCTTCCTAAGATTTAATAATTTCTGACGCAGCAAATCATTAAATCTTGGTTGCTTCACAAGTTAGAGAGATCAAACAATTACGGATTTGATATCTAACCTAGCAGTAGATTGCAACGAATAATAAACTAGTAGGCCTCCTAGTAATTAAACGAGACAATCATGAAAATAGGCACAGGAGAACATCTGATATTCAAAGCATAAATTGAAAAGTAAAAACAAATTAGATCTCACAGTTTTATTGATTCCGAGGCTTCAATTTCCTTCGACCAAGTATAAAAGTTTTAGCCACGCAAGGCCATGATGAAAATGCAAAGGAGAAAATCAGAGAAGAGGGGAGAGAGAGGCATGTGTGTCCAATTTTGATTTCTCCTCCCCCTTTTACACGTTAATTCCCCCTTTCCCAAGCCTACAAAATCTCCTAAAAATATTATCAATAATAATATCCAAATCTGAGTAATTAAGGAAAAATATTAAAAATAAAACAAAGTCCTAATATAATTAGGAAAGTGATGTTTTTCACTGAAATTTTTGTGCATCAGATCTAGAAGCTTCCAAAAATAAACCGCATCAGATCTGTGTATTAGAATTGCAGGTAAAGGAACATTCCAGAACGTCAACAGTGCAAGTGCAGCAAATTCAAGCCCAATTTCGACCTTGATGCAGCCCGTATCTCTCAAAACTTAAAACATGAAAGTTGTAGATCTTTGTCTTGGCGTTCCACACCATCTTGAATCATCTCAATCGGAGCTCGAATAAGAGAGTTATGCCCAGGTTATGAAGTGATGTCAAAGTTGTCCAAAATCGCCCAATTAGCTACGTTTTTCACTTAATGCCTCCATTTGCATCCTAAATCAAAATATAAGAATAATGAGCACATTTAGGCACTAAATAAATATAAAATACTAAACATTAAGGGAGAAAAATATGACATTTTGCATTCTCATCAAGGACCCTGTGTTTACTTCAAGATTTTGGGAGGAGCTATTTAGATTGCAAGGAGTGGACTTAGCAATGTCTCCTACCTATCATCCTCAATCTGATGGGCAGACTGAGGTGGTTAACAGAAGCCTTAAGCAATATCTCAGGGCCTTTGCAGGGGACAAGCCAAGACAGTGGGTGAAATGGTTGCCTTTGGCTGAATTCTAGTTTAATACTAACTACCACACTGCCACTAAGGTGACTCCCTTTGAAGCCCTTTATGGTTTTCAACCCCCTAAGTTGTTGGACTACATCCCTAGCCTCACTAAGGCTGTTGCTGTGGATGATATTTTATTAACTAGGCAGCAAATTTTGGACCTTCTTAAGAGCAACTTAATAGCAGCTCAAGACAAAATGAAATTGCAGGCTGACAAACATAGGTAAGACAGGAGTTTTGAGGTGGGTGATTGGGTTTTCCTTAGGCTGCAACCCTTCAAACAACACTCCCTTCATTGGTCTAAGGTGGGAAAGTTAGCACCTAAGTTCTTTGGACCTTTTCAGATTCTACAGAAGGTTGGGTCTGTAGCATATAAACTGGATTTGCCTTCCAGTTCAGGGGTCCATCTTGTGTTCCATGTTTCTTGTGCGAAGGCTAAGATTAGACAAGCAGTTACTCCAATTCCAACACTTCCACTAGTTGATGCTCAGGGTCATATCACTCCTGAACCAAAGGCTATTTTGTAGCAAAGGCAATGTCAGCTCAAAAGGTTCAAGGATGCTACTGAGGTTTTGGTTCATTGGGAGGGCTCTTCTCCAACTGATGCCACTTGGGAACTTCTTCATAAATTGTAGGTTCAGTACCCTCACCTTGTGGGCAAGGTGCTTTAAAGGAGGGGACATTGTTAGGACCTTCACTAAGGTGCATTTGAGACATTGTGGTTAGACAGTGCAGGGCAATGTGTTGGGGTGTGCTGTTGTGGGCAGGGCAACATGTTGCTGTATGCAGTTGTGTATGCTGTGGTGGGCAGGACAGGCAGGGCAGTGTAAGGCTTGACAAAGTGGTAAGGGAGGTTTGTACAGAGTTAGTTACGAGTAGCATTAAAGTGTTGTACTGTTGTACTGCATTAAGTGTTGTACTTAGTTAGTTAAGCTAAGATGTGTTGTACCTAGTTAGTTAGAGCAGAATATAAGCTACAATTCAGATTGTAATGAGAATTCATTGAAGAATAATACATTGAATAGCTAATTCTTGAATTGCTATAGGAGGTAGATTCCCTCGAAGAATCAATGAAGGCCTAGTTCTCTCGAACTACTAAATTGAGAAGCAATAGACATTAGGGACATTGGATTCTTAACATCGGTTCACTTTTCTTTGTCCAGCGAGCTATAAGCCTATAACAGGTTTTCATAACATGCAAATAATGAGAGAAACTCTTTAATTTCAGAAAAATAAATAAATAAATAAATTAGTAGTGGAAGAGTCCAATGCTGAAGTCCAAAAGACTAAAAACGTTGAAATCTTTTAATCTTCAGAATTGATTGACTAAATCAATCACTACATTAAGACTACAAATCCTAGTTTTGAAATGAGCTAATTAAACGTGGGAACAATCAATTACTATCATCCAAATGTGGGGACAATCAATAGAGTTCAGTTGGGCTGTAATTTGCTCTAATTTATCATCTTAATGGGCTTCTTGCCTTTAGGAAAGGAATATTTTGCAAAAGCAAAAATTTCAATCAATTTAGCTACGGTTTATGACAAGAAGATAGGGAAATTTGACCTAGCTAGCTTGTAGCCTTATGATTAAGGAGGTGAATTAAGAACTTTTGGTCAAGGATTCCCATCTTGGTTAGGGGAAATTTGACCAATTAAAAAGTAGTTCAACAATTAGGACGAGTTTCTGATATGTAAGGACACTGCTAAGTCTCAATATCCATAATCCAAGAGAAAAGAAAGGTACACAGATATGACAACAAATAATTCAGATTCACTTAGAAAACATAAATTAGCTTCATTTTCTTTATTGAAATAACTAAACCAAACTAATTACAATCAATTAACTGAAGTAGGCTTCAAATCAAGTCCAAAGCACTCGGATTAGAAGAAGCAAATTCAAGAAGCTCAGCATCACGCTCAAATACAGCCATGTCTTGCTCTTCCAAAGTGACAAATACTTCAACCCCATTCCCACTTCTTGTATCCATCAAGAGGATAGCACCATTGATCGCACACCTAGCAACAGTCACCCATATTGGCTTTCCCCACCCAAAATCCGCTTCATATAATGGGAAATTACACCAACTGCTACTTGTATATACAACTTGATTACCACCAATGAACAATTTTCTTGACTCTTTCAAATTCTCTTTTATGGTTGACAACCATTCTTCCCCCCTAAACTTTTTCGCATAAGTGTTGCAAAAATTTGCCATGCTTTCTTTCATTTGACCCACCAAACCATGCAACTCTATATCACTCTCCCCCTCCATTGTTGATACTGCAAAAAGGGAAGCCACGTTTCCCATAGTATTTTCCGGCAAAGGTGGTTCCACCCTTTTACGCATGTTAATTGTTTGGAGTAACAGGGTTGGTTTTGTGGAACCAGAACTTGATCTAGATGCAGAAATTGCACATTTATAAATAAGTGCAGTCACAACTTCAACACGTGTGGGATTTTTCACTTTGTCACCAACTATGGCCTTGAGGGCAACTATCTTAGAGGCATCAAATACGAACCTTTCGGAGAAACTGTTTCCTTCTTTAGTAACAGCTTCTGGTAGAATTGGTAGGTCACCTTGTGGGAACATAGAAGCCAAGTTGAACTCAGGAGACAATTTTCCATCTGGGTTACGAGTCATAGTGGCCCAATCATTGATGAACGAGGCCATTGTGGCTGCGTCTCCAACCTTGTGTGACAAGCACACACCAATGGCCATACCTCCACAGTCAAAGTAGCTTATCTGAACAGCCACTAAGCTTCTCAACTTTGAATCTTTCCACTGCAAATCATCTGGAAAAAACAGGTTTATTGTCTCAGCTTTTGGATTTTTGAGGATTTCAGATAGCATACATTTGATTCGAGCTTCTAAAAACACCACTCCTTCATCGTTACAGTCAATAGAAACCCTCTCTCTAACTCTACCGGCAAATGGGTAGTAAAAAGAAAGAGTTTTAGATAGGGAATTCTTAAGCTGACTTGATGTATCAGAGCAACACTTTGGGTAGAAATAAACAATTGGAACATAAAGATAAGGAGAGCGCTGATCAAACAAAGAGAAGCTGTGAGTTTTGAGATGAGGCGGGGTTGGAGAAGAGGGTTTGATGGTTCCCCTTGATATAATTTCGGGCTGCATGATTTTCAGACCCTTTTTTTTTTTTTTTTTTGTATACGCTAATGTGCAAATCTTATCTGAAGAAAATACTAGGCTCTATCGGTTTATATCATTGCCTGTAATTTAATTCCCTCTACATTAAAGATAAACACATAAGGTTATATAAATTATTTTCCTTTCCAACAAAAAAATAAATCATTTTCCAAACATATTATAACAAACGTACGTACGAATGTTATTTAATACCCTGTTGTTGTTTTTTTAAATATTCAGGGTGCAAGATTCTCAAAAAAAAAATATTCAGGGTACAATTGACAAAGCCACGAAGAAGGGAATCTTTTTGTACAACTCTTGGGAATATTTGGAGTCAAACAAACAGAGGGGCTACACGGTTCGATTTGCAAGCCCCAATAACATGTCAAGTGCAACTAAAAGCCAACAGAGTCAGGCAATAGTTTCATTCAGGCTTAGACCAAAATATGATTCCTTTTGCGTAAACCAAAATGGGTCGGTGGCTTGGGTGTAAGAAGAAAGAGTTATTTTAATACAGCACTCTCGGAAATATTAATTAGGTTACTTTAATAGAGAGCAATAGTTTCATGCAGGCTAGACCAACTAGTTCTTGCTTCCCTTTTGTTGAGTACAATTTTTCCACCACCATGTGACACGATTCTATTGGTAACCCACGCCACCTCAAGATTATGGGCTAACTCTCTTTCAAGCCCAAAAAGCCTTAGTTTTTATACAATTAAATGAATTATACAATTACAAGAATTAGACTTTCTTTCTAAGAATCCATGTATTCCTGGATTGGACTTGATTATGTCAAAAATCGTCAGTTGGGTCATTCGTCCAATCCAGAGCTTTGGACGGTCTTATAGAATCTGCAAGATAAAGAAAGTTGATAGAAGAGAGAAGAGACAATCTGATTGTGCCCGAAGGGAGAGCCTCCGATGCTTAAGTTAGTATTAGCCTCTATATATATATATATATATATATATTGAGAGAGTTTCAACTTATAGCATCCACTTTTGATGATAGCTCTTTATCATCAGACCAAGACACCAATCAATTTTTGATATAGGCGAGGATTAAACCTCAGATCTCTTATACAACCATCAGAGATTTTACCAGTTGAGCTAACTGGAACCCACTTAGCCTATATATTTTGTATATAGATATTAATTTTGTAGTATATTTTGACGTATTTTATCAAGTGAGATGGATTGTCCCTTTTATAGGTGATTTGTATAGTTGTTGTGTACATAAATGTTTACATGTACATAATTACAAGTAATTATTTTCCTGTGTGTGACGGTTTTTATCTTAATGGAAGTTTAAGATCGATAAGTAACAGTCGTCATTAACTAGGCTTTATTTCTAACCTCATGGTTGATAACCTCTCCACTTCACCGAATGGGTTCATGGCCTTTTTTTTTTTTTTTTTTTAATTTGAAAGATAGCGCACATCTTCTCTACAAATTACTCTTTAAATGTAGGTATATACCTCTTTTATGCTTCCGGTTCTAGAAAGCATTCCATGAATCTTCGATGGCATTTCTCAAATCTCAATCAGTCATTATATACGTACAGGTCTCAATCTTTTAGCTTGGCCATCTCAATCTTATAGCTTAGCCAACAAATTCATCGTTGAGTTAAGATATCTCATATCATCATGGGTGAATGGACTGAATATGAAACAACCAACCTATGAAGTTGAAATTTACTCTCTTGCTCACATGGGGAGTCCATCTCATATGAGGGGGAGGATACATGCAACGGAAATAGCATGTATTTTCTCCTTTTTCCTGGTGACTTTCATACCCTTTTTAATAGTAATAAACATAATATATTCTACAGTTGATCAACTACTTCTTGAACTTGGCGTCTTTCTTAGGTAAAATAAGACTGAACTTTCTTCAACCCTGAGACCTGTCTAATTCCCTTATAGCAATTAGACTTGGACAACGGTTTTATCAATTCTCTAGATGATTTCATGACTTGAGAGAGTGATTTAATAATACTTTCGTGTCCAACTGAGTTTAAATAAAAATAATCACGTCCGGCTTCTAAAATTATTGCACAATTAAAACCTACAAATTATTTTGGAATGGAACTCTGGAACTACAAAATAATATATATAAAATTTGCAAGCCTTTCACAAACTAAATACATTAAGAAAAAAAGAGTATGAGATTTATTTAGCAATCATGGAGATCAATATCATTTCTACAGAAAACATCAAACCATCTTCTCCTACTCCTGATCACCTTAGAAGCTTCAAAGTTTCCCTCTTAGATCAATTAGCCCCACACTTCTATGTGCCCCTTGTTCTATTCTACTCCGCTGATGAATTCAGAAGCAAAAGCGTAGATCATATCCAAATATGTGATCAACTAAAGAAATCTTTGTCAAAAACCCTTACCCACTTCTACCCACTAGAGGTAAGCCTTAAAGGAAATTCCTTTGTGGAGTGTGATGATGAAGGTGCTAGCTATGTGGAAGCTAGAGTCAACATTGATCTCTCAGAGATTCTACAAAACCCAGATATGAATATATTGACGCAGTTTCTTCCTCTTAACCCTTACAAGGTGAATGACAAGGGAGTTCCTATGACAGCCTTTCAAGCTAATATCTTCAACTGTGGTAGTATAGGCATTGGGTTATGCATTTCACATAGGATTGTTGATGGTGCAACGTTTGCAACTTTCCTCAACGCATGGTCCGAGGTTTCAAAGGGTGCAACACAAACCATCATTCCCTCTTTTGATTTGGCTTCATTATTCCCACCAAAAGATGTAAATGTGCAAGTGCCTCATGGTGTGATCAGTGAAGAGAACACGGTAACAAAGAGATTTGTATTTGATGCAAGAAGCTTGGGTCTTCTTAAAGCCAAGGTTGGCCTCAGTGGCGGCCATGCCAACCCATCACGTGTCGAAGCAGTAACCTCTCTTATATGGAAAACCGACTTGTCTGTAACTAGAGAAAAGCTAAGGAAGACTAGCATATCATCTACTTTGTCCCATATGGTGGACTTAAGAGGAAGGATGGTCCAACGTTTGCCGGAGCATTATATTGTTGTGGTAACCTTTGGCAATCGGCTATTGCATCATTGACTAAGGAGGAAAGCAACATAGATTTACATGACCTGGTAGGTCACATAAGGAAAGCAACAAAAAAGATTGACAGTGATTACATAGAGAAACTTCAAGATGCATTATTGGAGGCCTTTGAATTGAGATTGGAAATGGTGGCCAATCAAGAGGTGGAGATGTACAGGTTTAGTAGTTGGATTAGGTTCCCATTCTACAATATTGACTTTGGATTTGGAAAGCCAATCTGGGTTTGCACGACTAATGTGCCCATCGAGAATATTGTTATTTTGATGAGTACCAGATCAGATAATGGAATTGAGGCATGGGTGACCCTAGCTGAGCAAGTGATGGCCAAATTTGAATGTCACCATGAGCTTCTGGAATTTGTTTCCTCTACGTAGTTCTAAAACCACATATCCAGTTGTCTGACTCAGATGCTTCGTATTTTTAAGCCCCATTGTATGTTTCGATTTCCTAAAATCCTAGACAAACATGTTGGTTTGTCAATGGTCGTGTTTCATTGTTTTTTCATCTAGTTTTCTTTCGTTGCTTTATATTAATTTGAACTAGTATCTAACCCATGCGTAAATTTTAGTAATGTTATTGATATTAGCTTGAGTTTTTTTATTTTTTTTGCAACATAAGAAATGATAAACCCTGTCCATATCATTAAATTAAAGTTACTTTGTGATTCTGAGTTAATACAACAAATTGGTGATTACCTGAAGGCTGAACATTACAATAATAATGGAAATAACACAACGAGAAACTGAATAATAATTCTGAATATTATTAATGTAAAGAAGGAAATTACACAACACTATTTGGACTGAGGCGCGGCACTCTTACTCACCAACGGATATGGTAATTACTCTGAATGGGCTGTCAAGTAGGAGGATATACCTCCACCCTTCACTTCCCTCTTGCGCACGTATCTAGCCCAATTTCTGAAACAATTCATGTTAAACCATTAATCAGCACAATTAAAAAGAATAAAATAGTCTCTCTCCTTTTTAGTGTGGGATTAAACATTTTCACTAACTCCTCATCTTCCATATTCACTCCCACATATTTACATTTATGTTATAACATTCATACATTTTAATTATTTAATATTAAAATGCTCCAACAAAAACCGATAACAAAAAGTTAGCATAAATAAGCACTTACCCTTTGTGAGTCAAGAGGCTACACATACAATCTAACATACATCATTACCCAACAATGTTTCAATTCACCCCATAGCAAAGTAATCAAGCAAATGAACTTTGAAATATCTATCTGGTGTTACGATCGATGGTATGTAGATTTTAGGAAAAAATATGCAGTACCGATAAATTAAACAACAATACTATTTAACTACTCAGATTTATTATGGTATGAGGAGAACATGAATACATTATGAAAGCCCCTATTCCTTATGTTACAAGTGAGTTTTAATTATAATGGTTTAGATGGCCTAATTAGTAGGCTCCACAAACTTTCAAAAGATTAAAAACATAGACAAACCAAATGCTTGTTGTTTTATGGTAAATTTCTGTAAGTTTCTCTCACAAACCTTTTAAAGAACAATGTATAACTTAGAAGAGTCGATCCCTATAAAGCAAATTATTGTAGGATTTATTTTACTTTGATTTTATTTTTCATATAAATTGCTCGATGGAATCCATGACTCGTACAAAATTTAAACGGTTGGAACTAAGAAGAAATAAATTTCTAAATATATAAATAGATTAGTTTTTGTTATAAGTCAATCATTTATTGACTTCATATTTATCACAACATGAGGAGAGAAAAAAAAATCAAATGAAAAGATTACATATCAAGTCTAAAAAGAATTTTATAGAACATATGCCATGCTTTACAAAAATAACATAAATAGAACAACTGAAAAATACAAAGGTTTCTTCAAATTGAGATCACTTAAATATATCAACATCTATGTAATCCACAATTCACACTGAAAAAAGGGTTCTCTTAAGATCAATCAATAAATAATATTAATACATACACATACACAAATGAAATTTAGTTCAATAAGTATTTCAGAACTCATTGAAATCAAGTCCAGGTGTGTAAATTACCTTTGATCTGCAACTTCCTCGTCTCAACAATTTAAATATCAATGAAAAAGCCATAAATATCACCTATGTCTTCTTTCTCACATACGTGGAGTGGAGCTTCCAACTTAATTTTGCAGTGTATCCTCGTATACAGTATCTATGTGAATTTCAGATTACAAACTTTAGTGCTGTTAACGTATATTATGTTATGGGCTTTAGGCCCAGCTAGATTACTTGTATAGCACACTTGTACTTGTACTACACTTTACTTGTACCGCACACATATGCCTCCTATATAAAAGCATTGATGTATATTCTTTGATTAAGAAATACAATACAAATCATTCAGTATTTCTAACATGATATCAAAGCTACTTCTCTGACCTTTTCTTAGCAGTCTAGTCTTTATTAGTGTGACTCCCTTTCCAACATCGCTTTCGCCATCACAACAGCCGCCGCAACCTCTCGCCGTTGAACCTTCGACGTCATCTAGCCGTCGTCCTTGGGTTTCGGACCTGCAGCTATCGTTGTTAAGGAGTTTCACACTGCACAGACCACTGCCATTTGCATCACCACTACAAATATTGCTGCGATTACATTTGTGAAGGTACCACTGAGATCATCTTGCGCCGATCTACACACTCGTGGAACCCTCAACACCATCAGAGACTACATGCACCCCCACGCGCCGTTCAAAGGTTCTATTTCGCTGATCACGCGCCGTCCACGCGCCACTACACATCTAGGTTTTCTCTCACGCGCCCCCATGCACCGCAACTTCAGGTCACGCGCCTCCACGCGCTCTCACGCGCCTCCACACACCTCAACCCTCTTGCTAACGTCATTGCTGACGTCATCCATGTCAGCCCTCATTGCATCGTTGCTAACGTCACTTTACGTCAGTCGCTAACGTCATCCTTTGACTTTTTGGTTTGACCGTTGACTTTTCAAGTTTGGTCGTTGACTTTGACCGAGAGTTGACTTTAACCGTTGACTTTTCTCCAATGTTGACTTTTTCAGTCCAGGTTCTCCTTACCCAGTTTTTCACGTAAATTTCATTTTTGCAGTCTGTTTTTGCATATTGTATCTCTAAATGGATAAAAATGATATTTTTCTTCCTCGCCCCCATCAATACTGTGTTGGAGGGGAATAAGAATTACTTATCTTGGTCTCAAGCTATGCGCAGTTTTCTTAAGGGTCGCATGCTCTGGCATTTTTGTACTGGTGCAATCACTATTCCTGTCAAGGGAGCCGATGAAGAAGATGCTACTTTTCTTGATCACATGATTGAATGGGAAAGTCACAACTACATGATCCTCACATGGATTCGGAACACTTCCATTCCCTCCATCTCCAATCTGTTGGGCAGTTTTGATGATGCAAAATCAGCATGGGATATGTTGGCCAAAAGGTACTCAACTACTCATGGATCCATGAAATATCAATTAGTGGTTGAATTGCATCAACTCAGGCAAGAATCAGGGCAGTCCATCAATGACTACTATGATCAGCTTCACTTCATTTGGGACCAAATTGACCTTTCTGATCCAACTTGGGCATGCTCAAAGGATGCTCAGCAATATGCTACCATTAGAGATGAATTTTGCCTCTATGAATTCCTAATGTCATTTCACAAGAACTTTAAGCCCATTCGAGGTCAGCTTCTGAATCGTAGTCCTGCTCCCTCTCTTGATACTGCTGTGAACGAGTTGGTTAGAGAAGAAGATCGTCTTGCAACCCTTCAAGCCCAGAATAAGCTCAATGTTTTGGCTATTACTCCTTTTGCTCCACTCATAGAGCAACCTTAGCAATCAGGTGATCCCTCTGACTCTAGCAATCGTCGCAAGCAGACCAACAAAAAGTTCTGCAACTATTGCAAGTGTCCTAGCCACACCATTGAGACTTGTTATCGTCGCAACAAATCTACTGCTGTTGTTGCTAATACTGAGCCTACTCCGCCAATGGCTTCCATTTCAGCTGAGTCCCAGTCTTCTGGATCCACTATCAACCTCTCCCCCACTGAACTACAGGAGATCATAGCCCAGGCTGTTTATATGGCTGGTAATGCATCTCTTTCCACTGCTCTCTCAGTTCTACCCGGTAAGTCTCAAACTTGGCTTCTTGATTCTACCTGCTGCAATCACATGACACCTCACTCCTCCCTATTCTCCAAACTTGATCCTGCACCACATCCTCTAAATATTCATATAGTTGATGGTTCCACCATGCATGGGAATAGTCGAGGTTTTGTTTCAACCTCTAACCTCTCTGTTCCTGGAGTCTTCCATGTACCTGACCTATCCTATAATTTGTGCTATGTGGGACAATTAGCTGAACTAGGTTATCGCCTTAGTTTTTACTATTCTGGGTGTATTGTGCAGGATCCGAAGACGAGGTAGGAGCTTGGGACCGGTCCTAGAGTTAGGCGTATGTTTCCCGTGGACAATCTTCATCTTCCACCTGTTGCTCCTATTTCTGTTGCTGCTGCAGCTATTGCAGTTTCTTCCTTACTTTCTCTCGCACTTTGGCATTTTCGTCTTGGTTATGCACCATCTTCTCAGGTACAACAGTTAGCTTCTAAGGGTCTATTGGGTTCTATGTCCAAAGACAATTTTTATTGTACTTCATGTCAATTAGGAAAATAGCCAGCTTTGCCTTTTAATAACAGTGAATCCATTTCTAATAGTATTTTTCAGTTAATTCATTCTGATGTTTGGGGACCTTCTCCTATTATTAGTATTGGTGGATCTCGATATTTTGTTGTTTTTATTAATGATTATTCTCGTTATAGTTAGATCTTTCCTATGAAATCTCGTTCTGAAATTTTACCAATATACTACAAATTTGCAAAAATGGTTGAAACACAATTCTCCAAACGTATCAAAACTTTTCGATCTGATAATGCTCTTGAATATACTCAATATGCGTTTCAAGCTCTATTACATACCTATGGCACTGTACATCATCTAACTTGCCCAGGTACCTCTCAGCAAAATGGTCGAGCTAAAAGAAAACTTCGTCATATTCATGACACTGTTCGTGCTCTTCTTCTTTCTGCCAAAGTTCCTACCCCATTTTGGGATAAAGCTACTCTTCATGCTGTTCATGCGATTAATCGCATTCCAAGCATTGTCATCCATAATCAGACTCCATATGAGCATCTCTTTGGGTCACCCCCTGACTATCATCACCTTCTCTCCTTTAGATCTACTTGTTTCGTTCTTCTTCAGCCTCATGAGCACAACAAACTTGAGCCTCGATCTAGACTTTATTGTTTTCTTGGTTATGGCGAAACTTAAAAAGGGTATAGGTGTTTTGATCCTGTCTCTCATCGTCTTCGTGTTTCTCGTAATGTTGTCTTTTGGGAACACCGATTATTTGTTGAACTCTCACTTTCGTTCTTCCCTGACTACCTGCTTTGTTTTAGAACTCTTTCCAGATGAGTCTCTTGTTCCTTCTACATATACTTTTGATCCTCCTTTGGACTTCTCTCTAGATATTTTTGATACTTCTCCTAGACAGGTTGAAGATGAACAAGTTGATGACGAGCTACCCCACCTTGAGCCTAGTTCCCCTGCTCCTGCTCCGCCTGAAGATCCTTCACAAGACATTCCACCTTGCCACTCAACCCGGGTAAGATCCATTCCTACACATTTACTTGACTATCATTGTTACACTACCCTTGCTACACTTCACGAGCTTCAAACCTATCGTAAGGCCTCCACTGACCCTTTATGGCAGATTGCAATGAAAGAGGAACTTGATGCATTAACCAAAAATCATACTTGGGATCTGGTCCCTCTCCCTCCTAGACAGTCTGTGGTTGGTTGTAAGTGGATCTATAAGATCAAGACTCGCTCTAATGGGTCCATTGAGCGCTACAAGGCTCGTCTTGTTGCAAAAGGTTTTACATAGGAGTATAGGATTGATTATGAAGAGACCTTTACTCCAGTTGCTCATATCTCATCTGTTCGTGCCCTTTTAGCTGTTGCTACTGCTAGTTAATGGGATCTTTTTCAGATGGATGTTAAAAATGCTTTCCTTAATGGGGATCTAAATGAAGAAGTCTATATGCAACCTCCTTCTGGTCTCTCTATTGAATCAAACAAGGTTTGTCATCTTCAACATGCACTTTATGGTCTTAAACAAGCTCCACGAGCTTGGTTTGCCAAATTTAGCTCCACTATCTTTTGCTTGGGTTATACTGTCAGTCCGTATGATTCTGCCTTATTTCTTCGTTGTACTAATAAAGGCACCATTTTGCTTATTCTATATGTGGATGATATGATCATAATTGGTGATGACCTCAGTGGCATTTAAGAACTTAAGGATTTTTTCAGTCAACAGTTTAAGATAAAAGATCTTGGACATCTTAGCTATTTCTTGGGTTTTGAAATTACTCATTCCACAGATGGTCTTTATATTACTCAAGCCAAGTATGCTTCTAACCTTTTGTCTCAAGCTGGACTCACTCAAGCCAAGTATGCTTCTAACCATTTTGCTTCTTCTATATGTGGATGATATGAGCATAATTGGTGATGACCTCAGTGGCATTTAAGAACTTAAGGATTTTTTCAGTCAACAGTTTAAGATAAAAGATCTTGGACATCTTAGCTATTTCTTGGGTTTTGAAATTACTCATTTCACAGATGGTCTTTATATTACTCAAGCCAAGTATGCTTCTAACCTTTTGTCTCAAGCTGGACTCACTAACAGCAAGACTGTTGACACTCCAGTTGAACTTAATACGCATCTGACACCCTCGGGAGGGAAACCATTGTCTAATCCTTCTCTTTACAGACGATTGGTTGGCAGCCTAGTTTATCTCACAGTTACTCGTCCAGACATCTCCTATGCTGTTCATCAGGTAAGTCAGTATCTGTCTGGTCCATGGTCAACTCACTATGCTATTGTTCTGCACATTCTTCGATACCTGAAGGGCACTCTCTTCCATGGCCTTTTCTACTCAGTTCAGTCTCCTCTTGTACTTTGTGCATTCTCTGATGATGATTGGGTAGGGGATCCCACTGATCGTAGGTCCACTACAAGTTATTGCTTTCTTCTTGGTTCTTCTTTGATTTCTTGGTGAAGTAAGAAACAAACTTTTGTGACCCACTCCAGTACTGAAGCAGAATATCATGCCCTTGCTAATACCATATCTGAGCTCCTTTGGCTACGATGGCTTCTTAAGGATTTGGGTGTGTCCACATCCTCTGCTACTCCCCTTTATTGTGACAACCAGAGTGCCATTCATATTGCTCACAATGATGTCTTCCATGAACGGACTAAACACATCGAGATTGATTGTCATTTTATCCGTTATCATCTTGTCCATGGTGCTCTCAAGCTTTTCTCCGTCTCCTCCAAAGATCAACTTGCAGATATCTTCACCAAGTCACTTCCTAAGGGACGCACTCGTGATTTGGTTGACAACCTCAAGCTGGTCTCACATCCACCTTGAGTTTGAGGGGGGCTATTAACGTATATTATGTTATGGGCTTTAGGCCCAGCTAGATTACTTGTATAGCACACTTGTACTTATACTACACTTTACTTGTACCGCACACATATGCCTCCTATATAAAGGCACTGATGTATATTCTTTGATTAAGAAATATAATACAAATCATTCAATATTTCTAACAAGTGCTGTATAGAGGTGTCATGTGCAATTGACCTTTGTGGCACTAACAGCCCTGAAAGCGACATGAGCATCTACAAGTTTAGACAACCATCCATGTGCATTCAACCTCTTAAAGCACCATTAACCATCTAATGCTCCTATTAACCAAAAAAATTGAGACCTTCACATTAGTTCGAAGATGTTTCGGTGGTTATCGTGTGTGGATTGAGAAGTGCTTCACTACTTGCAGCTTTGGATGCAGCAATTTCTTCTAAACGCTTCCATATCGCCTCCTGTTTTGTTTTGATCTCCTCCACTTTCGCTTCATCTTCCTGGAATTGGCGCAAGCATTCCTCAAATAGCTCAAGATCAACATCAGAGACAAAGAAGATCTTGTGGACATTAATCGTCAAGCTTTGAACCACCTGATTCCAGTGGTTACGACCATTTTTCTCCAGAGCAGGGAAGATGATTGGCAGTATAACTTTACGGTTTTGTTTGATTAAGAGCCTGTTTGGACAAGGTGTTTCCACAACTCAATTCTCAGTTTCCATAACTCATAACTTAAAAATGGTGGGACCCATAGCAAAAAGGTTGTTTGGCCAAACGATAACTCTGTTTCCATCACTCAATTCTCTGATTTTTGAGTTATGAGTTATGGAAACTGAAAACAACAAAAAGCTGTTTTCAGTTTCCATAACTCATAACTCAATGGCATTTCCGTAAATAAACACACATGAGGGACCCACAGCCGCAACTTTTGACCACCTTTTTTTTTTTTTTTTTTTTTTTTTTTTTTTTCTGGGTTGACGTTGGCTGTTCGTTCCTCTTTTTTTTCTTTTTTCTTTTTTTCTGGGTTGGCGTTGGCTGTTTGTTCCTTTTTTTTTTTTTTTTTTTTTTACTGGTTCGTCTGTTCTGTTCTATTCTTTTTTTTTCTTTTTTCTTTAGTACCTAGACTCACCAAACTTAGTGAAAAAAAAAAAAAAAAGAAGAAGCTGCTAGTGGAAAAAAAAAAAAAGCTGCACTATGACAGGCGTGGGCCCTCCAAATAGTGTGAAAAATAGTGAGTGATGGAAACTGAGTGATGAAGGCAAACGGATGTGAAAAATTGAGTGATGAGTGATGAGTGATGAGTTATGAGTGATGAGTGATGAGTGATGAGTGATGGAAATTGAGTGACGGAAATTGAGTAACCATTTTTTGTTGGCCAAACAGGCTCTAAGTTTTCAATGCGGTCATTGTTCCACAAGTACAGATCTCTCTCTGCCACCTGTAAAAGCAAGTATCCATTAAAATATTCAAGTTCTTTCTGTTTTTTTTAAACATTTAAGTATTCAAACTTCAAGAAACACATATGATGTATTATCATCATCTATTAGAGATTAAACTAGGATTAGGATTCCAATATGAATAGATGACCAAGGTATGGAAGTCCTAAACCAGAATCTCATGTTAAATCTTGACGCACAAAAGAACTTTTAACCAACATCTGCCTGTATGCCAAAGGCAACTGAATATACTTTGATATTTGATCAAGTCAAACAAAATCAAAATGATTGTAAAAGGGCACAAACTTCAGTTGCAACCATTATGGGATACTCACTTCATAAGCAATTGGAAACAGTTAGTATATAGAAGTACGTGTTTATTTCAAGCTAATCCTACACTAATTGAGTTAACAAGCAATACCACAAAAACCCAGACTTGATCAGTACAACATTGAACCACAACCTATAAGATGGGAGAGCACTGTAGCACCTGATCCTCCAATCTCCCTTGACAAAGAACAGTGCAACTAGAAAATGCACCAAAGGAAAATATCATACAAACATCTGATCAAACTTTACTTGGCTAAGTTTCGATAGATGTATTATGCCTAATATAAACATATGCATCTATGCATTAAATAAGGTCCTCTCAATGCTTTCTATTTAAATTGAATGATAACTTAGAACAAGGTAAATTTTCTTTCTCTAAGTACATGAATCAAATATACTCAATGTTTTAGAAACCGGACCATACAAAGAACCAGAAAATGAAGAGATTCAAGATAGGTAGAACTAGAATTCAACCAAAGGTCAGACCATGATCACATCATAAATAATTGAATAATTAATTAAAAAGTAAATAAATAGAAGAAAAAAATTGTAAAAACTTAGCTTTATTGAATAAAAAGAAATTCTAAAGAAATCTAAAAAATTTTGAAGCATATTTCATGACTTATACAAGAAAACTAGAAAACAATAAAGCCTAAACGATAGAAATTATTTTAGAATAATAATAAAACTTAAAGTAAAAAGCATAAACAAACAAATAGTTTCCAGTATCGCATTGTAACGTCATAAAAATAATATCCATTCTCAAATATATATATACATATATTCATAAATACACTTATACGTATTCATATATA
The DNA here is from genome assembly GCA_023055345.1 of Quercus wislizeni. Taxonomy (NCBI): domain Eukaryota; kingdom Viridiplantae; phylum Streptophyta; class Magnoliopsida; order Fagales; family Fagaceae; genus Quercus; species Quercus wislizeni. Next base: position 37,313,303 of record JALGQJ010000007.1, on the reverse strand, counting down.
CATATATAAAATATATGGCAGAACATGAGCTACAATGTATACATGTGTGTATGACAATATGATGATTGGTTTGTGTCAAGAGTGAAACACATAATAACAAAACTTTAGCGGAAAAGGTTTAGCTAGAATAATAGCTGACACGATAAATAATATAAAAAGGTACTATAGCAGAATAACTAGTACAGCAAATGAAGATACCACAACAGGACAATTGATGCAGCGAACATGATAAAAACATGCTACAGCACACTGACTAAATATAGCAAATATAAGTTCTAACAAGTGAAATCAAATATATTTGTGATCGAGATCAAGTATTGAATCTTTCCGTAGAATATGTAAACCAAGAAGGAACTAGGGGTGTCAAATGGGCGGGTTTGGGTGGGTTTGGGGTGGATATAATTGGGTTGAGTATATAAAACCCATTCACCCATTAAAACCCATTTAACTAATTGCTTCAAACCCAAACCCAACCCAACCCAATTATAATGGGTAAACCCCAACACACCCAATTATCAAAATTACCAAAATGCCCATAAACACATTAAAAGCTCGGCAACAGAAAAATGGAGGAACAAGATAAGAAACTATAAGTGGTCCACTATTTGGTTGCCAAGAAAAAAAGAAAACAAAAATAAAAGAAGACAAAACCTCTATTCCGCGTTTGGTTGCCAATAAAATGATAGAGAAAATGGGAAGAGAAATTAAAAAAATGAGAAATCCAGATCACTCATTATTCAAATGCCAGCAAAACACCAACATTAAAATTAAGCAAACATCATTTTCCTTCCATTACCTCCACTTTCTCGACAACCAAACAGAGGACAACGATGGCCAGTAATTACAAATTCCCAAGCCCGAAGTGATCACGCGCGCTTGGAAAGCATGAGTGAAGAACGCGCCTACTCTCTGCGGCGAAGAACCGTAGGGAGAGGACAGCTCAACGATTTTGGGGAGGAGATCGGTGGCATCATCGAGAATTTCCATGGAGACGCACTCGGCGCACTGCAAAAGGAGACCTAAGAGTCTAAGCCCACTCGACTCGCTCTCGTCGCAGTGTAGTTCTTCGACGAGCGCTTTCTCACCAGAAACGGAGACTTCATCAAATAGATTTCTACGCTTCATTGCTGTGGTGGTTTCGTCGCCGAAGCTGTCGTCGTAGTCCACGCGTTTCGAATTCAAGTTAGATACCAAACAATGCAAATGGTGAATAGTGATAAGTGTAATTTTTACATGATTTTTATTATCCTCTATTTATTAAAATTGTTAGTTTTCCTTTATTTCTTTTGATTTGATTTGATTTTTATTTATATTTATCTATTCATTTGTGCTTTGAAGGAATGAGAAGATTTCAGATTAATCTACAAGGGCTTTACATGCAAAGTGGGGCTAGGCCAATTGAATCAAGTCAACTTACATCCAGCCAGGCATGAATTCAAGAGAAGACCAACCCAATTAAATTTAAGTCTAACTGGAGCAAGGAATCAAAGGAAATTTGCACCAAATCCAAGTCCAATTCGGATTAGGATTCCAGCCTGCACATCAGTTAGTATTTTTGGCATAACTTTCGGCTCAGATATCCAATCGAGATGATTCAAGTTGGGCTGGAAATTTAACTTAAAGGGATACAACTTTTTAGTTTACCAAAAGTCCGAATTATGACGTTAAATGGTCCAAAATCGTCGGTTAACTGAAGCCAAAAAATCTGGGATTTTCTCCAAACGGGAATAGGATTCCTTGACCTATTTAAAGGCTCTTTAGGGAAAAAGGAGAGAGGAGGAGAAAAACCTAAGAGGAAAAGGGGGCGCGGCATAGAAGAATTTGCTTGTGAGAGTCTTTATGAAGAGGAGGATCTGAGGACAAGGGCGAGAGCTTCATGTTGATCAACCAATTCAGATGAAAGACATAAGTTTTATTTGTTTTCTTTTAAATTTGATTATGAACTAAATTTTATTTTCTAGAGCATTGATGTAGTCTAGCAATGAACACAATTTATTTTTTGAGTTATTTTATTTTTAATATTTCCTTGATTGAGTGTTTAATTCTTATTCTTAATGCTTAATATTTCTTTTTATGAATTATTGATTGATCAATTGAATGACAATGAGACCGAGAGGTGATTTGTTATTTTAGTTCTAGAATTAAACACCATTAGTTGAGCGAAAGTAGAAATGCTTTACCGCGATTAGTGTGATTTTTTCAAGAAAATTCAAAGTACATAATGAGTCTCCAATTAATTAAATTTGCATAGAGATATGGAATTGTTAGTTGAAGACATTTTTGATATTATTCGAGAGAATATATTGAAAACTTAAGGAATTTTTAATCATCAACGGGAGATCATTAGAATTTAATAATTAGGAATAATAAATTGTGTGGGATTTGTTAGGTGAAATCAACCGCTCTAGATCCATTCTTATCATATTTTCTTATTTACACTTTTAGACTTTTACACTTTGCTATATTTATCTTTATTAAATAGTTTAATTTAAGATAGATAGTTGAACGTCCCTTTTATTTTCGATTTTCCAAATAGTAATTAATTTAGTGAATTTTAGTATTCAATAACATAGTTAATCCCTGTGGGTTCGATATTCATTTTCTAAAAACACTTTACTACTTGTTACGATTCTGTGCGCTTACAGATTATTTTACGCGAACAAATAGAAAGAAAGAAAAAAGATTACTAGGTCTCTGACTAAAACGTGATTGTAGGCCGAGAAAATGAGACAAAAACCCCCGTGAAAACACTAAAATGTCTGGGTTTTTTTTTTTTTTTTTATGGAAAGGGCTGGGTTGAATTTTGGTATATTGTATTTGGGTTAAATGGGGTTCAATGGGTTTTTAGTTAAAACCCAATAATCATTGGGTCTAATTGGGTTTATGCCCATTTAACCCAACTAATAATTAGGTGGGTTTGGGTTCAATTAGAGTGGGTGGGTTTGGGTGGACAAATAGGTTTGGGCTTATTTTGTCACCCCTAGAAGGAACCCAACCCCAACTTGAACAACCTTGTCATAGGCTTTTGCCATCAAAGTTATGCATTTTAGAGAATGGGCCTAAACTTGTCACTACTTTTAGGATTCCAAAGAGTGGGTTTGCTAAGAGGGAGGAAAAAGATAGTCTATTGATACATGCCTTTATTCCAACCATGTTTTCTCAATCTATTGATGCATGCCCTTATTCCTGCCGTGTTTTCTCTCTTCTTTTTACCACTTTCTTTCTTTCTTTCTTTCTTTCTTTCTGTCCATTCTTTTTACTCTTAGTTTATTACTGCTCTGTTGTCGTGAGTTGTTCCCCCTTGGGTCTTTCCTTTTCTTGGGTCCCTCTCTCTGGGTGCCTCCCCTTCTAAGTGCCTCTCCCTCTAAATGCCTCCCCTAGGTGTTTACTGCTCTCTTACCATGGGTTCCTCCTCATCTATGGATACCTCCCCTTTTTATAGTGAACTAATTCAATGGGATTTCTCCCCTTTACCCCTAAGGCTTCACCAACTATTTTTGGCTTGTTATGAGCATTCCTTCAAGACTGCCCACCAACCCATTGGTTGCTTGGCTACTACCTCTACTCAGAATACATTTGTTGCACCACTACCCATTTCATGACAAAATTCCATTTTGTTTGTTCTTGCTGTATACCTCTACCTCTAGGTTCAAATGGATAAGGATTGGGCTACCTCACCACCTACCTCTATAGCATGCATCAGATAATCCCAGCCATCTACTACCTCTTTTGGGTAAGATACCATCCCAGTAGGGTATATTCTCAAAAAAAGTCATGGCTAGAAACCAAATATAGACCTCTATTCCTCCCACCACCAAACCACACCCTCTGAATCCCCTTTACCATGGGCCCACCTCCCTTGTATTGGCTGGGTACAAGTTAATGATACTCTGGCCCTTGTGTGCTCGCTCCACTGTCTTCTATTTTTGCCTTCTTTCATTCCCATTTTGTTTCTGCTGTAGTAGAATAGCCTTGTTCCGTTTTGCTGCGTGTCTCTATTTTATTTCTTCATGTGTTTCCTATTGTGTTTGTCATTTCCTTTAGTTTGGATTTTCTTTCCTTCACACAATTCCTACTGCTGACACTTCTTGTTGTTCCTTGTTTCTTTTCATCTTGTTTCTTCATATTAGTTTTCACACATATTCTTTTATACAAAAGGATTTGGGCCTTTATGGGCCAAATAATGTTGACTGGATTAAAAGGGTCCTGGCCCAATTTGCCTTGATCTGTCAAAGTCATTTTGCTAAAGAACTGTATTTTGTTGCAAATTTGTATTCTACTGCAGATCTGTATTCTATTGCAGATCGTTTTCCCTTACATTTCTTTCTTTAGACCTTTCTTGCTCTTCGGTCTTCTTGGTGGGTCTTTGAGTCTTGCTTCTTATTGGGCTTTCTTCCTCATAGGCTTTTGGATATTGATTTGCAAAAATGGACATCAACATTGAGAATGAAATTTGGTTTGTTAGATTATGTGTTTGTGTCTCTATAAGAAAAACTGATTCCTATTTTACCCAATCTTTGACAATTATTGCATCATCTCATAACTTGAAACAAATAACTTCTATAATAAATAACTACTTGCATGTCTATGTTTTTTTCACCTACTAAGATAACTGCTTGCACACTCATGTCTTTCACATGTTGTTTGCATGCCCATGTGCACTTCACATGTTCAAATAATTACCTGCACATCCTGTATATAAATTGACAAGTATCAAGATAAGATCGTCTATATAAAAGACGATCTTAGCCACACTCAAGTCGAGGATGAGAATAAGCGTAAAATCCCATCATCGTACGTCATCCTTTTAGACGAGCTAGGCTCGCATTCATTGAAGGCACAAATAAATACCATCAGAACAGCTGACAAGTAATGACTGCGCCGGAACAGTTACAAGAGCAATGATGGCCCTACGGTCATCCGTTACACCTTAAAGGGAATCATCATTGTCAATTAATGTCGCGTTCCTCTCAGGAGAAAAATGCTCAGAGTAGCATTAACAGACATAACTACACCAACCCAAAGCAAACTATAAAAAGGGAAACGGAACTCAGGTAAAGACACATGAAAAATTAGAGAGACACTTGTGAGAAACTTTCTTAATCGGAGCATCTCAACTGGCATCTCGCCAATGAAAACCTCCTTTGCCTTTCTTATCTTAACGAAGGTACCGAAGATCGTCCATCGATACTGACGAGGAGCATACTGATAAGGTCAAGTTTCAGCTTCATCAGTTTGGCGCCGTCTGTGGAGAACCAACGAGTTAATCCTTTCTCAAACCATAGTGCTCCTGCCGATAAAGCTCCTATCACTTGATGGACTCCACACTGGCACCACCCCTAGATCCTATGGTGATGGCTCAACAGATCCAGGCTCTAATAGCAAATGTATAAGAGCTAATGAATCAGAATGAAGAGTTGAAGTGTCAGGCCCGTCCAGAGGGTAGCAATGCATCGCATCACCGACATAGCTATAGCAGACATGACGAGGAGGCTAATAGCCCTGAAAATAGTAAGGGAAAAGATGCAACCAAATACACAAGGCAGTCCATGCATGATAATGATCACATGATGAAGAGCTTACGAAAGGAACTTGACGAAGTTAAAAATGCTATGAAAGGGAAGATGGTAATGAAATGATCAAACGAATAGATTCACCTTTCACAGCCAACGTTTTCAAATGCCCCCTGCCTCCGAAATTTTGTTTGCCGCAACTGAAGTCCTATGATGGCATAAAGTACCCTCTTGACCACATAGGTGCCTTCAAGACCATTTTGAATCTTTAGTAGACCCCAGACGAAGTCATCTGCAAATCTTTCCCTACCACCCTAAGGGAGGCTGCTAGGGTGTGGTTTAGTAAGCTACCAACGTCCTCAATAGTGAATTTTGAACAGCTCAATGACTCGTTTGTTCGCCATTTCATTGGGGCACAACGTCACAAAAGGCCAACCTCCTACTTGCTCACAATAAGGCAGCAAGAAGGGGAAAGTCTACAGGAGTATGTGAGACGTTTCAACAAGGTCGTGCTGGAAATTGATGAAGCTGATGACCAGGTGATAATGACGACCTTTCAGGCTAGACTCAACAACCCCGATCTTATCTTTTTGTTGGGAAAGATGCCGCCAACCCCTATGACAGATCTCCTATTCAAAGCTCAAAAGTACATGAACGAGGAAGATGCCCTTACAGCAAAGGGCTAGCGGGAAAAATGAAGAAGGACGGTCTAATGATTCCTAGGGTAAGAAGAAGGATTGTAAAGACCCATATTCAGCGAATAAGGCCAATAAAAGCAGTCCTATCACCCCGAAGAAGAAGATGAACTTCACACCATTAGTGATGCCCGTAAATAAAATCCTGATGCAGCTTAAGGATGAACCAGGCCTAAAATGGCCTAAGCCACTAAGCACCTCTTCCAGGAAGCGGGATTCAAAGAAATTCTGTCGTTTCCACAAGGATCATGGCCATTACATTGACGAATGTCATGATCTGAATGAGCAAATAGAAGAATTGATTCAACGAGGAAAGCTCCAAAAGTTCATCAAGAGGGACCACCATCCTCAGACAAGGAATAACGACAAGTCTCATGGCGATGCCAAGGATGATGGTCGAGATCATCCAAAGTAGGCCGTGGTGGAAATACGAATGATAACCGGAGGACCTGTATCAGGAGGGTCATACAAGTCTTTGAAGAATACTCATCATAGGCAGATCAACAGTGTTCACATCAAGCATCCATCTCCAAAGTATCAACGATCAGAGAATGATGATATCACGTTCCCTGAGCGGGATGCAAGTTGGATTAAGCAACCCCATAATGATCCACTCGTCATTGTACTGGAAATTGAAGGTTTCAACACAAGGAGAGTATTGGTTGATAATGGAAGCTCCGCGAATATAATGTACATGATGGGCTACCAGCAGTTGAGGTTGGATCCGAAGAGGCTCAGACCTTTCAAATCCCCATTGGATAGCTTCAATGGAGATCAAATTTATCCAAAAGGAATCATCTCGTTATCAGTCACAACTGGAACACATCCAACCCAAGTAACAAAACAAGTCGATTTTTTGATCGTCGATTGCCCATAGTCCTATAATGTCATCCTAGGACAACCTACACTAAATCGGCTTAAGGCTATAACCTCGACTTATTGCCTGAAAGTGAAGTTTCCAACCCCAAACGAGATACGACAAATATGCTGGGATCAGCTTTTGGCTAGAGAATGTTACCAAGTGATATTAGCTTCAAGAGAAAACCATGCATGGATGGTAGAAGAAGAACCAAAGAAGCTTACACAGAAGTTGGAAGATGTGAACCTAGTAAAAGAAGATGCTACCAAGGTTACAAAGGTGGGAGTAGGACTTGACTTAGACTTGAAGGAAAAGATCGTGGAGTTCCTAAAGCAAAATCTAGATATCTTCTCCTGGACTCACGAAGATATGCCAAGCATAGACAACAAAGTAATAGAACACAAGTTAAATGTCGATCCCACCAGAAAGCCTGTCCAACAGAAACAACGAGTTTTTACCCCTAAGAGGAACAAAGCTATTGTGGAAGAGGTAGAGAAGCTTTTGACTACTGGGTTCATCAGAGAAGTCTACTACCCCGAATGGCTAGCCAACTTCATCATGGTGAAGAAGTCAAACGGGAAATGGTGCATGTGCGTTGACTTTACAGATCTCAACCGCGCCTACCCAAAAGATAGCTTTCCACTTCCCAAGAACGATCAACTGGTGGATTCAACAATCGGCCATGAGCTCTTGACTTTTATGGATGCATTTTCAGGTTACAATCAAATCCGCATGAACGAAGAGGACCAAGAGAAAACAGCTTTTGTTACTAGCCAGGGGTTATACTGCTACAAGGTTATGCCATTTGGCCTGAAGAATGCAAGGGCTACTTATCAGAGGTTGGTGAATCAGATGTTTAGCAAGCAAATTGGACGGAATATAGAGGTCTATGTGGACGACATGCTTGTGAAGAGTAGGAAAGCAGAATTACACTTGGACAACCTCAAGGAAATTTTCAATACATTGAGAAAGTATCAAATGAAGTTGAACCCGATGAAGTGTGTATTTGGGGTTTCATCGGGCAAGTTTTTAGGGTTCATGGTCTCACAACGAGGCATAGAGGCTAACCCCAAGAAAGTCAAAGCCATATTGGATATGACATCCCCAAGGAGTGTGAAGGAGGTTCAAAGGCTGACGGGATGTATAGCAACTTTGAACAAGTTCTTCTCTAGAGCTACAGATAAATGCCTCCCATTCTTTAAAACATTAAAGTAGGCCTTCCAATGGATGGATGAGTGCGAAGAAGCCTTCTAAGCTCTCAAGGATTACCTATCCAAACCCCCACTCCTGAGTCCATCCATCGAAGGAGAAGATTTATTCCTGTACTTAGTTGTCTCCTAGACGGCTATAAGATCGGCATTGATCCATGAAGAGCTCAAGCTTCATAAGCTAGTTTACTACACAAGCCAGGCCTTCCAGGGCATGGAAGCAAGATACCCAAGGATAGAAAAATTAGCCCTTGCTTTAATCGTCACATCAAGAAAGCTCCGTCCCTACTTTCAGGCACACATGATATTAGTCATGACGGACCAGCCTCTGCAAAAGGCGATGGGTAGGCCAGACGCAGCAAGAAGAATGGTCCAATAAGCGGTTGAATTAAGTCAATTCGGCGTCAATTACAAGCCTAGAATGGCGATCAAAGCCCAAGCACTGGAAAACTTTGTCGCTGAATTTACTGTGGCTGATCAAGATCCAGAATCAGATTACTGGACAGTGTATACAAACAGCTTGTCAACGTCAAGCATGGGTGGAGTAGGTGTGATTCTCTTGTCCCTTGAGAAATACATCCTCAAGTACAGAGTCCAGCTCTAGTTCCTAGAAACGAATAATGAAGCAGAGTACAAAGTTGTCCTGACGGGCTTGAAGGTTGCAAAAGCCTTGGGTGTGAGAAACTTGAAATTGAAATCTGATTCGAAGCTTGTGATGGGACAGATGAATAACAAATACGAGGCCAAAGAGGACAAGATGAAGAGGTACTTAGCACTAACCAGTCAGTTAATTTTTAACTTTGATGATGTCAAGATTAATCAAGTACCCTGGGAAGAAAATTCGGAAGTGGACGAGGTCGCTAGGCTAGCATCATCGAAGACTAATGAACGACAACCTAGATTGCACATGGAGGTACAATACCTTCCGAGCATTGAGGGGTTTGACGTGAATTACGTCCAATCAGGAGAAAGCTAGATGGATCTAATAATCACATACATCAAGGATGGTAACCTCCCTACAGATCCCTCGGAAGCTAGAAAATTCAAAGTTAGGTCATCCAGGTTTACAATCCTGAACGACGAACTTTACAAGAGGGGATTCTCACAACCGTACTTGAAGTGCCTTGAACCAGAAGATGCTGAGTGCGTACTAAGAGAAATCCATGAAGGGGTATGTGAAAATCACTCTGGACCACGATTACTCGTTGGGCAAGTTGTTCATGCAAGATATTTTTGGCCAACTATGCAAAAAGATACAGCTCAGGCCATTCAGAGGTGCGACAAGTGCCAACGTTTTGAAAACGTGTAGCATGTCTTAGTGGAGCACTTGACTAATATTACCTCACCATGGCCATTCTCCACATGGGGAATCAACATAATAGGCCCCCTACCCACTAGTAAGAAGCAATTAAAATTCCTAATCGTCGCCATTGATTATTTCACAACGTGGGTGGAAGCAGAGCCTTTGGCAATTATAACAGAGGCCAAGATACAACACTTTGTGTGGAAAAACCTTGTTTGTCGATTTGGAATTCCACAAGTCATCATCTCCAATAGGCAAATGGCTATACATCCACAGGCAAGGAGCTGGGGATAAGGAATCACTATTCTTCACCTAGACATCCACAGGCAAATGGCCAGACAGAAGTCACAAATCAGACTTTGCTCAAACTGATTAAAACCCGACTTGAGGGGGCAAAAGGGGCATTGCTTGACGAGCTCCCAGGAGTGTTGTGGGCTTACAGAACGACGGTGAGGACACCAACTGGTGAGACACCCTTCAAGATGGCTTTTGGAACCGAAGCAGTCGTTCCCATGGAAGTTGGAGTGTCAAGCCTCAGAAGGGCAAGTTATGACGAACAAAGTAACGATGATGGCCACAAGCTAGCTCTAGATTGTTTACTCGAGGTCAGAGACGATGCAGCCCAGAGGATGGCCTTGTATCAAGAGAGGATGAGGAGGTACTATAATCAAAGGTAAAGCTGAAGCATTTTAATCCTAGAGATATGATTCTGCGCAAGGTTTCACAAGCCACTAAAGATCCAAAATGAAGGGAAGCTAGGCCCCAACTAGGAAAGCCCATACAAGGTCGTTCGTTATTCAAGGAGAGGAAGCTACTATTTAGAAGACACAAATGGGAAACCTTTGCCTCGTCCATGGAATGCAAAGCACCTTAAAAAGTATTATCAATGAGGGACTAGATTCTCAGCCCTAATAAGTTTCAAGGTTTGGAAAATCTCGTTTATTCATCCACAAATAAGCGGGACATCAATTTCATTGTTTTTATGCATTTATCCTTTTTTCTTTCAGTACTTTATTTTCAGCACCTTTTGTGTTTCCATGAAGTGTTACCCTTGTAACCCCTCTTTATAAACATGGATGAATAAAACAGACAAAATGTCTGCAAAAGCTATTTCTTTTGATGACAAACACTCCAAGGAGAAAATCTAACTCATTCGAAAAGGAAAGTCCAAAGCACAAAGGTCATGATAGAAACCCTAATGAGTTAAAATCATGATTAAGTGATAAAAATGATAAGTTTAAATCACAAGGATAAAAACCTCATCAATATAAATGACGAGGTCAAAATCCAAGTTAAGTGATAAAAACGTTAAGTTTAAATCACAAGGATAAAAACCTCGTCAATATAAATGACGAAGTTAAAAATCCAATTTACATGATAAAAACGATAAGTTTAAATCACAAGGATAAAAGCTTCGTCAATATAAATGACAAAGTTAAAAGTCCAATTTATGTGATAAAAACTATAAGTTTAAATCACAAGGATAAAGGCTCTGTCAATATAAATGACAAGGTCAAAATCCAAGTTAAGTGATAAAAACGTTGAGTTTAAATCACAAGGATAAAAGTTTTGTCAATACAGATAACGAAATTAAAAATCCAACTTACAAAAGACTCCGCCAATATGAATGACGAAGTTAAGAAGCCGAATCATGAGGACAAAAGACTCAGCCAAGTCCAGCTAATAAGCTAAGTGATAAAATTTAAATTCGTGAAGATAAGCAACAAGTTATAGCATGAGCAAAAAGACAAATTAAAAAAGAGTTGTCCAAGATAAAAGCCTTAAAACAAGGAGGCAACCAATGTTTGTTGAAAAACCACAAAACAAAAGGGGAACCCATTGTTCTCAAAACAATATATATATATATTATAATCAAAAAACAAAACAAAACAAATATATATATAAATATATATAAATAAAAAAGAGGAAAGAAATCATGAAAGAGGAACGGTAGATTCATCAACATCTTTTTCGTTAGTAGCCTTGTTCACAGTGGGGTCTTTCTCCATGGCACCAGATTCAATCTCTTCCTGCTCCTTTGCTTCGTCTTCAAGAATCTCCGTGTCAAACTTCTCAAAATCCAAACCAGAAAAGTCCACAGCCAAGCTGTGGTGCTTCATTGTCCACCGGTGTAGAAGCTTGAACCCTTTAAAGTACTGCATGAACTAAAGATCTGAAAATTCCTCTAACTACTAAACTTTTGGATGATCTTGTCTCTCTCTTCATTAGTCTTTAGGAGGGCAACCTGAATCTCTTTGTCCTTCTGAATGACAAGAGACTTTTCTACACGCAAGGCCTCAGTAAGCTCCTCTATTTTCTAGTTCGCATCATTCCTCTCGTTCATGATAGCAATCAAATCTTTCTTCAACTTGGAGCATTCAACCTCGACGGATTCTGCCTTCGAAGTAGCATCTACAACCTTCTCCTCTACATCTAAATAATCAGTTGGATATGCAATGACTCCCCAAGGACCTAATGGAAACAAGTAAGGGAGGAAATTATGCACACCCAGTCATATAGACAAATCCAAAAGAAATGATGGAAGAATAGAACTACATACCTGCACCTACTTATGAATATGTCAACTGACAAGCTCGTGGGAAGGAATGGACGATAACCCTTCAATTCATCGTTGGTAATCACATTGTATACGTGGCCCAGAGCTGTAGTAGGGTCGTCCCATACGCTCATCCCAACTTTGCCTTTACCTTTTGCACGGTAATTGGAGGGGTAACGGCAATCACTTCCAAAGACGGGGTTGGAGAAGAAGGGACGATATGAATAGGTGGAAGAGCAGCAGTATCAACTTTCTCGTCGCTTAACTTTCTTTTCTTCAAATCAAAAGTTAGGTTGGCTAGAGGTTCATTTTTTAAGTTTTTAATGCGGGTATATTTATCTTTGCTGTATCTGGTGGCCATTTCTGCTAAATTAAAAATAAATATATATATATAGAGAGAGAGGTAATCCCCAATTAGACGGAATTGAAAAAGACAAAGTGAGGAATAGACGATCTTACTTTTCTCTTCTCAGCAGATTTTCTCTAAAATGTACTTTGAAGGTTCGGGGCCTAAGCAACAGTCAAACAAGTGACGAGGATCAACGAGGTTGTCGAAATACTCTATTTCACGAGCGTAGACAAGGGCAGCACAAACCCAGTGGCAGTGTTTATCTTCCAGGTCAGGATGATCAAGAGCTGTGAAGAATCAGATGAAGAACTTCATTGGATAAGTAATCAAGATATGGAAGAAAGACAAAAGAGGATAACGGAAATACGCACCAAGTGCTGGGAGTTCCCATTTTTGTAGTAATCTTGGGACTTCCCCCTAGAAACCGTCAGACAAGGTTTCCCAACCCATTCCAGAAATGAAAAAATATCGTGATTTCCAATCACGAAAAGATGAAGGAAAAACCCTAACAATCCTAGATTTCCTATCCCAGGGAAAAAATTCAAAATACCCATAATGGGTAGAAGCTTTCAAACGGTACAAAAACAAAAATTCGTTTAAAGTAATCATCTCTCCCTCGCAAGCAAACACCTAAATGGACATGCAGCTTATTATCGTCCTCCAAGCGTTAGGGACGAGCTGACCAAGGGCGATCTAAAATTCATTTACGAGATGCAAGATAAATGGGTGAACGGGGAAGCGAAGGCCATACAAAATGTTAGCCTCATAAAAACACACCTCTCCGTGAGCAAAGTTGCAAGCTTTCTCACCCAGGAGAGGTAGTCTAACAGAGGTCCCTTTGGGAAAATGAAACCTCTTCCTAAAACCGATCAGACGTTTTTCTTTCAATGAGCAAGACTCCGAAAGAGCATGTAAGGGGGGTGAAGACGAAGATGAAGGCAATTTTGAAGCAGTGGTGTCCACTGCTTTACTCAAAGAGTCCGCGTTGGAAGACTACCCAGTCTCCAACTTGCTAGACCAAACATATCCACCCTATACTCGATGGTGGCCATCTCTGAGTGGTGTTTTATCAAAGATTGGCATATTAAAGGATAAAGAAAAAGTAAAATAGGCCTAAGGGTAGAGAAACAGAGAACAAACAAGCCTGCTTGAGGACATCGACCTGAGGAATATTCTAAGAAAACTCCCAACCAAGCAAAGAAAAACGAGACCGTGAGGCACTCTTAACTAAGGGATTCAAAACCAACCATCAAAGCATAGAGAAAAGAGGCCTTACCAAGAAGTTGTGAAGAATGAAGATTTCTCAGGCGCCCTAAAGTTCAGACCAAATAAGGCAGAAGAAGAGGAACAGTTTTTTTTTCTAAAAGAAAAACTAGGAATTAAGCCGCGCCAAAATCAAGGAAACTTCACACGTACCACAAATTGAAGACCAACACGTGTTCACTTCCTGAAAAGTAGTTGTTTCGCATTTAAAACAAGAGCCAAATTTCAAGAATCGAGAAGATACGAAGCGTTGCGTCCAATCATATTCCTAAGATCGTCCAACCTCTTGACGACCTAGGAATGGGGGGGCAACTGATGAGTATCAAGATAAGATCGTCTAGATAAAAGAAGATCTTAGCCACACTCAAGTCGGGGACGAGAGTAAGCATAAAATCCCGTCATCGTACGTTGTCCTTTTAGACGAGCTAGGCCAGCATTCATTGAATGTGCAAATAAATGCCATCAAGACAGCTGACAAGCAATGACTGCGCCAAAACAGTTACAAGAGCAATGATGGCCCAATGGTCACCCATTACACCTTAAATGGAATCATCATTATCAATTAATGACACATTCCTCTCAAGAGAAAAACGCTCATAGCAGCATTAACAAACATAACTGCACCAACCCAAAGCAAACTATAAAAAGGGAAATGGAACTTAGGTAAAGACACATGAAAAATTAGAGAGACACTTGTGAGAAACTTTTTTGAGAACTAATAAGCTGACTTTAGCATCGGAGCATTCTCAACTGACATCACACCAATGAAAACCTCATTTGCCTTTCTTTTCTTAACAGCAGGTACCGAAGATCGTCCATCGATACTGATGAGAGCATACTGACGAGGTCAAGTTTCGGCTTCATCATAAATAATTATAAAATAAACTTTGGCTTGTGCGCGCGTCATTATTTTATTTATTGGCTCAGCTGTATCTTGCTGCATATTTCATAGATAGTGATTGGAAACTACTCAAAAGGATTTTTAACTTTTGTTTAGTGAAAAGTCATAGGGCGAGACACTTGGAAAGGTGGTTGAGATATATTTTTGCTTGATTGGGGAGAGATAAGATTTTAACCATTACTGTTGATATATAATGCAAGTTTGAATAGTGGGCTCACTCAATTTTTAAAGAAAAAGGGTACGCATAATAAGGGAACAATTTTGGATTATAGTTTATTGGGTGTGAGATGTCGTGCTCATACCGTGAACTTAATTTTTTACGAGGGGTTGAAGAAATGGACGAGTCAATAGTGATAGCAAATAAAATAACAATGAAGAGTACCAAATTTTATAGCAAGATAACGATGGCAAAAAAGCTATCTATGCTGTATTCATCATCTCCAGAAGACTGAAAGCTTTAAGTTCAAGCTCTTCATTTCTTTGATTATTTCTCTCATAACCTTTCCTGACGTTTTTCTTGACCCAAGCATCGGATGTAGACAGTGTACCTAAACCAATAAAATCGGTCAATGTTAATTGTATTGTAGAAGAAGTTAGGAGAATTAGATAAAGATGAATTTTAGATTGAAGGCTGGGGTTGATGATTAAGAAAAGAAAGCTTGAAGTTGTAGCGTCAGTATTACGAAAGTCAAATGAACTTACAACATTTTTGGCATTTTGCATTAACGAAGATTCTACGAGTAGAGCAATCCAAACCTTAACAAGTTGGTAAAAGATTTCAATTCCACTCTGTTTTTCATAACTTTTATTATTTATTTATATTTTTTTTTTATCAATGCTGGTACAGACTTGTGGACTGGAGAGAAGGAGTCGAAAGGGCCAATTCATCCTCCCTACAAAAAATATCAAGTTCCTTGTGGGACTTACCAATCCCCCCACCCACCCTCTCCTCCTGCCATAAATTTATATAGTTGCTTCCTTGGGCCTCAAGGAAATATTTGACTTTTTCAACGAGAATAGCTACCTCCTTTTAATTTTTTATTATTTTGCATAACTATTTTTATATTAACGTAGGTCAATTATTACTTAAATTTTATGATTTTTTTTTTAATATTTTACATAAATCAATTTATCTTAATTATTGATGTATTTTTTGATTTGGTATTCTTAATTGATTGGGCATATTATTTCCTCACTTATGGCAATACCAAAATAGCTAGAAAAACATTGAATTGATCTTCTTAGAAGATTATAAATGATTTCTTAATTGCACTGTTAATTAATGAAGCCATATGATACCATTGATTTAATTTACAATCATGTGATATCTCAATTATTTGCAAGCCTTCCACAAACTAAATACATTAATGGCCTATTTGGATGGAATGAGGAAGGAGGAGAAGTAGAGTAAAGTTAGCTAAAAATAATTTAATTTTGTGTTAAGTATGCGTTTAGGAAGTGCGTTTTGTGCTTTCCAGATGCACGTTTGCATTTTAGCTTTTTTTTTTTTTTTTTTTTTGAGCCAAAATGTTTGACTTTTCCTATGAACAGTGCACACAGTGCACTGTTCACAGACCCACAAATTTCACTTTTCAACAATTTTTTCATTAAAAATGAGTCCCACGTTACACATTTAAAAATTATTTTGCTACAGTGTTCTTCAATTTTCAGCTGTATCCAAACGGACCCTAAATCTATTCTACTCTACTCTACTCTACCCCCCTCCCTCTCCCTCAATCCAAACAAACCATAAGAAAAAAAGAGTATGAGATTTCTTTAGCAATCATGGAGATCAATATCATTTCTACAGAAAACATCAAACCATCTTCTCCTACTCCTGATCACCTTAGAAGCTTCAAAGTTTCCCTCTTAGATCAACTAGCTCCACACTTTTATGTGCCCCTTGTTCTATTCTACTCCGCTGATGAATTCAGAAGCAAAAACGTAGATCATATCCAAATATGTGATCAACTAAAGAAATCTTTGTCAAAAACCCTTACCCACTTCTACCCTCTAGCGGGAAGCCTAAAAGGAAATTCCTTTGTGGAGTGTGACGATGAAGGTGCTAGCTATGTGGAAGCTAGAGTCAACATTGATCTCTCAGAGATTCTACAAAACCCAGATATGAATATACTGACGCAGTTTCTTCCTCTTAACCCTTACAAGGTGAATGACAAGGGAGTTCCTATGACAGCCTTTCAAGCTAATATCTTCGACTGTGGTAGTATAGGCATTGGGTTATGCATTTCACATAGGATTGTTGATGGTGCAACGTTAGCAACATTCCTCAATGCATGGTCCGAGGCTTCAAAGGGTGCAACACAAACCATCATTCCCTCTTTTAATTTGGCTTCATTATTCCCACCAAAAGATATAAATGTGCAAGTGCCTCATGGTGTGATCAGTGAAGAGAAAACGGTAACAAAGAGATTTATATTTGATGCAAGAAGCTTGGGTCTTCTTAAAGCCAAGGTTGGCCTCATTGGCGGCCATGCCAACCCATCACGTGTCGAAGCAGTAACCTCTCTTATATGGAAAACCGCCTTGTCTGTAACTAGAGAAAAGCTAAGGAAGACTAGTATATCATCTACTTTGTCCCATATGGTGGACTTAAGAGGAAGGATGGTCCAACGTTTGCCGGAGCATTGTTGTGGTAACCTTTGGCAATCGGCTATTGCATCATTGACTAAGGAGGAAAGCAACATAGATTTACATGACCTGGTAGGTCACATAAGGAAAGCAATAAAAAAGATTGACAGTGATTACATAGAGAAACTTCAAGATGCATTATTGGAGGCCTTTGAATTGAGATTGGAAATGGTGGCCAAGCAAGAGGTGGAGATGTACAGGTTTAGTAGTTGGATTAGGTTCCCATTCTACAATATTGACTTTGGATTTGGAAAGCCAATCTGGGTTTGCACGACTAATGTGCCCATCGAGAATATTGTTATTTTGATGAGTACCAGATCAGGTGATGGAATTGAGGCATGGGTGACCCTAGCTGAGCAAGTGATGGCCAAATTTGAATGTCACCATGAGCTTCTGGAATTTGTTTCCCCTACGTAGTTCTAAAACCACATATCCAGTTGTTTGACTCAGATGCTTCGTATTTTTAAGCCCCATTGTATGTTTCGATTTCCTAAAATCCTAGACAAACATGTTGGTTTGACAATGGTCGTGTTTCATTGTTTTTTTATCTAGTCTTCTTTCATTGCTTTATATTAATTTGAATTTCATTGTTACATAAAATCAAATAAAAGTTTGGATTATTGAGTGCACGTGTGTTTTTACATCCCATAACCTTGGGGCAATATTTCACCAAGCAATTACATTTACCCATAGAAAAGCCTTTCTGTCACCTTTAATGCAAAATATTTATTGGTCCATTCCAAAGTGTAAGAGTCCGTTTGGTTGGAGAGATGGAAAAGTGAGATGATAGAAAATGATAGAAATATAGAAAAGTGGGAGAATTGAAAAATTTTGAATTTCCCTCATTTTTGTTTGGTTGGGAGTGAAAAAATGGAGGGATGAAAAAAGTAAGTTTGTATAAATTTACTCATGTACCCTTATTAAAAATGATGTCCAGTTAAAACCAAAAAAGTGACAAACAACCCAAAAAAAAGAGAAGCAACATAGGAGGAAGGAAAAGAAACGTCCAAGAAATAAATCAATAAAGGGTGAAGAAGAGCAATGTACAGACAAACCATGTACAAGTGCACATGGGCATTTTTGTCCATTAAGCAGCCTAATTTTCTCCCTTCAGTTTTCTCTCCATTTTAGAGAGAAAAATTTTTGGTGGGCCCGGGAGAAAACACCTAGACCCCACCATTTATTTTCCTTCCTCCCCACCCAACCAAACACATTTCAAAAAAGTTTTCCTTCCTATTTTCTCTCCAAAGTCTTTCATCCACTCTATTTCACCTCCAAACAAACACATGTTGGTTCAAATTTCAGCCCATCTATATCTATATATTAATATTTAAAAACTGAAACGTAATATTTATTATTACTACACCATTGTTGAGCCACATCAATGTCGCACTTCAGTCAATTTGGTCCATATATTCTATCCATTTTGGTCCAATTCGATCCATTTGGTTTACTTCAGTTTGTTTTCATTATTGTTACGCTCTTGTTGAGCTACATTAGCGTAGCATTTCAAACCAATCTAGTTCATTTTGGTCCACTTGGTCTAATGTGGTCCATTTTATACATTTTGGTCCATTTGGTTCACTTTTGTCCTATTAGGTCCACTTTAGTCCATTCTAGTACACTTCGGTCCATCTTTTCCAATTTGGTCCCTTTGGTCCACTTCAGTCCAATTCGGTCAACACATTTCATAGTGTTACACATAGACATACGTAAATATACACACACTTTAGAGAAATTTTTTATCCATAACAATTTCACAACAAATCTTAGATGTCAAGTTGTTATTGGTTCTACTCTGGGCATGTCACTGACGTCATTTTTTTACCCATCTATAATAATTTGTCACCTAAGATTTGTTGTGATAATCATTCGAAAGTCAAGAAATTTGAAGACCTAACAACTTGCCACCTAAAATTTATTGTGATACTCTTTTGCCTCTTTTGTTATCCCCTTTTTTTTTTTCAATTTTGGTATGGTATCTTGGAGTTGGGTATATGTTTTGGGTTGAGTATACTTTGATTATATATTATATTCAATTGAATAAAATCACTTTATTTAATACTTGATTAAAACTATTTTTGTGCTAAACCAATTATGGTGTTAAGTGTTGTTAGTCTATTTTGATTATTCTTCCTACATATTATTTCTCCTGTGTTATATTTTTTTAAAATATATATATATATATATATATATATATATAAGCTAATGCAAAATTTCAACACATCAAGCAGGTTAGCGACCAGTTAGCTTTAAAATCCCAGCACTCCAACTTAGGTAGCACACATTGGTAAAGAGAAAAAAAATATTTAAGAGTGAGCAAGATTTTTTTCCATTTAAGTGATAATGCATCCGTCAAAAATATTTAATAATAGCGATAGTATTGGACTAAATAAACTTGTTATATTAAGTAATGAAAAATGCTAAGCCAACAACATTTTCATAATACTTTCACAACAAATTATAAATGGCATATTGTTACTAGCTATTATTAGTGGATAAAAAAGTAAATTCAATGGTGAGTTCAAATTAGAACCAATAATAACTTATTAACTATAATTTATTGTAAAAGTGTTATAAAAATTTTATAGACATAACACTTCTCATTGATTAATTGATAATTTCCTGCCACATGAAGCAGAGGTGATTCTGGGTATAACAGTAAGTACACGGCCTTTGGAGGACTCTGTAATATGGGCTTGGACCACCAACAGAAAAATTTTAGTGAAGAGTGCCTATAGAGTGGCTCAAAAATGGTTAAAAGACCAAAACCACAAGGCTGACAGGGGGAGTACCTCAGACAACACGCGTATGCGTGCCTTATGGAGAATGGTGTGGAGTCTTAATTGTCCAAACAAACTAAAACAATTCATGTAGCACTCGTGTAGGAATATCCTCCCAACAAAACACTGGTTAAAAACAAGGGGTGTTGCTATTGAGGTGGGGTGTGATCTTTGTGGGCAGTGTGAATCTGTTGAACATGTGTTATGGGGATGTAAATTTGTTGCTGAAGTTTGGGAGGAATAAAGACTCAAGCTGCCTCTTATACCTTATCCAACATCGGAATTCATGGAGGTAGTGTGGGAGATTAGGGACAGAAAACCCGAGATTCTTTGGGAACTGTTTGTGGCCACGGCCTAGGGCTTATGGAAACATGGGAATACGGTCAGGCACAATGGACCCCCCCGCGCGTAAGCTCTCTAAGCCCTTTACCCCCCCTCATGGACACCTCCCAAACAGAGCTAGTATAAAGCCAATATGGACGGTGCTGTTTGTTTGGAGAGGGGCTGTTGTGGTATTGGTGTTGTAATTAGAAATGCAGAGGGACAGCTTATGGGGGCGATGAGTAAAAGGTTGGAGCTTCCTCTCAAGGCTTTGGAAACAGAAGCTATGGCAGTTCAGGAAGGAATTCAGTTTGCGTGGGACTTGGGATTGAAGGAAGTTGTGATTGAGAGCGATTCCTCGACTGTAATTTCTGCCCTATTAAGCGCTACTCCCCCACCTTGGTCCATACAAAAGGTGATTGAAGGAACCAAGCAGAGTCTCAAGTGCTTCAATACCTGGTCTGCAGCCCATGTTTGTCGAAGTGGGAATGTTGCTGCCCATCTCATGACAAAAAATGCCATCACAAATTTAGATTGTACTGTATGGGTTGAGGATACCCCACCCATTATAGCTATGCAGGTCTCAAAAGATGTATCAAGCTTGAATTAATGCTGTTTCGTGTTAATGAAAATTTCCTGAGTTTCTAATCAAAAAAAAAAAAAAATGATAATTTCAAGAATCTACACTAGAACAAGGCACGAGGGTTTTCATGGGGTTGGAAGAGAAGTTTCACAAACAAAAATGACACTATCCTTTTGTTTCAGTGATTTCAAATGTGGGGTGGGGACACACTATCCTTAATCACCCATAATCCGAACCTTCATATCACCTGTTCCAACAAAGCTTTAGAGTTTTATTTCTGTGTGGGAATATCTCATTAGTTGAAGGAGAAAATAGATGTCCCAATCTTCTGGGTTAAGCCTCCTGGTGGTTGGTACGAATTAAATACTGATGATTGATGCGTCTCTAGGCAACCCAGGTAAAGCAGGTGGAGGGGTTTGAGAAGAGGCTCCCTTTGGAAATTGGATCAAAGGCTTTTCTAGGTCCATTGGAGTTTCTACTAGTGTAATGGAAGAATTTTCCAAGACTAAGGGGGCTTGTTCCCCCCATTTGAATGATTGCATTGTAGGTCATTGCTCAGCAAGCTTCAACAAATAAGCGTTAGGAATGTCTACCACGAAGCAAATAAATGTGCGTATGGGCTTGCAAGAGGGTTTGTTCTCAACCAAGATGATTCTGTAATTTTAGATAACCCCCTCTTCTGAATTATCTAGTATTTTAAGCTTTAATGCTTCTGGTCTGTACCCTCATAGGCTCTCAGCCTCTACTTTGCCTGCTTTGGCTAGCTAGTTCATATATATATATGACACATTATCTGCCCACGTGGATTGGAGGAAGACCATTTGGTGTTCTTAAAGACCAAGCAGAATGCAAAGGAGCTCCATAAACCTATCAAGTGCTTTTGGTATAGCTTAGCAAAACAAACAAACAAACAAACAAAATAAATGTCATTGACTAAAAAAAAGAATGCAGCGAAAATTTTAGAGCTATCCTGATTTCTTCGGTTTGTGGCAGCTGAAGAAATAAACCAAAACAGAATGGTAAAATTGGTGAGCAGATGAAAAGGAAGACTGTAATAATGAGCTTATGAACTCCTAGAATGGGAGTCATTAGCAGGACATCTGGAATGGAGCTGGAAGATTTGTAAGAAAAACGGAAATGGTAAGTATTTTGATGTTCAAGCCTCTAGAAGTTCTGAATCCAGACAATGCATGCACAAACATAGAATGAACAAACAAATGGATGGAATTCTAACAGCAAAAGTGAAACGGGAGGAATACCCTTTGTGGTTTCATATTCACCCTGAGCATCTTGCTTTAGAACAAATCACCCCAATAGGCTAATACACTTACTGCTAAACTCTAAAACATACCTTTAGATTGAGAATATACTACAGAGAAAACAGATGTTTGTCAGACCAAAAAAAAAAAATACAAAGGTTTCTTCCAATTGAGATCACTTAAATATATCAACATCTATGTAATCAACAATTCACACTGAAAAAAGGGTTCTCTAAGATCAATCAATAAATAATATTAATACATACACATACACAAATGAAATTTAGTTCAGTAAGTATTTCAGAACTCATTGAAATCAAGTCCAGGTGTGTAAATTACCTTTGATCTGCAACTTCCTCGTCTCAACAATTTAAATATCAATGAAACGGCCATAAATATCACCTATGTCTTCCTTCTCACATACGTGGAGTGGAGCTTCCAACTTAATTTTGCAGTGTATCCCCGTATACAGTATCTGTGTGAATTCCAGATTACAAACTTCAGTGCTGCATAGAGGTGTCATGTGCAATAGATCTCTGTGGCACTAACAGCCCTGAAAGCGGCATGAGCAGCTACAAGTTTAGACAACCATCCATGTGCATTCAACCTCTTAAAGCACCATTAACCATCTAATGCTCCTATTAACCAAAAAAATTGAGACCTTCACATTAGTTCGAAGATGTTTCGGCAGTTATCGTGTGTGGACTGAGAAGTGCTTCACTACTTGCAGCTTTGGATGCAGCAATCTCTTCTAAATGCTTCCATATCGCCTCCTGTTTTGTTTTGATCTCCTTCACTTTCGCTTCATCTTCCTGGAACTGGAGCAAGCATTCCTCAAATAGCTCAGGATCAACATCAGAGAAGATCTTGCGGACATTAATCGTCAAGCTTTGAACCACCTGATTCCAGTGGTTACGACCATTTTTCTCCAGAGCAGGGAAGATGATTGGCAGTATAACTTTACGGTTTTGTCTGATTAAGTTTTCAATGTGGTCATTGTTCCACAAGTACAGAGCTCTCTCTGCCACCTGTAAAAGCAAGTATCCATTAAAATATTCAAGTTCTTTCTGTTTTTTTAAACATCCAAGTATTCAAACTTCAGGAAACACATATGATGTATTATCATCATCTATTAGAGATTAAACTAGGATTAGGATCCCAATATGAGTAGATGACCAAGGTATGGAAGTCCTAAACCAGAATCTCATGTTAAATCTTGACGCACAAAAGAATTTTTAACCAACATCTGCCTGTATGCCAAAGGCAACTGAATATACTTTGACATTTGACCAAGTCAAACAAACTCAAAATGATTGTAAAAGGGCACAAACTTCAGTTGCAACCATTATGGGATACTCACTTCATAAGCAATTGGAAACAGTAAGTACATAGAAGTACGTGTTTATTTCAAGCTAATCCTACACTAATTGAGTTAACAGGCAATACCACAAAAACCCAGACTTGATCAGTACAACATTGAACCACAACCTATAAGATGGGAGAGCACTGTAGCACCTGATCCTCCAATCTCCCTTGACAAAGAACAGTGCAACTAGAAAATGCACCAAAGGAAAATATCATACGAACATCTGATCAAACTTTACTAGGCTAAGTTTCGATAGATGTATTATGCCCAATATAAACATATGCATCTATGCATTAAATAAGCCTTCATACCAATTCCAAGCTCTTTTCCTGGAATATGCCCCTATGACTAAGAAGTCCTCTCAATGCTTACTACTTAAATTGAATGGTAACTTAGAACAAGGTAAATTTTCTTTTTCCAAGTACATGAATCAAATATACTCAATTTTTAAAAAACCAGACCATACAAAGAACCAAAAAAGGAAGAGATTCAAGATTTTAGGTAAAACTAAAATTCAACCAAGGGTCAGACCATGATCACATCATAAATAATTGAATAATTCAATAAAAAGTAAATAAATAGGAAAAAAAATTGTAAAAACTTAGCTATATTGAATATAAAAAAAGTCTAAAGAAATCTAAAAAATTTTGAAGCATATTTCATGACTTATATAAGAAAACTAGAAAACAATAAAGCCTAAACGATAGAAATTATTTTAGAATAATAATAAAACTTAAAGTAAAAAGCATGAACAGACAAATAGTTTCCAATATCGCATTGTAACATTATAAAAATAATATCCATTCACCAAATATATATATAATGACTTTAATGACTCATGAACTACAATGGTTCAAAAAAAAAAGATCTGTGTAATCCATTTTGGAGATTCTAGCTAGACTGCTAGTATTGCATGCATTTGTTAGATTTTTTTACCACACAGGGAACACTTCACTGCAGAGGAAAACTCATCATACTAAAATAAGTAGGCCAGGCTAGAGGTCTAAATGTGCCTAAATTAACAATACAAACATGCAAAGTAGCAAACACCTTCTCATCCTGGGATAAATCTATCCTTGGTGGAAAAAGATATGGCCTCATCTTTCCATCACATCAATCATAATCACATTTACTTTACCCTTCAACCCCCAAAGGTCTCCTACTCTGGCAATCTCCTTCTACTTGGGCTCTTCATGTTGCTGTCAATCCGAATCATAAATTCCCCATCGCAACACTAGTAAGATAGATGCTAGCAATGGTGACTCACATTTCTCCCCCTAGTCTGGTACCAGTCATTCCAATTGATCTCCAGCTGGTCACCGCTTAGATTCACTTTCAGCAATATCTTATTCATGCCTCATTGAGCTCTAGGTCACAATCGATTGGAAAGCGTAAGAATTGCTCCTGAAAGGCCCCCTCAACCCACAAATAGTTTTGTGAGTCAAACGGTCCAATCGTGACATGTACAGTTATAAACAGAAATGTAAAATTGTCTGGTTTTGAGAGTTTATAAAACCAGCTGAACTCCTGGTTCACAGTCAATCCAGTTGCATCATCCTGTCTGTTGTTCGGATTTTAAAACACTGATTATACTACTTTAATTCATAATTATTGTTTATTGAAAAATAACCCAGGCTATCAAACGATTTGAACAAGAAAGAGCAATTTACTCACTATACCTGGTTCACATTCATTTATTAAAAAATAAAAAATCATGAGCTAAGAACAATTCATCTAATCCACAGCACTGATATAAATAACCACAACCACCTTCACTCCCATGACAAAACAACACCTTCACCCCACCACCAGCCAGCTACTACAGGCACTACATCACCATTGCCACCACCCTAACACTCAAACGACACCATCAACTTCATCACTATAATTGCATTGCCATCCATACCACCAGATCAGACCACAACTGCTACCCTAACATCTTAACTACTGTCATACTTTTAACCTGTTTCCACCGCTGATGCTGCCGCAACACCATCACACTTCAACCTCTCTCCACCTCCCATTTTTTATGTAAAACAGGAAAATTTTGCAAATTAAGGTAGACCACTTGCCTGGTCAAACCAGTGTCAGACATCGAATAACACTAAATCAAGTCTGTCTCATCCACTCTTGTCCATCATTTTTTCCTTCAGTTCATGTAACTGTAGGACCTACAAATGACTGGCAACCATTTGCATTATAACTTCAAGCTCAATACTCATTTGGGCAATCATGAACCTTTTCAATCATTATTTCCCAGTGGCACAGAAGTAACCATGACTTTTCAATCATTAATCATGTTCAGTGCAGTACATGCTGAACAACTATGTTAAGCTTTGAAACTCAAAGTAGACAAAAAGATTCGTCAGTAGTTCTTAACACCCAAGGATCAAGCTGCCAGTAAAGCAATTTATAAATCATTATAAATCAGATAAAGAGAAGACTCAAGCTTAAAATCAAACCTAATAAGTTAATAATTGATCATAATAAATGAGCAATGCAGCAACCTCACTATATGCAAGCAGTCATGTCCCTACCTAGAGCCTCTATCTAGCAAGCCAGCAATAATAGAGGTTTACATATTAGCCAACCAGTTGCTTCAACAGGCAGGCCCAACAGGACAGATTGCACGTCCAGCAACCCTTCACCCAGCCATCCCTACACTTCCGATTGAACCACAGGCAGCATTTGTTTCCTCTCAATGTTAAATACAAATTTTATCTCTCCCAATACAAGTACAAAAAATTTATTAAACAGAAAATTTAAACTAGCATCTTTTAGCTTACCATCACTGATAGTTTGCACTGAAAACATAAGCAACTGAAATTAATATCCCTATATGCCCTGAGAAAAGCTGAAAAGTTTTAAAATTTTCCCAAGCACCATAATCAGATGTTCAATCACGATAGGTATACAAATTATTTAACAAGTTTGTAAGAACATCATGTTAACTAATTTTGCACAGTTCACAACACTAAAAATGAAAAAAAATATATATATATATATATATATATTAAGAAGAAATAAAGAGGAGAGAGAGACCGGATGTAGCTACACGGGATTAACGTGGTTCAACCTTAGTGGCATACATCTACAACATAAAGCCCTAAACGACTACATCTTCACTGTTCACCTCTCTATTTGTATTATAATGTACTTATTGACAGGTGTGTATAGTAAACTAACCCTCAACTAACCCTATGGTCACAATAGTATAATTAGGACAACTTTTACAATTATGACTTGAGTTCCTAGCACAACTTGGACTAGGATAATATAATGGGCTTGGGCCTTAACTAGGATAATACAATGGACTTGAGCTTTGAACCCATGTCTTTACAATACAAGAATCAAGGAATGGCTTATGGGAAATGAACTTTTTGAGGGGCTAAAACTCCACAGTAAACGCAAATCACTAGTGCCTTTTGTGGTCTGTCCAATATTTTCTTTAATATTCTTTTTTAATAATTATTTTCCTCTATATTTTTTTACCTTTTCCAGTTTCAGAAATCCTTTTTTAAGCCATCCTGTTTAGACTTGACATATATAATTAGCAATTACTGAAGAGTTGTAACTAATCATAAGAAATGAAAGAATAGCATGACAGGAATAGGTCCTCAAAGCAGTCACAAAAATGTTGGTGTTGTTACACCAGTGTCAAAAGAGGCATCACGATTGCTACTATCATATATATAAACAGTATTTCAAGCTACAAATGAATCCCCACATATCCCCGGGAAGACTAACGTAGGGGAAGGTACCAATGTTTTACACCCCTAAGTAAGATATACACCTCCAAATCTATACCCTATGTTCAGATGAGGAGAGTTTTTTTTTTTGGGCGGAGGAAGGAGGAGAGGAGAGAGGAGGAAAGGCAAAGGTAGTCAAAATATACTAAAAATTGTATACTCCAGCCACCTCCTCTTCTCTCCTCTCCTCACTCCCCATCTCCCTCAATTACAAAATATAATTTAGGGGTCAGCTATGGATCCTCAACAAATTAATCAAGGTCGGCCACATGTATTCTTTTCCACCATTCTAATTTATCCAAAGTCATACTCTCTGTTACCTCCATAATTTACCTGCCCTTTTTTACTACTAATGTTATTTTAGGTCTTCCTCTACTTTTTATGTTCCCTCAACGTGAATCAACTCTCTTTCTCAGTAGTGCATTAATTGCTCTCCTTTGCACATGACCAAACCATCACAAGAGATTCTCCATCATCTTTTTATCAATAAGGGTCACCCCTATTTTTAAGCAAATTTTCTCATTTAAAATCGTATCTTTCCTTTTGTTATCCATCTTAACATTCTCATTTCAACTACACTCATTTTATGAAAATATTGTTCCTCAACAGCCCAACATTCAGTAAGCTTAGCTGGTTTTTTTTATAAGTAAAGATTTTTTATTGAAAAAAAAAGAATGACTACTCCGTGTACATGCATCATGAACACAGAAGCCTATAGAATTAAAAAGAAAAGGTGCTATGTAACATGTATCATGAACAAAGAAGCTTATAGAATTAAAAAAGAAAAGGTACTATGTACAAAAGTGTTGCGAATCTTGAAATTCAACCCCACACAAAAGACCAATCAAACAAAGATCTAATAAAAAAAATGTTGTCAATTGAGTCGCAGAACTTTTTGTATCCTCAAAAGTATGATGATTTTGTTCCCTCCACAATGTCCACATTATACATAACAGGACTGTGTTCTAAGTATCTGCGGAATGTTTGCCAACCTAATTCCTCCAACCAAACAAGAGATCAACTACCTATTCCAATAACAACTATTGAATCCTGAAAGATCTAAAGACTACACTCCACAATGTAATAGTAACTGTTATGAGTTAGTATAATGTTTGGGGCAGAACCGTAATTTTTGTACTGTACCCATATATATATATATATATATATAGTGTTAGGGTTATTAACTAATAAACCTTAAAAATACTTTTTCATCCAAACAACATGGTATTAGAGCTTTTAGTCTGCTGCACTGACACATACAGCACCAACCTACTAACATGTAGCCTCTCTTAATGAGATTATCACATGTTAGGATCTTGTTCTTCCCACATGTTGTCCATACGAAGCCTCTTTGGGGCCTTCACACAACAAATACCATTCCATGGGAAATCATAAGCAACAGTGCAATGTAACAGTAATGATCCACCATATCCCCACGACCAACACATACAGTACTATCCTACTAACATTACCCTCTCTTGATGATTCTATCAAATGTTAGGATCTTCCCCCATGTCGTTGTCCATACAAAGGAATCAACCCTCTTTGGGGCCTTTACACATCAAATACTATTCCATGAGAAAGACAAGGCACCTGGACCTCGTAAGACATTGTTAAAAGTACAAACACCAAAGTCCCCTCTCCCTTTCAATCTCCAACTCATTGTCACAAACCTTTCTTCTAGGGATGTTTAAGTAATGAACATTTAGAAAGGAGTCTACTGACTCCAACTCCCAATCATTATAATTTGTATGAAACCTTACATTCTAGCTCCACATCTCCCCATCTATCTTTCTAACCAATACAAATCAACTGACGCTTCTCTAGCTATGGAGCATGCGTACAAATTGGCAAACACCATCTTCAAAGGATGATCCCCACACCATATGTCATGCCAAAACTGTACTCAGCAGACGCAGCCATCTGCTACATCAAAGTGTACAGATTGTAAAAGTCTGCCCCACCCGGGACACCCCACCCTAATGCTTTTCCATACGCAACAGACATGAGTCCCTTGTACAAGTTTTGAGGTCCATCCACCCCATTCCTTACCATACTTCATAGCTACTACACACCTCCACGAATGTGTATCTTCTGTCCCAAAGTGCCATACTTGATTAAAGGTTCCTATCTACCTAACACCTAATCCATCATAGTGCAAACTATATCTACAAAAAGCATTCACCAAGAGATTTCAACTTGAATTGATTTATTGAGCTCATCCATCACTAATGCAAAGAGATATGGACTTAAATGTTGATCCTTGATATAAACCTATAGTAATGGAAACTCATTTGTTTAAAATCTTCATGGGCTTCTCAGTATTTTTCCATTAGGTGTCTAAGTAAGAAAATAGTTTCCATGGTAGATCTCCCTAGAAAACAACATCCTTGGATTGTCTGATATTGTTGTTTTGTGTCTTAACCTATAATCAATCACTCTCCCAAAGTTGCATAGTGTGACTCGTAAGCTTGATTCCATGAAAACTTATAAAATTTTGAATATCTCCCTGTTTTTGTAAATAGGTATCAGAATATTTCTCCACCATTTCACTCGGCATTTTGTTAAAACTTCAGATCTTATTGAAAAGGTTTGTCAACCAGCATACATCCACTCACCAAAGCACTTCCAAACTTCAATAGGAATTTCATCAAGTCCTGTAGCTTTTCTTGTTTTCATGTCCTCAATGTGCCTTATACCTTGGTCAACCTAATTCTTTGAACAAACCTACAGTTTCTATCCTCAACTGGGTTACTCAATTCACTCCAATCTATTGCTCTCATTAAAAATTTTATCAAAATAACTTTTCCATCTCTCTTTAATCACCCGTTCCTTTACTAACACTCTTTGATCTTCATATTTAATGCACTTGGCACCATTCAAGTCTCTTTCACTTGTCTTAGCAAGTTTATAAATATTCTTCTCTATCCTTTGCCCCCAACTTGCTATATAGTTCCTCATAAGCCTTACATTTAGCCTCTTGGACAGCCTTTTTTGCTTCCCTCTTCGCCACTTTATGATTTTCATAAGCAGCATTGTCCCTACATCTAGGTAGGCATCTATAACTCTCTCTTTAATCTAATTGCTGCTTTACCTTCTTATTCCACCACTAAGTCTCCTTAGTCAATCACCCATGTCCTTTAGATTCTCCAAGTATGTTCCAAGCATACCTTAAGAAAATCAGAATTCCAAAAAATGTGCAGGAATGCCATCAAGAAATCTACCCACTATTTCAAGAAATTTTATTTATGGACTAGAAAAATTACCCTAGCAATTGAGCTCAAAACTCATTAATTAATTTAATTTTTTTTGCTAGGGGTCCTCAACTCATCATCTCAATATTTAATTCTGTCCAACAATTCTAGTCAATTAATAACATTCCTAGGGATAAAATATAGGAGTTTGATTCAGTTACCAAATAAAAAAAAAAACAAAAGATTAGTTTATACTAAATCTAGAACTGATTAAGTAGTTCTTTTCATCACAAAATTAATGGAAATGGATAAGCACATATAACTAACACAAATTACCACTGTCCATGATTTAAGCTAAATTTATCAATAACATTGACCAAGTTTAATGTATTTATTTAAATTGACCAAAACAAACAAGTCAAAATCAATGTTTATGATTTTAACAAAGACCAAAAATGCATATGCACATTATCATCTAAAACTAAAAGTAATGATACGCCATGTCAGAAAAGAAGTGAGACAGGCAAAGATATTTGGAAAATCACAACAATCTTAGATTTCTTATATAAAGCCATTGCTTTATAAACTGGATAAAGAAATTAGTGCAATAAAACCAACCAGAGGTAAGTACCAGCAAGTGAGAAAGCCAACTATACGTTTCAGATTTCACTATTATATTTGCCATAAGGCATTCTTCCCACTTAGAAAGGAAAGAAACTAATCATCATTTTTCAACATAACCAGGCATGTCACCAGATTCAAACTGCAATTACTACAGGAAAGAACCAGAAAAATAGCAAGCATCAAGATGGGAAGTGTAAGCTGAAGTAGATTAAGATCAAACTTTAAAGGGCTCACTACCTGAAAATGTGAGCTACTCAAGCAACGGGCAATTTGCCGGAACAGGGGTACCATACACCTTTGAAATTCTGCTGGCTGCGTTGCTTCTAAAACTTCCTCCAGCTCACTTAGAAACATGACTTCCTTTGAACTATTTGTGATTGGCCAATACTTCAGTAAACCCCTTGTGACTGTGTCAGCAAGCTTGCAGTCTTTTTCCACAAATTGCGTAATGCAGTACGATAACTGCTGGTGGTACATTGGTAAGCATCTTGGTTTGTGAAGAGGGATTAGAGCCCGAACAAGGAATAACTTGTGTTCTTCTTTTAGTGGCAGAGCAAACCCATTGATTATACTGCCCAAAACTTCTAAAAGCTCAGCAATCCCATTATGCTTCTCTGTTTCAAAAATAAAATGGAAGAAGATGTTGTTGATTGCTTTCCTAATAAATGGGCGATGCACCATAAACTTCCCGTAGATGCGATGTAGAATTGTTTTCAGATACTCCCTCTCTCTGGGATCCTCAGAATCAAAGAGATCTAGCAACTTTAGAACAAAAGAGTGATCAATGTACCTCTTGGCCAACTTTGCATCCGTCTCAGGAGATGCAACGAACCTCAGAAGAAATTCGTACACAATTTGCAAGTGAGGCCATGCAGGGTCCATTGAAGGCTCCTCCTCTTCCAAATCAAAAGCTTCTAAAACCTTGTTCTCACGGGGCTGTGGAGTAAATGACCTAAATAAGTTCACAGACACCATCTTTATAGCCTCTAGCATGACAGTTTCAGTAAACTTCCCATTTGCAGAAGTAACATAATCCACCAGCTCAAGCAACGTCTGCCGCTTGATGTCCTTTTCTTTCAGGTTCTTTGTTGGATCAGTGAAGTCAAAGACAACACAGCACAAGTTCAGCTTTTTGATAAACAAGTTCTGCTTCTCAGAGCCAGGGACATCCCTGAATCCTGGCAATGCTTCATAAGGACCATTTACCAGATTACCATTGAGTTTTGGATTAACAACTTGAGGAATTTTACTTCCATAACTATATCCTGAATTTGGAGCAAAGTCAGGGCCTGAAAGCGTTGCACTATTCGAGATTAGGTCATTGTTTCTTGAATTGATGGAAGTATTTGATGAAGGGTCAGATGATCCAGCGAATTCACGATTATCACCCGACTTAGATGGCTTCCGGGGAAGCCTACCAAATATTTGTTTGATCATAACTTGAAGAAAAATTAATGATATTGAACACAAGTCCAATCAAACCCAGCTGTTTCTAGACTTCAGAGGCTCTCTCAAAGCAGAACCCAATCCATCAAAGAGACAAGAGTCTCACCATCAGGGAAGAAAGCCCAGATGCAAAAAACCCATTTTAAACCAGTGAACAACAAAACAGACCCACTTGTATTAATCTCAGATACAAACACCCACTCCCATATATAGATTACACAAACCCCAATGCATTAGTCAAAAAGCATCAAATGAGAAACACTTATTTTGATTTTTATCATACCATCCCCAAAATTCAACAATTTGGCAAATTAATCTCCATGATTTGACACCCTTTGACTCAAACTCAGACACCCAGATAAAACCAAACAAAAACGACAAGGACACTTCAAACAGAACCCAGTAACAACTTCCAAAATTAGATACAAACACCAAAAGCTCCAGTCTTTTAACTAAGTTCTTCTAGCTAAGAACTGGGTTGAAGAGAAAATTCACCTTCTTGCCCCTTTTTTCCTTCAAAATTAGCAGCTAACTCGGCTTGGCTCAGACGATGGCAGGATCTGGTTCGATCTATAACACCAAGACATCATTTTTTTTTTTTTATCACACTAGTATTCAAAAACAATTCTTGGAAAACTAAAAAAAAATGAATGATAAAGAAATAAAGTAAACAACTTACATAGTAGGAACGAAAAATAAAAAAGCAAAAGAACATTGAAGGTGAAGCAAACCCAGATAAGATTAAGTTTTAAAAAGGAGCAGAAGAATGTTTTTTTATAGCAAAAGAGGTAATGACTTCATAGAGAAGCAGTGCAAGAGAAGTATAGATATTATTCTTTTCCTTTTTTACAATTCCATTGGGCCACAGACACAGAGAGAGAGAGAGAGAAAGAGAGAGAATACTGACCAAAATAGTCATTAGAACATTCACAGTCCGTCAATGGAACCTTTGAGTAAGATAAAATAAAGTTGACAATAGCTGCTGCTGATGAAAAGAGAAACTCTCTCTCTCTCTCTCTCTCTCTCTCTCTCTCCGTGCGGAAAGGTCTAAACTAAAGGATCATATTAGTTACTGTTGAAAAACACGCCTAAGGAGAGAATGGATGTTATTTGATCCGAGTATGAGATGCTAAACAAAGTTGTCAATTCCATTTTAGTACCTCTTTCAGTCAATAGAAAGGAAAATACTCTGAATACTGTGGATTTTTAATTTTTTATTCGTGTACCATTATAGGATTAGAGCTAACTTTATTCTAATATACTGTATATTATATACATTTATAACTTGAAATAAAAATACCAAATCCTTATCACACTATGTTGTATCATATTAAATTATTAATTAATTCAAAATTAAATCAGGGATATTCTTGAAATTATCTTTACAAAACATATCATATTAGCTAAAATTTAGCGGAATCGTCTAAAATTGAGGCCAAGATAAAATAGGGTGGGTAATTTTCAACAAGAATGGATTGGAATTGACCATACTGGATAATAACATTTGCTCAATTTGAATTAGTTAGGAAAAATCCGCCACATGGAAAGGATGATGCAAGGTGGAGACTTAATTTTCCACCCAAACATGGGATTGGGGCATGCATGGGGAGAGAAAACCACATAGTTATAAATAGTATCATAACAATAGTACTAGTAGAAGTATTCCATACTCACCAGTAATCTAGTACACTAAAACCCTTGAAATCTATTAGGCTATATATGGGTTGTTTTGGATTGTAACGGTTAATTTGATCAACTCCCACTATTTCGGTCAAAACAAAATCATACATTTTTTGGATATTTTTTAAACCTGGGAAAATAATTTCTCAAAAAAATGATATTGGGTTTTTCTTAATATAATGATGAGTTCGAAGAAGTTATTTTGAGTTAGTGAAGAAATAGATACATACATGATGAGTTAAATGAAGTTTTTTTTTTGAGTTCTTAGAAACATATATATAGAGGCAATTTCGAAAAAGTACACTAATATTGACTGGTATTGAAATATTTTATTTCTCTATTCAAGCTGAGACAACCTTCAATACATTATTTATGAAATTGGAGAAAAACCCACCTACCCCTAAAACAAGTGTAGGAGTAAGAGTAGGTACTGAGATCTCTACCCCATTACCATTCCTACAGGATATGGTATGCAATTATTATGCTTACCTAGATGCTCTATCATTATATGCCTAGCTTATAAATCTCTTTCACTTATTTTTACATGAATTTTATCTTCTTTAATGTATAAAAGTCACTAATTTGAACCAGTGAAACTTTCACTGTACCTTTGTAAAACTTTTCTTGTGTTTTATTCCTCCCCCGGGCGCCAAGTTAAACAAAGAACCACCACCCATCTAGGAGTCAAGTGACCTAAGCTTGTGATGGTCTTGCCGACATTGTCGGGGCAGATGATAACCTATCAAAAATAAAAGCAAATTGAAATGGGGAAGTTATCCTTTCCTCATAGGCCTTAGGCTCCGTTTGGGAGTTCATAAGGGAATGGAATGGAATGATCATAAGGGAATGAAATGATCATAACGGAATGGAAATGAATGAAATGTATTTAAGTAAGGGTAAAGGAATGGAAAAGAATGGAATTGAATGAAATTAAGTAACCTTGATTGAATGTTTTAAAATAAAAGAATGGAAATGAATGGAATGTAAGTAATCTTGTTTGAGAGGAACATGGAGAGAATGGAATGGAATCATTTTATTACAATATTACTATTAGACCCCTATTTTAAAATAAAGGGTTGAATATATATGGGTATTTTGGGAGTTTTAGTAAAAAAATCATTAAATCTAATTCAATTCCCTCCCATTCCTCTCAATTTCGGGGGGAATGAAAATTTGAGGGTTTTATATATATAAGGAAAATTTGAGGTTTTAAGATAATAGAGAGGAATAAGTGTTCCCTCTTACCCATTCCATTCCCTTCCACTTAAACTTCCAAACAAGGAAATGGGTTTTCCATTCCCTCCATTAAAACTCTCAAACAAGAAAATAGAAGAATATTCTAAAATTATTCTTTTCATTCCTTTCCATTCCATTCCATTCTCTCCTCCCAAACGAGGCCTTAAGGGATTTGCAAGAATCTTTGAAACAATTTTGTATAAAAAATTACAAAGGCTAATTGGTCTAAATATTTGTTTGCCACCAGCTTATTTAACAAGTTTTTTGCTTTTAACTTTTATATACATCTTTTTAAAGGGTAATTATTGAGTATTCCCGGAGCACCATAAATGCGTTCTCTCCTCTCATATAACCGTGAGTCCCACTAATTAAATTTATGGTGAAACTCACAATTCATGTGAAAGGGAAAGAGTACACATTTTTGGTACTTTCAGAATATTCAATAATTTTTCCTTTTTAAAATCTCTTTTTTTCTCACTTTTTTAAAGTACGAATATATTTTAGTATATTTTCAACAAAAAACTATATAAACCGATACCATACGCAAACAAGTGTAACATCCTTTAGAGATATTGAGAACAATCCACTAGAAAAGTAAGGTTTGGAAGAAGCTTTGAAAACTAAAGATCTAAGAGACAATTAAGCTTTTAATATGGAAAATCGCTTGAGAAATATCCCAACAAGGTCAATGATTAGGAAAAGAATCAATACAAGGAAAGGAATCGATATTCTAGAAGTACGAGAAAGAAATCCTTGAAAACTTCTTCACTAAATTGGCCAATAGCAAAAATTATTTGGGTCAATTTCCCTTGGCCTTTCAAATTTTTTGAAATGCAATTTAACTCAATATCAAAATGGGTGAGGTTCATGATACAATCAGAATTCAAGCCACAACCATCAAGGAAGGAGTAAGAAAATTCATACTATTTGTGGCAATTTGTTATGATACAATATGGTCGACAAGAAACCGCATCACAAGACAAATAGCACATCAAATGCTTTTATTAAGACAAATTAATAAGATATATTCTGATCATATAATGTATTGGGATTTGCATGTGATGTAGCAAAGAGAAGTAGCTCTTGGGATCGCCACCACCACCTTTTGTGAAAGTTAATTTTGACGTAGCCATTAGTGAAGACAAAGGTTGTATAACAACAGTTGGAAGAAATCATAAAGGGGAGTAGATCTTTGCATGGAAAGAATTGACAGATGACCATTACAGCAAAATCAAAAGCAGTATTACTAGCAGTAACCAAAGTAACTAAACTAGGCCTCAATTTTGTAATTTGTTAGGGCAACGCATATTGAATGTGTTATACTCCTGCTTCAGAAAGTCTCGCCTCCCCTCGTTGTTCTATAGAAAATATTATTTTTAAAATTTTACTCATCATATTCGTTTATTGAATGGTCCACAAGTCACACTTTTAGAAATACTAATTTTGTTCCCATAATATTAGACCTAGCAGAATTGGACGACCCGACCAGAATCCGAGAGTTTTAACCCAAAGCAAAAACAAATGGACTAATGAATCGACCCATTTTTTCCAAGTCGGGTCGGATCATCCCGTCCAACCTGTGACCCGACCCATTTTTTGAACATAGATTTTTTTAATCATACCATATAAGCTAAACCATGTAAAGATACCATGAAGTCAACCATCCATATGTAATGACTTCATTGAATCAAGTTATAGCCACTAAAAAGCCTTCTTTCCAGTTTGACCTTGAGGAAACAAGATTTAGAGAAATTGAGCTTACAATATATATTTTGAGAGTATCAAAGTAGCTTTAGATTGAAACATCATCTCTACATCCTCTAGTGTGATAAAAGGCTTAAAGCGTTGGTCTAGATCCTAAATTTCTGCAATATAACTCATAAGATCCATGACATTATTAGTCTCATCTACTGCAAGTGAACTAACATCTCTTTCACTATCCCCAAGTGGAACAAAATTTGTCTCTGAGAGGATGAGAATCGAAGAAATGCATTGTTGTTGCCTAAATGTCACCAGAGCTATTGGAACTTATTGTTCTATTTTTTACTTCTTCTTTATTTCAATTTTATGGATTTTTTTAATGTAAGACTTTTTTTTTCTTAAGAAAATAACAAAATTACATCGTTTTGGGCATTTTATGGCAAATCACCTAACTTTTATGGTGATGATATTATTAATGAATTTTGATTGTATAAATTGGAGGATCTATGTGTACGTGATAATTAGGTCTCAAAAAGGATAATTTAGAGGGAATGATTGCTTAACTCACACTATCAATACATTTGAGCACCATTAAATTTGATTAAAGGCTAGCTTTTAAATGTTGGGAACCCTATTTAAGAAAATGGAAATTGAAACCATCCAAAAACACAGTAATTTACGTAGAAAACTCCATGTAATCTAGGCTGGAGCAAGGGTCCTTGCTCCTGAAATTGATGCTTATAGAATATAAATACTACTATAGTTTACAAAGTTCTCTCCTATCAGCCTATTGGTCTCAGATCCCTTGTCCACTAATGCTGCACCATTACCACCGGGTAAATCAAACAATGAACAAATTGGCTGGCATAGGTACAGGTGATTCTTCTCTATAGTAGGGTCATTCAGCTAATGGGATTGGATTGTGGTGCTCCATTCTTTGTATGTGCGAGTACATACCATGTCCTTTTGCATGGGCATGGCTGTTGCACCCATTCATGACCATTGCACCAACCATGCCATCTCCTGCTCATATAAGGGGGCCCACTTTATATGAGAGGGAGGAAGTATACTCTCAAAGTATTCAATAACAACCCTTGCGACCTTTGCTTGGGGTGTCTCCCATTGATTTAATGATTCTACCCTCAACCTTTGGAATATTTATGCTCTCGTCCTGCATGTGTGGATGGCCATAATGGATTTGATGTTTTTTAAGTGAAATAAGATAACCATCATGTCCCCCATGTTTTGGCCTTGTGACCATACATTATGTATTGTATTATTTAGCTTTTATTTTTGAGTTTTTTTTTTTTGACATTTAATATATTTTTTTGTTTAGTTATTTATTTATTTATTTATTTATTTTTGCATAGGAAAATATACGAATCTACCGGCAACCCAATTGACTCAAGTCACTTGCAACCCCAATAAGCGACCCAAACTGTTTGCTAGGTCTACATAATATAGCTAGATAGGCCCTTTGTTTAAGAAAAAATTATCTTATCTATCCGTTGTATAGAGCAAGCCTCTCACAAGCATGTGAGTCCCACACATGCTAAATTCTCCATGAAACTGTCAATTGTTGGGATGTTATAGGCGCAGGTGATTAAGGTGGCAGGTGCCAAAAACTTTGGTCAATTTAGATCAATTAGATTCTCTCAAAAAAAAAAAAAAGAACCAATTAGCCTTCGTAATTTTTCATACAAAATTGTTTCAGAGATTCTTGTAAATCCCTTAAGGCCTTTGAGGAAAGGATAACTTCCCAATTTCAATTTGCTTTTATTTACGCCCTGACAACGCCGGCTTCCTTCGAAGTTGCAAAGTCACTTGACTCCTAGATAGGCTAGATGGGTGGTGATTCTTCTTTGTTTAACGGAGAGAGAGAGAGAGAGGAAAAAAACACAAAAAAAGTTTTACAAACGCTACAGTGTTTTAGCTTTTGCAAATTTTCAATTAGTAATGGCCAACTGGGTGTGAGCTTTTTTGGGGCATTTTAGGTACAATACTATCTATTTTAGAGAAAATTCCATTCTAGCTTACCAGGTGTGAATACACTTATATGCCATGTCCAGACTTCAAATGAATGGTAGAAAGTATTGCATATGTTGTTTCAAGCTATAAAAGGAATAGATACACAAAACTTTAAGAATAAAAAAATAACTGTAAAAATGCTTGCTTGTCTATGGTTATGGATAAGAACCACTCTACATTATCTTGTCTTGAACCTCTCTACAAACCCAAAAATGCTTGTTGGATTAGATGGATACACTCTTGTCTTGAACTTTTTCTGTAGTATATTAGAGTTAACAAGACATCCAACAAATATCTCTTATTTTCGCTAACCTGAAAAGCTGGGAACCGGTGCTTTCCGAAGAACAAGCACAGCTTCATTACTGGCAGCTTTTTTTGCAGCAAGTTCCTCTAGACGTTTCCATGCGGCCTCACGTCTTGCTTTGACCTCATCTTCCTTCAATTCATTTTCCTGAAACTCTTGTAAGCATTCCTGAAACAGCTCAGGATCAAGATCATAGAAAATCTTGCGGACATTTATGGTCAGACCATGCACAGCCTGATTCCAATGATTTCTAGCATTTCTCTCCAATGCAGGAAAGATAATGGGCAGTATGACCTCGCAATTTTGTTTGATCAAGTTCTCAATGTGATCATTGTTCCACAAGAAGAAAGCTCTCTCTGCCACCTAAGGAAAGAAGAATCAACAGCATTATGTGAGATTAATGTATCCAGGACTGGAATGGAAGGACGTTATGCTCTCATAAAAGCAACATGAGAAGAAAGTATCAATGTGCTCTATCCATTTCTGTAGAGGATATTCCAGCAAAAAAAATACGTGTTCGGTCAGCTAAAGCTCATTACAGAACAAAAACAAAAATTAAAAAAGCGAGGGGGGGGGGGGGGGGGGGCTAACGACTGATGTCAAGTATATGTAAATTAATTCCACCTAGTTCGTGTAGACTTAAAAATACATGCATCATCAATGCATATGTTGTTCAGAGAAAATTTCAAGTTGAGAATCCATTAGGTTCAGGCAGCAGATCCTGCAATTAGCATAGGAAGCCTCCTTAACTGCTCAGGCAATATGGTTAAAATAGAGAACCCCACAACCACACTTTTCTTGAGTAACTTCAAGTTGATAGAAAAGTTGTATTACTGAAGTTCTAGGATGCTAATTTTCAGGACATAAGATAGGAAAAGAGCTTTTTCCATATTATGTAAGATTTTTAATTATATATCTGATGGATAGAAATAGCCATTTTTTGTATCCTGCACTGAGATTGTGGAAAGATAGTAAAAATCTGTTTCAATCAATCATAACTTAAGCAGCATTATAGAACTTGTTACAACTTTAACAGATTATAAAATCACCGACATTTCAGAATATTATAACATGGGACAGTTTGATAAAAACATGCTAAGGCATTGAGCTCACCTACGAAATAAGTATGTAACAACCAATGCGGAGGTGTTGATTAGGAGGTAAAGCCTTGATTGCCAGGCAAAAGATATAGTAAGCTTGAACAACACAAAATGAAAAGGTGAACACTACTTTCTGTTCACTAGGCACATTAACTAATATACTTCTTTTACTAATGCACAAAATCTTACAAGTATTAGAATCCATTACAAATATATCATGGTTGCTTAACATCACCACCTTCCTACATAAACCAAACTGAAATATCCAATTAAAATCCAAATTTTCTCTGGGTTTGTCACTAGGTGCTCCGAACATTACTCTACAATACAAACTCCAATTAACTTCCAAATGTGTAGACTAGATTCCCTAACAGTTGTTATTACAGAACAAAACTTAGGCGCAAATAGACATATGGCACCAAATCTGTAGAAGGGAACTAGTTCAATCATGTGTCTATGAAATTTTTTTTTTTTTTTTAAATAGTAATAATATTTCATTTAGTAAAATTAGTTAAAAAAGAATAAATCAATTAAGGAAATAACAGAGAAATTACTTTGGATAGAATAAATGGCAGAAAAGAATACATGTGGCCAACTCTGACTAATTTGTTGAGGATCCATAACCAACCTAAAAAAAATTTGGACTAAGGCTTGGTGGTCATTTTTGTTGTTGTGGTGGTGGTGGTAAGTTATACATGTACCCACGACCTCACTATTTATCTTGCTCTTGCAAGAGGAGGAGATGCCATTTAACTACTCCATTGGACGAAAATCTATTACATTTGTGGGGATCCAAAGCTTATAATGCAGGGAGACTAGGAGCAGGTGAAGATAAAGAAAAAGAACCATAACAAATATATTGACCATCTATTGGCTTAACTAAATCAACAGTCAACAGAGCAAGATACCATATTAACTCATATCTGTATTTTTTCTGTTCATTTTTTGGTGGGACCCTGCTTTATTGTATTGAGTTATACACACATCCGGTGAGTTTTGAACCCACAATCTCATTCTTCACCCTTGCACTTACAAAGGGAGAAGGTGACATTTGCATTAAAGCCAACGTTGTGGTAACCATTTCATACCGGCCGGTACATGTGGTATTTGCCATACCAGTACCCTGGTACAAGTACGCCCCCTTGTTTTGACTTACCTCAAATATCAGAACAACATTCCGGATTGTTCTGGCCAACACAGGCCATTCCGAGTAAAAAATACATTTCAGCCTGGAATATTCTTTTAATTTTTTATAAATAAAAAATATAATATACAATTTCCTTTCTTGCTTCAAACCAAGACCTATGCTATGGTATGGATAAAAATCACAAAGAAACAATATTGATTGGCCTAGTAATTACTAAAAGAAAATATTAGTCTAGTAAAAATTTATTTTGTATGAGTTCATACAACTAAAATTGTTTGTTTTATATTGGAATGCAAATAACTATTATATAAATACATAAATATATATATATATATATATTTCAGTAATCTTGAAACAGTACCCTGGGACCAACAGCACCAAAATATTTCGTTTCTTCGGTAAATCAGAAACAGTCATCAGTATGATATTCACAACTTTGGTTAGAGCTCATTGGCACTTTCTAGCAATACTATTTACATATCGACTCTTTTCAGTCTGGATCCTCCATTTGCATCAACATTAATCTCTCATAAAAACTGAACATACTTGAGTTTTCCAGACAGAAAATTCTAGTAGTATAATAAATAAGAAGGTAAGATACACCAAAAGTAAACAACAAACTGCAGGTAGTCAGGGACTAAAGTGTATTGGACTTGATCAGCTTATCAGCACTCAACAGTGAATAACCCATATGAAGAGAATTGCAGTATTCCCAATTGTCTCCAATAATTCACACATGGGAACATAACATAAGTGATCACAGTGTAGGAAATGGCGGAAACATGGAAAGAACAATTTGAATGAATGATACTTCTAAACTTACTTTAAAGCAGAGATGAAGAAAAAGACGTAACAGAAAATTAGGGATGATCCAGAATAAAAGGTAGAATGGAATAAATTGCACTTTCAATATAAAGCAGAGAATGCATCTAGGTAAAAATTAAATAAGTGCTGAACTTGGATATCTCTCATGTTGCAAATATCAATCATGTTCCAAAAAAGAAAGTGAAGTTTGCATAGATATAAATGAACAAAAGCAAAGTGGGATAAACTTGCTACCTGAAAGTGTGAACTGCTCAGACAACGAGCAATCTGGTGAAACAAGGGAACCATACAACGCTGAAATTCTGAAGGTTGAGTTGCTTCTAAGACTTCTTCCAACTCACTTAGGAACATGACTTCCTTTGAACTATTTGTGATTGGCCAGTACTTCAATAAACCCCTTATGACAGTATCAGCAAGCTTGCAATCTTTCTCTACAAATTGCATAATGCAGTAAGATAACTGCTGATGGTACATTGGCAAGCATTTTGGCTTGTGCAGGGGAATCAGTGCCCGAACTAGGAACAATTTATGCTCTTCTTTCAGTGGCAGAGCAAACCCATTAATAACACTGCCTAAAATTTCTAGAAGCTCAGCTATCCCATTATGCTTCTCAGTCTCAAAAACAAAATTATAAAATATGTTGTTGGTAGCTTTCCTGATAAAAGGACGATGAACCATAAATTTTCCATAGATGCGATGCAAAATCGTTTTCAAGTATTCTCTTTCTCTAGGATCTTCAGAGTCAAATAGATCCAGCAACTTCAGAATAAAGGAATGATCGATGTACCTTTTGGCCAATTTTGCATCCAGCTCAGGCGATGCAACAAACCTTAAGAAAAACTCGTATACAATTTGCAAATGAGGCCATGCAGGATCCATGGAAGGCTCCTCTTCTTCTACATCAAAAGCTTCTATGACTTTGTTCTCACGTGGTTGAGGATTGAAAGTTCTAAATAAATTTGCAGATACCATTGTTGTGACTTCTTGCATCACAGTTTCAGTATATTTGCCATTCACTGAAGTCACATAATCCACGAGCTCTAACAATGTGTTTCGCTTGATTTCCTTTTCCTTGATATACTTTGTTGGGTCAGTGAAGTCAAATATAACACAGCACATGTTAAGCTTTTTTATAAATAAGCTCTGCTTCTCAGAGCTTGGAACATCCCTGAATCCAGGCAATGCTTCATAAAAAGAAGACACTGGAATCCCATTCGGCTTTGGGTTTGCACCTCGAGCAAACTTTTTATCATAATATGGTCCAATATCCGAAGCATAATTAAGGGCCACATGAGATGTAATAGAATTTCCAGACTTGCTTGTCCCTAAATCACTGCTTCTAGAACTGGTAGAAGAACTCAAAAATGTTGCATTGCTTCCACCATGTTCACGATTATCGGCATTCTTAGATGGCTTTCTAGGAAGCTTACTAAGTATCTGCTTCAACATAGTTCACATAAATAAAAACAAAACGCCACCCTCCAAAAAACCAGAATACTTATTTACCAAAACCTTCACAAACCCTGTCCAACAATAATGCCACACCAGAAAACCCAGAACAAAAAGGGGGGCCAAAACCCCCTTCTCATCTGAAAGTAAAAAACCAAAAAACTTTATATCTCAGTCTCAAAAACCCAAAATAAAAACCCACATGAAGCTTTATGCCCTCATTAAAAACCTACAAAATCCCTCACTTTCATCAAAACCCACCACCAAAAAAAAAAAAAATCGAACTTTTATACTATACTCAAAAAACCCAGATGCCCAAAGCCACTATAAACCAAAAAAAATCCCCAACCAACTTTCCACAATCAATTCAC
Source organism: Quercus wislizeni (assembly GCA_023055345.1). Taxonomy (NCBI): domain Eukaryota; kingdom Viridiplantae; phylum Streptophyta; class Magnoliopsida; order Fagales; family Fagaceae; genus Quercus; species Quercus wislizeni. The sequence continues at coordinate 37,268,840 of JALGQJ010000007.1, read as the reverse complement.
AAACCCCTTTTTTTCTTGTCTGTGTTTCCCACTTAAAAAGCAAGGAAAATACACAACATGCACCCCATTTCCTTTTCCCTAAACCTATCAGAATATGATTATTCAGCAAGAAAATGAATCAAATGAAAGACTGTAATGCTTATGAAAGATGAAAAAATAAAGAAATAAATAAAAGCAAGAAAGGGCATAGAGAGAGTTCCAATAAAGAGAAACCCAGATGAAGAAACGTGAGAAGTGATAACAGAACTTGAAAAGAAAGGCTTTTTGTTTTGAGTTTTGATATCACTTACAGTTTACAGCCAGAGAAAAGGCTTGAGTTTGGTCTAGTTGTTGTTTGCTGACTTTAGAAAAGTGTGTTTTTTTCCCTACAAGTGTTTCCGTGTGTCCGTTATTTATAATTTACTTTTCTTGAATTTCAGTCAATCTTTGCCTTTCTACTTACTTCTTCTGGGCTGATTTTGAGTTGAGACCTGAAATTCGAGACAAAACAAAACGGCCAGTGAAAAACCAATGCCAGCTGAGTCTGTCCAGTAATTACTAATTAGTAATTACATACCAAAGTGTGATATGAGATGCACTTGCCAAAACAAAAAGAAGTAATTACGGTAAGGGTTTTAGTAACGAATGCATTTAGGGTATATTTTTAGGAAATTTTTTATAAAAAAGTTTTAAAAAAGTGATTAATTTTTTTCGACAATTTTTTCAATTTATTATAAAAATTTCTAAAATAAATAATTAATATATGTCCTAAGGATACATTAACCGAACCCTTAAGTAAAATCTGTTGATCACATTTGTTGATATCACCTTAATTTGTAAAAGTTATAAAAATAATTTGTAATATCTTTTACTATTTTTCAAACAAAAATTACTGTTAAGCTGCTACTAGTGTTTTTTTCTTTTCTTTTTTCTTGTAGTAACGTGCCAATGTCTACCCAAAAGGAACTTTCTTTTTTGCTTTTTAATAATCTTTCCATTTCCTTTCTTGTGTTGGAGAAGTTACTAAGAAGGTAGTCTTTTGCTTTTTTGTTTGGCTGCCTTATGCATTGTCTCACCATCCTTCTAATTACTCATGAGTTATGACATCTAATATCAAGATAGGGTGAAAAATGATATACTGCATCCACTATATGTATTATGTCTCTCATATAATGTGGATTTCATTAGTATATAAGACTCGCATACGATGAGAGACACTGCATATACCTTCTCAAATGAAGTGCCCTTTTCAAATGAAGCATACTTCTCAATGCAGCTACTGTAGAAGATGCCCATCATATTGTAGAGGATCATCATCATCCTGTCCATTTGCTAATGTTAGTGCATACCTAAAACCTAACCCATAAAACAGGGAAACCAAATAGAATGAGAAGGGAATTTCTACCTACAAAGTTTGGTAACAAAATGTGTCTTTATAATTATATTTATCAACTTATTTAGTATTAAAAACATATAGGGTCCAATTCAGCTTTTTCCATTTTGCCTTGTGTTGGACTTGCCGTGGGGAGTGAGATAGAAAACAGAGATAAAAGTATTGGATCACAAAGTCTCGTGGTGGAGTGTCAAACTGGGAAATTAAGTGTGTGTCGTCTTCGCCTTCTCCAAGGGACTAAGATCAGAATTGAGTGCAGGCCTGCGTTAATTTGACCAAAAAATATGCTTCAAAAATGTCCTACTCACTAAAATATCATGTTTTACATATTGTTTGATATTATAATTAATATTATTTGACCGTCAAGATAGGAATTTTATGTGATATTCTTTTAGACCGCGCACAGAACGTGTTTATTGATTATTGACTTTGACAAAAGATAAAAATAAAAATCACAAACAGAAATCAACCAGCACACGCATGCAAGTATGGAGGGATCATGGGTTTGTAATTGGAATTAAAAAAAAAAAAATCCTCAAAGCCAAAAAAAAAAAAAAAAAAATTCAAAGGCACATGTAGCAATAGAATTGTACAATGAATAAACAAAAGTAATCATGATCCTATTCCTAGCGGCATGAGCTTATTGGACCAGCGAAGTTCGGCTTGTTGGCCCATGTTTTTGTACTTTTCAAAACATTGTTGTCCTCCAAATACAGCAGATTTTGCAATCTTCAAAATATGTCTGAAAACATCAACTTGATACAATGCATGTGACCACAAGGAAAAGAATGACATAATGCGCATTTGGTAAGTTGGGTGAATGAAACAGTAGTAGGTTTCTTAATTTTCTTCTGCACTATTGAGTCCTTTTTTTTCTTTTTCGGGTGAACTGGTATTGTTGGAGGTACTGTAGTCTCTCATTATTCAACTAGGTTGTCCTATGCCCCTGTGCCATGTATGTAGCAATGTCGATGAGCAAATGCAAGAATTCAAGACGAAGGCAATGAGTGGAAGACACCATCATTTGATAGTCTCTACAATGCAGCATTCCATAACTTAAAGTCCATGACAGAAGCCTATAACTTCAAGTCCATGACAGAAGCCTATATTCAAGTGGCTGAAAGCATATTGTGGCAACCAAATGATCAGTCTCACTAAATATTCTTTGACAAGCAGCAATGTGAATATTTAGAGATGAAATCATCATGCAGGTCAACCTTGCCAACATACTACAATCAAAGCAGATAAGTGGGACAGTTCAAAACAATAATGGGATGCCCAAGATGACACATCTGCACCATGGGTGAACCTTTGTTCATAGCATTGTTCCATTAACACTCCACTAACAAAGTTCATAATGCAATTTGAAACATAATTCTAGCAATAGCTTTCATTTAGCATTCAATTTTGAATACATAAGTTATATAAGCATTACAGAAACAGTGAAATGTATAATTCTGAGAAGAAGGCTTATCTACAAAACATAAATACAACAAAACTTTTCTGGCAATTGAAACTGTAGGATGCTCATGTGTTAATCATTCATCCTGCTAGTGCTTGCTAAGATTGATTGCTGCTTTAAATATATAATCGTTACAAGAGTGAGAACAAGATGTGATCATCAAATTGAACATGAAAGTTCAATGATTAACTAGTTGAAAGTAGAAACTATAGTTTCCGCTGACAACAAAATTTCAGGATCCTGAGTGAATTTTATCTCGCCGAAGCAGAGAAACGGGGGGAGAAAACATTACCAAAATTCATTTGCATTACAAAGTATATTCGGATTTACTGTCAACAAAAGCTTGAATTGATGGTTCTCTTCCAAGAAAGTCTGAAAGAACTTCAATAGGTTCCTTGGCTCCTCCTGGGCCAAATACCTGCCATATTATTAATATATTAAAAAAAAATTTAAATTGAAATACAAACCAAAAAAAAAGACCTTAACAATTGTAAATTTTCAGCCCAGACAGATTTTAGAGTGAGACAACTGCCAATAAAAGGCCAGAAATGACCCCAAAGGCACACTTCCTGAGGTCCTTAATAACAAATGAATTCAACTGAATGCTTCAAAATATTATATAGCAATGGTTGATTAAGTTATGTAATTTATTCACCTTGTTCCTGAACTGCATGCCAACATATTGGTTCAAAGGATCACCATGAAACTTTGAGGCAAATACATCAGACGCAAAAACCTATTGGCATATGTGAGGCAACAGTAATGATCATTAGATTCAAAGAAAATGTGGACAGAAGTCCTTCAAGTTAACCATTTTTGCAATTCTTGGACATAAATTACAGCATTTTTTAGTGTAACTAAAAAGTCAATAATTGTAAAACAATAATAATGATCAATACAATTAGAGAATTTGTTGCTCTACAGTAGTTGCACAAAACAAGAACTTGTGATAAATTGGAGATCCACACCTCACTCCAAATATGACTGTAACAAGCAGCTTCATAACCAATAGCAGAACGTGGAAAGCATGAAGCTGGATTGGTTCCTTCCAACACTGGTAAACCTAACATCACCTGGAGGAACAAAGGGTTATTACATATCTATCAACGCCACTTGATAAAGGAACTAGTGTAATTGTTACTTGCCTTTGGATGAAGATGTTTGAATAACTCAACAACATCAATATTGTCAGCAGAATGTATAATTTGATCAAAAAGGCCTGAGAAGACAAACATTATAAAAGAAATTATCTGCAGATCCCGATCATTCATAATCTGTTCTCCAAAAATGTCCATCTCTCAAGCAGTAAAGCGAAACATTCTTTAGTCTTAATTAAGCAAGTTGAATAATAAGAGAAATTACAATAAAGAATTTCCTGCTTCAATTTAAGTGCAGAAAAGGAATGTCGCCATCTTTTAAGTGATTTACATATATCATCCTTGATGGGCATTGTGATATCCTACAATTCAGACAAATCATGGTAATTAAATGAAAAAGTTATATAAAAGGGCCACTTTTGTATGTGTGGAGTGAAGAAAAGGAGGGGGGACCAGATTAACAGGCCAAGCATTTCTTGTAGCAAATCAATTGGAAGCATGTATCACCTGATGGAATCCAGATATCAACTTCAGTACAAAGCTCTCATAGCACCTAAAATTCCATGATTATTGAAAGGTGAGTTTGTGTTTTATCTAATCAGAACATGGAACAACATGATTTATTACTTACAAGTTTTCTAGAACCTGAGCAGGGATCTCCACAAAGTCAGGATCTATACGCAGCCCAGAAAATCTGGCAAATGATGCACGGTTGCAAATATGTTGGACCTAAAGTTCAAAAAAAAACAGTTAGAAACATCATATCACAGTGGACATTATAATTTATCACATCTGCTATATAAACAGTTATTTGCCAAGAGAATACATTGAGTGAAAAGACATCGACTGAAGTGGATTACTAAGTAGTGTGGAAAAACCATTGCATATTAAAAGCTAGGTTCCGCACATCAAAGCAACCACACTCCCGTGGTCTAAAGAACATTATTCTCCACTGTCAAAAATGTTTGGGTCTGTTAGCCACTGAAATGGGGACTCATTCTATTTCTGAAAAGTGGTACATCCTTGAGAGAATGGTTATCTGAAGTAGAGAGTAAATCAGTCTGCCATTACTGAGACCTCTTTCTAGAATTCATTACACCAAACAAATACAGTTCATTTTTAATACAATTTCTAATGCTAAAATAGATAGAGTGAAGGAGAATGCAAGTTCTGATTGCAGATAAAGTGTAAAATCAAAGAAAACATACCACATGTCCGAATTCATGGAAAAGGTTAACCACTTCAGAGAATCGTAACAACCCAGGATGGCCACTGATGTCCTTCTCAAATTGAGAAATAAGTAGTGCCACTGGTACCTAATTGCAGAAACCTAGGTTTAATAACTTACGTAATACAAATTCATTTATTCAGATAACATGAAGGGATGAAGCACAGGAAAACCATAAGCATAAATGCAATAATTGGAAATTATTATAATAAAAAAATAGAAAGAACGCCTATGGAAAAGAAAGAGCAGGCTCCACAAAGGGTTCTAATAAGTTCCCCAAGAGACAGAGAGTAATTCCAAATTGTAGACCTTTGATAGTCCAATTTGTAGACTTATCTTTCTGCCTTGTCATGCATATTTATTTATCATTATTACCCCAAATCTACCTTAAAGCCATGGAACAGACACATGCTCCCATCTGAATATGCAAAAGTTAATTAAATTGCCTGAGATTAAAAAGGCAATAAGAAATCGTTTGGAAAACAAGGGCATTAGGTATGCACACAGAAAACACATCCAGAATTATACAGTTTCTCTACTTCCACAGACACAGCTTACTACCAAAAAGAAATATTCATCATTTGATTCCATCTTTCCAAACAGATGGAGTGCATTACAAGATAAATACTTGAGAAGTCCAATCCAACACCATAAGACTTGACTTCACATATTATACAGTTTTTAGTTCCACAAAAGTAAAGCAGAGCCATTAGGGTTATAATAATCACCTGCCGTGCACCATTTGATGATAATGCACCATTTTGTAGAGCCACCACACAGGTCTGACCATATTTTCCTTCCCTATCCAAGTTACAACATATGGCCATTTCTTTCAAACTCAAATGAACCAGTAATAAATCAAGAGCTGGAAATTAGATTTAAAAAAAAACATATTTTAAGTAAAACCAACCTTGCATATATATCTTGGTAGAAATAACCAAAGAGTTCACGAGAACTTAAATCAAAAACTGAAAATACACGAACATCACCATGCCAAACCTCAGCATCCAAAATTTCCTCAAACCTTAAACCTGTATGAATCAAAGATATAGGGGTGAGTATCACTACTTATTGAAATTGAAACAAATAAGTCAACTGGACAACATAAAGTATATAAAGATAAAGGGGTGAGAATATTATAAAGACACTCCAAATCTCATCCAAAGTGAAAATATATAATTACCAAAAAGGTCTTGGAATGTTTTGAAGACCCCAGATAAGACCAAATTGACAGGAAAGTATTGCTTAAGAGCTCCAAAGTCAATATCAAACTTCTGTACTTCAACTCTCTTTGCATAGTATAATAAATCCTCAATTCCAAATGGAACCTCCCCTTCCTCTTTCTTCTAATGAACCATCAGAAAGAAAACCAATCAGACAAGAAACAAACTGTCGCAGAGGAGAACATATTACAAGCACATTCTATTCTTTAAGTATAAATACACGGGGAAAAATAATAACCTTTAAATCTTTCAACATATTAAGTTCTTTAGTTGCCAAGTCTGTTAAATTGATGGAGATGTCCTCTAAGAACTCAAATACCTGGAATAATAGGAAGATTCACAGAAAGTCAATGCAAGCTTCATCTAAAAAAGTACCGAGCAAAAAAGTACACACTACAATGCATTATTTGAATCTGGACTCAAGTAAAATTGCACATTATCACTTAAAACCAGGAGCCTTGTAGCTCAATTGGCACCCCCTAGTGTTTTTAACAAAGATATCCAAGGTTCAAATCCCCCCTCCCCATTATTGTAACTATTGAACTATGAAAAATAAAGAATAATAATAATAAATCTGGCCTTAAGAGTAATATTGTACATTATCACTTTTTAATGAGAAGGCAACATTATTTAAACCTTTGATGTTGTCTTTGCCATTCTAAGATCCACCGCATAGTCTGCATAGTTTGAATAGCCAAGTAATCGAGCATATTTATGGCGCAGTTGGACCTGAATAATAAGAAAAGAATATCAATGCATAACAGCCAAAAAAATATTAGTAGAAGGCAGAAAGAAAAACTCAAGCCTCAAGCAGAAAATCCTGCTCTCTTATTTAAATTTTTGAAGATATTCCAACAAGAATCCTGTTTAGTAAAACAGTTACCATTGAGCACCAGTAATATGCATTCAACAACTGATAGGAATCATCTAATAACATTCAAATACCAAAGCCAATCAGAACTTTGACAATAAGAGATTTCCTAGAGTTGCCAACCAAAAGCTCTTGTGGCATGCGATTTAGAAGTTTTCCTCAAAACAACCACAATGTCTTGGTTTTCAAAGAAGCCCATTGTGATTACTTTTACAATTAATACATTCAATAAAAATTAATGGCAAATAATTGAAAAGTCTAGGAAATAAATAATTTTGGTGCTGAAAGACAGGATTAAGTCACAAGTTGATCTACATATGTATTCTAACTTGTTGGTTGCATTTAAGAAACTCGGAAAAAAGTTGTTAAAAAAGGGGCTCGGTTTCAGCTTTATATATCTTATAAACTTACAACTAATCTAATGGATTCATACCAAATTTTCTAAGACAGAAAGATTGACATCTCCACATCTCTTCCCATATGCCACAGCTACCATCCTCCTTGTCCTTCCTACCTTCAGAGGCTCAAAATTGATTTTGTTAACAAAATAAATACGTGTCCCAAACAATCAAAGCAAGAATTAAATATAAAATAATTACAGGCCAAAACAACAAAACATAAAAATGATTAAGTTTCTTCTCAGATAGATATGTATATATATATATATATATATATATTTATATATTTATATGTATGTTTTCTTTCAGATATGATTATTATAATTATGCATTTAACACGGAAATGCATCCAAGATTCAATAACCAAAAAGCACAGTATGCCAGTAAATGCATTCATTGATTCCATTAACATATGCAGATTGACATATCATAGTAAATTTGGTACCAGCACAGAGCAGAGCACAATTAATGATACCAGAATGTAATACCTTGCAGAGTTCCAGCACTGCGGCAACAAAATTACTTCTCAGGTTGACCTTGAATTTACCATTTTCAGCTTTGTCTAAGCCCTGCCCAGGAACAAAGTCATTTCAGCACACAATACATTACAGTGAAAATACATTGACTTCCTTATAGCATGAAGAGATTATGCAGTAATGAGCTTTCAGCACCCCTTTATTTGGACATGGTTTGCTTGAGTTAAGGTTTAAATTAAAAATCATATTTCACCGAGAAGAATACCAACATCATTTAAACCATAGGTCAGTCTTGATATGATTGAGCATCGGCAGTACATACCATATTCAATAAATATTTAATATTTAGATCTTTCTTTAAATCTTCAATTTGCATTTATCTCTGCTGTGGCCATTCTCATATTAAATTATTTAAGAAAATTGTTCGTTCAACATCTTCATGTGGTTAGTTTGCAGCAGGCATTGTCCAATATCACATAATTGAACAATTATGTGGGATCTGGTCCCTATCAACTGATCCCTTTCAACACAAGCAGAGGTATGTTTCTTGATAATCTTGACATAGAATTGTAAATTACTTCAGACCATTATTATAAAAGAATTTACTAGTTACAAGCCCACACCTAAAAACAAAATTAACACTGCCTAAAATATATTTTGGATAAGGCAAAGGGAAAGGAGTCCATTCATTAGTTCCATTACTAAGTAGAAGAAAAGCATATCTGGAATAGTTGAAAATAGATGAGGAAAGAATAAACGTATCAAACCTTAAAGAACTCTGGCGGTAACCCAGCTAACTCAGCCTCACTGAAGAGAAGAAAAGTACTTTTCTCATTCATATTTTTTATATATTGCAAGCTTAGCTCATCCATTTGAGCTCTCAAGCGCTGCACTTCTTCTCTCTTGGTTACAGTAAGGTTCAAACCATTCCGCTCAAATTCTCTCACCTGTCACTGATCAGGAAAGAATCAACATCCAGAACTAAATTTTTGATGCAGATTATTAAAATCTTTTGGAATTTATTAACCAAACATATATATTATGTCCGTTCAGATTCAAGATGGTGCTCGTGTTCTATGGATGATATTGAGTAAATATCCATTTCAAGTACCATAAAGCAAGTACTAACTAATCGAGAAGTCCAAACAACTTTTACAAAATCAATACATTTGACCAACGAAAGTATTACACATGTATGGGATCATGTGTGCACGCACATAGAAGCTGAGCATTCAAATGTGGCTGTGTCCTTACCAGACTCTGAATATAGCATTTAGCTTCAGCACTCGTCCATTCCCCCCTTGCAGCAACAGCTTTGATGACAAGGTATACATCTTCACGCATGCTGATTAAATTGCATGAAATAGCACAGATTTATTTCCATACTAAAAAAAGTGAGCAAAAAAGTAAAAATCCTTTTTTTTTTCTTTTCAAAAACAATGTAAGGATTAGTGTTAGATGTTGGGCCTTGGCACAACAGCAAATTCTTTCCACCCAAAGAGACATGCTTTGTGCACTTGATACAACTTTTTAATGTAAGTTTTAGTCATTAAATTTTTAATTTTCAGATTACACCCAGACCCAATTGGTCTTAAACCATTGACCAGATCCTCCATTCCCATTCTTAGAGGGGAAGTGGAACTACTTGAGCTAGACTGCTAGAGTTCATTTTAGCATAAGTTTAGTGTTTTCTCTCACAATCTTCCATTGATATCACATTTCTCAATCAAATGGTTCTAGTGGCTAAACGCAAGTCCAAATGTCTCTTCTTTATAAAGATTTCCTAAATTATAAAAAAGAATTAAAAATCACATTTCTAATCAGCTTGAGTTAAGTATGTCAAGGTGAAGTCTTTTTTCGGTTTTCGAGCTAAAGTACCCATAGCCTATATGATACATAACATACGGTATTATGGAAATGTCACACAACTTAAAAAGCCTTATCATATTGCACCAATTCGTTGAAAAAGCAAAACAAATTAATAAACAAAACCTGCAGATGAGAGCATGAGCATCTAGTCTCCGCTCAGCTTCAGCACTGGCTTTGCGCACTTCATCTGAAGTGGAAACAAACTTCGGAAACACGCAAGACTGTATCAGCGGAAATTGCTCCGCCTCTAATTCCGCCAGAGGAGAAACAACGTTCACATACGAAACCTGCGCATTTCAAAACCAGGACTACAGTCAAAACTTCCAAAACGAAAAATTTCGCAAATCACAATGTGGAAAACAAGCTTCGAGTTTGTGAATACCTTGTCAAGAGGAACCGAAGCAACTTTATCATGAACCGCCTTAGAGTTCGCGATGATTCGGTCCGCCAATCGGAGAATCTCCGATGGCGAAAGATTAACACAGACATTCGAGCCCGGAAGATCTGGAATCAAAACAAAAAAAAAAATTATATTAGAGAATCAAACAGTAACAGTATAAAGAAACTAGTATAGTTTGTGTTTGGTTAGGTGGAAAATTTGAGTGAAAGAAAAGAGAAAAAGAGAGGACCTTTTTTCTTTGTCTTTTTCCTGTGAGAGTTGAAGGCTGAGAAAGCGAGGTTGGCGGCGAGAGCGAGCAGAGCAGCGGCTCCGGTGAGAGCTAGTAGGTTTCGTTCTCTGTTGTGCTTTCCTTCACTTTCTTTCATTTTTTTTTCTGTCTCACCAAACAGCAATTTGGGAGGGAAATTTGTGTCTGAATTGAGTGAGAAAGGTCATTGACCCATTTTTAAGCCAAGGCGGATAATTTATACATTTGAAAATTTTGAACAAATTTAAATTTAAATTAAAAAAAAAAAAGGGGGCGAGGATAGGGCCTTGATTTAATTTTGTTTATAAATGTAGGAGTAATTTATTTGGTGGGTAAGGTGAGAGTACGACACGACATCCCTGTTTTTGTCACCACACGGCACAGATCATGGCCGGCCCTTGATTGCGCCAATTGCTTCTTTTCTTTTCTTTTTTTCTTTTTTTTTCTTTTTTTTTTTTTGAGTTTCAACGCGTCCACACATGATAATAGTTTTTTATCATCAGACCAAGACACTAATCAGTTTTTGGTGTAAGCGGAGATTGAACCTCAGATCTCTTATACAACCATCAGAGACTTTACCAATTGAGATAACTAGAACCCACAAACGCCAATAGCGTCAATTGCTTCTAATCTTGTGTTATAGTATTCACATTCAATTCTCAAAAAATTAGGTTCGTTTGGTAGAGGAGTTTGAGTAGTGTTATTTGTAATTTTTTGAAATACGTGTGGGTGAAAAAATATATGAAAGTTTGTGTAATATTATTTAAAAACTGAAAATATGTATTTAAAATACCCTACCAAACAAGCCCTTAACTTTTAAGCAATTCAAAAAATCATTTTTTCTATTTTAACAACTTATTTTCCTATATACTCGATATTAAAAGTTTTATTTTTATATCCATCCCATTAAAATAAATAAAAACAACTTATTAAAATAAATATAAACAACTTATTAAAATAAAATAAAACCTCCCCACAACCTATCAAACGGGCCCTTAACTTTCAAGCAATTCAAAAAATCATTTTTTTCTATTTTAACAACTTATTTTCCTATAGACTCGATATTAAAAGTTTTATTTTTATATTCATCCCATTAAAATAAATATAAAAAACTTATTAAAATAAAATAAAACTTCCCCACAACCTACCAAACTGGCCCTTAACTTTTAAGTAATTCAAAAAATCATTTTTTCTATTTTAACAACTTATTTTCCTATATACTCGATATTAAAAAACTTGTTTTTATATTCATCTCATTAAAATAAATATAAACAACTTATTAAAATAAAATAAAACTTCCCCACAAAATTAGCCACCACAATCATGCGTGTTCCCTTCAATAAACAATTGATTTTATTTTAAGTTTAAACTACAGTGAGCTGCTATCTCTAGCACAAACTCAAATTTTTTTAAATTTTCCTTCCTTGCTGTAGAACATGTTTTTCCAGTATTGGTTGCTAAATTGACTTTTTAGTTAATTTAGCAACCTTATTGTAGATACTCTTATGAGTTCCAAGATTGGATATATGTGTCTATTCCATAATTGTTGTTCTTTATTATCAGGCCAAGATCTCAATTGGTTTTTAGTGTAGGTAAAGCTATAGAGTTTGAACCCTAAATCTCATATTTAACAACAAAAGATTTTACCAATTGAGCTAACGGAAATCTACTTATGATTATTGTTCTTGATCATCATGTTATGGCACAAATTGGTTTTTAATGTAAATAGAGTCACAGAGTTTGGATACTAAATCTCATATTCAATAATAAGAGATTTATCTGTGAAGCTAGCGGAAACCTACCCATGATTATTGTTCTTTATCATTAGGTCATACACCAATTAGTTTTTGGTGTAGACAAAGTCGCAAAGTTTGGACCCTATATCTCAAATTCAATCATAGGAGATTTTACTAATTGAGCTAATGGGAACTCATCCATGATTATTATTCTTTATCATCAGACCAAGGCACCAATTGAATTTTTGTGTAAGTAGAACCGCAAAGTTTGGACCCTAGATTTCATATTCAACGATAAGAGATTTTACCGGTTGAACTAATAAGAACCCACCCATGATTATTATTCTTTCTAATTATGCCAAGATACCAATAATTTTTTTGTGTAGGCAGAGCTGCAAAGAACTTTTATGAGTTGAGCTAACAATAAAATATCCCTAACAATACATGAATGATCTGTTTAAGATCTGTTTATTTTGCTGAAACTGAAATTTTTTTAATGAAAATACAATAGATAAATGTAAAAGTTAGTTAAAATAGTATAATAAGACTTATAATATAAATAATACCAAAAAGTTAAACAGTTAATGTTATCTTTTTCCGGTATGATTTTTTTTCTTTAAGAAAATAATTTGACTAAGACAGTGTTCAATTAATACTCACCTGCCTTAACTTTTGTTTTGTCGGTACATATGATCTGCAGGGGGTGGTTATGAATGGACTATATTACGCGTTTGCAAATTGCAATGTTTGGTGAAAGGAAGTTGACAGGCCACAGTGTTTTATTATGTCCTCCCCGGATCAAAATTTTATGATATGCAGGCTCAGACGCCACCTAGCAGCCCATCATATTCTCAAAAAAAAAAAACCTAGCAGCCCATCAATAGTGCTTTAAAGTTTATGTTTTTACATTTAATAGTCTATTTTAGTCCTCAAGATGTTTTAGATGGGCTGTACTTCATTTACGATTCATGTGTAATAAGGAAAAAAAAATTCATTAGTTGGCCAGTTTGTTTAAATCGAAAGTTGTTGCAATTTATTCATCAAAAAAAAGTTGTTGCAGTTTAATTCAGCCAAAAAAAAGTTGTTGCATTTTAATTGTCTATAAGCTTTCTAATTAGCTTTACGGGTCTCTGATGATTAAATAAGATATTTGAATTCAAACCCCACCTACGCTAAGGGCACGTTTGATAGATTGTAACGATAATTATATAGAAATAAGAATATATATTATAAGGAATACAAAATGTTGTAATGTAATGCTTATTACTATTCATTTATTTGGTGACAATACAATAATAGAATCTTGAAAATAATGGAATGAAAGCATTTTAAATCAAACTTAAGATATATTTTAGGAAATATTTGACTCATATAATTATATTTCCTAAAAAATGACATTTTTTTCAATTTGAAAAATAGATTAGTTATTTTTTATGATTTTTTATTTTTATAATTGTTACGTGCATATAGAAAGTTTGTTTATTTAGAAATATATTAATTGTAGAAATTAATACACCTACTAAGGAATAGCTATAACATCACTTTTAGAGATGAATAGTTACCACCGCACACCCTTAGTGCGATGGTCACTCCACAAGTATAAGTGCTTGTGGGGTGTGGGGGCAAGGGTCAGGGTTCAAGTCTCCAGGAAGGAACTTCACACACATATGCACTTAGATTAAGTTATAGTAGAATTCTATCTTGTAAAAAAATTTAAAAAAAATTTAAAAAAAAAGATGAATAGTTATTCCTCATTTTAAAGAATAACTATTCAAAAGAAATTACTATTCCTTTTAATAAAAATATAACAAAACTACTGAATAGCTAAACCATAATAATAACTATTACATTACAGTGCCTATTACATTTTACTAAACATACCCTAAAAACTTATTGATGTCTTAATCTGATGATAAAGAGCTATCATCAAAAACGGATGCCATAAATTAAAACTCTCTAATCTGTATGAGATTTTTTTTTTTTTTTTAATTGAGAATCATATGTGAGAAGTTGTTGAATAAGAAATATCATTTTTAAACCCGGATGTTTCTAAAAAAAAAATATATATATATATATATGTTCAAACCCTACCCACACTAAAACTCTATTGATATTTTAGCTTAATGATAAAAATAAAATAAAACATTTATTATAAAACGTACGTCGTATGTTGAAAAAAATAAATAGTCAAAATAATAAATAAGAAGCTAATATCTTAAATAATTAGATAGTGTGGGCATCAAAAACACCAAAAAGTGAATTTGGATGGAAGTTCTTGATCAACACAACTAATTTTTAAAACATTGGAAACAAAAATCCACAATGGGAAGATTAGTAAGATAGTTGAAGATAAAAAGCAACTAAATCAAATATTTACATATGAAAAAGTGTATTCCCAAGGTTCAAAGAATTCCTAACTTTCTCTCTCTTGTTCTTCATTAAGTCTTTTTTCTGGATCCCCCTTTATGTTGCTCCCCTCCTCCTTCTATAGTCATCTCCTTTCCTCTTCCAGCTGTCTAGCTTTTAGTTGGATTTAGGGGGAAACTTGTCCCATTAGCCCCTTATCCTGCTATTTCTTGATCATGAAGAAGGACTTTTGGGGGTGTTTCTATTATTCAAGCTAGTCATTCGACATTTAATATGGCTGACATTAGGTAAGGAGAGCTCATTAATGCGGAGGTGACTATTACATTGCGCTTTGCATTTTCTTCAACGTCTTCCTCGGAAAAAATGTGAATAAAAGGTGTCCTCGACTTAAGAGAAAGGTCACTTCTCGACTGGTCTACTTTTCCTTGGGAAAAAAGGGTTTAACGAATTTTAGGGTACCATTTTTTTCACACCTAATTTTATTTAAGTACCACCTATTTATTTTCAAATACCACTAATAAGTTATTGGGTTTTCTCAAATATTTTTTACTCTATTATTATGTTAATCACAAATATTTCGTATCTCATTATCTAAATTGGGTAATGATATAAACTATCACAAACAGCCCAAAAAACTCATGTTTTATCTAATTTTATTATCATTATTTAGTTAAGCCCAAAACTAGCCCTATGAGCCCAATACACACATCCTATTCTATTTAAAACTCAAGAATACTTATACTTAGCAATATTTGAAAAGCCCATGATTTAAGTCCATCGCAAAACAATTTTATCAATGGAATTCAAATCCATAAAGCCCATGATTTTAAACCCATGGCAATTTTATCAATAGAATCCAAATTCATAATCAAAACCCATGGTTTAAACCATGGCAATTAATTTATCCAAAGCTCAATTCACATTGGCAATATCAAAGTCTAATTCTCATTGGCAATATCAAAACCCAATCTTCATTAGCAACATCAAAGCCCAATTCTCATTGGCAATATCAAAACTCAGTTCTCGCTGGCAATGTAACAGGCCAGCCAAAAAAAAAAAAAAAGGGATCAGATCTTTTTAAGGGGCCACACGTGACCCACCTACCCCCCTAATTTCCACCACACATTTCAACTATCACCTTATCCCTTGGCCAGCTCACTCATTTCCTTCTTTTTCTTTTCATTTTCTCTCATACGCTATCACTCTCTCATTCTCCTCTGCTGGTACCACTGCTCACCACTTCCACCACCATTTTTTTCGGCAAGATCACCGGAAAACTCCTTAAGAAAAAGGTAAGGCTCACTCACCTCTACTATTTGAAGTAAAAATTTCTAATTTTTTTTGTGGGTTTATATGTTTTGCTAGAGGCTTTCTTTATCTAAACTTTAATAATAATATTCATGTGATTTATGAGCATTAGATGTGATATTTATGTGTTTTTATGTATGGGTTTTGGTCTTGGTTGATGTATTTGATGAGTGAGTTTATAGTTTTTATAATGGTGGCTAGCTAAGTGGTGAAGATTTGGAGGTTTTGGCTTTATAATGTAAAATTGATTGTGAATATAATTTTATTGAGTTTATTTGGGGGATATTGTGATTTTGGTTTCATGGGTCTTTGATGATGTTGTGTAAATCTTACGGAAGCGACTCATAAATTATTAAGATTTTAGTATTAGGGAGATGATATTGAATGGGTCAATTTTATTAATTGGAGCCTATGTCTTGTGAGTTAATGTGTTGAGAAACTTTGGAAGTGAGAATATAATATTTGCGAGGATAAATGCTAGGCTTGCCTAATTAATTTCTTAGTTAGCAATTTCTAATTCATAGCTAGATGCAATGTCAAGCTTTATGCCTATTGTGATAAGTTTGCTTGATAAATGTTGTTTTTGGGTCAAACACATTTTGGGAAATTATATATATGGATTTATGTTTTCTTAAAAGTGTTGTGTTGTGACCCTATTATATATTGTTATATATAAAAATGCAACATATTTGGTATTGCATTTGGGGAAATGCATGGATTATTGACATGGAAAATATGAGCATCTTTGACTTAATCCTATGATAAGAAATTCATGGACTTTATGATATACTGGAAATTTAAAGGTGCTTATTTATCTTGTCTTGTATTATTTGGGAAATATTGATGCAAAACATTTTTGACAAGAAATATTTTTGAGAATATTGTGGATATTTGGTTGTTGTAATACCTTATGAAACTACTTGGAAGTAAATGATGTATTTTGAATACATTGAACTTGTGAATTTTTTATGTGGCTTTGCCCTTGTGCTATGATGTTGGTGATTACCCCGTCTTGGTTACAACAAGCCAAGTTGGAGACTCACACTTTGCATGACACGGGTAAATCTTTGAGTGTGTGGGTGAGGTTGCTACCTATAGGGCCAAAAGACTACATGCAAAAGGGGTACTGTGCGACACGTCATTCCCTACTGCCTATTAGGGGGGGGGAAGAGGTAAATCCTTGAGTGTGTGGGTGAGGCTAGGCAGGGCCAAGAGACCACATGAAAAAGAGGTACTGCATGACATGTTATGCCCTGTTGCCCATGGAGGGGATATGTAAATCCTTGAGGGTGTGGGCGAGGTTAGGCAAGGCCAGTAGACCACATGCCAAAAGAGATACATATCATGCTAGTGTGTTTGGGCTCTAACTTGTTTGTGGCGGTATGATGTCTGGGTGAGATCTCCATCCTTAATGGTCCTTGTTGCATCTTTGGTGAGGTTTTTTTAGTTTTGAAAAGGTATTGGATATTTTTATGGCTCAAAGTGAATGGAACGTAGTTTCATGGTTATTTTTGAAAGTTTGGTACTAAACTATTTCTATCGTTCTTGTCATGTGGTTAATGAAATTGTTTTTGCATAAATTAAATAGAAATTCTCAAATTATAACATGTTTTGTAAAATGTTCATTATCATGAAACTTGTATTTCCCTTACCTTCATTAATTATGTTGCTTACTGGGCTCTGTCTCATTCCATTATTTTACAAACTTTTTCAGAGTAGGCAACTATCGTTTTGAGACAGCTTTTTGGTGGCTAGCAGTAGCTAGACTAACTGCTGATATGGAGGCTGACTTTTGTGATGGAGATAATTGGTGATGTATAACTTAGAGTAGGCTTGACCCGATTCTTTTGTATCTAATAGTGGTTATGCCTTTGTTTCCACTAATGGGACAAGTTGATAATATGTAATTATTTATTCAAACCTCCATTCCTTTGTGACCAATGGTCAATGTATTTATTGAATAGAGCTCTGACTTACTTTGGGAGTATATTTAACGGAATTATTATGATAATTCTTGATGTTGGTGCTGGATATGATTTTATTTGGATTGAATTGTCAAAAAGAACAAAATCTATAGATACCTTTGAGATGTTTTTCTCACGCTTTGGACTCTTTCGGGTTTGGAGCGTGACAGGCAATATTTAAATCTCAATTTTCATTGGCAACATCAAAACCTAATCCTCATTGGCAATATCAAAGCCCAGTTCTCGCTGGCAATATCAAAGCTCACTTTTCATTGGCAATATCAAAAGTTCAACTTACGTTTGCACTATTAAAAGTCCAAGCTAAATACTTGACACTATTTTATCAAAAGTCCACGGTTATTAATACTTGGCAAAATATTATATCATAATTATTTCACTTAAAAGTTCAATAATGAACAATACTTTAGATTATTAAACCTATTACTATAATATTACAAGTTCATGAAATTTATGAATTATCTATTATCAAGACCCATGGCAATCATCTTATAAAAGTCTATGAAAAGTTATGATTATTTATCTTAGATCCATGACATTTATTTATTTCATATCATATTATAAACCCATGTTCACTATCTATCTGACATCACAACATTCATAATATTTATTTCCAAAACTCATGATAATTATTCACCTTACATGCATATTATGATAAAAAACCACGAGACTATCACATTATTCCACTATAGTGGTTGTTACTTAAAACCCATGGATATTGACTTTATTTAAAACCCATGGTAAATATTATTCTCAAGAAATATTGGAGGTTATTATTTAAAAGCCTAAAGAAAATATCATTTACAAAAATAATTCATAGTAAAAATTATGAGAAACTATACAAGTTGTTATTTGAAACCCATGAAAATTAATACCCAAAACCTATTATAAATATTTGTAGGGTCACGGTTTGTAGCCCAAGTCCAGAAGAGTTGGGGTATGAGCCCAATGAGCCAAATACAATAAATTTGTAGAGAGTGGGTGAACGAACTGAGCTCTTAGCGAATTGAACAACGGTTAGCTAAGATTTCAAGTGTGACCAAACATGAAACCACACATAAATATTGATGAAATGTTAGTCCGAGGAGGTGAATTGGTATTCAAATCACTATTTTTGAAAGATAGTCCAACATTTGGTGCTACAGTAATTCTTTTTCTACCCTCTTCCACTGTGTTTACCGATCCCCATCTTATGGGGGGTTCTTCACATTATATAGTTTTCTTTCAGATCATCTTGACTGTACACTTGTTATTCATCGGAACCTTCACTTAAGTGCATGTCCCATCAGACATTTTCTCTGGCTTTCTGTACACGGTGGTAGTTGAAATTGCACTGTTCAGGGGTCTTCTCCACATAAATGCAGCCAGAAAAGTTGCTGCAGTGCATTTAATGCAGTGGTAGCAGCCTTTCTTTTAGATATTTCTACATTCCTATCTTCTTCGTACGTGACTAAGGTTCGTCCTTATCGTTGGACATTTCTGGAAGGTCACCCAAGTCGCCTTCGTGCTTGCGTGATTGATGTTAATCTTATCCGAGAGGGATAACCTCCTTGGACTTTATCCCTCCACCCTTCTCTTACGTGATTCTCCATTCTAGGGTCTTTCTAATCATTTACTTTTCCTCGGACATATCCTTATCATCAAATAGGACTCGAGGCCCAGTATACCAATTTGGGCCTGTGTCCCCACAATATTTATTAAAGCTCATGGATTCATTTTATTTCTACTAACAACTAAAACCCATGTGGAATAAAAATCCATGACAATATATGGTAGCTTTGTCAATTTTGTAGGGCTCACAATGTGAAAGCAAAAGGATAGGCCTAAGTGGAGAGAACCACCAAGTCAGAGGCCCATCAAAATACTTAGCCCTCATGGCCAAGCCTAATATGAAATCTTAGCCAAAACAGCCCATGTGTGCAAATTGACCCGCTGGAGAACTCCATTCAGTTCTGCCTTCCGCTAGAGGTCACCTCAAGAAGCAACCAAGCTCCCAAACCAAATTATGAGCTGACCACCTGTCCCACTGCCAACTCTGACATGAACAGTACCAGAGGCTGACACCTAAAAGGCTAATGGGCAATAAATACCCTTATTCTCCAAGTTTTGGTCACAACTCAAGAAACCCATAACCAAGACCTCAAAGCTCATGAAATCCTCAATCAAATAGTTTATTTTATTACTAAAAATATATGTAATTGGTTTGTGAACCAAGCCCATGAATCCTAAAGGAGAAAATTTGTGAATATGTGGTTTGGAATGCATAAAGGGATCTCCAGCGGAACCCTCTGAAGTGGACTTAAATTTTGACACCTGACTTGGGGTATTGAGTCTTACTTTCTAGGGTCCAAATCTCAATTGCAATACTAGAATTCCTCCTTAATACCTACCTTAATCCCATTGGCTGAACACAATCTCAGAATTCTTAGCATTTAATGCAAGATTATGTTGATTTTTACCCATGTGTGACATTGCCCAAAGAAGCAAAACAACCCCAAAAGCAAATATCTCATTTTAGGCCAAATCCTAGGATAATTAAGTCTGTTTTCCTGCCCCTGATTAGTCCTACGTTTTTGAACTTTTGCTAATCAATCCCTTAAGCTTCACTATAAAAGGGAACTACCATCAACTCATGGAGGACAACAAATCTTATCATAAAATTCCTCGCCCATCATGCTATTTTCAGCCTATAAGTTAGTCCCTTAGTTCAGAAACTAGCTTTTAGTCCATAAATGCTCATATGCACTTACCCATAAACATCACATTCCATCTTCTCAGAAAATCCCAGCACCTTAAAATAAACACACCAAACCCCTCTGAAATTTCTGACTTTCTTGTCACTTTGTTTGTGGTTCAACTCCCCCTAAGCTCATAAATCATTCCCCTTAGCCCACACTCACTTAGCCTTAGACATTCCTTTTCTTTTTCTGCATATTCACAACTCATAAATGTTTCCTAATCAGTCACAAACAACTCTTTACCCATAAAAGCCTTAGCCTCAACATTAACTCCATCACACAACCACAAGCTTAGATACCCATTTACTCAAAAATAGCCTACACTAAATCATTCATGCCCCACATATAGATATTCCAAAAATCTTAGTTCAATATGTGTTGCACTGAGCTGGAAACTGGTAATTGTGAAGCCTTTAATCATTGTTTATTGTTATTTTGATGAAAGGTATAATATTTTGGATACTATGGAAGTTTTCCCTCATGATAACTTGATAATAGTAAATAAACTATATGATTTTTATCATGTAAACACATTTATTGACTAATCAGACGTTACCGCTGAAGGTCTGTCATATTCACTGCTATACCGTTTTTCCTCTTATGTATTTGTTATAATGGGCCAACTTCTATATTAACCAACTATGGAGGAAATGCATAATTTTTACTATGCAAATACATTTATTGATTTTCCAAACATCTACCATTTGATGTTTCTCTTGCTTACCGCTAGACTATTATTTAAGCACTTGTTGTGGTGGGTCATCCTTTGTGCTAGCTTATCTTTTCAAGAGGTAGTTTTGGGGCCTTATTATAATCTTTGTTGGATACAACCTAGACTTTGAGCAAAATAGGCCTTTCACACTTCACCGATAGCCTTTGGGCCATACTCTAAGCCTAAAATCGAGTTTTGGATTTGACTCCCCTAACATCATGCGGGTGACGAAAAATGCCCCCAACAACGAATTAACTCAGCAGTAGGCTCAAATGGTCCTTGGGAAAGATGGGTTTCACGAATTACCTTGGCAATGAGCCTAGATGGTCTCTTCTCAACAAGAGTCCCTTTTAAGTTTTATCTTTTATTGGACCCCAGGCCAGGCCCACTCTGCAAATTTCCTTTTCGAGCTAAAGTTTTCGAGGTAGATTTAGGCCTACTCTCTCACAGATAGGATTTAAACATATGATATCTATTTCATGATTATTATTTCACATAATTTAAGCTCTAATTGTTTCAACATTAACATTTTTTTATGGAAAATGAATCATTTTTCAAAAATCATTTTTTTAAAACTATATCATTTTCTTATGTTTGGTAGTAACCTTAAAATGAGTTGGAAACTATCTCTTGACTTCCCTTAATTGACACATCCCCATGCACAAAGTGCTTGAGGGTCCAGGCGAAAAGAGTTCGAGTTGTAAAGTTAGCAATATATTATAATTATCTAAATAAAAAAACTTTACATGAGATAGTATTGTTTTTCTTATTTAGTTTCGCGTGAGATAAAATTGTTTTCCAAACAAATTTAGTGGAAAACAACTCTATCTCACCCAAACTATATTAAGGAAGTTAAAAATAGTTTTCTCTCTATTTTTCTTTTATATACGATACTACCAAATATAAGAAAATGCTAAAAACTATCTTCACATAAAGTTTTCCAATGAAGCAAAAGGAAAATTTTAATTTGACAACAAAATATTTTATCAATTTAAATAATTAGAATTGAGTGACATCACATAGATTCAAAGAATCACTAAAAAAATACCACAAACTTTTTTTGAGCAATGCTAGAGATATGAAAAAAAAATTACAATATAAGATTTACATATTAACATGGCATTAATCACAAAGAAATAATTCAAAACATTCATTTCATAGTTTTGTTTAAGCGACAACAATCATATCACCATATAATTTGTAAAGCTCTTGTAGTAAAATTTGTAATAATTTTAGTTCTTTTTTTCAAAACGATACTAGGGATACTAGAAATTTTCTTATATAAAACTTACGCACAAAAATTGCAGCAGTATTAATATATATTTTTCCTCTTTTTTCTTCGAGAGTAAATAAATTCATTAGTCTGATTAAAAGGGGGAAAAAAATCATTCATTAGGAGCAAAAGAGGGTGAGGACCATGGTCCATTTGGACCATTTCTACCTAAGTTCTCACAAGGGCTCAAAAACTTTTCACTCAAGGCAAGATTTATGGAATAGTAGCTTTTTAGAAAAAAAAAATTGGTGCATGGCATACATTTGAAATTATTTTGTAAGTTAGACTGTTTTTAGAACTCGAATTTATCAAACTTGAGTTTGGGCTAGAACTCGAGTTTGACAAACTTGAGTTCTAAGGAGTGTGCAACAACATTGAATGGAACTCGAGTTTGTCAAACTCAAGTTCCAACCCAAACTCGAATTCTAAAAACAGTCTAACTTACAAAATAATTTCATCAGTGTGTTGCTTTCCTAAAATTTTTCTAAAATTATGCTATTTGGCAAAATTTTCCCATCACTCAAAGCTCACAAAACGATGGGCCCAGCTTAACCCGGATCTTCGGGTCAACCGGTTACGTCCTGACCCGCTTACCATTTTCCCGAGAAAGGAAAAAAAGTGAAAAAAAGGGAAAAAGAGTAGAAACTGCGAAAACGAGAAGAAATCGTAAACCCCAGCAGCCATCTCTGCTTATCTATATTCTCACTCCAAAAACCTTCGTCTCAATCCAATTCTCACTCATTTTAAATTATTATTTTTCCTAACATCTGTTTGGCAACCGAGAAAATCACAATCAAAGCTCTCACGTCCGGGAAAATTCAATGGCTCCGAAGCCCAAAGACAAACCAAAACCCTCTCATTCGCCGTCACAGCCTCCTCCTCCAATCGAAGATCTCTTCGCTTCGCTTAGCAAACACATCGACAGATCCGATTTCGAACAAGCCGTCAAAGTCACAGATCAAGGTCCATTTCTCGGTTTCATCACCTTCTCCGAATTCCTAAATTTATTTTTCCTATTAAATTTCAATTTTTGATTTTTTGATTTTTTTTTTTGGGGGTTTGTTTGCAGTTCTAAGAGTGGCACCAGGTGATGAGGATGCGATTCGGTGCAAGGTTGTGGCGTTGATCAAGGCCGATAGGATCGACGATGCTCTCTCGACGATTCAATCCACAAAGAAGGGCCCGATCGATTTCACTTTCTTTAAGGTACATAATTTCAAGCATTTATACCATTATTATGAAATTATCTTAAATTTAATTTTGTGCCAGTCTCTTTCTCTGCTTGAATTCGAAGTACATTGCATTTACATACTTTGATAGGTGGATTTTCTTATCAAAATGCTTTAGAGAAATTTATTCACTAGGCATTGCCTTCAAATTAAGCATTTTCATAAAATTAAAAAAAAAAAAAAAATCCTAATGTTCTCGCAATATTGTGCCGGGATTACTTGGAAACTGGTTATGGTGTGTGGGGTCAGCTGCTTGTAGGTTTTACTGGCGAGAGGCGCGTCCAAAGGGCCCTTCTTTAGAGTTCTCGTGTTAAAGCACACTTTGTGATATGCCTATTGATTTACCTGGAAACTAGAGGCGCATCCAAATGGTTCTTCTTTAGAGTTCTTGTGTTAGAGCACACTTTGTGATATGCCTATTAATTTACCTAGAAACTGGTTATGGCATGTGGGGTCAGCTGCTCATAGATTTTACTAGCTAGAGGCACGTCCAAAGGGCTATTATTTAGAGTTCTCATGTTAGAGCACATTTTGTGATATGCCTTTCTGTTTTGTGGACACTTGTTTCTCAATGATTGTATAAAAGAATTAGGGAGAAATTAAACGGAAAAGAATGAAAAAGATTTGTCAAGTTTGGTGCTTATTGATAGGTGATATCAAATACTCCTGCACTTGGTTATTTCTTTTATCTGTGAGCAAATGCTAAATTCAAGGGTTTTTTTTTTGTCTCCTTGGTCATATGTTAATTTTTCACACTAGTTGAATAGGTCCCCTTCTCTAGATTTGGATTGGTCTACTATTTGAACTTAATGTCAGATGGTGCATCTAATTTGCATGTTTTTAAGTATGTGGTCCATATATGAGCTTAAGCAACCAAAAATGGCCCATATGCATTATATATATATATATATATATAGTTAGCTTAGATTTTCTTCATCAAACCCTTCTGAGGGTTTCGATTGTATATTTGGCTGTATACATTATGCATTGTTGATGTTCTTATTTTTGCTTTTTCTATCTCTAAATAGGCATACTGCTTATACAGACAAAACAAGCTAGATGAAGCATTAGAGTCCTTGAAAACCCAAGAGACAAATTCTGCAACCATGCTGTTAGAGTCACAGATTCTGTATCGTCTTGGAAAAATGGATGCTTGTGTGGATATCTATCAGAAGCTTCAAAAATCAAAGATTGACTCCTTAGAAATAAACTCTGTTGCTGGTTTGGTTTCCTCTGGGAGAGCTTCTGAAGTACAAGGAATGTTGGATGCACTTAGGGTCAAAGCAACTAGCAATTTTGAGTTGGCATACAACACCGCGTGTTCTTTGATTGAAAGGAACAAGTACACAGATGCAGAACAACTCTTGCTGTCAGCCCGAAGGTAATGTACTATGTTGGTTGCAAACATTGCCATTGGTTATGATAAGCAAGTTGATTTCAACTGTATTGAATAATGTTGTGATTCCAGACTTAAGTCTAATATTATTTTGATGCTTTGTATTGTGTTTACTGCATTATTTGTCAAGCTTAAGTTGGTAAATCTATAGCTTGCTTGAATTTGGCTGGTAAGTATGTTTAGAGAAATTTCGTATGAGGATGATCATGCGAAGAAACATCTTTTTTTTCTCTATGGCTAGAACCCTAGTCTCTTTTGATAACTGACTAGAATCCTAATCTTAGATAACCACTGCAGCAGTCTTCGATGCAAAAAACCATCTATTTGGTGTTGTATATGGAAGTTCCTTATAATGAAATTTGTTAGGGGCAAGAAAAATTACTATTATTTAACATTTTAAAATTCCAGAATGAAACTATTTAAAAAAAAAAATCCTGAATGGTTCTTTTTTAGAATCTGGTATTCTGTCTTCTGAATCATGTTTGTGCCTTACCTTTTGTTAAGTTTTCTCTATTTGCTGCTTATCAGGAAAAAAAAAAAAAAAAAAAAAAAAAAAACAAAGTTCTCTCTATTTTCCATTTGCAGCACATCCTTTAAATTGGTTTCTCTCTCTTTAGGTAGTAACTATAAATGGTGCTTGGGGAGGTTGATATTCAAAAGGAAATCACTTGATTGGGAAGGGGTTTACATATTGGTTAATGTGAGTTCTGTTTTGAAGTCTGGAGGTCCTGTTTTGCATTTTAACATCATCACTTTTAATCTATATTTGTTAGTGGCTGTGGAGTTAATCCATGCTAATAATTCGTATACATTTTTTTTGGTTTTGCTCTGAATATGAAGTAAATGAGGATTGAAGTGTGGAATGAATTGATGTGCTCTGAACTGTAAGCACATGCATGTACTTAAAAAATGAGGGGGGATTGGGGGCAGAGCAGGGGGAAACTTCTGTAGGAAAAGTGGTAATATCTCCACTGGATGCTAATGTGCTTCTTGTTTTCAGAATTGGTCAGGAAACACTAATGGAAGACAACTTGCTTGATGATGACATAGAGATTGAATTGGCTCCTATAGCTGTCCAGTTGGCCTATGTTCAGCAGGTAAAATTATTACATTATGTATATATTCAATCGTTTCTTGTTTTGGTGATGGAGGCAGCAAGTGATGCAAATTAGCTTTATTCATCAGCTCCTTGGGCACACACAAGAGGCCATTGAAGGTTACACAGACATTATTAATCGAGATCTGGCAGATGAGTCATCACTGGCAGTGGCAGTGAACAACCTCATTGCATTGAAAGGTCCAAAAGATGTTTCTGATGGCCTAAGGAAACTTGATAGGCTGAAAGAGAAAGATTCACAGAACTTCCAGCTTGCTCATGGACTTAACTTGAAGCTTTCACCAAAACAAAGGGAAGCAGTATATGCAAATCGAGTTCTTTTACTTCTCCATGCAAATAGGCTGGATCAGGTTTTGCACTCTTTATTTTTAACCTTTCTAATTTCAATTTAATCATGACAAAGTGAGTCACTGTTGGTGAGCTGATTTTCTTGATCAACTCTATCTCTTCTGGATTCTTTACAGGCTCGAGAACTTGTTGCTGCACTGTCTGACATGTTTGCTGATAGTGTGATGCCTGTACTGCTTCAAGCTGCTGTCTTTGTGAGAGAGAACAAAGCTGTGAGAGCTGAAGAAGTTCTAGGACAGTTTGCTGAAAAGTTCCCTGATAAGTCCAAGGTTGTTCTCCTAGCTAGGGCACAGGTTGCTGCTGCTGCTGGTCATCCCCAGATTGCAGCTGAGTCCCTGGCTAAGATACCTGATATCCAGCACATGCCTGCCACTGTTGCAACCCTTGTGTCTCTTAAGGAGCGTGCTGGCGATATTGACGGTGCGGCTGCTGTGCTTGACTCTGCAATCAAATGGTGGTCCAATGCTATGACTGAGGACAATAAGCTCAATATCATAATGCAAGAGGCTGCTTCCTTTAAGCTGAGGCATGGGCATGAAGAGGATGCTGCCCGTTTATACGAGGAGCTGGTGAAAAGCCATGGAAACATGGAAGCATTGGTTGGACTGGTAACTACAGTTGCTCGTGTGGATGTTAACAAGGCAGAAACCTATGAGAAGCAGCTGAAGCCGTTACCAGGTCTGAGGGGGGTGGATGTGGATAGCTTAGAGAAGACTTCTGGGGCGAAACATGTTGATGGTAGTGCTTCTCATGTTGGGGTTACTGAGGTTTATGAAGAAGGGAAGAGTAAAGCCAAATCAAAGAAGAAGAGAAAGAGAAAGCCAAGGTACCCTAAAGGGTTTGACCCTGCTAACCCAGGTCCTCCACCAGATCCAGAAAGGTGGCTCCCCAAGAGAGAGAGGTCGAGTTACAGGCCCAAGAGGAAGGATAAGAGAGCAGCACAGGTGAGAGGATCTCAGGGTGCAGTTGTCAGAGAAAAGCAAGAAGCTGGGACTTCTGGTGCGAGTTCTAACTCTTCAAATTCAAAATCAAACCAAGTGAGTACCTCCAAAGGAACCTCACAGAATGCAGGTGCAGAGCAATCCAAGCCTTCATCCAAGTCATCCAGAAAGAAGTCTAGGAACTAACTAGAAATGATCCATAATTTTTGGTTGAAAATTTTGAATTGCTGCATGTTTTTGGAAATTTTTTTGGCCATTGTGCCATTCGGATTTAATTTAGGACATTCAAAACATACTGGCCTTGTCGTGATGCCTTTATATTTTGCCGTTGCTTCTTGTTATTTTCTTGTATTCTGCTCTGTCCAATCTTAAAGTTTCGTTTGGTTGGAAGGATAGAAAAGTGGAAGGGATAAAAGAGATTTGAGTTTCCCTCATTTGTGTTTAAATAACTCATATGTCCTTATTAAAAAAAAAGGGGAGAAACCAACTAAAAATAAATAAAGAAGGCAATCACCTAAGTTTATCAAAAAAAGAAAAATCATAACTAGTAAATTAAAAATGAAGAAAGTAATAAAAAACAAAAATTCACGTCCAGGTAAACCTAAAAAAAAAAAAACTGAGATGAGGGATAGTTCAATCTTTTCACAGCAACGACTCTTTTCTTTTTTATTTTTTCCAAAACGAAGAGATAGCATTTTGGTGGACTTGGACACACCAATTTTTCTTCTTAAAATCCACCCAATCAAACACTCAAAAAAAAAAAAAAAAAAAAAAAAAAAAAACTCTTATCCCAACTCCTCACTCAAAGTCATAAAGAGTGGGACTTTACATAAATTTATTCAACTAGCTGACTGTTAAAGCTATTCAGAAAAATACCCATTTTCTTGCACTCACAAGCAGACAAATGGATATGTACCACTACTAGCAATGGACAAAACTCAATAAAATCAACTTATTCTTTGCGGCAGTGGGAATCCTCCTACTAGTCAAGATGCATCACACGGACAAATCTGGAAAACCAAGATTTATGAGACTATGATAGGCTAGAAATACATCTATGGAGGATGGCAACGAATTGTTTGTTTCCCTACTTAATCCTTTTGATGCGAACCTCAATAGACACGCTTTGAGACCCAACAAAAATATTGGAATATGTTGCGAACCTCAATCGACATGCTTTGAGACCCAACCAAAATATTTGAATACTTGCCCAAGAAAGCTAAAATTCAGATTTTGATAGAAAACCCTGACCCAACGTTTATAAGTGAAACGCGAACCAAAAGTATAAGTAACGGACCTTAACTTAATGATTATAATGGAATCATGAACCCGAAGTATAAAATTTGAACGCCACAAGGAAGAATCCCTGATAAGTTCACATTTTTTGAAGAACCAAAAGAAGAGTAAAGCCTCACATTTTCTGATTTTTTATTCCATGATTTCTTGAAAACGTTTACAGACTTAGGGGCCTATTTAAAGGCTCCATAAAACTTGACATACAAGAAAATATCTTTTCAAATAACTTCTAATTGATACCTAACCATATCAGGAATCAAATTTGACCTAAAAAACATTAAATGCACTTAAAAACAAGGAAATAAATCACCTAAACCTAAAATAACGTTTTTTACATAAAAATACCAAAAATAATAAATTATAATAATTAAATAGTAAATTGTGTCGCGCATCAGGCCCCTCCTCTTGAAACAAACTCGTCCTCGAGTTCATCTTTGAAATCTGAAATCTTCTGCTCCAAATAAACAAATACTTCGAATGTTTTAATAACTTGATCCGGTTCTGAAACTTGAATCCTTCATAAAATGTAGCATAAAATTTCTTCTCATCTACTTTCAATTTATTTGCAACATCAATCAACACAGGATTGATAATAAAATTAAAATTTTCTACTCCAAGAAAATCAACATATTGTATAGTCATCTTTAACAAATCAACTGAGACTTGGGGATTGTGAGTTGTGGACTCAAAAGCTAAAATTCATATTTTGATAGAAAACTCTGACCCAACGTTTATAAGCAAAACACGAACCAAAGGTATAAGTAACAGACCTTGACCCAATGATTATAATGGAATCATGAACCAGAAGTATAAAGTTTGAACACCACAAGGAAGAGAATCCCTGATAAGTTCACAGTTCTTGAAGAACCAAAAGAATAGCAAAGCCTAACATTTTCTGATTTTTTATTCCATGATTTATTGAAAACGTTTACAGACTTAGGGGCCTATTTAAGGGCTCCATAAAACTTGACATACAAGAAAATATCTTCTCAAATAACTCCTAATTGATACCTAACCATTTCAGGAATCAAATTTGACCTAAAAAGCATTAAATGCACTTAAAAACAAGGAAATAAATCACCTAAACCTAAAATAACGTTTTTTACATAAAAATACCAAAAATAATAAATTATAATAATTAAATAGTAAATTGTGTCGCACATCACCTTTCTGGCAAGATTAAATGAACATTGGGGATTCTTTCTATCCATTTTATGGAAGAAGAGACTAGCATCCATCTATTTGTTTTGTGCCCTCTGATGAAAGCCATTTGGTTTAACAGCCATTATGGTTTAAGGTTTGATGGTTTGGGTCTCTTTGCTTCTTCCTAATTCATCCAAACCTTAATCTCTTGTCCAGATATAGCTGGATTGAACTCAAATAATAAGGCATATATATATTTTTTTACTTTATGATGCAGTGATCTGTGATGTGGGCCTAGAAACTAAGAAACCAAGTACAATTTGAGGGATTAACTCCAAAGTTGGATGAGATTATGTTAAAAGTATTCAGTTTTGTTGCAAATTTTAGAAAGGTCCTTGACTATCCAATGTGGCCATCAAACAATCGTGCTAAGTCAGTTTGGTCTAAACCTGATAGGGAACCTATCAAAATTAATGTAAATGCTGCTTGCAACCTTGAGAGTTCATCCATTGTAGTTGTAGCTAGAGATTGGAGAGGGGAAGTATTGTTTGTTTGCTCGAAAAGAATGAATACCACATTTCCTCTCCAAGCAGAGGTTGAAGCTATAATCTAGGCTCTCAACTTGGCATTAAACCTTGACGTTGGTTCCATCTATATTGAGAGTGACTCTAATCCTGGGTTGATGTGTTGATATTTTCCAACCCAGGAGTCCCTTGGAGAATTAGAATCATCCGCTTTGATGTTTTAGACTTACAGACTCAAATCTCAAATTGTTGTATCTACTGGGTAGCCTGAGATGCAAATGTTGTTGCCTATGTCTTAGTTAAGTGGTCTTTGTTGAACAATTCTTTTGGTTCTTTTGATGTAGAATTGGAGTCTCCTTGTTTTGTTTATGTAATCAGAGCTAAGGTCTGTACTCCTTTTGTGTATTTACTATTTTTTTTTACTTAATAAAATTTTGCTCCAATTCATTAAAAAAAAAAAAAAGCATTCAACCAAACAAATCCTAAGGAAGTGTATGATAACCTGAGACGAAGCTCAAGGGAACATTCCTATTGGTTAGAGAGCCTAGTATAGTGATGCTTAGTTTTGCACCATTGGTATACTTCTTAAATTTACATAAAATAGCTCTTAGAGCACTACCAAATTTTGTTCAACCAACCTCCAAAAATCACAATCATATTAGCATAATCTACTGTGCAAAATTCATTTCTACTTTGATACTTGTGCAAATATGCACAAGCACTGATATTGTGCATTTTAGTTTATTTTTGGCCAAAACGCAAAACTCACCTTCTGAGTTTCACCACTTTTTATTTCAGTCTTCTAAGTTCGATTTTTGTTATTTCAATCCTCTAAATTTCAATTTTTTCTCAATTAAGTCACCGTTAACAATCCGTTAGTTTTTGCTGTTATCCTACCCAAACAATGTTGTTTTTATCAATTATTTAATTTATTATTTATTTACTAATTTTAAGAAAACATTAATTTAATATTAAAAT
The DNA here is from genome assembly GCA_023055345.1 of Quercus wislizeni. Classification (NCBI taxonomy): domain Eukaryota; kingdom Viridiplantae; phylum Streptophyta; class Magnoliopsida; order Fagales; family Fagaceae; genus Quercus; species Quercus wislizeni. The sequence continues at coordinate 37,237,109 of JALGQJ010000007.1, read as the reverse complement.
TTTTTTTGGATTAATTGATGTTGTATTTGGTCCTTGGAGATAAAAATTGAAAGAACAAAATTGAATCCCTAGCCCGATATTAAGAGATTGAGAGGGAGAAAGAATGGGAAAGAGAGAAAGAGAAAATAGCTTGGTCTAACACAGCAAGAGTAAGATCTAGGCAACTGCAAAACATGCAAGCTTTCTTGAGACTTGAGAAGAGTAAATAAGAAATTTAAATTACAGTCACATATCATCATATCACACAAATCATTAACCAAGTGATTGAAGGAGGAAAATCAACAATCAAATTGACAGTGTTCCCAATAGCTCCACTTGAAATAAAATGTCAAATCTTCACTTCTAATGCCTAAAAGATACATGGATACCACCTCACCGTGAGAAAATTGCTACATGAATTTGATGTCTAAGATACCGCCTTTACTACTACTAAATGAATTGAGAAAGCCACTTGAAACCATCTAGATACTACTTGGAGTAGTATGATTCAGGCACAAAAACCTCAAGGGGTTGGACATTTGTTGCCAGCTCTACATTACCCTTCCCGGTGGTGACATTGGTCAGGTGGAGCAAGGAACAACAATCGTTTTTTGAGCAAGTAGATACATCTCTTGTTGTACCTAAAATAAGACGCCATTTCTTCATCTAATTTCTGGGTTATTTTTATTTTTATTTTATTTTAATTAACATTTTCTTAAAATTAAAAAAAATAATATTTAATTTTAACGGCAATAACTAACTGATGGTTAATGGAGGACTTAATTAAGAAAAAATGAATCTTAGAGAACTGAAATGACAAAACTCAAACTCAGAGTACTAAAATGAAAAATTGTGAAATTTTGAAGGTGAGTTTTGTATTTTGACCTTTACTCTTTTACGTTTTTCGAGAACAAAGAAAAAAATTAATGGTGATTATAGCGTGTGAAAAAAGATAAACATATTTTAATAAATAAATTTAGAATAGTAAGTGTTTTAAAAAATAATTAGATTAAGAAAAAAAATAGTTCTAATATTAAAATATACAATTTTTTTTTTAATTATGAACTTTGACTTGAATTGTCTTACCCTCCAAGCAAAACCATTTCTTCTTCTACTTATTAATTTTTTTGAGTGTGACGTTTCATTTATTTTCTACTTTATTTTTTGGGTGGATTGGGGTGTCTCCCTATGGTAGAAAGTTAAACATCGTTTTAGGGATGCATTGCATGGCCCTCCAAGAGTGGGCCTATGTGATTTGGGTTTGGCCTTCACAGGATGGCTTTGTTCCAACTTTCTTTCTTTTTTGGACAATGGGTTTTATTCCACTTGAAAATATGTTTGCTTCTTCGGCAAGTAGATGTTGAGATCTAGCTGAGAAGGTATCCTCGTCCAACTTTTCCACAGACTTCGTTTAGTGGAGACAAATCAATTCAATTATTTTTTGTTCCACTTGAGAAACTATTTGCTTTTTATTTGTTTTTAGTTGGAGCTTGGACTAGGGGTTTTGTTCCACTCAAAAATATGTTTGCTTCTTTGGTACGTAGAAGGCTAGTCCTTGTGATAGAAGGTGACTGTATCTGTATCCTGGTCCAACTTTCCATGGAAAACTTCTTTTTGTTGGAGACAATTTTTGTGCTTTGTCCAAAATGTCTGATGCCTTATCTTCAAGGGGATGGCTTGATAGATGCTTTGGAATTTTGGTGAACATCTTTGAAAACTTCAAGTTATTTAAGGATTCCTTGGGCATCAACTAGTGTAAAAAGGGAACCAACTCTGCCTTGCTGAGATAGATATAGGATTGATAAAACTTTTACATCTATTTTGTGCAAGAATTTATATATATTTTAGCATAAAAATTTATTTATTTATTTTACATACTCATTTTTCAAAACATTGCACATCAGATTATTTATTTTATACTACATTTTATGAAGATATCAATTTTTTAAAATATTTTTAATTGTTTATCTTTCTTCATATACAATAATTGCCATTTACGCTCTTCCTTCGTACTCGGCATATGTAAAGAAAGGATGAAAAATTAAATTCAAAATAATAATATCAATGTATATTTAAATGATTTATTGTAGTAAATTTACATAATTTTACACTCATTAATATGGATCATTTTTGGGAAAAAATGTATAAATTTTACAAATTTTTCTATCATACACGTTGATGTGAGTTCTCTTAATATTTACACTGCAAATTTCCTATTAGATGTCTTCCCTTGATAATATATTTTCATTTTTAAAACCCAAAAAAGGAGTATTTACACTTCCTTCCCTTAAGGCTTGAAGAAATTAACACTTCTCCCCTCTCATTCTCTTCCTTTTTGCTTATATTAGTAATGAAGTATTCTAAATTTTTATAAGAATCTCTTTACAAAATTTTAATCATGGTAAGTAAAAAAATAACTAATAAATTTAGAATTAAAATGCAAAATTTATCAAGTACCAAAACACTTATAACGACAAATCTCTCCATACTCATTAAAAAAATTAATAAGAAAAATTCACACTTACTATTTTAAAATACACTTTAATTAAGAATTTAAAACAATAAATTTTAATTATAAAATAAGATAATTTGGAAACTTGGCAGGTTAGTATACAATATTTTTAATATGAATTTCACAAACTTTGGTCAATCGGATGTCAAGAAGAGAAAGTGTTTTTTTCTTTCAAGTTTGTGGTGAAGTGTTATTTCTCCAAATCTCAAGGGAAGAGAGTATAAGTACCAAAAATAATAATAAATAATAAATTAAATCAACTTTATTGAGGTTTATCCAAATGATACTTCGAAAATGAATTTTTTATAAATGCTACATATAAATCTATCCTTTACTTTCTTGTCAAAATATTTCATTATATATAAAAAAAATGATTCTTACCTAAATTATAGATTAGATGATATCCCATTAAATTAATATTAATATGTAAATGATACTTCTGACTTTCCTTTTCTAAGAATTTTCTTTTTATATACGTTATAATCTGTTTTAAAAAAATAAAATATTTTATAAAAAAAATTTATGGTGCAAGAAGAAATATATAGTTATCTGTTATATTCAAAAAATACACCATTTCACCTTACTAAAAAAAAAAAAAAAAAAAAAACTCGTAATGGCAATCAAATCAATGCATCAAAGTGTGTTTCGGTAGGTACACAAACACTACCACCAAACCAACTTATTTGCTTCAACAAACACCCTTGCCCCCAACACGCACCCAAAGAAAAACCAAAAAAGGAAAAAAGAAGAAAAAAATAAGGGTCGTTTAGTATAGGTTATGGTATGGACGAGTTGGTCAAAGGGCACTTCCAGCTAAGAGATCCAGTTCTGACTTCTCATCGCACAAACACCACTCGATTTACCAAAGTTTAAGGATCCAATTATCAATAAACCCACCAAATAAAGGTGACCACCCAAAAAAAAAAGAAAAAAAAAAAAGTAAGATCTATTTGGATAAAATCTTAGCCAACCCTAATCAATCCACGCAGTTAGGGTCTGTTTTAAAGGTTAGAAGTCCAAGTTTAACATGGAAGCTTCTTCTTCTTCTATAAAAAAAAAAAACTTGGAAGCTTCAAATAACCTAAATAAAACTTTGACTCATTAACACACGTCACAACCATTTCACAACTATCTTATAATTGATTAATTATTAGATACCTTTAGAGTATGTTAATACGGTGCTCCACTTTCTCATAATCATAATAATTTTTATTATAAATTTAATCAGTTCATCATAAATATGAAATAAGAGAGTATCATATCATTATGAGATCCATTATTCAGTTGTACTGACATATGTCCAAAAGTTGTTACGTGTCATCATTTTTGACAAGTCTACTACAATTTTTGATTATTTGTCATTATCTTAATGAGTCAAAGTGCAACTCAACACTTGATCCAAGTTAAGTCCCATTCAAGAATACTTAAATAATTACTCTTTATCCTAAAACCATCTAATTTCAACCTTCCACTCCATGACCTAAACATGAAATCCCCATCCATCAACAATTACAAACACACCCATTCAATCTCTTAAAACAAAAACCATCATCAAAGGTGTAGAATTAAGTTGCACTTAGATCTGTCAAAATGATGATGGATGTCTAAAAGTGGATACGTATTATCATCTTATCAAGTGCAACTAGACACTAAACTCAAGCCAAGTCCCTCTTAAAAGTACCTAAATAATTACTCCTTATCTTAAAACCATCCACTCCACAATCCAACCCTCCACAAGATACAAACACACATAATCAACGGTGTAGAAAGAGAGAGAGAGAGAGTAAACCCAAAAATAAAAAAAAGAAGAAAAAGTTGAAAAACTAAAATAGAGGAGGGAATCCCAATTCCAATTCCAATTCCAATTCCCACATTTTTTCCTCCCCCTTCTCCTCCCGCCACATCTAGTTTTGCGTGGAAAGAGAAAACAAAGAAAGAGTAAACCCAAAACATTTCCACCCTACACGTGTCCGTTTCCCCCTCCCCACCCATCTCTCCTAAATTGGACAATTCACCATTACCCTTCACTTCTCTCTCTCTCTCCCTAAAAAAAAAAAATTTCTTTTATTATATTTCTCTCTCTTCCTCTCTCTGCCCTTTCTCTCCTTGACAGCACGATCGACAGCGCTCGGATCGAATTCCGACCAGAGAAACAAAACCCTAAAATCTCTCCCTCTCTCTCCAATTTCAATTCCTCCCAAACCCAAAAAAAATTTATCCAAAAAAAAAAACAAAACCCACAAAAGCTTTTTGCTTTTTCTGCAAGAATTCGATACCAAAGCAAAACGCACACTTCGTTCTTCGCCGTCGATTGCGTTCGTCCCCAAAGAAACACTAGGGTTTTTATCGCCGTCGTAATAATCACCTCGATTATTTTCCGTTTCGTTTCGTCGCCGATTCAGGTTCTGTGTTTTTCTCAAATTCTTATCCATCTTCTTTTGATCCCTATTTTGCAAACCCTAGTTTTTTTATTAGCTTAGCTTAGAATCCCCAAAAAATAAAAAAAATAAAAAAAAGAGAGACAAAATTTGATTGATTCTTTTATCTTTGTAGATATATTCGATTAACGGCGTCGTTTTTTTTATTTTATTTTTTTATTCCATATTTAGCTGATTTGTAGGTTCCTTACAAGAAACTCTGTGAAATTTTTGGTGCGTTATTTTAGTTTGTCATCTAAAATCGAGGGTTTCGTTGTTAGATTAGAATTAGATCTTCCACTTCACAAAGTTTTGATTTTGATTTTGAATTTTTTTTTTTGTTTCTCTGAAAAAAAAAAAGAAAAAGAAATCTAGGGTTTGCTTTTGCTTTGTTGGATTTGTAGAGAGAGAGAGAGAGAGAAAGAGAGAGGAAAAAAAAAGAGAGAGAGAGAGAGAGATTGGGTTTAGGTTGTGTGTGTATATACAATGGCCTTGAACTTTTCACATCGACCAATCTTTCCTTCGCATCTGGCTGAGGACAATTTGGTTGCGCCAATGAGGATTGCTAATGGGTATCTTGTTGAGGGAGTTTCGGAGAGGAATGGAGATGGGTTTGGGAGGTCGTGGATTTCTAGCCGGGATGTTGAGGATCGGTTTGATTATGGAAGGGATAGGTGTGATAGGAGTGGGTCGCAGGAGTCTGTTTCGAATGATGTTCTTGATCTGTTGCCTTCGGATCCGTTTGGTATGGACATAAGTACCACTTTTACAGCCATCACGGGTTGGCTGGAGGATTTTCAAGCTGATTATGGTGGGTATGGTGGGAATGAGGTTGGGACAAGTGATGGGAGTTATCAGTTGTTTGCGAATTTTATTTGGAATAATGCTTTGAAGTACCAGAGTTTTTCGGGGAATATGGGGGTTGATTATAGGTTTGATGTAGCGGGTGGAATTGGGGGGTGTTCTGGGAAGATGGAAGTTGGTGATACATCTTGCCGTGGCAGTTTTGGATCAGATTGTAACGTGGATGGTATTCTGGGTTTGGGCAATGAAACTCCGGGAGTTTCTGGCCAACAAAGTGAAGCTTGTCCTAAAAGTAATGGGATTTGTTCTGTTGGAGATGGTGGAGCTCCTCATGGGGCTTTGAATTTTGCCCTTGGTTATCTGGGTTTGCGGGATCTTCTTGTTGTTGAAACTGTTTGCAGATCTCTTCGTTCTACGGTTCGAGGCGACCCTCTTTTGTGGAGGAGTCTACACATTGATCAACCTTTGAATGAGAAGATTACTGATGAAGTTCTTTTGCAATTGACTAATAGGGCTCAAGGTAGTCTTCAATGCCTGAGCCTGGTGGAGTGCCCAAGGATCACTGATGATGGTCTAAAACGTGTGCTTGATAGTAACCCTAGGCTAGCCAAGGTCAGTGTGACTTTATTTTATAAATGTCAGCTGTCAGATTGATTCCTGAATTTTTTCTTTGTTAAATGTGTTTATGCATGCATTGTGTGTATCTATTCTCAAGTATCTTGTTTTTAGATTTTAAAATGGCTGTGGTGTTTTTTTTTTTTTTTTGTTGTGGAAGTATATATCCTTCCTATTAAAATTCTCTAAAAGGATTGTCCTTTTTTTTTAGATCATTTAAATTTAAATACCATGACCGTGTGCTAAAAATTTTACTGCCATAACAAAGATAAAGACTAGCCAAGAGCCTTGTAGCTCAATTGGCACCTCTTGGTGTTTCCAACGGAGATGTTCAAAGGTTCAAATCTCCCGTCCCCCATTATTGTAACTATGAATTATTATAAAAAAAGTAAAATAGATAAAGATAATTTGACTTGTCATACACAGCTTGGATCCTTGCTTGATGTTCTGCCCTCTCTTTAAAGTTGTTCTTTTCTGCTTCTGGAGCTGCTCTTGACCTCACTTTTCAAAAGGTTCTTGTTATAAAAAGCAAATTTGTAGTTATAGGATTGGAAGGTGCTTTCAGAATGTCTTGAAAGTTGATTCAACATCTTACCTGCAGGTTTATATTTTACTAGCTGCTTTTAAAATGGATTATTCCATATAAAATTGTCCGTATGTTTTTCTACATGCATCTACAATTACATCTGGAGATGCGAATCTACTTTTGACTTGGTAGTTTTAATTCTGTGAAATTGGGTTAGAAATCAAGCATGATTTGAACCAACTTTAGCCAAATCCAAGCTGAAACCGGGTTGATGTCAGGATTGTGAGGTCTAAAGTTGACCTATTTCATCTCATTCTGTTTATTTAGTCACAATGACCAAATTATAAGGTCTAATTCCAATCACCAATTGATAACTTTATAATGGATTGTGTCCTTACGAGAACATAGAGTATACCTATGATAAACTTGAGTTTTATTTATTAAAAAAAGGAAAAAATGGAGGGGGAGGGGGAGTGTAATAGCTTGATGATGTGAGGTTGGGTCGGGCCAGGTCAGGTGGGTTATTGGTGGCACCAAACTGAGTTGCATATTCCTACCTTTCTTGCTATGTTGACACTTTCTGGGGGATATATAATTGAAATTTTATTAAAATATAAAATAATTAATATTCAAGATGCTTATAAGATATCATCTTTAAAAATTACAACTGAAAACTTGAAAGAGAAAAGATCACAATGTATGCTGCCCAAAGTGTGCATCCATTCAAATAATAAATGTAAGAAAATGGTTTTGAGTAACCCGGGTTTACGCACATTCACACATGTTATTGATCCTTTTATGCTCTGGCCGCCATAACCACTCTAGACTATTCATTGGAATTTGTTGAAACAACAGGTTTTTTAAATACTTGATGTGGGGATGCCCTTTCTCTTTTCTCAACTTGTTACTGTATCAATTTCTATATGCAATAGTCTGTTTGAGCTCCATATAGTATGTCATGTCGCATGTTGAATTGACAAACCGCTAAAATTTATCTTCCTTTGTGCAGTTGAGTGTGCCTGGGTGTACAAGACTCAGCATTGAGGGTATTGTGAGTTGCCTAAAGGCTTTCAAGTCTGTGGGCACTCTAGGAGTGAAGCATTTACGAATTGGTGGACTTTATGGTGTAACACAGAAGCATTTTGAAGATTTGAAGTTTTTGTTGGGCATGAATGATAATATGCAGCAGAATGCCCGCAAGCCACATTTCTATCACAGAGGAAATTTTTATCTGTCCTGTGATGATGATCGTTCGATTGATATTGAAATGTGCCCAAGATGTCAGAACCTGAGGCTTGTTTATGATTGCCCAGCTCAGGGTTGTCAAGGGAAAGAACATGCGACTCAGGTATGCAGGGCATGCACACTTTGCATACCACGGTGTGCGCAGTGTGGTCGGTGCATTAATGACAGTGAATATGAGGAAACATTTTGTTTGGAGTTGCTTTGCTCAGATTGTTTGAACCAGCTACCAAAGTGTCAGGAGAGGCATGATAGAAAGTTTGGCCCCTCTAAGCCTGCTCTTCTACATGAACAGAGTCATAGCTTTTCTCTTCATGGCTAGAGACGGATATCTGTGTATGTCTGCTGGTTTCACATTGTGGATGAGATATAGCAAGAGTGGTCATCTGGATCGCTATCATGAATATATGTAAGGCAGCTTAGAAGAGTATGTTTCCATTTCTTTCTCAGTATGTCCTGAGTCAGTTGACTCTCGGGTTCTGCCTGTGGGTGGACTTCAACGTTGGCTGGATGCATTTGGTATATTCTGAGTATGGAGTTAATGTCTGTATTGATATGGAGGGAAAGGGTGAAAAAAGAAAAAGGAAAGAAATAAATAGAAAATGTAAAGAATATTATGAAGAAATTCTCTGCATGAATTCCAAGATGATCTTATTGTTGTAGGTGGTACTCGTGAATAAATCTGATTAGTACATTGATTTGTACTTGGATATTCAGAAGTGTCAGTGAGTAGGTGCAGAAGTGGGATTTGATATCTCAGCGCCATCTTGCAGGGAGTACGAGATGTTGTAGAGAACAAAGTAAAAAGAAAGATGACTCGTCTGTTATTGGTAGTCATTCTTCAATAACTTGTATGCTGCATCGGGGAAGGAAGCAGTGATATTTATCTGATAGCAGTGAAATGGGATGACCTTTTGGTCTCTCAGTCACCCAAGAATGTTTAATGGTTATTCTTCCTGCCATGCTTATGTATGAGATACAGACCGTTGTTGGAGCTGTATTTTCTGTGACAAACGGCTATGAATAATGGAGCCTCTTTTTTGCAGGAGGATATTTCTTGTTTGTGCTGGGAAGTCTTAACAAACTGTGTGCTTTGGGCTCTAATATATCTCCATTCCCATTTATTATTATTTTCTGGCTCCTAGTCCTGGGTTCCTTCCTCGATTGTAGAAGTAACAGTTAATTTTTACCTTCCACGGTGATTGTTATTTTTCATTACAGATGGCCATTGTACTTTATGTTTCTTCCCATTGGATGAAGATTTTTGTCGGGCTCAGTTATAGTTGTCAAACTGTGTAAGTTTAGATTCTCATGCCAAAAGTGCTCTTGTTTCTGTCTCTTGAAAGATGTCAGTTTTTGGCATGTAGCTAGAAGAAGTATTGAACACTAGTCATTTATTAAATTGAATGTTTAACAATTCTACTTAAGCAATAAGCATCTATTATTGACAGATCTCTCTTACATTTTAAGTTCTGATTCTTTAGGCTGCTTTAGTTGAAAATTCCATGCTTATGACTTCTTTACCTCTCTTTTTAATTTAATTTAATTTATATATATTATTTATTTATTTATTTATTTTTATCTGAGATAGAATTTTGCCCTTAACCTATTCCACAAGCATTCATGCTAAGGGTGTGTGATGGTTTACTTCTTTAGAGCAACTAGTATTGCACATGGTTTACTTCTTTAGAGCAACAACTATTGTACATTGTCATTTACTGATTTTCCTTCGGCCTTTTGGCCTTCACATTCACTATAAACCTTTTTGCCATCCCTTGGTAGGAAAAATAAGCATTTTCTCCTGATTTACAAATTATACGGTATAATGTCTCTGTTTTGAAATTATTTAGCAAAATGTTCCTGTTTATTAAATTTGATTTTGACAAAATTAAGTTACAAATGAAACTTGACATTACCAGTGTCGAGTTTTATGCATAATTTGCCACTTCAATTCTTTTGAAAATTTAAGTGAAACTAGACATTGCTAATGTCGAGTTTCATTTAAAAATATATATATAACTCGATTTTGAGGGTATTGAGTTTTACACATAACTTGATTTTGTTAAAATCGAATTTTAAAAATTGGGATATTTTGCTAAATAGTTTCAAAACGGAAGCATTTTATTACATAGTTTATAAATTAGGGACAAATGTTCATTTTCTCCCTCTCTTTCTCTTGGCACTGTTATGGAAATGGAAATAAAGAGTACTTTTTAGTTTTTACTACTTAAAAAGCAGAAAGTACTGAAAAACTGATTGAATATTGCGTTCGTTTAGTGTGATAATTACTATTTGGATTGGCTCACTTCAGTTGGGGCAAGTTGACTGTTGCTCTGTAGTGTTTTAAATTTTGCAATGAATGCTGAAGCAATCATGTGAGGATGCACAATAGATTTTAGAGCCCCACATTGAATACGAATAACTTTAATCGATTAAACTTCTTTGTTTTAGAGTACGACACTCGATTTTTGGGTGCCACATTGAATCAACACATTGTGAGATCCCCCCTCAAAAAAAAAAAAAAAAAAACATTGTGAGAGCCACCAAAGCAATATAATAAATGGCATGAAAATTTTGTGATTAGAAAGATATTAATTCCACAATTTTATTTCATGAACAAAATCAATTATGTACAAACATGATTTTTTATAGCTCAGGCGAAGGAAGTGAATGGTAGTTCAGGTCATCTGTATCAAGGCATCTTTGATCTCCTTGAGTCTTTTTGTAGCTGGAAAGTTTGTCACCTGTACAGGGAGTACAACATGGCAGCACATGTCCTTGCTCAATTTGCAAAATGTAATAGAATAAACCAAGTGTGGAAAGGATGTGTTCCTGGGATGATTCAGCACATCATTGAGTCTGAAAGCATGTAGTGCGCTGTGCTTGTATTTTTGCTGTTTGTTGTGCTTCTTTGTTAGTTTCATTGAAGATGTTTGTTCTCATCAAAAAAAAAAAAAAAAAAACATGATTTTTTATGCATGAGAATCTAACTTGATGATATAACTTGAGGTGGTCTGTTGAATATATAAATATCCTACGTGCATGATTCTACTTTATGTGTCAGATTCCTAATTTAACAGTGAAACACTAATTCCTCTAGGTGGTGCATGGGAATGTTTACATTAATTAATACATGGTCTTATTACCAACAATTTTTAAAAATAAATTAAAATCAACGGTTAGCTCACTATTTAATAACTATTACCCTTCTCATGAGCTAATCAAAATCAATTAACTTTAATTACATGCATTCATACCTACTTTGAAATCATATTTCAACTAATGGAAATTCTCTCATATGACAGTCAAAAATTTCAAAATTTCACATATAATAATAAAATGACCAATTTGTTATTGAACTCCATAACGACCTATTATGATGTCAAATTTTACTTTATGTTAAATATGGAATTTTATGAACATGTAAAATAATGACTTTACCCTTATATCTCAAAAATGACCATCTCTTCTCTTTGGGTATTTTTTTTTTGAACTAAAATGAGAATTATCCCATAATTACAAAAATGAGATATTTATACAAAGAAGAGGTAATCGTGAAGTTGACTACCCTAAGAAATCTCCTTCAAGTAAGAAAAGATCAGATAGAACTTCCTCCTTATAATATGTTAGGTCTTCTTAAAAATACAAGTTGTAAACACATCTAGTCTAGAGTTTAGATTTGGAGATTTATCGTCATCCAATCAGATGTCTGGATCTACAATTCGATCATTTCACAAATGGGCAAGGTTTAGATACAGTTCTTCAAGTATTATTTCATAAATTCTTCTATTAAATTCAAACACATTGTTGCATTGACCAATCACCCAGAATGATTAAATCTAATTCAGACATGAGATTCTCAAAAGTAATAATTTAATTTAGACATATATGCAGTGTGCGTTGGAATCTTGATTATAAGCCAGCTTATTGCTTTTTTTCCCCCTACTATTTGCGAGTCTCACATTAATTTCCTACTTATTTTATTTAGCTTTTACTATTTATTTATAATACTTTAAAAAAAAAAAGAAAAAAGAAAAAAAAAGGAACTAGATAATTTGTTCTTAAATGGACACCAATATAAGTGAAGATAATGTGCATCGCTCCAAAAACTATATCTAAAATTTGCCCTTTGCATATTATAATTAACCCTTTTATTTTAAGAAATTTGAAACATTCGACAATTGGATATACTACTGCCAAAGATGCCAAGAAAATTATCATAAATATTTACAGCCCAAGCCTTTTCCAGGTCATCCACCTCATTCCAGTCATTGTCAAACAGCGAAGCAAGTTTCAATCTTGCATCTGTTTGTCACGTTGTGTGATTCACTGGTTGACTTTATGACCTTGTAGTACATAGATGATAGAACAGCTGATGGCAATAAAAGCCAGATTTAACTCTTTGAGGCTCTAAGCTGACTACAAGTACAAGATGTTTTGCGTGTTACCATTCAACTCTGAATGCTGAATGAGTTTTCAAAGTACATAAAAAGATAGACATTTCCCATTGCTACAAAAATCTTTAAAAGTTTCTTTTCATGTGAAAAACATTTATACTCCTCAATTATTGATGATCTCTATATCAAGGACAAGCCTAGAAAAAGAAGTTACTAGTAAATTATGAGAAGTACCCTCGGAGTAGTTAAAAAATTAACAGAGAAGAAGAATAGAGTTTGCAGCTTCTACAGTAATTTGGTTGACTTGAATCTTTGAAGACAACACAATTGTTTGAATGTTTATATATAGTTAAAAGAGGAAGGGGAACAAATTGCATTTTGAAAATCATCTCTTTGAAAATCATAATGCTTAGTAGTTTGATAGAGTCGAATTAGTGTCAATAATTAATTATGTGTGTGCATAGTTGATATAATTAACAATACTGGAAAGTGGAAACCAATTACGCTTTGAAAATCATCTCTTTTTGTGTGTGTATAGTTTTGGTGAGTAAATCACCTCATTGTCACAGCCATCAATTCCATCATTTTTTCTTCTTCTTCAAAGTTGATTTTTTTTCCCTGTTTTTTTATTGGGGTTTGAAATTAGGTACCAAATTGGATATGACAACATAATTTGGTTATATTAGAGAATTTTTAGCAGCAGTGGCAGCTCCTAGATTTTTTGTAAGGGGTCAGCAGTACTGGTAGAAGTATGAATTTGTCACGAGGGGCAAGTGAAAAAAAATTATATAATTAATTTTTTTAATATGTACAACTTCTGTATTATATACATTATACAATAATCTAAAATAGTATTCTAAATATAATTTAGTATAAATATAAGTAAGGTAAAAACCATTGAATACATAAAAATAACTAATCATATATGTGACCATACTCTTGGAGTTGGACTAATATTAAATGTGAAACTAAGAAAAAAAAAATAGTAACTTATATAAGTTTTTACTTTTAAAGCGCATGGCTTCTTAACCAGACATACACGTGGTTAGTCTCTTAGAATTGGAGCAAGCACCAAAAGAGTTCTTGAATTTGGAAATCTATAGAGTATTTATCAAACTACTTAATCAAATAGAGAGAAAAACTAAGAAAACATAGAAGAGAAAAAGAAAGATAGAGAGAATGACGAAAGAATTATAGATATAGATACAGATTTGTTAGTTATAATAGTGGTGTACTTTTTTCCTGATGAAGAAGGAAAGAGTAGGGAAAAACATCTTTATTCTACTGTCAATGGAAAAGTAAGCCAAAGTCCTCGAAATTTTTTTTTTTTTTATAATTGAATGAGCAAAAATTTGAAACATTTTTTTTTTCTTTCTTATAAAATAAATATTTTAAGAATAGTGCTATTGACACAGCATTTTCACAACAAAACTTAGGTGACAAGTTGTTAAAGGTAAAAAAAAGTGATGTTAGTTGTGGGTCCTGATAAAAATTAGTTACGACTTGCCACTTAACCTTTATTGTTAAATTATTGTGAAAATATTGTGAAAGTAGCATTAAGATGATCATATTCAAACTTATATAAGTTGAGTTTAAACAAAATTTAGGGTTGGGGGTTCAAATTTTTATTTTAAGGGCTCAATTTTTTTTTTATTATTAAAAATCATATATATATAATTGGCCAGGTCACGGGGTTCACTGAACCCCCTGGCCTTAAGGTAACACCCCGCCCCTGTTTAGTAGAGCCGCAAATTTAAGAGTCAAGAAAAATTATTGCTAAATTTAGTACATGATCAATCATAAATGATTTTCAGAATTAAAGAAAAATTTTGAGCTACATATATTGATAGGTGGTTAAGTTGAAACTTGAAATATATTAAGAAATAATTATTTTTTTTCTTTTATTTATATTTTTAAAACACTAAATGAAAATTAGTTTTATTTTAATTTAGTGTTGAATATGAATATAATTCTCTTTCTTAAATGGTCTTTTTTTTTTCTTCGTGCTTTAGCCCCAAAGATGAAATTCTGATTTCGTCCCTTAGATGATGGTTTTTTTTTTTTGGAAAATAAGGAAGAGAGGAAGAGAGATTCAAACCCTAAATCTCCTAATAAAAAAGAGCATGCTATGCCATTGAACAACAGTACTCTTAATTTAGTGGGTTCTAGTTAGAATAACTGGTAAAGTCTCTTGTCGTTAAATAAGAGATCTGAGGTTTAAACCCCGTTTATCCCAAAAATCAATTGATGCCCTAGAATAATGATAAGAGCAATCATTATAAGCTTAACCCTCACACGAGGATCTTGCATCTTACATATGGTAATTTATGGCATTAATGACCGTGAATATGAAGAACAAGAACAACAATACTACGAATATAATAATATTTATACTCAATTTCACAACTTACTGACTTGTGTGATTGTAAGTGGTTGACGTAAAATGATGGCTCTATATTAGTAGAAAGTATCCACCACTCATAGTCATATAAGTCAGTAAGTTGTAAAATTGGGTATGTGATTGGGTATGTCTCTATAATTATTCCGTGAGGATTGTTTTCTTTTGGAGTTGATTAGTCAGATTGTAGGAAACAGCTACTTATGTGACAAGAGAGGCGTGATAGAAAAGTGGGTCCGTCCAACTCCAAGCATGGCTCTTCTCCATGAACAAAGTTATAGCTAATAGCTTCGTCTTTATTATGAAGGAAAAAGTTAATTATCCAAGTCATTCGAAACCCATTATTCATGTTTTTAATGC
Organism: Quercus wislizeni; assembly: GCA_023055345.1. Classification (NCBI taxonomy): domain Eukaryota; kingdom Viridiplantae; phylum Streptophyta; class Magnoliopsida; order Fagales; family Fagaceae; genus Quercus; species Quercus wislizeni. The sequence goes on along the minus strand of JALGQJ010000007.1, from coordinate 37,221,859 downwards.
CAATCACGGAATATCTTTGAAAATTTTTGAACGTAATCATGGTAACACATATAAGAGGGCTTTGTAAGCAGTGACAACATGTGCACGTACCTTGCTTGTGCCACCCTTTAAGAAAGTCCAAGCAAGCATATGAACAAAGAGAAAAGAAAACACGAATGGTTGAGTAATGATGAAAGCTAGAGATAATTGAAGTGATTAGCTCTATAAAGTATAATATATATGTAGTTGCCTATCATTAGGCTTTTAACAATGTAACTCATGATATAAACAAAATTAAAATGAAAAAGAAATTGGAAAAAAATAAAGAATGTCTTGTCTCATTATTCTTAACAATAAGAATGGAGGATAGATTATAGTTAAATATTATTGATTCATATATGAAGTGACAGAGACCCCGGAAGCAATATGGGAGGGTGAAGCCTATAGAATGTATTTTCTTTTGTAGCAAAAGAGGCCTTCATAATCACAAGCAGTCCTCATTGTTTCTGAGATTTCTTGCGGATATCTTTCACCCATTTGAAATTTAATATTGACTTCCCAATCTTGCTCCCTTTAGACCCATCCTTGTTCTTCTTCTTGTCATTCTCTGATGCTGCTGCTGCTGATGGTGGCGGGGGATCCGGGTGATCGTCCCATTGATCAGCCCATGAAAGTCCAGAATCCATCTCTCCTTTTTTTTTTTTTTTCCTAACTCTTTTTGAATTTCCTGAATTGGAACCTTTTTAGATAAACAGCTTTAGAAGTTTCTTTTAAAATTCATTTGCTTATTTTAGGCTCATGTTGGTTTAGCCCTTAATTGGACGGACGCAAGGAATAAATTTGGTGGATGGTGGTTATTTTGGATGAACAGCCATCGAAATTTGCTTAAGCTACCAGTTGCTTAATCTAAGTTGCTTTACTCAATTTGATTCTTAACGTGGTCAAATCCTTTTCTTTTGACTAAAGCAATGAATTTGGTTATTTTGGTGAACAAGGGATGTCCCTTCATGTAGCCTTTTTGACTGGGTCTCTATTGCTCAAGGCAATGATCGAATCTACATCTATGCCAAACCTTACATTTGCCTAATCATCTCAGCCACTAACTCATTGGCTAAATTAGGAGAAAATACACCATGTATCCGGAGCATGTTTCCTCCCTCTCACATGGGGATAGACCCCACACGTGTGGGGTCCACCCCGATGTGAGAGGAGAGATGCTTGCTTCGGATGCATGATATACCTCCTCACTAAATTTTAGGATATGTTTTTGTTCTTAAAGTGAGATTCGTTTTAACTGTTTTAGAAAGCAAAGATTATCAAATAAGGGGACTTTCTAACTTCTTATTAACTTGTTTGCTCAAACAAACAACTCATCCTCCAGATAACAGGTTCTAACACCTCCAACAACATGAACAACAAAACTAACTGCAAAACAGGGACCCTGAATTCCAATTTGTTTGCGACATAATGAAAACAAAAAAATATCTTATCAATAAGATTATAAGTTTACAATGAGAGTCAGATAAACAAATACATGGAGAACCAATGGAATACAGATTAAAAACAGGGAGCACCAAAATAGGAGTCATTTGCTTAGCCTTTTTACTTGGGAATACATTATCACCTATAAAATTCAATATGACCGGCAATCTCCCTACACAACAACTTTGACTCACTAGCCAACTTCAGGCTCTTGACAATGGCAAGTCCTGTTTGTTTGTGTGTAGATGATGGCTTATATGACATGGCCGCTTCTTTGCTCCCCAGCGACAGAGCCCCCCTGGCAGGAATCACATTTTCCCACCAAAATTCACGTAAAATGGCATGTATCATATCCCAATAAGCACGGTCTCTATGTACACGGAATATTGTGCTTCCATTTGGCGTCCAGCAATACAAATCAACCCATTCTCTGTCCATTATCTCCATTTGACCCTGCACTTGAGGCATGTAATAGAATGGCATAGTTGACCAGGGCAGACCAGTCTCAGGCTTCCCCTTGTTATATGGGCACTTTACTTCCAGGATCCCACCTCCTGGAAAGCAACCAAGAAGACCATCAGGGGAAGCACCCATCCAACCAAAACGCTCCTCTGAATGAGTTGCAAACCCTAACAAGCTCACCTCACGACCCGTGATGCTTCTGTACCGGTCTATAGCCTCTGCTTCATTGAGCACACCCCACTCCATGGCACACTTTTTAGAAGTTTCCACAATTTCTACTTCTGATTCAAAGACTTTCTCATGCCAGAGCTCAAAGCGACGGGTTCCTTTCCAAAAGCCCAAGGCAGTGCTGAAAGTGCTTGTGGTCAGCTTGTCCTTGCGAAGGGCAAACCATTCTTCTGAACGTTGGGGAGCCTCAGATGGAGTAAGTTGTGCAGCCAACACCAAAGATGAGGGTGGACGGCCAATGAGAGGAGCAGTTGGAGAGATCAACGTTGACTTGCATGTGGAAATGGTTCTCAGGATTCCATTTCCATGCTTTTCTTTTGGAGACAGCAACAAAACTGATTGATGGTGAGTGCCATATGGTCTATAGACACAAACATTGCTCATTGCTGAGATAATCATACAGTTGATAGCAACTTTATTTCGATGAAGGATCCTACAAAGGCCACATACTGCTTGAAAGTTTAGTTGAAGAGTTTAGCAAAAAACATTTTAGGAAAATCTTCCTACACAAGATAATATTGTTGGAGTACAACATACTGAGAGAAATAGAGAAATGACTTTATAAAATAAAAACAAATAATTGATCTAAAATAAATATGAAAGGAAGCATTATATGCCACTGCTAAACCGCTAACAAGGGGTGTCAATGAAATCAACAGGCTGGACAAATGTCTTTTTATTTCTTCACTCTCAAGCAACCTTCCATCGAAATAAGCATATTTGCTAAGCAAGGATTTGCAAAAGATTTTTGTGTTGAAGTAAAGAATTGAATACTCATTCCTTATCCTACAGCAGCATTATGCAATTCCTTTTCTGGGAGTAGAACAGTCTAAAACAATGACAGTGTATACTTGACCAAGCTATATTGATACAGGCCAAAACTATGAATCTGAACCTTTCATGTTCCAAAGGAAAGAGCCTCTAATTTTAGTCACATATGGCCCATGCAAAATACACGTCAACACTGGCAATGACAGGCAAAAATTGATCATTTCATGTCAATTCACCTAAACTTTTCTCAAACATGAATTTTATCACGTAACTTGATGCACTTATCAACTACTTGACTCTAACAGTGACATTTCCAGGACTTGTCAAGCAACTAATTTTTGCAGATAAACATTGCAAAAAAGATAAGAATAACTTATTGGAATTTGCTGAAAATAATCCTCAACCCTCAATAGTTAGAAACAAATTATTCACCACCCAAAATAACAACTTTCTTACCCATAGCTAAGTAAATCTAATTGAAGGTTTTCACAAAATATAGCCCACAGACCAAAAAGCAATAAGATAAATTAACCCAGCAATTACTTCCCTTGTTTCCATTAGTGCCAATTAGAGGTTAATACATCATACAAACTAAAATGGGTATGAGCACAAAAGCAAAAAAAACCAATCCCTGACAATCAAACCACACTAATTATTAAGCAGATAAGAGCAAAAAACAAAAACAAAAACAAAAAAGAACGCAAGGTGTTTGATTTAATACCTGAGAGAGACCTAGAGTTAAAGGAATTAAATTTAGGGTATGAAAAGGCAGAGGGCGGGCTCAGAATGCAAGTGGGTCCTCCATTATTAAGCCAAAAATGGGAAACTTTGGGTTGAGAGGAGGAGGCTTGAATGAGCTTCATCGCTTAAAGTTTGCTCACAATCATGACCAAAGCCATGAAAGAATAAGAAGATAAAGTTAACAAATTACTGTAAGTTCAAGTTTTTGTGCAGCTAAGTTGGAGGCTATGGCGGTAGTTGAATAAGGGGCGCTGCAATTCATGGATGAAGAGAGAGAGAAAGAGAGAGAGAGGTAGTCTGACCGAGCCTATCAAATAATTTCAGATGCGCAACGTTTTGGATACTCATGCAATACGCCGTCGTTGCGAATTTTTTTTTTTTTTTTTTTAAATTCTTTTCAGTTTTTCAAATAGGATAAAGATTTTTTTTTTGGGTGTAAATTATTACAGTATTTTTTTTTTCAAAATAATAAATTACTTTTTAGATTTTAAAATTTTGGGTATTTTTCTATTAACACTATTGAACATCACATTACTAACTTGTTTCAATGAAATTTATTTCAAAATTTGAAGTTTAATTGAAACTTACTATGATATCAAAAATAAAAATAAACTTACCGAATATTTAAGGATTTAATTAAACTAAATAAAAATCAAAGTATATTAAAGGAAAATGGCTAAAATATACTATTGGATTAATTCAAAACTAAAAACCTCATATAGGTCATTTTATGGCTAAGTGGTATGTGTGAGTGTATATATATATATATATATATATATATATTTTTTTTTTTCTCTCATACACTTGGATATTTAAATTTTAATCCATTTTAAGTGTTAGATTGTAGAATTAGGTTTATATTATTATTATTCTATTTTTTATCTCAAAAAATGTTTATATTATTGTGGGGGAGCAAAAACTTGGGCCCTTGCATTGGGCTTCAGTCCCACATTTTATCAACCATACGTTCGAGGAGAAGAAATCATGGGAAAACCTCGTAACTAATAGTAGAGCATGTAAATGTTCAGGGATGTTGGTCCAAGAGGATTATCCTCCTCGGATCTGGCATATGTCAGTGAGGTGGGCCTCGTCTTACCCTAGTCCACCTTCCAGGAAGTTCCAGCGGTGAAGATAGACTACAAATGTACACGGAAGGGATAATGATACAAAAATATCTAGGGAAAAAGCTGCTACCACCGCATTAAATGCGTTACAGCAGCTTTTCTGGCCGCATTAATGTGGAGAAGACCTCTGAACAGTGTTTTCGACCACCTTTACCTCCAGAAAATCAAAAAGCTGTGGGAGGGGAGACAGAAACTCAAGTACGAAACTAGATGGTAGACAAGTGGACGGTAAGATTGAATAAAGAGGGATTATATAATGAAGTAAAACCTCCAGAAGAAGGGGATCAGAAGATAGAAAGAAAGAACATTAGGAAAGAGTTACTGTAGCATCAGGAAGAACACCATCTGAAATAACCATTTTATCTAAGAACCTACCCCTCGGACACTACTTGAAATAACCAATTCATCCAAAACTTGCTCCTCGGACCTGAGATCATCACTTGCTTGTGTGTTTTATTCTCCTCGGATAAACTCCTAACCTCCATTAATTGTTGTAAGACTCTTTATCAGCCCAATTCTTTCGCTCACTCTCTTACAAATTTATTGTACTTGGCTTATTGGGCCCATCCCCTTTTTCTACCTAAGTTTGGGCTACGATTTGTGACCCTACAATTATTATTTAAAACTAATATGCTAGTAGTAAAAAAAAAAATGCTCATAATAGTTTTAATTAATAACTTTTTAAAAGACAAAGCTACAAAGATGATTTATATATAAAAACTACACCATAAAAAAAAAAAAATCACTTACAAAACTAGTCCAAAAAAAAAAAAGAAGAAGCAAAATTTCACTCACCTTTTTTTTTTTCAATGAGAAACAAATAAATTTTTATTTTTAGCCTGAGCAGGCCTCTGCATATTTATTGGACTAAAGCCTGTATGACCAACTGGCTCCAACATGTGCAGCGCCACAATTCATTTTTCAATTGACATTTCGTGGACTTCTTTTGAAGGAGCCATTTCATGGATTTTAGTATGAGTTTTGTTGAAGTTTGAACAAATATGATTTCTTTGGATCCAAATTTGGTGCAATAAAGAATCAATTGAAAGTTAAAAATTCATTTTTAACCTTAACACTTAGATCATAAAATTTTTTAACCTTTCAAATTTTTACATCTCATAACTACAAGGTAATTTGACTGTGCAATCATTGCATGAGATCCAAATCTGACTAGTTTTTATTTTAAAAGATAATAAATTGGAAGTCAAAATTCTTGTAATTTGATAGAATTATCTAAACAACTTGAGTTAAAATTCTCCTCTTCCATTTGTTGTTAAAAAAAGTTTTTTATTTTTATTTATTTATTTATTTTTATAAGAGCAAAATGGAAATTGTGACATCAAATTGATTTCAAAATCCTAATGCTTTCACAATCAGCTTATTAATCATCTTAACATCATTATTTATTCTAAACATTAAAAATGTCATAAACTTTAGTGCAATTAAAAAAAAAAAACATTTAGTGCATTCTTAATTGTTCTATTTTCTCAAATATTTTAAGTGTATTAGATTAAAAGGTTCATATTCAAATCCTCTCCCTCCATCTATCGAATTAAGGAAAAAAAAAGGATAAGATATTTACTTGATATTTGCAACATATTAATTATCTAAATGATATAATTTCTTAAAAAAAAGTAAAACTTCCCCTAGTCTAACCATCAGAGTCTTGGATGTTAGATCCCTCAATCTTAGGACAAAGTAAACCCCCTCCCTCCCCAACAACAAAAATCACTTTGAACAACAATTCTTTTCTTTTGGCAAGTAGTAATTCTTTTATTTAGTAATATTGGTACACAAATAAGGGTTTTACTTAAAAAAAGAATATACATCTTTTATTTCTAAACTACAAATGAGATAAAAATCTCTTTCTTTTATAGTAAAGTCATTTATAGTTTTCCTTAAAAGAAGTATTCATAATTGAAAATTATTCATATTCTTTTGGCAAGTAGATGTGTGCCTTTAGCTCTTTTATCGTGGAGATATTTATAGTTTTCCTAAAAGTATCCATTATTAAAAATTGTTTATATTCTTTTGGCAAGTAGATGTGCCCTTTTAGCTTAATTACATTAGGCGATTTCAACAAAGATATCCAAATTACAAATCTCTCACTGCATTGCAAGTTTTGTAACTATCAAATTATTAAAACACACACACACACACATATATATTTATAGGATCCTGTTATCGGGGTTTTAAAAATTTATTAAAAAAAATGTAGTTTTTTTTTTTTACTAGAAAAAAAGTGAGTAATGTGCCAAACATAAACTATTTTACAATATTTTTATAAAGTGTTGATATAGTAAATTTTTATTAGTACTCATATGGGCCCACCATTAACGTCACTTTTTTACTTACTAATAATCACCTATTACATTAAGAGTAATGATACATGTACAAACTATTTTACAACATTTTTACAAACTATTGATATGGCAAATTCTTACTAGTTCTAATCTGGACCATCATTAATATCAAATTTTAATTTATCAATAATTATTTGGTAAATGCTAAGCCACATCAGCAATTTGTAAAAATGTTATAAAATAATTTGTGTCTGCAGCATTAATCTTACACTAATAATTTGTAAAAAAGTTTGTAAAATAGTTTATGCATGTGGCATTACTCAAAGAATTTTTAAAAATATTTCCTAAAATAATGTGGTTAGGACATCCCTTAACTTTTGCCTTTTTATATATATATATATATATATATATATATATATATATATATATAATGAATGGTTTTAGAATATTTATTAATGGATTATTTTAAAAATATTTTGATATCACTTCTATTGTAAAAATTATAAAAAATTGTCAAAAAAATTAATTAATTTTTTATTTTTCACGTAGAAATTTTCAAAAAAATTTTTTTTTTAATAAAAACTTTCTTAACTTTATCCCATGTATATTTTGGATAGTTCTTCCTTGCGGCTCTATGCCTAAAATCGTCCAATAAAAATTAATAGAGTTTGAGTGCAAAATTCAAGGATAGGACAGAGGATGAGCTGAAATGAACAGTTGAACACGAGAAAGAAAAAAAGAAAGAAAGAAAGAGAGGAGTCCATATCAAGTTCAACCGATTCTCCCATTTCTCCGCTAATCAAACACAAAGCTTTTACTTCACGCACTTCTCTCTCTCTCTCTCTCTCTCCCTCAACTCACAAGGACACACTTGTTTGCTAAAACCCCAAAATTACCGTTTGCAATAAAGTGAAACCAAATCCAAAAAAAGAGAGAAAAGAACCGTACTCAACTTCAATCCCCTAATTACGACAGCAAAATGAACTCTTTTAACTCTCACTCCCACTTCCTCATCTCAATCTAATTCTCTCTCTCTTTCTCGGAGGCATTTTCACAGACACCTACATCAGAGAAAAAAACATAAAGCCCACCACTATGTACTTGTCCGAGAAGCCGCGCCCCATAGACTTCTACAAAGAAGAAGGCGCACGCGACATGATGATCGAGGTCGTCTCCAATGGCGGCGGTGGCGGCGGTGACCTGCCACCTCACCACGCTCCTCAACCTCACCCTCACACGCACGCCCACTCTCACCACCAGCACCAGCAAATGATTCTCGGCGACAGCAGTGGCGGCGACGAGGACCATGAAGTCGAAGTCGAAGTCAAGGCTCCCAAGAAGCGAGCCGAGACGTGGGTCCAAGACGAGACTCGTAGCTTAATCTCTCTGCGAAGAGAAATGGACGGGTTGTTCAACACTTCGAAGTCGAACAAGCACTTGTGGGAGCAGATTTCATCGAAGATGAGAGAAAAAGGGTTCGATCGATCGCCCACTATGTGCACCGACAAGTGGAGGAACTTGCTTAAAGAGTTCAAGAAGGCTAAGCACCAAGATAGAGGTAGTGGGTCTGCTAAGATGTCTTATTACAAAGAGATTGAAGAGATTTTGAGAGATAGGAGTAAGAATGCACAGTACAAGAGCCCCACTCCACCTAAGGTTGATACCTATATGCAATTCTCTGATAAAGGTATGGTTTTTGAGCTTTGTTTTTGGCAGAATTGGAAGTGAATATTGACCAAATTTTAGTTTTTCTTTTTTTTGGTAAAGGTATTTGATTTGAATAGGTGTTTCTGGATGTGGGTTTTATTGGGTAATGCCTGATTTGTGTTATCTGGGTGTATATGATTGGTATAGCTTACAATATTTTTTGTGTTACTTGAGATTGCCATGTGTAGTGCTTGCTGTCTTATGGAATGATTCTATTAGAAGCTATATTTAGAGGCCTTGGAAATTGGTATAAGTATAACAGATTAAGTTGAAAAAGCAAATCTACCTTATCAAAGCATGCTCTTGAAATTGCTATTTTTAGTTATTCCTCATTTTGCAAATATATATTGATAGTCACATGTTGACTCTTTCTGCAAGCCCAGTGTGAGACATTACCTAGAGTGTTGTCTGCAATGTTATAATGCTTACTTTGAGTTTTCTGTATGCCGCTTACTTTGGTTTTCATTTTTTTTGGAGCTGGGGAGTGGGTGGGTGGGTGGGTACTGGGTGTGGGGGTATGTACCTCAGTTTGTGGTTCGAATGTATGTTCTAGTTCTGTTTAGAAACCAGGATATCTCATCAACGGTACTGGGTGTAGGGGTATGTAGCTCAGTTTGTAGTGCGAATGTCATGTTCTAGTTCTGTTTAGAAACAGGATATCTCATCAACCAGTTAAGGGATTCATAGATCAATTTACTTGAATGAATATAATTTTCTTCCCAGTTTCATACGCATGTCAAGAAGGGAAGTCCATGCTAATGACCATTTATCTGCCTTGGCTTCTTGACTAGACTTGTCCCTTTTACTGTATTTTTCCCTAAAAGCTTACATTTCATTGGATTTCAAATCACTAGGTCTCAATTTATCTACAGGAAAGAAGTTCCTGTTGAATCATGAAATTAACTTTTTTAGTTTTAAATCCTGCCTGTTTGCCATTGTCTGATCTGAATGGAGAATGAGTGGGGACTATATTTTTCTGATAACCCACATATCTTGTCCTTCCAATTTCCTTCCACTTGATGATTATGATGATTTTCTCTTCTGTCTTTTTAAGAGAAAAAAATACATGGAAAGTTTTAGAGCTTTTTTCATTAATAGCCTATATGTTACCGATTAGTCTATTTTAAATGTTAGTATTCGTGTATCATAAATGATTCTTTCTGCAAAATGGTTCTTTTAGGTAAAAAATGTCCAGAAGATTCTCACTCCTGTGATTGCATATTCTTACAATCCTTGTGCCTTATTAGGCTCTCTAATTATCTGTAGTGAACATGCAAGACTGGATGATGCAGAGCATTCTGTGATTTTAATTGTTTCCAAATGTCATATGCTCCTGTGTATTGAGAGCATCTGTAGCCTCATCAAGTAGATTATTGAATGCACATCTATGGATATTAGGATAATGGATAGATGACAGTAACCACGTTGGATAATTTTCATACTGACTGATGCAAAATTTCTTATATTTTTGGATTTGGAATATCTAAACCCCTGTATCCTTACCTTTCAGATCAAGTGCTTAGTTATTCTTCTTATGCCCTTACAATTTCATTATTTTATAAGCTGCTCTGGCTGTTCTCACTCCCATTCCTATCCACAGTTGAGATCGTTAACCTCTGCAAAATAGTGAAAATACATCTTCTATACAAGACCAATTTTCTAATAAAAAATTCCAGTAGCATGTGTGATGGATTACCTATATAAAAAAAAAGTAGCATCTGTGATGGATTAGTGGACTTGATTGCCTACGTTTCTTTTAATCCTTCTAACACCATGGTCACAACATTAACAGATAGTTGATATTCTGGCTATGTGGGTTAACTTTCTTCAGTTCTTCTCCATAATGGAAGATGTGACATCTCTTCTTTTTGAAGTAACCATGGCTCATCCTGTTACTCATAACTCTTATCATTGGTAATAGTTAAGAGGGGATTACAAAGGCTAAGATTAAACTTGGAACTGATAACTACAGTGCTTTGAGTTGGATATTACTGGAAGTTACAAAACAGTTAGAAAAGCCGTTTTGCATCTCAGTTGCGCTGACAACCCTAAGGGGTGTGTACATATGAAGGAGACTTAGATGCACTTTTCTATAATTTAGTTCTTGATTTAGTATTTCCGTCATTTATACTCCTGGTGAGGTCCGATATAATGCGACACAGAAGTGTGATCTCCAAGCAGTCGTATATAAATGTTTGTGTAAAAGACATTCCTCCTAGTCAGGAAGTCAGGAATCTATTGTGAAGTCTAGCTGAGCTTGTTAATTTTTTTGCTATTACTTGTTAGATTAACGTTTTTGTTAACCCATTGCTTGTGATTTATGGATTTGGAGTACTTTGCTCACATAAGTCTGTCTGATTTATTCTCCTGAATGCTCCCAGTGACCCAATATCATAAATTATTAACTGAAATTTTCTGAATGGAGAGCCAAACTTTATGAAATCTGGCTTCTGTAGTTGGTTATCTTTAATAAAATCTGAACAAGGTCTCATGCTTTTGAATTGTGCCATTCTAATGTTCGTTGAAGCATCACATGGCATATTGGGATTTCCTGTGCATGATTTAGTTGAGCATCCTTTTTTACCTTTGTCTTTTATTTTTTTTTAAAAACATTAGTTGAGCATCCTTTTATGTTCTACTTCATTAGTTTGTTGCACACTTGCATATATGATTTACATATTTCCACTGCTTGGGCATCCATTAACTAGTGTACTAAATGTTCTTTACAATTGGTTTCTTGAAATTCGCAACATCTTACCTCCTGGTTTAAACTGCAGTTTATATGGCTGTTTATTTATATTCATTTTTTCTTATAATAATATAATAGGCAACATTGATAAATCTTTTAATTGTATGATCTGACATGGTTCGAAAACATGTATAAATCTTTTAATTTTATTATATGACATGGTTCTGTTATTATGAACTGGTGCCAATATGACAAACTGCTTAACTCATTTTGTGCTCACCCAGGTATTGAGGATGCTGGCATTTCTTTTGGACCAGTGGAAGGTATGGAAATATTTGATTGTCATTCTTTGATTTACATTTTATGTTTCTTTCTATCCTATTTACTGCTTTCTAGAATTTTTTTTTTTGGTTGGGTTGCTCATGACTAGTGTGGATCTTAAAGTTTAGTGGTTTTTGTTTTATTATGTTTTTTGTTGTGCAGAAAAAGGAAATAAAAAAGGAAATTGCACAACATTCTTGTTGCATGGGACATGCATGTTCACATGCTCATTGTTTTTTGAATTTTAGTCTACAATAAAATATGGCTATATATTGGATGGAATCGCCAATGACCTCTTAGGTCAAGTGGCATTTCTGAGTATTTTCAATGGAAACATCTAGCATTTGAATTCCCCCTCCCTCACTTAAAATATATTATAAAATACATATTGGATGAAATCACCACCACTACCATAAACAATCATTTAGCTTTGAATTATATTATTTTATTGTGGATGCTGAGCTTTTCATGTCAAAGGAAGTGTGAAGTATTTGCTACCCATTGCCAAGATACAGAATCTTTTAAAGTTGTGATTACAAATAATTGTAATGAATCAACTGTCATTGAAGAATTAGTCACATGTTGAGACAAGAAATCTGGGTTTTGGAAGTTTAGTTTATAAAAGAGCTCATTTCATATCGGCCACTTATTCTTTGGTCTACCATTGTCACTTGATATCAGCTACACATAATGCTGATCTGAGTTTTTGCAGTAAAAGTTTCTTTTTCATCATTGGCTGCTTCTTTTGTTTTTTCAACTCTATAAATGAGTGAGTTGGTATAATAGCGATTGAAGCTCCTTATGCCCGGTTCTGTTCTCGCCTAAAAACAAATACCCTTATAAATGAAAATAGAAGAAATTGAGAAATGAGAGCAAAGAGGATAAGAATTAGCTATATTGGGGTAAATGATTTATGGACTTAACACTTACCTAGTTTGATATTGAGTGAACTTGATTTTCTGCATGGATATACAGATGCAATACCACTATTTGTAATCGGCATTTCTGTTGTCTTTCCTCAATGCAAACCTCATTTTCCATTTCCTGACTTGAGACACTTTATTGGAGGGTAGTTAAAATTTATTGCGAAAGTTATCTTGATTATCTCCTAGTTCTTCTCTCTGTGTTTCTCTAAGTTTTGAGTAGATAATTTCTTTACTTGTATTGATTTGTCGTTTAGGTCTAGTCCACTTCAATAATCCATAGAATAGTCTATTAAGGTCCAATAGAGAGGACAGAGGCTTGACGATACTACTGCCTACTTCAGAGTTCAGTATTTTGTTGATACTTACCTAAGTATATCATACAGCTGAGACCTGAATACTTTGACACAAAGCAATGATCTGAATTATATGTATCTCTGGTCGTTTAGATACTTTTGCACAGCCTTTTTTTTATATTTTAATTTTATAATAATTATTATTATGTACTTTTTCTGTTTGGGGAGAGAGAGAGTTTTCCTTGTTATCTATGTATCTCAAAGAAAAATGTTTTCCCCTCCCATTTAAGTTCCTTCGTGTGCAGCTACTGGCAGGCCAACACTCAATCTTGAGAGACGTTTGGATCATGATGGACATCCTCTTGCCATTACCACAGCTGATGCAGTTGCAGCAAGTGGTGTTCCTCCTTGGAATTGGAGAGAAACCCCTGGAAATGGTAACTTTGCAGTTAATCTGACTGTTTTGAAATTATCTTAACAGACATCTTTATTTGTGACTTCTCCTTCAAGTTGTGTTCTGTGGATGAGTACCATTTTGTTAATAGTAAGAACATTTTGTTTATGGGTGGAATGTCCTCTGTATGACCTGCCTAAGTGAGTGAGATCAAGGCCACTACTATGGATCATGAGCCTTTTGGCTTCTTTTTTTTTGAGAGGACAATTAATAAATGATTTCTTTATGTTGACTTTGTAGTTCTCTATTCCCTTACTTGCAGGTGGGGAGAGTCAGTCGTATTGTGGGAGGGTAATATCAGTCAAGTGGGGTGATTACACTAGAAGGATAGGTATTGATGGCAGCACAGATGCCATCAAAGAGGCAATAAGATGTGCTTTCAGGTTGAGAACCAAACGCGCGTTTTGGTTGGAGGATGAGGATCAGATAATCCGAAGCCTTGACCGGGATATGCCTTTGGGGAATTATATGCTTCATCTTGATGAAGGTACAATTATTTGTGGTTTTCATAAAGGTCATTATGATTCTAAATATTTCTTAAGAAAAGGATCACCCCAAAAAAATAAAAGTTGAAAGGTAGCAGCTTTTATTGATGGGATTAATTATCACATTTCTTTTTGTTTCACCTTTTCAAGAGCTGTAGTGCTGTTACGAAATTGGATCTTTCTAATGAAGTATGTTCCCTATAGCCGCAGTCCCTAACCCAGCATAATAACTTTAACAGGTCGACAATAACCTGGAAGAGTTGTAAATATCTTTTTCCCTTTATGCTGAGCAATTTTTTTGGTTGGGGCTAAGCAGAAATGTTGAACTCCTAATTGCAGGATTGGCCATTAAAGTGTGTCTTTATGATGAGTCCGATCACATACCAGCAATGCATACTGAAGATAAGATTTTTTACACTGAAGATGATTACCGTAATTTTCTGTCTCAACGAGGCTGGTCATGTCTAAGGGAGCTTGATGGGTATCGAAACATTGATAGTATGGATGATCTTCGACCTGGTGCAATATACCGTGGTGTGAGTTGAAGACAGCTCATCATTGTCTGGATGGAGGGACCTCATTCTGTTTTCTTCTTGATATGAGTGCAATCGGCTTGGAACCGTCTAGCTCAGTTGTGTATAATGCTGTTCTCCAGTTAATTTGGTTAATACTTAACACTGGAGGGACTTTGTTATTCTGTTTACCATACCTACTGATCAGGTTCCATGTTGCTTAGTTGTGTATAATTCAGTATTATATAGTAGCACATGGAAAAAAGCCTGTTGCACAAATTCTGATCTCCCAACGTATAGTGGCCTGAACAGCTTGTGTGTAAATATGTATTTCCAATGACAACAAAGGGTTTCCGAGTTCATCAGTAAATCATTTTTCCCACTATGGATTTGCTTTGCCGATTCTGGGCATTTCTGAGTTTGGCACTACTAATAAAGAACAGTTTTTTGGTGTTTGAGTTGTTAAAATAGCTTAGAGCTTAAGAGCAGAGGTGTTAAGCTATTAACACCAAAAAACGTTCTTTATAGGTGGTGCCCAAACTAGTAACACCTCTACTGTGAATGCTCTTAAAGACTCAATTGCCCTTTTTAAACGTGCAGCATACATTTTAGCGTTTTAGCACAGAACCTAAGTGGTTGTTGCTGACTTAAATGTATGTCCAATTTTTTCATGAACCATATTTGTTCTACAGTTCTACAATGATTAAAATGCAAGAAATATTTTTTACTTATTCTCATGTTTATTCCCTTAACATATAACAAATAGGCTTAAAGTGCAAAACGGATTTACTTATATATCACAATGGGGAACAGATTACATCAGCCATATATTTCTTCAAGACGCTCATATATTTCTTCTTCACTCCATGTTTCCATCAGCCACTACAAAATGTGAATAAAAGATTCACAATGACCACACTCTCAAGCGAAGAAGGAACCACACAAAGAGGTAAAAAAGAAACAAATGCAATTTGACCATCTGTGGCCTTCTCTCTACTGCTCATGTAAAAAAGCAGCCTTCTCTCTACTGCTCATCCCATTCGTCATTCTTGTATGACACAAGAGTGTCAATCTTGTGAATCTGCATAACCCAAGCAAACACATCACATCAACTATAGCTAACCAGAGTTTGTCACTTCAACCAAATCAAAAATACCATTGCAGACTCACCTTGGTATCAAAGGAATGCAATTTGACCATCTGTGGATTAGCAATAAGTTTGGGGTCACTCTCGATCCAAGTGAATGGAACTGCAACATCTTTGTCAGTGTAGGCCAACACATCAAAGACACCTAAAAGGAAGTAGGCACAAACAAATGGTTGATTGGAATAAACACCAAGCACAATTGACATAATTGGGGAATGATGAATGGTTCTTACAGGCTTCGTCGAGGCATGGCAAGTAGGTAATGCTCGAAGCAATCTGTCGCATAATAGCTTGTATCTCTCTCATGATTTCCTTGTCACTCTTTTCCCTAGACACACTGAAACCAGAAAAAAAATGAAAACAATGAGATCTTACCCACAATTAGGACATTTCAGTAACTTCATATTAAGAAGCATACTATGCAAAAGGAAGAAGAAATTAAAACCAATATTTGGTTCATTACCCCTTCTCAACGACCTCGCTATCAGTCTCAATGGTAAAGTTCCACCTCTCTAGGACCTCATTGGTAGCCTTACTCATTATCACAAGAACAATCCTTTGCAACTGTCCAGCTTCCAGCCATTCTTTACAAGAAAACCAAAACATTTCAGTCACGAACATTGAACACAAATGCATCAAACATAAACTCTAGTACGGTTTCTCAGTAATTGGAAGAGAAGACAACCCAAACAAATGAATAAAAATCTTAGTTTTTCTTGTTTTCTATACTCAAAAAATGAAAAACAGAAGTCAGCAAGTAAAGTCAAATCTTTCTATATCCAAATGAAATAAATGACACATTCGTTTCTCCTCTTTTTTCATGTACATTTAAATCGACCCATTTCATGCTAATCACATAAAGCCAACAAACAAATTTGTGTCCCATGACTTCTATTGATATGTTTCATGATAAAAAGAGAAACTAGCCTCAATAGAGCCGTGAAACTGTTCTAGATCCACTAAATAATTTCCTGATTCTTTACTTCTTAGATTTTTTTACCAGAAAATCTCTTAGTATCCAAACAGAATAGAAAATGCTTATTCTAAATGGCGAAACTTACCAGAAAGCTGAGAGTTTAGGTTGGCAATGAAGGATTTAACACCCTCATCCTGAGTAAGCAACATAGGAAGCCCATATTTCTTCACCTTCACAAAACTTTCTTCCGGATAAACTCCGCGATTGTAAAGAATACTAAACAATGTTCAATCAACGTTAATTTTCAAAACCATCAACAACAACATTCAAATAAATTAAAAAAAAAAAAAACAGAAAGAGAAAATTAATATCCAATCTTACCTATTCGCAGCATACCCTGAAAGAGGATTTGCAAAGAAATAAAAAATCAGCCTAGATTTTCTTCAAAACCCAAAAATGAAAATAGAGCACTGAATTTCAAAAAAGGGTTTATCTAAGAAGTCTATAACGCACAATAACATACCAAAAAACTCGCTGACAATCGCCGCTGAACCACGAAGAGTGATGATATCTTTAGCCACTGTTTTTGAAGCCATAGTCTCTCACCTTCTCTTCTCTAAGCCAAGAAAATCAAGATTCGTTCAAAGAAATATCAAACAAACGCACAGAATGATGGGATTTCGTGAAATCGATGGAAAACGAAAATGGGTTTAGGTTTTTTTTTTTACTCTGTGTCTGTAGGGTTGAAAAGAAATTTGCAAAAAATAAGGGTTTCCCTATCGAGCAATAGCAAATATACGATGGATTAGGGACAAAGTTGCGTAACGGCTAGTTTTTTATTTGGCTGGGAGTGGAGGTCCAACGGTAGCATTTTAAATTGGTGCTTTTTTAAAATTAAAAGCGAAGAAAGTGGGACCGGACGAATGGGGTGTTTACTAGATTTCTTCAGATTGGATGACGGATCCGGTGCACACGTCCAAGTCCAAATTTTTTGTCCTACTTTACCTTTTCCACTTTATACTCCATTAATAAAAAATTACCACATATTAATCTAATTAATTTAATTAATAATAGTAATATTAATAAGTTAATAATGATAGTATTTAATTAATTAAGTGAATGCGTGACAAATTTTTATTGGTGGAGTATATAATAGAGTAGGAAAAGTGAGACTGAAGATTTGGACTCCACACGTGGTTGTAGTAGTCTTGAAAAGCTGCCACGCAAGAGCATTCGCAATAAAGTTCTTAAAAATAAAAAAAAGTTACTTAAGTTTTGGAGTGTTTGAATTTTACATTCTGAAATTTCAGAAGTTAGATTTTACTCCCTGAAGATTGGGGTATTTAGATTTTACACCATGACATTTCAGAATTTAGATTTTACCCCCAAAAGTTTGGAAGTGTTTGGATTTTACTCCCTTAAAATTTGGAAGTGTTTGGATTTTACACTCCAAATTCTAAAAATTTAAGGTGTAAAATCCAAATACTCTCGAACCTTAAAGCGTAAAATCTAAACAACCTTGAAATTTAGGGGCGTAAAATCCAAGTTTTGAAACCTTAAGGTGTAAAGTCCAAACATCTCCAAATTTTAGGGGGTTAAAATCCAATTTTTGAAATTTCAGAGTGTAGAATTCACAATTCCCCAAATTTTAAGGGTGTAATTTGTAATTTACCTAAAAAATATAGCTTTTAGCAATTTAAAAACCTACTTTATTTATTTTAACAACTCACTTTACAAAATATCAAACATCAATTATTTTATTTTAGCATTCAATACAATAAAATAATGAGAGGTGCTACGTTTACAACATTTTTACAACAAATTATGGGTGGTTAGTTATTATTGGTTCAAATTTGAATTTAACATTGAGATTACTTTTTTAACCAACAATAACAACCAGTAACAACTTGCCGCTTAGGATTTGTTGTAAAAATGTTGTTAAATTGTTTTAGACATATCAAACATCAATTCTAAAAATTTATTGTATTGAATGCTAAAATAAAATAATATATACAACACAATAAACAATAGCTACAACCACCCATAACAACCATCACCATAGCCACATTGGCCGAAACCTAGCCAAAATCAAATCACAACAAAGACCATCAAACCTACCAAATCACAAAATGAAATCACACCCATCGAAATCAAATTACAAAACCCACTAAAACAACCCAAAATCAAATTACAAACCACAACCACACTCGCCGAACCACCACAAATCTAATAAAAAACCCAATTGGCACAACCCATCAAACCCCGAAAAACCCATCAAAAACCAATAGCCATCAACCAACGAGACCCATCATCTAGAACAATGTGATCCATTAGCCACCAATTAGCACAACCCATCAAAACTGGCAAAACCCATCATCCATTAGCCATCAACCATTGAGACCCACAATCCGTTAGCCATTAACCAATGAGAGGGGGCTATGTGGAGAGAGAGCTGGGTTGGGCGGAGAGAGGGCAAGAGCTGTGGTGGGCTTGTTTGCATGTGAGAGGGCAGGAGTTGTGGTAGACGAAGGGGAGAGTCGAAGAGGAGAATGCATGAGAGAAAATTAAGGGAGAAAGAGAGGGAGGGCTGGGTTGGGCGAAGGGTAGAGAGGGAAGGCTAGGTTGTGTGGGTGAGAGAACGCGTGAGAAAAAATTAATGGAGAAAGAGAAAGGGAGGCAAGCATGCACGTAATGAATAAAACAATTATTTTTTCTCTTAAGTTTCAACTATAGTGAGCTGCTAGAGATAGCAGTTCACTATAGCTCAAACTCAAGAATTTTTAGGAATACCTTCTTTGATGTAGTGGGTGTTTTTAGGGTGTTGGTTATTAAAATGACTTTTTAGTCATTTTAGCAACCTTGATGTGAATGCTCTAATGGAGCCAAATTTTTTAGCCTTTAGCATCTCAAAAACTCACTGTATTTATTTTAACACACTACTTTATATATATATATATATATATACACACATCAATGGTTCTATTTTTTTAGCACTTCATTTAAATATATATATATATATATTTATATATTATTCTTACTCTCTCTTCTTTCTCTATCTTCTTTTCCATCTCTTTCTCCTCTCACTCACACTACTGCCACCATCTCTTCTTTGCCGCCCACACCCACACCCACACCCACACCCACTACCACCAACCACCACCACTGGTTAAAAAATAAAAAATAAAATAAGAAGCCACAGCCCACTGCTAGCCACCACCATCCTCCAAAAAAAAAAAAAAAAAAAAACTCATAAAACTTCAACCACAAATAAGAACCCAGCAGCCTACAACCCATTGCCAGTTACCACTACCATTGGAAAAAAAAAAAAAAAAAAAAAAACCCCACAAAACCCATCAAACCCACACCCGCAAAACCCACCACATGAAAAATTTACAACCTAGACAAAACCTTATCCACAATTGGTCACAAAACCCATCACCACCACATCCACATCCACAACCAACCACAAAGCCCATCACCACCACAAAAGAGAGAGCCAAGAGAGAAAACAAGATTTCCATCTAAGAAGAAGAAGTGAGGAAAAGAAGAGAGAAAAAAAAAAAAAGATAAAAGAAAGAGAGAGAGAAGTGGCTGGGATTTGGAGAAGAAGAGAGGAGAAAAAGAGAGGGAAAAAAAAGATAAAAGAAAGAGAGATAAGCAGCTAGGAAAGAAGAGAAAGAATTCGAATATATATATATATATATATATATATATATATATATATATATATATATATATATATATATATATTATAACTTTGCAGTTACAGTAAACTGTCATCTTGGTAGTTTACTATATAGCTTAAATGGCAAAATTTTTAACTTTAGCATCACCATTGTAGTATTTTTTTTTTTAGTGTTTTGGTGCTAAAAATAGCAATTTAATCTTTTGGCACCACCATTGTGAGTGCTCTAATAATACCAATAAGGAAGGACATTTGTAAATGCATTACGTGGCAGTTGGGTATAGGGTGTTTGAGAACGAGTGCATTCAACCCACCAATGCAACGGTACCAAACAATTCTAATCCAACTAAACCTGATGCCTCAGGTTAGTTTTAGTGAATTGGTGAGTTTGATTGAAATTTTGTTTTAATTTCTGATTGAATTAGGTTGGAGTTGATAGTTTTTTCAACTACTTGGCCCAATTCGATCTACCAAATATATATATATATATATATATATATATTTGAATTTTTTTTGTCTACCATAATAAAAAATGAACACCCTAAAATATACTTACAAAGACTAATAAATGTAAACACAATTACAAAAACCAATATGTTAGAGTAAAAATAATATTGTGGACATAACAAAAATTCAACCCAAAAAAAAAAAATAAAATTGAGTTGAGTTGTTAATAGAGTAATGCTATAGACAAAATAAAAATTATAATATTAAGAAATATTCTTTTCAATAGAGTAATATTGCAACAACAAAAATTAAAGTTGAATTGAATTGAATTTTGATAGAAAGAAATTGTAAAACTTCATGTATATGTGTGTGTGTGGGTGTTTTTATTTTTATTTTTATTTTTGGTGATGTCAATATATTCAAGTTATCTTTTTATTAGATTTTATATAACTTAAGTCCTTTAGAGCATTTGCATCAATGCAAAATCTTTCAGCCCACTTCGATCCATTTCGGTCCACGTCAGTCTATAGGTCCACTTTGATGATGATTTGGAATTAGAGGTTTGTGTAAAAAGAGGAGATGATTCATTGACAATTATGTCACATTCTTAACATAATTTAGGAGGTTCTTGATAAGATTACATTTTTCTTATATTATTAAAATTATTATATTTTATTTTTAATATAAGTGATTGATTTACCTATATCTCTGCTTCCTCTTTAGACCATTGAAGACGTATGGAGGATAAACTGTTTGTAAGGAGCACTATAAACAAAATCAAACCATCTATTAAATTATTTACAAAATATCTCGTCTTATATAATAATTGAATGTAAAAAACATTATGTTTTCTTGAAAAGAAAAATTACTAAATTTTAAAACACTTTCAAATAACAAATATAAACAGCTTAATTTAAAAAATCTAATATATTATATCAACTATACTTTATTTGAAAATAATCACATTATTTTAAGAAGGTTTGAGACTAATACTTATAAGTCCCATCTACTATTTTCATTTTTCACTTTAAAAAAAAATTGTCAAATGTGTGAGTATGTGACTAGTACATATAAAATTTCAGGCTAAGACATAATTGATACAATATGTACTTAAATTATATTACTCTTTATCATCATTTCAGTATCTTTTAATTTCTTTAGGATTGGATAATATTTATGATCAAATTGAAAGTCTAAAGTTTTATCTTGCTCGTTAGGGTGTAGCCTAGTGGTGGGAGGCTTGGAATAAACTATTAACCTAGATATTTTAGGTTTGGATCCCCACTAGCAATTCTCTTCTCTTAGCGCTTTCACTAAAACCATAATAACTAATGTTCATATCTTTTGATCCTTACATGCTTTGCCAAACTCAATCCTTAAATCCCAAAAATCGACTTCCAAAACTTATTAGAAACATTGGATTGGATAGTGGGACACCCAAAAATTTATCAAAACAATGTCTCACTAAACCAATACATATGTGTTAGGACTTAGGAGCCCAATCTATGCTTTATGCTTTGCATTGTGTGAAATAAGGCCAAATAGTGCAACGAAGCCCAAACCATTATGTACATTGTTTGGTTTTATATGTATAGGATAATTGGCAAATAGGTGAACACAAATTGTTTGGTTCTATATGTATAGGATAATTGGCAAATAGGTGAACACAAACTTGTCTAAGTATAGATCATAGTGACTATAAGATAGACTAGACAATGCTCAAGATGCTACAAGTCATAATACAAGAACAAGAAAGCTGCAAATGCAAGAAATCAAAATATAACAATTTTGATCGATTGAAGTTGTTGTTCGACTAATTGAAACATGATTATGCAAATTTTAAATTCAACCCATTAAGCCTATCAAGTGATTAGGGTTTCAATCCATATTCACTAAGTATATAAAGATAATCCTAATGCATGTTTTTCAAGACTTGGAGAGCAACTCTTTTGAGATTTGAGAGGTTCTGTGCCTTCTACTCTTTCAAGCATCTATTGGAGATCACATTCACACTCTTAGTACCGGTGGAATCAAGTTGCAACCCAAGCTTCATCTATTAAGTGTACTGGAGATTTAAAGTGTGAACTAGAGGTTCATGTAAGAACAGATCCATATCAGAGAAGTTTGTGAGATTTAGAGCTAAATTTGTTAACTCTAGTTAGGTTTACTATGGGTTAAATATTCTAACTGTAAACTTCTATCTAATAGTGGATTGTTCTTCTTGGGATTGGCCCCCCTAGGCTTTTCCTTTGGAACAGGTTGTTTCATAAGGTTTCTTGGGTCTCATATCATTGTATTATTTACTTTTTCGCTATGCATGATATGTTTGATTATTTGTTTAACCTAAGGCTTGCATAATTGACCTAATTAATAACCTGGCCTTAAAATTGGTTAAATCACAATTTTTCTCAAGGGTCTAAATCTAACATACATTCAAGCCCAGCCTGTGTGTCATGTGTAACCAAGTCAAAAGCCAAGTGAAGACACATGTTCAAGGCATGTGCGAAAGTGGTAACATGATCATGTGTAGGGAATTATGACATTTGAGGAAAGCGGGCAAGAGTGCTAAAGATTGATTGTCGTTAAGTAGTTAGCTAGAGCAATTTTGAAGCTAGTTCAGGCCAATCTTGAGTGTATCTTGATTAAGGCTTTGTAAAAGAGCATGAATATGAATGGAACCGTGTACTTGTAAGTTGTAATTGGTCATTATGAAAATATTAAGCAATTTATCTAGATTCTATTGGAGGCCTGGCTACCTCAAATTTTGCCAACATATTCTAATGTTAAACCTTTTGACCAGGTGCTTTGACTGCAACCACAATTACCAAATTAACATATCTTTTAACCCTTACATGCTTGACCAAACCCACTCATTAACTCCCAAATGTCAACTTCTAAGACTAATTTGAAATTTTGGATTAGATAATGGGATACCCAAAATTTGGCAGAATTACAGTGCTGAATCACAACTTGATAGGTTTCTAGTGTGTTGGTATATTCCGTGCCAAAGTTTTCTTATAATTAGAAATGCGAAATATTCAGTAATTCTGTATTTTGTGGGCCTACGTGTAATTTGGGTTGAAGTTTCCAGTGCTAAAATTGAATTTGTAAAAGCTGAAGTTGCGGTCGAGCAAAATGGAGAAGTAGTCTAGTAAAATGGTAGGTGATAGCATTTTGAAAAGCAGTTAAGGCAGTGATCTCATGGGACACTTGATTGAAATTGCAAAAACCATAGAGAATTCTGTAATGAACTCTAATACTATTCTAGAATCTGCCCAGCCTATATATGCCTATTTTCCCACAAAATTGAAACCAAATTCCCATTTGAATGTGGAGAGAAACCCAACAAAAATTGAGAGCCAAACACTATCCATTTTCTCTACCTTCTACTTCTCACCATTGCCAAATTTCAAGAGAGGAGATCATATCCATCACACCCATCACTACCTCCGAGTTGTAACTGTTGATTAGAGTTTTGTGAAGCATTGGAGCCACCATAGAATAAGCCATGGAAGCTTGAAGTTGCAATTGAGGCTCAATAGCAAATCTGGATGCTAAAGTAGAGAGAGTGCTTGAGGAGTCAATTGCGAACAGGAGTTTCGAGGCTTTGAGTACATCTTTGCTACATTACTTGGAGGGTTTTGTGAGTAAATTGTGCTGCAACTGTCTACTATAATGGATTGGTTTCGGTGGTGAGTCCAAGGAGAGGATTGTACACTTGGTAATCGGGTTTTCCTTTTTAAACACTTTGGTGTCTTCGTGAGTTTATATTTTTCTGTAGTTGTGTTGATTTTTTTTAATGTTATTAGAAGCATGCTTATGTTAATTGATTAATCATGTACACAATTGGACCTTAAATTGATAGATTAGCCTAAAAATAACATTAGCCATAATTGTAACTTGGGGCCTAAATCATAATCAAGTTGAATCCGATTGTTCTCACAACTAAATATGCTACAATAAATTAGATGCTATTAAATTGATTCAATTTCAGAACTTGGTGTTGAAGGTCCTCCTTTTGTTGAGGGATATGGGAGTGGCACATGGTTCAAATTGGCATGTGTCTGGCAGTTATAACAACTCTTGACATAGTTCATGCAATCGGTCTCTATTGTAATCCAATAATACCCCATCCTTAGGATCTTCTTTGTTAAAATCATTCCATTCATGTGAGGACCACAAATTTCTTGGTGGACTTTCATAAGTAGTTCTAGTAGGTGCAGAATGGGGCTCATGGATTCTCGGTGTAAGGTAACTCCTAGGATTAGTGTGCCTTTGGCTTCTCGAAGCCCTCATCGGAACACAACCCAGATTAAGGGCAGCTGAACCACATAAGGAGGGAGAACAAAAAGAAGCAAATACAATCATAGCACCAATCAATGGATAAAATATGTGGAGACCTTGCGTGCTAGATTGCCTTCACTTGAGTTTCCCTGTTATTTTATTGACCAACGTGTAAAAAAAAAAATCATATTATTTTATTGATCAGTTAATTCCCCGTTAGTTTGGTGATGGAATGGTGCTTCAAGGATTTAAATGAAGGGCATTAATTGGTTTAGGGACTAGAAGTGATAAAAATAAAATGTAGGGACTAAAATGGAAAAAAGTTCAAATGTAGGGACTAAAAATGCATTTATGCCTTACCTAAATTAAGAGTTTCAAGCGTTAGTTTCATAGGTTCAATTTTCTTTCCAATTGTTTATTAATTTCACTTTCAAATTTATTGGAATCGTTTAAATGTAGAATTTCAATATTATAAGACACATCAAAATAAGCCAAATTAGAATTCATTTTATTAAAAGTATATCAGAACTTGTATTACAGGACATTTTCCCTATGACTTTAGAAAAACCAACCCAAGTCCAAATGCGAAGGTGCCCATTAGTAGGCATGATGAATGTAGATGGATCACTTGGCTCTTTATTATGCTCATCTTCCTCCTAAGTGTTGGTAGTGTTGCCTTTGCTTCCTTCCTTGAAAAAGGTCTTCAACTCCATGGAACAATCTTCATCTTACATAGGACTCCACATGCATATTACTTCAGCTAAGTCTTCTTGATCGAAAATGGTGTAATCTTCTACTCTAATGGACCAATCGTGGTCACTATCAGTCTAGTGCTCCATGTTGTCATCTTCCTTATCCTCGTCATCATCAGCTAAGACAAAGTATCACCCTTCATCGTTGGGCCAATTGGGGCCTCGCTCAATCCAAATGCAAGTTGGGGAGTATCTAACTTGCCCTTCTTCGTTGGTCCATTCATGATCCTCCCAAGATCCAACACTTCCTTTATCGGGGAAGTCGTTAACTCTAGTGATAGTCCATGGCCCTAAAGCATCCCTTAATGTAGGAAAAAGCAAGTGAACCACTCTTTTGATCAAAGCGTGGTTAGTCTCCTCTTGAGTTGGGTAGTTAGACATTATGACATGTGGAAAAAGTCCTCCAAGACATTCTCAAGATAAGCACAAGTCCCAAATTACAAGCTTTAGTCCTTAAGAAAATCTTTAAGTTCATTTTAACAAAGACCCGATTACAAAATCCACTCCCTTTCCTCTCATGGGCCTTGCCCTTTGATTCATAGGGTTTGGTCCATTTGCAATATGCTCTCATCTCACACTTATGGGCTTTCATTAGAATGTGCTTATAGATTTCCAACCCTTTGTCTCAAATATGGGCCTATAATGCATTCATCACTTTTGGGCCTTTTTTTTCATTTATTTCAATTTTTTTTTTGAAGTAGCATTCTAGCTAGAATATATTATGATTTTCCTCTCAAGGTCCATGAGTCTTACATAATCTTGGCCTTTACATACAACAAAGAGGCCAAAGATTAGAGAGGTTCATTGGCTTTGTAGAATCTTAGATGCTAGGTCCATAACATATTTGTTACCTTAGGCCCAAGACTTTCTTTTTCAAAAAGGCTTTGATTTGTACTTATGATAGCAAATGGGCTATGGCCGTATGAACCTTTCAAGTTAAGACATACCTTTGGGCTTTATGATAAGCCGCTGTTGAGGGCCATTTGTGGAAAGCCCAATGGAAAGAAAAGCCCAATGATAAAGGGCCACAGCAAATTGACTATGAATAGTTAAAAAAAACCATTAGGCCCAAGCGGCAGGAATAATGAATTACTAGCCCAACAATGTATATTTGGGCCTTGAAAAGGTAAACGGGCTCAAGGAAGCCAGGAAAGAAAGAAATAGCATCCCATGGGCAGAATATGAGTTAGAAAAGTGAGAAAGGGTCGCTGCAGGCCCAAGGTAATGTAAACTAAGAAAGTAAGGGATTTATGGCAGGCCCATAAAACCCAAAGATAAGGATAAGGTTATTGGGCCGGGGAAGCTCAATGAAGTTAGTAAACAAAGCCCATGGGAGTGTGGAATTAGCAAACGGGCCGAGGAAGCCCAAGAGAGTTAGCAAATGGGCCGTGGATGCCCAAAAGAAGAAAACAAAGGGACATAGGAGCCCATGAATAAAAGGAAACAAAACAGTGCCTATGGTAGGCCACTGAGAAAGGGAATAAAACGGCTGGCCCAAAAAGGGGCCCAGCAGGATTGAGTCATTACAGCAGGAACTATAAGCCAACACGGCAGGCAGCAAAGAAAAACAAAGGGTAGGCACAAGAAATATAAAGCCCATCATCATACGAAGCCCAGTTTCTAATTGAAGCAAAGAACTAAAAGAAAGCCCACATAAAAGGGCAGAAAACGCAGAAGGAAAGTCTCCAGGTCACGGCAGACACATGAGCAGCAGACAGCCTCTTGGACAAATTTAAGAGGGAAGCACGCGCAAGGCCCAGGCGCCACCAGCCTGTACCCAGCCAATACAGGACATGGTGGGGCCATGGGCCAGAGGTAAGAGGTAAAGGGGGTGTGGTTTGGTGGTGGGGAGAGGGGAAAGGATCTATTTTCGGCCCCTGCTCAAGCCTCTTTTGGGAGGTACGTCCTGCTGGGATGATAGACCACCTAAAAGAGGCAATTTGAGAGGGAACCGTTGAGTGCATGCTCTGAGTGTGAGGAGAGAGGAAATTAACATTGTGGCAGGAAAGGCCGCGGCACGCAGGGACAAAATGAGTCCGCGGTGCACAGAATGGACAAAATGGATCCGCCTCTGTCTAGCAGGGGTTTTGTACGATTGGCAGACATGCCCAGACCAGACAAAGGCAGTTAAGGGGCAAAACAGTAAAACACTGGTCACGACAGGCACTATAAAGAGGCCCTTGCCGTGCCCTGTGTTGGGGATCGGAAAATAGGGGATTTTTCATAACATAGAAGGAAAAGCAGAGTAAGAGAAAAAGAAAAAAGATTAGAACGAAAACAGAGAGAAAATGAAAGAAAACTAAGAAAGAAAGGAGAGAGTTAGTTTGAAAGAGCATGCACCAATAGGTCGGCTTCCCTCTCTCCCCTTTCAAAAATCTCACCTTTCTTCCAAAGAATGCAAAACGAGAACTTTCCCAGTAGGACTATAACCATTCAGGGCCGACTCCCTCAAAGCCATTAATTCCCGTAGCAGGATTCTTCCTGGGGATTATTTGCATTGAGAAGAGGCGTTCTCCCCTCTTTGGATTTGCTACGGCAGACAAGACTTATAACTTAATATTTTGCCTATTCAAATTAATCAATGTTACTCTCTTTATTTTTCTTAATGACTGGTATCATTGTAACGATAATCATGTTTTACTAACAAGAGATTCCTAGCCATCTGTTCGAATAGATAGAATACTCTGTTTTTTAATCATTATTATCTGCCTGCCATAACTTCTGCAACAGTCTAGCCTGTCATAGCTCATCTGCTACGATTCTGCTTGCCGAAGAACTTGCTCCTAGCAGGCGTGGTATAAGTTTGTGCACAAACCGGCCCAAGTTGAGTTGCAATTGGGCCGACCCCAGCTCCCTTACTCAAAAACACTAGGGCCCATCACCGCAGGAGGCAGCCCAGCCCGCTACCGTAGGAGGCAGCCCAATCCTACTCAGAAAAGGCCCCCACAGCCGCTTATATGTGAGATACTTCGTATCTTTTCATCCCAAAATCTTAGGGTATGCCATAATTTTAGGTCATCCTTCTAATTTTAATCTTTCATTTGTCCTTTAGAATGAGGTGATGACAAGATGTATGGTTGAACAAACAAGAAATATAAAGGGTATCCTCTTTTGATAGGATCTAGGATCTCTTTAAGTGTGGGTAAGCTCCTTAAAGCTAAAAGGATAAATTAGTAAGTCACTCACAATTAGGTGTGCTATTATTCCAACCTTGGGCCTAAGTGGGCCTCATATGGATTGGTGGACCAACTTTTAGTGTACTCAAAGCTCATCATAGGCAATGGTACGGATTGTGAGTTGGTGAGGTGAACTTCGAAAAGTCTTGGCCTTAAATGGAGCCTTCACATTCCCATTCACCTCTAACCCTGGCAAAGGGACAAAGAACCAAGTGAGAGTGTGTGGAAAACCATGTTATAAAAGCCTTTGTTGAGATTAGGAAATGAAACACATTGGAGTCAAACTTCTCTATCTCTAGTGGAGTTGCCACTATGAGTGCAGGCGCCCTCCTCAAACGAAGTGGGAGTGGATTCCTCGTGGGAAGTATGCCTCGGCCTAGAGTGGACTGGGCGGAGTGTATAAATGGAGTCTCTATCTAAATTAGGTCTAGGAACCATATGTATAGTGATCTTGTGGAAAGATTGATCTTTACTAGAGCACGTATTCGGAGCTTAGGTATGGGGATGAGAAGTTGTTAGGAACCCAATCCCACTTGATTCATAGGTCGGCTTTCACTCATTATGTACCAAATCCTAAACCCATCAAAAGGTCTTCTAATTGGTTGTTCTAAACTCTCTCTCTCTCTCTCTCTCTCACACACACACACACTAGCATGCATCCAAACACACAACATGATATATTATCCCAAGGGCCTAGCATTCATCTATCATGACATTCTCATTCATTTATTCAAGGACAGTAAGTATATCAAGGCAATAATATGGCATTTAAATAAGCAATCAAGCATGGCATCATAGCACTAAGCAAGCATGTTCATCATTTTACTCAACCAACTCATAATTGTGTTAATCAATTAAATCAAAT
The DNA here is from genome assembly GCA_023055345.1 of Quercus wislizeni. Classification (NCBI taxonomy): domain Eukaryota; kingdom Viridiplantae; phylum Streptophyta; class Magnoliopsida; order Fagales; family Fagaceae; genus Quercus; species Quercus wislizeni. The sequence continues at coordinate 37,192,110 of JALGQJ010000007.1, read as the reverse complement.
GCATGACCTACCTCACTTTCCTTATTGCATCATAGCACCTATGCATCAATGTATGTTCATGGTGTTCATCCAAATACATACCCTAATCATTCAATCTGAGCAAAAGTAAATAAAAACATGTTAATCTACTGACTTAAAGCCTAATCATGCAAAATCTAATTAAACAGGAACTAAAACATGCATTTAAATATAAAGGAAAATAAGAACAAACAATCTACGTTTCTAGGTTGAGCCTACGCATGCATGTAGCACGCAGGGTCATAAAGGTGCATACGCATGCAAGAGCCCGTGTACGCATCCTGCATGTGTACGCATCATTACCCAGAAATATAGCATGCAACACCAATTAAAACCTAAACTAAAAAACCTATCATGCCTTCTAATAATGGAAGCAGTAAACCTAAACGACATAAAAGAATATTAAAGTGGAAAACAACAGTTAAAAATAAAGGAAAAAGAAAATAAAAGCAAGAACAACTACCTTACAAAGAAGCTTTAGAGCTTGATTTTGATCGTTTCCCTTAGTCAATCTACAAAACAAAATACCTAGAGGGTTAGTAAGTTTGACTAAAAGGCTTAGGACTAAAATAAGTCCCAAGAAACTTTATTTTAAGATACTTGTCAATGTAAAAAACTTCTATTGAATCACTTTTTTAGAGTAGAATCAGTGTGTCTTTTTGGGAAAAGGGTTGTGGGGCCTTTTTATATTGTTCAAAGAGAAGGGGCAGAGGCATATCCAGGTAATGTGGGATTGCCTCAACTGTAAATTTGATAAAAATTTTCATTACAGAAAATTCTAAAACCCTAGGTGCATACATATGCTCGTGGTTGTGTACATACGAGTTAAGGATGCATATGCATGCTCAAGGTTGCGCACACACCCTTAGTGTTTTGTAAGTTTTTTTTTTCTCTTTTGCAAAAACATTCTTCAACTAAAGAGTTTGCATAGCTAGGCCTTAGATCAGCCCTAGACCTTCTCGTGTTCTTGTCATTGGGGAATGGGGGCTCGAGTCGTAAGGGGTATAAAATGAGATGTTTATATAAGGATCCATTATGACTATATTATTTGGTTTCTAGGTGTGTCTTTATATTTGTGGAATGTACAAGGCAAAAGGGTATGTCTACTCAAGATTTTATTAAGGAAGGAAATGAGGATTGCTAGAAACTTATTAAGGAACAAATTAGGGGGATGGTAATCGATTCAATTGATGTTGTAGAAGTGTTTTATAGAAGATATATGTTGCTACCCAAAATATTAAAGGAATAGATCCAACCCAAGAACCAAACCATAGGCCTTGCATGGATATAAGGAACCCATGGTTCATGGAAACATTCTTACAAAATAGGTGAAGGAACTAAGTAGAATGGGGCCAAAGCCCAACAATGAAAGAAAGAAGAAACTGGGCCTTCAAAACAAGGTGCAAAAGACCCTATAAAAGGGTGCAAGTGCAGAGGTATTTGAATGAGACTAGCCTAGCAAATGTGGGAGCCCAAAAAGGGTTCATTAGGGAAGGGGCCAGGAAAGGCCAATTTCCTAGTAAAAAAAGATTGAAAGGGACAAACAATCCCACCAAACCTTGGGACCTAGAGGTGAAAACCAACTAGTCCAAAAAGGAGAAACTTGACGGACCTCGGCAAGAAAGAGAATGATGGAAGATGTAGGATGTTTGGGAGCTTTAGAAGTTCTCCCACCAAACCTTGAGAAGAGATCCTTGTCGTTGACCTTGGTTGACACTTGGGTTGCTTGGAAAAGTTAACTTCCATGGATGGAAAGCAATTAGAATACTTTCAAGCATGGGTTCCTAGGAAAGCATAATAAGAACAAAGAAGAGAAAGAAAGCACTCAAAGACTAAATCCAAGGGAAAACGGCAAGATCAAGATGAAATGAGGAAATGTAATTTTAGGCCCTCTAAGACTAGTATAAAAGGGGAGGAATTGGCCATGGAAGAATAACAAGAAGCAGAGAACAGAAAAGAGAAACAATAGAAAGAGAAAGGTAAGAGAGAAAGTTGACAATTATATTGAAGATATAGAACTTAGGTCAAGTTCCTGGAAAGTAGTGGGCCTTGTTTGTAGTATTGCTTAGGGGCCATAAATCGAGTCAGGGATCTAGCCTTGGTAGGTCTTTGTGAACTCAGGGTCCACCTAAGCAATGTAAATCCATATTCTACCATGGTTTTAAATCATCTATAAGACACATGCATACTCACTTGCCCACGCCATGTTTTAATGTCGTACTATCAATGAGTGGAAGACAGTGAGAGAGTTGGACACACTTTTATTTAATAGTATTAAATATGTGAACAAAACACAAATTATTTGATTTTCATGGTCCCATTACTCTTTTGCATTTATTTTTGGTTTCATGATTAAAAAAAAAAAAAATTTAATCTTACCTTGAGAAGTCTATAAATATGCAGTGCAACAATAATTATAAATTGCACACATATAACCATTATAATTATTCAGTTCAAGGAATGAGTAAAATTTTTTTTTGGAGGAATATTATAGAATAAAAGTTGTTACAAAATGTCTCTCTCTCAAAGACCTCATGCGGAGTGCATGAGATCCTACCAAGTGGCACTCTAATTTTGCATTTAGCCTTTTTTTACCTCTTTCATTAAGTTTTTTTTTTTTTAATTTTAATTTTAATTTTTAATTTTTCTTATTATTACCCAAAAGTTCACATTATCTTATTTTATTGTTATCTCATTAATTGCCTAAACTTGTACTACACCTTTCACTATTCTTCATGTCTTTTTAGCATACCCATTGTTTTAGTATTTTTTTTAAAAAAAACAAGTAAGGACTAATAGTAATAACTAATGAGATAAGACTCTAGAGAGAGATAGAGAGACACAAAAATGTTGTAGATTGTTAAATAAAAGGCACTATTGCACTATATTACCAAAATAAAAGACCTGAGACTAACAAAACATTTGAAAGAGAGAGAAAGAGGAATTTGAGGGGTCACCACCTCCATTATACTAGCCTCCCACCACCATCAAGACACCGAAACCTCTATGGGTAATCTTTTTTTCTTTTTAAATTAGGGGCTTAAATATCATTTAGGTTTAGGTAATTTGGTTAGTTAGTTTTTGTCTTAGGTATATAAGTAGAGAAAATATTTGGTTCGCAATGTAAAGTCATATTCTACTATGGTTTAATTTTAAATAATCTATAAAACACATGCATACACACTTGCCCACACCATGTCTTAGTGTCACACTATCAATGTGAGTGGAAGACAGTCAGAGAGTTGGGTATACTTTTATATCATATTATGAAATATATGAACAAAACACAAATTAGTTTATTTTCATGGTCCTATTACTATTTTGCATTTAGTTTTGGTTTCATGATTTAAAAAAATAATAATCTTACTTTAAGAAGGCTACAAATATGCAGTGAAGCTACTTAACTAATTTTTAATATCTCTAAATGTATATGTTTCTTTACTCCAATTTGGTTTACTTTTTCTTTATAATTTATGTATAACATTATTCAAAATTGTTTTACATAAAATATTACAAAATTATCCGTGCATCACATGAGCAACTTACTAGTTAAATAATAATGGTTGTTCACATGACTACATGAGACAGTGGCGGAAGATCAAATAATTAAGTATTAATCCTCTCATAATATATGTCAAGAGTGACTATATATATAAAAGGTTGTAAATAGCATTTGTGTTTTTTAATTTTTTGGTGTGTAAAATATAATAATATCTTTCTAAGTGTAATGCTTTTTTTTCCTTTTCTTATTCCATGTTAGTTTCAATTGTTTTAACCACATATCTATAAATTACAATTGATTTAATTACAATTTTTGACTGCCAACAAATTGTTAAAAAAAAAATTTGTGTTTCATTTAATATTTAGGTAACTTATAAATCATAGAGTGCATAATGTATAATGACATAGTATTCTCTTACATCTTTAAAAAAAAAAAAAAAATCGAAATAGAAACATAAAATATAAAAAGAATTCTTCAAAGCATTTTACATATAAATGATAATGATACAAACTTTTTTCTTCTTCTTGAGTTTTGTGTTGTTTAGATATAAAGAACTTGGATACAATTTATAATAGATATACATACATACATACATACATATATATATATATATATATATATATATATAATAGTTTAGGTTAGTCATGGCCCCCAAAGAAAACTTTCTGGCTTCGCTATTGACATGAGAACCTACCAAGCACAAATAAAATGCCCTATTGCGAATTGGAAGTGTTTTCCAACCAAATATACATTGACTCACACACAAGCATATACATATATGGATTCTCACAATCTTTATAATGGAGCCATCCATGAACAAGGGGCAATGGCCCCCCTAATTTGTTTTATAAAAAAAACAGAACTATATATATAGGGGTGTTCATCAAACCGCAAAAATCGCATCAAACTACTTGCAAAATAGCATAACTGTAGCGCACCACATGGTGCAATACGTGTGTTCTGTGGCTTTATAATAAGGAAACTACACAAATCGCATCGTACCGCATCTTCTTTATATAATAATATATTTATTTATTTTTAATATTAAATATATTATTAATAGTTTAATAACTCTATTTAAAAAAAAAAAAATAGTTTGATAATTCTAGCAAGTGTTGACTAGGAAAGCTAACCCAAAATAAAGAAAACCTAGCTCAATAGTTTAAACAAAGGGAAAAATTAGTTTTGGGTTGGGTAGGAAAAACCCAAAATTTAAGAAGTATATTGACTTTAAGGCATTCAAATTGTATCTTATACACTGCACCACACATGTGACCACAAAAATGTGGTGCGGTGCGATTATGGTTTTGGCTAAACTCTAAACTGCACTGCACCACACCTCATTACACATGCGACCACAAAAATAAGGTATGGTGCAATTATAGTTTTAGTTAAATCGCGCTGCAAAACATGGTGTTAAAAATGGCCCAAAACTGCACTACACTGTACCGCGAACACCCCTTAATATAGGTACTAATTTTAGTAACTTTGTTCAATAAAATTATATTTTGCCTTCCTTAATAATATCATTGATCGTTATAATAGAAATGATATTTTGCCTTTCTTATTGGTTTGCATCTTGGCTCATTACTTACATAACTTTTTCACTTACTAATAACCACTTATCACAACAACAATTTGCAAAAAAGGTTTATAGATCGAGTGTTTTCCTCATTTTAAAGGCCATAAAAAAATTTTCTAGATCTAAAATCTTAAAAAAAAAAAAAAATACAAGCCCAAAATATTAGTCCAACAAAAATTATCGTTAGCAAAGCTAAAAAAATAAAAAAAATAAAAAATTGATGCAAATCAACCAATTTTACCAAAAACAAACAACTTGGCCTTTTAAAAACTTTAAACAAAATAATTTTGTTTTTACCCACAAAAGACATGCTCTACACACACATAAAAATAATAATAATAAAAAGAAATTTTTTGGCAGCTAAATTGTAAAGCTGAAAGCCGAAATCACTGCATGCAGCCAATAATAGAACCCCCTTATAGGAAGTACTATAAAATATTTTCTGTAGAACGGAGAAAAGAAATTAGGGAAAATATACTAGAGGAATGGGAATAGGGATATAAGTGAAAAACAGAACAGCTGAAAGGAAACACACTGCCACTACCACAATTCAGGGGGTGAGATTACTCCAGTCGCTAGCTATCAGCAGCGGCGGTTATAATCATTGGGTTCTACGCACCCATTGATGCAGTCATTATATTGTTTTGGGTCACTATTTCTCCCGCATGGAAAGACATGGTTTTTAGGATCATTTGTAGGACCGGTACGACCATTGCTTTGGAGCATGCGGCTTCTTAGGTAGGGATCGACGAGAAACTACACCCTGTTTCGGGTGTATGTTTCTCCCCTCTCACTGTTGGTGGGACCCACAGCTTGTGGGTCCCACCAGCTTGTGAGATAGAGGAAACATACACCCGAAACAGGGTGCAGTTTCTCGGGATCGACAAGGAGCTCCAACTCATCCTCAATAACGCACTCATCAAGGCTGGCATTGCACGAGGAACTGGTGTTGCACTCAACCAGGATTGAAGAAGCACAACAATATGCACAAGTGAAAATCAGGAGGATAAAGAATGCCATAGGATATATCCTATTATAAGCTTCCATTTCAGTATATTAATATTGTCCCTCTAATTAACTCGCCACTATGTACAAACGGATCTCCCTCCACAACTCATTCAAATGTATTGTCTGTTGGGCTTTGTGGAACTTAGTTTTATTTGATCTGGTTTGACGACCCGACCCGAATAATGTTGCGTGATTTTTAATGGGAGATTTTTTAAGGTTTAGTCCATGGAGCAGAGGTTTGGGCTAACAGGCCCAAGCCGGAGTGCTTATGGACAAGTCTTTCGGGGGTCCGGGGACAACACTCCCGCGAAAATTTTTTTGGCCCGTTTTGTAGCCCATTGTGAATCTTGTGCGCAGGATGTAGAAAATTGCAATTTTGAGATTAGGGTTTAGTTGTCGTGTTTCTTGAGAGAGAGAGAGAAAACATTGTAGCACACTTTGTATTTTTTTCCCTGATAGTCAAATCCCTGTAACTTCGTGGACATAGGCAAATTGCCGAACCACGTAAATATTGTTTTGTGCGTGTGATTGTTTTCTTTAACGTGTGTTTTCTCTATTTTCTTTGTTTCTCACAGGTTGGGAATTCGGGTTAATTCCCTACATTGTCTACTGGAAGTAACATAAAAATACGGATATAGAAATAATGTATGTGGGATTATCATCTGCCCCCCTAAGAAAACAACATATTGCCAACCGGAAATGTTTTCCAACAAAAGATACATTTATTCACACATGTGCTGAAGTGTTAGAGATATATTTTATGTGTAAACCAAGTCTCTTACCTGTACTAAAAAGTTATCTTATTTAACTATTTAGCTTAGTTTTGTTACTATTTATGAACCCTATTGCACTTTTTGGTATTATTCATGAGTTTTATTGTACTATTTCAGTTAACTTTTACCTTTATCTACAGTACTTTCAGTAAAAAATTTTCAGTTTTAGCGAAATAAACGGATCCCAAACAGACCCTAAAAATCTATTAGTCTAGAGTTTAATGTACTATTTATACTCATGTTAGAGTTTATTGCAATATAGGTTTTGTATTACACTCTTATTTTATAAAAATGTAACTCTTAAGAGTTTCTTCCATGGACGTAGGCCGTAAGACTGAACTACGTAATCCTCGTGTTCTTATGTTCCTATTTTATGTTTCTCTCTTTTCCTTCTATTCAAGCATATTCAATGTGAAATATATTATAGCTAATATTTAACATAGTATTAGAGTCACCTTCCTTTGGCCATGGGTTTCTGTCCTTAAGGTATGTTTAAGAGCAATCTTTACCTTCTTCGGTGTTTTTTCGTTGCGTTCATCTTTTTTGGTTTCCCATTGTTGTTGTAAAAACTCTCTGATATAATCATGCCACTATTAGAAGTCGCATCAACACTGTAAGACTATTGCCTTTCACAAACTACTATTACAAAGTCAAACTTAATTTAAGGGATCTTTTCAACCTTATCAAATTTCAATATTTCATCAAACTTCTGTCTTGAGTTTGAGAGGGGGTGTCAGAGATATTTAGTCCATTATCATAAACACAAGTCTAATTCTACTTTGTGTGCAAGCCAAGTCTGTAAATTGTACTAGAAGTCTATTAATTTAGGGTTTAGTCTACTATATATACCCATACTAGGGTTCATCGTAACATAAGTTTTATATTACACTCTTATATAATAAAAATGTAGCTCTAAAGAGTTTCTTCCGTAGATGTAGGTTGTATGATTGAACCACCTGTCACTAAGAGAACACCCATAGAACTGGAAACCTTAAACTTCTATTCCATAGGAGTCCATACTAGACATTACGAACACCATACTAACCAATGCAACTTCACAGCACACATTTAGAATTGTACACTTAGCCAAGTTCCCCCCAAGATAAAACTATTGATCACACTGGCCTTCCTGTCAAGCTCACTCTAAATAAAGCCTCAGCTATGATTTTTTTTTTTGTAGTTGACTCTATCCCAGATTTTTATTTCAAGTCGATTTCCTTGAATTCTTGCACTTCTGAGTCTGGGACCATATATGGTAGTCTTCTAAACCCAATACAATTTTGAAAAATATGCATTCAAGCTTTCGGGCTAACTAGCTAGACCCAATCCACCAATCTACACCACTCAGCTTCAGGACTTTTAATTAAAAAACATCTCATGGCTTCTCTCCATATCCAGCTAGCGCGTATTATTTCTATAGAAACACACCATAGTTCACCTTGATACCCTCACTAAGCTAAAATGTCCCTTCTAATAAGCCTATTCCTCACAGCCAGAGAAAGAATAAAAGATGCCTTGGAAATTAATTCTAAAGAAAATTAAGCCATAAGCCTACACCAATTCACTTTAGGCAATCTGGACCTTATGGATTTTTTTTGTCTTTTTGTTTTTTTGTTGTTGTTGTCTCTGTACTTGGAAATCGACTTGATATAGAGAGAGTCAAAACGGTTCTATACCTGCTGCCAATTCTTACCATAAGTAGCTTATTTCATTTAGCAACTAGATCCTCATATCTTTCTAGCATCCTCACCTTTGTTTTCTCCTTAAGAACACTTTGTTATCCATGCTTTAATGTTGTTAGCAGCATTATAAATTGCTAGTAGCCATATTTAGCGTATAAAACACCATCTAGGTACCACCAATCTAACCCATAAACAATGTTGCTTCCATCCCCCATTTCAAATTTTTTATTAAGGTTCAATCCTCTTCTCTCAATATGAGCAGCTTTCACCAAACCTAATGTTGCATTGTTGAAATATCACAACCTGAAGACTTTTCCCTTTCAACAAAATCACTTTTAATCCATGCCACTGATATAGAACTGGCTTGGATAAATAGGTTCCAAATATGTTTCTTAATGGCTGGCTTGTTCAAATCCTATACTCTTTTTAGATTTAACTCTCCTTCACATTTAGGAACACAGATTTCCAAGATATTTTAAGGGCCCATTTGATAACTAAGTTTGAGTAAGTTATTTTGGGTGTTTTTGATATATATGTGAGTAAAAAGTGTTAAAATGTATATAAGGATATTTAAAATGTGAAAAAATGTGTTTTAGATAGGATTACTAAATGGCCCTTGCTCCAACGATTATCACTTGCACTATGTAAGAAGCTATTAGAATTTTGTTCCATCGTATTGATTACCTTTTTTGGGAGAATCAAAATGCTCGTTTAGTAAACTTAAATATGGTCCATAAGTGAGGGAGTAGCTGCACTCTACCGACAAATGATTGATGTGTTGAAATCTTTCCTATAGAGGCTTGCGATACTGGACATTTAATTTCCCTTAGATTAAAGGAACGCCTGGGTACCTCATGGCTAGGATCTAGTCCTTGACTCTTTTAAGGAACACCTGCATAGAAAATCTCACTTTTTTCCTGGCTTAACAGCAAGACCTGAAAGGGGCTTTTATGTTATTAACACATTTGTGAACGTTTGAATAGAATCAATAAGAAAGCAAAAACCATTAAAAAAAAAAGTTTGAAAGTATTTTTATAAATTATTAAAATTATAGGTGTGCACTAATTACAAAAGTATTTTCTATGGTTATTTTTTTTGAAAAAATTTATATAAGAAAGTTAAAACATCATTTGAGAGATCATGTAGTTCTGTTATGTGGTGTTTTCAGTGGCGACTCCAGGAATGTTTCTTAAGGTGTTCCTGGCAGGGATAGACTCAAGATTTGAACTTAAGGGGGGCTCGAAGCAAAAGGGTCAATTTCATACTAAGGTCATTTAAGTTTAGTTAAGAAGAAAAAAAAAATGATATATTTGGATACCAATCAATCCCAATGTACCTTTTAGAGTAATCACTTTATATATATATTATATTTAATTTATTTATAAATCAGAACCCCACTTTTTTTTTTAAGAGCTTTTAAAAAATGTAAATTCATATAATCTATTTTTAAGCCATAAATTCATATATGTAGTGTGTGTTTGGCATGACTTAATTTTGCCAGCTTATTTTATTATTTAGCTTATTTTTATTATTATTTATGGGTCCTCCTGCACTTTTTAGTACTATTCATGGGTTTCACTATACTGTTTCAATTAACTTTTACCTTTATCTACAATACTTTTAACAAAAAATTTTCAATTTTAACAAGATAAGTGGATCCCAAACAGACTTCTAACTTAATAATATACTGCACAAGATACATTTTGATTTCTATCACAACTCATTAATATGAAAAACAAAATAGATAAAAGGTAGGAAAAAGAAAGATGTGGCAAAGTGAATCCCATGTGTGGAGTAGATGGACTCATGGACAAAATACAATAGTAAAAACCACATGTGTGTCTGACATTTTTGACCAAAAGCTTAAAAGTAGATATAGGGAAAGTAAAAAACCTCATGAGAAAACAAAGAGACAGTGGGCTGGGGGAGAAATCGAAGTAGAAGAAAGAAAATAATAGAGGAGGATTTCAACAAATTGGTGGAGAAAATCTAAGCCAAAGAAGAAGAAAAAAATAGAGGAGGATTTTTGTTGTTCAAACAGCAGACAACATCAACCATAACAGTATGACAATCCAGGCAAGAAGAACTGAAGAAGCAATGAAGCATAAAGGAATAAAGGATTCAAGTAAAAAATGACAGTTGTTGGAGGAAGAATAAGAGTTGAGAGAGTGAAATTGAGGGAGAGAAATTTAAATGGGAAAAATTGGGAATTTGTGATTTCTGTTTTGTTATTTTAGATTTGTGGTATGATTATATTATGTTTTTTTTTTTTTTGTTTAGACCGAAATTTTGTTCTATTTTAAGGTTTTGTGGTATGATTATATTATGTTTTTTTTTTTTTGGTTTAGACCGAAATTTTGTTCTATTTTAAGGTTTTTCTTGTTACGGGTTGTTGACTATTGTGATCTCTTTGGGCTGATTTGATGAAATTTTGATGATGGGGGCCTAGATTTGAGAGAGGGGGGGGGGGGGGGGGGGGAGGGGAAGTTGTATGTACGAGTATCTAACTTGATGCATATATTCCTACTAATTTTTTTTTCTAATGGTCCGAGGGATTTTGAGGGTGTTTCTAATTATTTTTGAAGGGTAGATAAATAAAAAATTTTAAATTATTATATATAATTTTTTTTTTCAGGTCAGGGTGTTCCCAGAAACACCCTAGCCTAAACGTGGCGTCGTCACTGGGTGTTTTGTTAGAATAATTTTTCAATTAGCTTTTCACCTCATCTTCTTTATATATTTTGGATTATAATAAAATATTGTTTGTATAATATTATTATTTTCAGTGAGTGTTTAACCTACTACAAGATCTAGTATTCTTATTTTATACTTTTATCCAAGCATACTCAACATGAAATATTTTACAGTCCTTATAAGAAGTACTCTATATAAAGCATATATTTTGCATAACGAAAGAAAGAAATACGGGAAAAAAAAAAAAAAAATACAGGAATGGGATATATATGTGAACAACTGAACAGCTGAAATGAAAAACACTGCCACGTTTCAGTGGCCGTCCATGTAAGGTAACTACCGGCAGCCGCGGTATAAGTCATCGGGTTTAACGCATCCCTTGTAGCACTCTTTATATCGTTTTGGATCTGAATTTCTCCCACAAGGAATGGCTGCCCTGTTAGGATTGCCGGTGCCACTAGTACGACCATTGCCTTGGAGCATGCGACTTCTTATGTAAGGATCCACAAGGAACTCCAAGTCATCCTCAATCACGCATTCTCCAAGGCTGCCATTGCACGAGGAACTGGTATTGCTCTCAACAAGGATAGTAGAAGCACAACTATATGCACTAAAAGTGAAAATCAGGAGGACAAAGAATGCCAGAGGATAGATCCTATTATAAGCTTCCATTTCAGTATATTAGTATTATTGTCACTCTAATTAACACGCCACTGGCAACAAACTGGTTTCACATGCATTGTCCACCATGAGTGATACACATATTTATAGTTAATAAGAAGGTGGGTGTAATTAAAAGAAAGGGCGATAAGCTCATTAAAGTGGGTGGCCTCCCACTACAAACTGAATCACATGCATTGTACTGCACAAGAAAAGTATCTTGGATTTAAGAGTTTGGATGGGTCCCACGGGAGGCAAGGCTTGTTTGGAGGGGTTTTTTTTAATTTGTTTTTGCCACTCAATACTCACCAAAGTGGGTAATGAGTTACAAAAATTAGAAACAAGTTTTAGGTATTTTTAAATTATGAAAATAGAATTATGATGATACTTTCGGAATTTCACTCAAGGAATGGACCTCACATTTTGTGTGTTGTCAAATCCATACGAGCCTACTCTCCAATAATTCTCTGCTCTCTCATTGCCAGACTTCTTCTTTTTTGGTTTGTTATTTGATTTTCTTTACTCTTCTTCTTCCTAAGCCACTCATCATAATTTTGTCTCTTTTTTTTTTTTTTTTCTTTCCTTTCCACCACTTTGCCTTCTCCCCCCTTTTTTTTTTTTTTTTTTCACGCAAGGTCTGGGCTTGGTTTCTCTTTTTTTTTTTTTTTTTTCCTATTTTCTTTCCTTTTCATATTGGGTTTCTGAGTTTGGTTTCTATTCTTCTTCTTCTTCTTCCTTTTTTTTTTTTTTTTTTTTTTTTTTTTTTTTTTTTCACATTGGGTTTCTAGGTTTGGTTTCTATTATTATTATTATTATTTTCTTTTCTTTCCTTTTCACTGGGTTTGGTTTCTCTTTTCTTTCCTTGGGTGCTAGGTTTGAGTGGATGAGGATGGAGGCAATGATAGCTTTTTGGTAGCTGTTTTGTTTTCATAGCACCAAGTCAGTCCATGGGTCTCATAAAAAGTTGAGATTTTTGAGTTTTTAGAATGAAAACTCAACCGGGTTTAAGGGCCAAATAAGGCTGGGTATAAGTTAAGGATTTTCAAGTGGTAAAAAATGAGTTATAGAATAATAAGTTTTGAGTGTTAATTTTTGGATGATGAGTGATGAGATTCAATCACTCACTGTCCAAACAGGGCCTTATCTTTCTTATCTATTGTCGTAATTATTGTTAATATATGGACCCCGGGGTCTTGCAAATTGCATTGCATGATTAGACCCCCCTTTTTTTTTTCCCCCTGAATAACATGATTAAATCTTGGAGTAAAGCAATTTATCCTTTCTTATATTATTACCTAGACATTTGAACAGTGTTCAAAAGCGGCTGGGCTCTCACATTACCTTACACCAGTACACCACTATATGCCTATTTTAAATTTCAAGGAAAATAAAAAGATATTAAAATTTTCAATTAATTCTAGGCTCTAGCATGTAAAGAGTACGATATTGGTGTGGAAGTCACAAGAAATAAAACACGTCTACTCTAGAAAGTAAGAACACGTCCCTTTTTCTTAATTTTATTTTAGGAGTCGCCACAGACCATTAGTTTTGTATCAAGTGTAATTGGTTACCTATGAGTATAATTAATTTTAATTTACCTAATTAACTAAACAAATACTAAAGGTTTATTAATTAAGGTAAACCAAAAATCTCAAACCAAAAATCTTGGACTCGGAATTTCGGTTACATGTGAGGAAGATGTTAGGCACCCCACAAAGCCTATTTAAAGAATAGTACCTCATTTTAATTTATTTCAAGCATTATTTTTTGGTGAAAAAAAAAAAGATACTTGGCATTTTGATTTTTGAAAAAGGTTGTGAACAAACAACACACACACGCATATACACACACATGTGAGTATTTATTTACTTATAATATACAATATGAATATTAAAGTAAAAGAATATTTACAATCAAAGCACATGGGATATATACAAAAATATCATGTGAGGAGGCATGCAAAATAGAGGAATAGTATACAATAGCATGTGAGTAAAATATTTATTAAATATCATCCACAATTTTCTCATTTTTACCATGCAAAAAAAGACGACAATAAAAATATGTTAGTGCCAAAGCAAAGAAAGGGGCTAGGCACAAATTCTCAACAATTCTATTCTAAGGAAAAGTTTTAAATTACAATGCATGAACAATTTTTACAAAGTTAACTATATTTTCATTTTTGGAAGAAAAGTTTGATAGAAAACACATATCTTTGAAGAAATTTTTTATTGTTTTAAGAGAATTTTCAAAAACCATTTTCAACATTTTTTAAGGAAAAGATCTCTTTTGAACAAGCAAAGTTTGCAAAGAGGGAAATAAGTTTTCATCTTAGAAAAAATATTTTTTGAAAATGCCATTTTTTTAGAGGAACCAGAAAATTTGGGAGGAAGACTTGAAGTTTAAAAAAAAATCATTTTTGAAAAAAGAAATGTTAGTTTTAAGAAAACAAAGATTCATGGGTTTATTTTTAGAAAAAGAAGATTTAACTTTGAAAAATCCCATGATTTTTTTGGTGAGAGGAAGTTTGTGTAAATTTTTTATTTTTTATTTTTTTGTGGAAGATTTGAAAAGATTTTAAGAAACAAAGTTCATGGATTTTCATTTTTGAAAGAAAAAGATTGAGTTCTGAGAAAAATCTCATGATTTTTTTAATTTATTTATTTTTTATGAAAAGGAGTATTTCCCTTTCAAAATTTGCTTTTGAATTTTTTTGAAAGAAATTCCAACGTAGTAAAAGAAAACGTTTAAAGAAAAAAACTTTTTTTTTTTTTTTTTTCAAAATACTTGATTTTTTTGGTTTAAAGGAAATGGAAAAGAAGAAATTTTTTTTAGCATTTTTGGAAAAGACATTTTTGAGGAAAAAGCTTTTTTTTTTTTTTTGGAAAGAAAGGTCTAAATGAAAAACTTTTTTTTTTTTTTTTTAAATTTAGAAAAGGCTTTGTTTTATAAAGGAACACTGGTCGGGTGGGGTTGGGTGCCTAACACCCCATCCCCATACCTAAACTCTGAACACGTGCTCTGGTAAGATTAGTCCTTCACATAAGGGCACTATACTTATGGTTCCTAGGCCTAATCTAGGTGGCGACTTCCTTATTCACCCCTCCACTTGGTCCACTTAACCGAGGTGTACTTTATGAGTAGAAACCCCATCGCGGGTGCTTGCACCCACAGTTATTCCATAACAATTATCAGATGTTCTGATTCCTCCTAAGATGCACTCTCCCACATCACTTAGAATTTGACACTTATTCTTGATGAATATGACATTTAACCCATTGTCACAAATTTGACTGATACTTAGCAGATTTCCTTTCTTTCAAACCTTAAACATACTTCACATCTTCAAAAACTAGTAAGCCTGGGATGTCAACTTTTCCAATTCCAAGAATAAAAGATTTGCTTCCATCTCCAAAAGTGATAGGTCCAACTTTCCCTTCAAGGAGCGTCTTGAACAAAGATTTGTTACTTGTCATATGCCTAGAGCAACCACTATCCAAATACCAAAAACAATCATCACGTACTTTTAAAGTAGTAAAACATACATAATCATGTTTAAAACAATTTGTGTTTAGTCTAAGTTCTGTGACACCTAAACACTTTAGGATGGTTTAGACAAATCTTCATCCATACTTTCCAAGACGCAAATTTATTACCATCAGCATGGGATGGAATCACGTGTGTGATATCACAATTAATGACAGCAAGGGTCAAGGATCAACTCAAGGTATAACTACCTTATTAAGAGCCAACTTGCTTTGATACCACTTGTTAGATTTAGACCCTTGAACAAATAGTGTTTAACTAATTTTAAGGCCAAGTTGTTAATTAGATCAATTATGAACACCTTGAGTTGAACTATTACTCAAACATATATGCACAACGGAAAAGTAAATGACATAAGGTATGATGACTTAGAAAACCTTATGAAATAACTTGTTGCAAAGGAAAACCCTGGGGGGACTTGAACTAATCATTCTCGAGGTAACAGTTTCACTATAAGATGGAGATTTACAATAAAAAATAACAATTCGTAATAAGTTTAACTTCAGTTACTGAATTGAGGTTTGAATCCTATAGACTTCATTTACAGTGAATTGTTGCAATGTGAACCTCCAATCCATGCACTATAAAATCCCATTGATGCTTTAGATCTCTAGTACACTTGATAGCTAAAGCTTGGCAACTTAATTCCATTGGTTCATTGAGTATGTATGTGATCTTCGGTAGAATCTTGAAAGAACAGAAAGTACAGAACCTATCAGATCTTAAAAGAATAACTCTCAAATCTTAGTAAACGTGCATTAGGGTTTCACTTAAGTATTAAGTATAGTTGGACAGAAACCCTAATCACTTAATGGGTTGAAATACTGATTTTGGAAAATTGACTCTCAATCAGTTGAAGTTAAGTTTCGATAGGTCAAAACTATTGAATTTTTTGTTCTTGAACCAGTAACCTTTTTGCTCTTGTACATTGATTAACATCATCTTGAGCATTGTCTAATCTTACTTATAGACACTATGATCTATATCTAGACAAATTTATGTTCAAGCGTTTGCCAATAAACCTTTACACATATAGAACCTAACACATGCGTTGACTTTTCAAAAAGAACTATATTTTGAAATATCACAAAACAGAATAAGGGGGCCAAACAATTCGGGAGGGAGGAAATATATTTATTTCTTTAAAATTAATAAAAAAAAGTCATAAACATCAATTTATATGAAATTTATCTCCCCTCTTTTTTTATCTACTTAATTTTTAAAATATCCAAACAAAGGAGAGAGATATCTATTCCTTTTTCTCCTACTTAATTTTTAAAACAATCAAACAAGGTGAAAGAGTAACCGTTCCCTCTACTCTCATTTACTCCCCTCTCCTTCCCCTCCTAACCATCTTGCTCCTATCTCTCTCCAAGCTTCCAAACATAGTATTAGTGATTGTTAAGTCATGATGACTACATTTCGTTACCCGAGTTGGAAGAAGCAAGAACCAATGTGGGTCTCAAGCTTATTTAGGCCGGCATGGAAGTCAAGAGTCAATGTGAAGTCCAAAGATCATTTGTTGTTGAGCCATGGCCTAATATCCTTTAGGCGTGGTGTAAATACTTTCCAAAATGTAAAACTCTTTCTGACTTGTGAGGGCAATATCTAAGCCTCACAAATATCTCTGTTAGGGTCATATTTTGTATAATTGGCTAATTCTTTGATAGAATGCACTTTACTTGTAATTGGGTAGATCTAAGATGGTTTAATACATTAAGAAATATGTGGTTCAAAGCATATCAAGTGTTTGTATGAAAAGTCATGAAGATTGATCCAAGAAACAAGTGAAGAAAAGCTACTCATTAAGTCTCAATAGATAGCTCGACAAATGCCTACTATCGAGACTTAATGTGAAACTTGATTGATAGTTCGACAGCAGCTTGATCTATCGAGAATTACGACTTTTATTTTTCCAGATTTGAATTTCGGCCCAGACTTTTGTATTTGTTTAGGGTTTCTTTTCTTATAACCCTAGACATATATAAGGCATATTTAAAAGCCATCAAGATATAGATACAGAGATTATGAGATTTATTTTCTTTGTGAGAAGTTACTGCGTTTGTACGCTATAGGGTTTTGTAACTAAGTGCTTCTAGATCTTCATTGTTGATGAAGTGAAGAACTTTGCAGTCAACAACATCATTCAAGTTGCTGTAGTTAGCCACGTATTGGATCTGTGAAAATGGTTAGTCACAGATTAGAGATTTGTGCATCTAGGGAAAGAAGGTTATTACAAGATCAAGTCTAATTGGGTTTTGAAGCAAAGGTTCAATTGTAGGTTGGTATTTCGGGATAGACCAGGGTAGTTGGTAAGATCCCTTATACTTGTAATCACTTGATTGTTGATTAGTGAATTCTTGGGAGTGGTGACCTTAAAATTACTTGGTGAGGTTTTTGTCTTGCAAAAGGTTTTTCTCATTTGTCAACAAATCATCGTGTTTAATTTATTTTCTGCTGCATTTAATTTATTTGGTGATTTGTTGGTGTCTCTATGATTTGCATGCAATTGAACTTAATTAATCAATTTGGATAGTTGAATTAATTAACCGGATCATGTTATCTTAACCCAACATCTCTTTTGATAAGATTTTTAGGCTCCAACGCCACAAATCTTAATAATGTTTATACCAGATTCGTACTTGAAATTGCGTTGCAAATTTCCCAGGTCTTTTATTTAGGCAATGTCTTTAAACACCAAAGCCAGAGACGATGATTATTACTGCCATCTTTTGGGTTGGGAAAGTAGAGGTGTGCAGAAAACCCATCGACCAGCCAAAAGCGATCCAACCCAACCCAACCCGTCGGGTTGGGTCGGTTTTTAAGGCTTGGTGGGTTGGGTTGGGTTACAAATTTTTTTTTTATAGCGGGTCGGGTTGGGTTTGGGTCATAAAATTACAAACCCGCCAAACCCGACTCGACCCACCGACCCATCCATATTTAATATATATTTAAAATATATTATATATTTAATAATTTTTTTTAAAAACCAGCTGTAGGGCACTTACATATATATATATATATATATATATATATTATATTTAATCATTAAAAAAAAAAACTAGTTGTAGAGCAGCACTTCCTCGATTCCTCCTACTAATACTAATTTAATATATATATAAAATATATTATATAATTAATAAATTTTTTAAAATAACCTGTTCTTCCTATCCTATATAAAGGCTAATTAGTTCACACAAATCCTAATAAATTACTATGGTTATTTAGTCATTAGTGTTGTTTACCTTTAAGGAATTACATTGATACTAATCTTTGGGTTTTTTTAATATATTAATATTTATATTTTTTTCTGCTCAATTTAATAATAATAATAATAATAATAATAATAATAATAATAAAATTTGTTAAACTCATGGGTTTAACCCGACCTAACCCGACTCATGTGAGTTGGGTTGAGTTGGATTTATGTGACGGGTTGGGTTGGGATAAATTTTTTTTGACCCACCATGATAAGTTGGGTCAAAAAATCTTCTCAATCCAACTCAATCCGATCCATGCACAGGCCTATGGAAAGGGCTAAAGAGACGATGATTTGCGGGTTTGAAATAAGGTCTTAATGCTTTGAATGTTGCCTAGTAGGACAAACCTACTCCGTGTGAGGCTATAAGAAGTGGGTCCAGTCCTGTGCTCTAAACCCATTAAAATTATGATACATAGTCAGTGAACGAAGTTTAATGCCAGAATCTAACAGTTTATTTTCTGTTTTATTAAAAAGAATATCATGTGATTTTTTCTGGCTTCTATGACATGCAGCATTGTTCTCTTATTTTTATTAAAAAGAAGATTAGAGCAATTACATCAGCCAGTGGAAACTTTTGCAAAATAGAAAAAGGTGGTACTTTTACACATTTTGGCCCAAAAAATGTGGGTGCAAAATTGTGCATTTATGCACAATTGCTACAGTAACCGTGCATATATGCACGGTTACTGTAGCACTTGCATAAATATTTTAGTATTTTTTTCTCTCTCTCTCTTTCTCTCTGGTGCTCTCAGCTCACTCTCCCTCTCGCCTCACTCTCCGTGATCAACATCACGACTGCAGCACGAAGAACTCCATCGATCAACATCACACCACTGCCGCCGATCAACATCACACCACTGCCGCCGATCAGCATCAAACCACACGCCGCCTGATCAAATCGCCGCCGATCACTCTCCCCTCAATCTCCGTTTTTCTCATTTGATCAAGATCAAACCATTCTAGCCGATGAACTCGCTGATCAAGATCGAACCACTACTGCCGATCAACATCAAAGCACTGCCACACGCCGCCTGATCAAATCGCCGCCAATCATTCTCCCCTCAATCTCCGTTTTTCTCATTTGATCAAGATCAAACCATTGTCGCCGATGAACTCGCTGATCAAGATCAAACCACTACCGCCGATCAACATCAAACCACTGCCACACAAAGCCTGATCAAATCGCCGCCGGTCAACTCACTGATTTCTCGTTGGTTGATCAGTGGGTTTCGGGTTGGGTGGGTGATGATTTGGCTTTCGAATTGAGTGGGTTTCGGCCTAAATGGGTTTCTGATCTCGTAGTTTGATCTTGAATGGTTTTCTAATCTTGGGTGGATGATGATTTAATCTTGAATGGTTTTCGAATTAAGTATTTCACCGATCGGGTAGTGTGGATGATGGTGGTTGGGTTTGATAGGGAGGGAGAGAGGCAGTGAAGAAAATAAGTGAAGAAAATAATAAAAAAAGAAAATGAATATTTTATTGAAATAAAGGTGTATAATAGACAAACTGACGTGAGAGTTTTGTAAAATTAGGAGTGTAAAATAAAAAAAGTAGGTTTTAGAAGTGTAAAATGGAAAATTTTTTACATCAGCTGATGTAATTGCTCTAAATATAGGATATGTTTTTAAACTTTTTATTAATTATTTTTGCAAATAAAAAAGATACAGGTAAATCCGATTTGTGAAAGATCAAATAAGTGTAAAAGGTTTTAAAGACCATTTAGAGTTAACTCGATTCTGCTCTAAACCCAACTGAATCAGACCTGAAACTGGTTGAACCAAACCATTCACCAGGTCTAACTTTATTAATTGCTTGCAGATAGGGTGGCCCCGTCAAAATTGTTTGGACGGTTTGATTTCAACAAGTGGAAAAGTAATGATATAAGTTGGAGGTAGATGCTTGGAAAGGGAATCTCCCAACCCATCCTTATCTCTTTTTCGATTTAAGCTCTGAAAGCTACCCCTGCCAAGTGAGGACAATGAACATTCCTAAAAACAATAACCACATAGATAGTGTATGCGTAAGAAATGGGGCATGGGATGAACTCTTAAAGACTATTCTAGCCTTTTGGGGGCCAAAGAAAAGAATATCTATGATGTAAGACTAAGAATTTTCTTGGTGTTATTTGAGTGGAAAAGAACTATGCAAATAGAATGCAATGGACACAACCAAAAAAAAAAGTAACAATAATTTTACAATATTTTCAAATTAGCATGTCATATAATTTAAATTAGAGATTGTGGAGGGCTCATATGTGAATTGGTATCCTAATTTGAGAATATTATGAAGTTGTAACTTTTTGTTATATCTATAATATTACACGTATTGTAGGAAGAATTAACAATAAAAAGAAACATTTTAAAAGATGAATACCATCTTAAAATATGCTATAAAAGTTGAGGATTAAGCGTGCTTTTGGGACCGATTTATTTAGTTTTTTACTTTTTTTTTTTTTTGAGAGTGCCAAAGCATCCTTGTATTTTTTAAAAAAAGTTGCAAAAAGTGAAGACAAATTGTAATTTTAAAAATTAGTACATAAAAGCTAGAAGCTCACCAAAAAGCTGAACCCAAACCAACGGTAAATGTATAATTAAATCTAAATTTTATTATCTTACAAAATGATTCTTCATTATTAAAAAATCTCATAATATTTTTTCAACAAAGTTGAGATGTCAATTTACCATATATTAAAATAAAATAAAATTATACCCAAACTCACAACAGTTTAAAATAAGATTATTGTAGAATTTTGCTATGTACTTAAAATTTTTCTAATAAATAAATAATAACTAACTATTTATTTATTAATTAAATTATTGATTTGACACTGATCACATTTATTGATATTTTGATTTAAGCTTTGATCATTTCATATTTCAGTCTTCATACTCTTTCACATTTGTATAATATAATGGTTGATGTTTATTATGCAGATCCTATTATACACAAGTTTACACGTACTAATAAAATGCACTAAAATCGTAACTCACAGATTTCAATGCTTATTATAAGTGTTACGTATATACAAAACGTGTGTTGTAGTATTTACCCTAGTATATATGATCACATAATATACAAGTGTCATGTGAAACATTTCACATCAGGATATGGGAAAGGAATAGTTGATAGATGTATGAAACCATGACCTTACACCACATGGGAAGATGGAATACAATTAAGGCAACCGCCCATTGGAAAGAAACTTCTTGGAAGTATCAGAGAGTACAACTTATGCCTAGTCCATGATTGTGGGTCCAGATTTGTTTTCCCATGCATTAAAAAGTCTAGCCACCAGTTAATTTTGTCTCGTTATGGTCTTTTCGCATTCAATATTTCAAATGTCTCATCTATGAAGTATGGCCCGTTATTGTTGTGGTCACGGTTTGGCTTTTTCTAGTAGAAAAGTCTCTGAATAAATAATAAAGAGCAATATTTAAATACAGTATTTATGACCTTACACCACATTGGAATACAATTCAGGCTACGGCCCATTGGAAAGAAACTTTTTTTTCCATTGGAAAAGTTGTTTGGAGCTTCTTCCTGGAAGTATCAGTGAGTACAACTTATACCTAGTCCGTGATTGTGGGTCCAGATTCGTTTTCCCATGCACTGAAAAGTCCTGCCATCATTTAATTTTGGCTCATGATGGTCTTTTCGCATTCAATATTTCAAATGTCTCATCTATGAAGTGTGGCTCGTTATTGTTGCGGTCACAATTTGGCTTTTTCCGGTAGAAAAGTCTATGAATAGATAATAATTTGAGATTTAGTTATAATAGGTCCGGTTTCTTAAGTATTCTTTTTAAAATTTTATTACGTAATTTATTTTATAGAATAAAAATATATTTTTAAATTGAGTAGTTACATGATTAAATTTTAAAGAAAAAATTTAAAAAAAAATCTAAGATAAGATTTTTAAGTTTATCCTAATAATTATATCTCATGTTGTCTAAACAAAAAGTCATGCATGGCTCATACCACCTTCATTATGGAAACCACAATAAATATTGAACCTCGAAGAAATACTGTAGATATTTTAATCATTTATTTAATTGTTGTTTTAATAATTAATTGATTTAAAAATATGAGTAGTAAATAAATGTAGATGTCCTTTTTTTTTTTTTCACTAAAACAAACCATTAGGCAAGTCCGATATATGTTAAAAGAAAAATCCAACACGTGTCATTTTTTGGGCTTTATGGCTTATTTTTATTATTATTTTTTCTCTCTGCAGAATTAATTATTTGTTGAAAATATTATTTAGTGTTAGATATTAGGGATGACAATGGAGTGGGGTGGGTTGAAGGATGGGGTCTTTGTACCTGTCTTTATGATTTTGTCTTGTCTCATCCCCGCCTCGTCCTGTCCCGCATGACAAAGAAAACTTTCTCATCCCATCCTCGTCCCTTGGGGCCCCGCGAAGCCTTGCCTTACTCCGTAAAACTCTTCTTTTGTTAATTTGCTCTACAACTAGTACAATTTTTTAATGAAACTTATTTCATTAATAAAAATATACTAGAAATTACAACTAAATTTATCCCATCAATCAAATCTATTTTTAGGAAAAAATTAAATAATATATCCAAGTGTTTTAACAAGATAATCACAAAAAAAAAAACTCATAGTATAACACATAACAAAATAAAGGTAGAGAACCACATTAGGTAGAATAAAATAAGCTAATATTGATATGTTTATTTAAATAGTAGGGTTTTAGAGTATGAAAAATTTACAATTATAACCATTACCAACACGGGACGGGGATGGGGACGGGGACGGGTAGGGCTAAAATCTTGCCTTATTCCTGCCCCACCACTTTTACGGGACAGGGAAAACCCACGCAGGGCAAAGTGGGTAGGAGCGAGTTAAGTGGAATGGGGCAAAATTGCCATCCCTATTAGATATCCTTTAACTGGGCATCATGCACATATAAGGTGATAATTTAAAATATGCTTTAGAACCAAAAATAATTATATTACGTGTCTCATAAAAAATAATTTTATATTATTATTTTAATATCAACATCAATAGTAACATTGGTCATTAAAATCAATGTTCATGGTATATGTAAATGTTTTATCTTATAAATTCAAATAGATTATATGTAAATTTTTATCTTAGAAATTCAAATAGATTCAATGGGCATGGAATGACAATTTTGCCCTGCCTCTCCACGCTTCACTCTGTGTGAGTTTTTCCCATTTAGCAAAGGTGGTGGAGCGAGACGGAGATGAGTTTAGACTTTTTAGACTCCCCTTACCCTATCCCTGCCTTGCATTGACAAGAGTTATAATTGTAAAATTTTCATATCCTAAAACCCCACTAGTTAAATAAACATATCAATATTAACTTATTTTATTCTATCCAACATAACTCTCTGCCTCTATTTTGTTTATGTGTTTTACTATGAGATTTTTGTTTTTGTTATGATATTGTGTTGTAAAACACTTTGGATAATATTATTCAGTTTTTGCTAAAAATTAGTTTAATTTAATGGGATAAATTTAGTTGTAATTTCAAGTATATTTTTATTATGAAACAAGTTTTATTAAAAAAAAATTGTAATAATTATAGAGCAAATTAATAAGAAGTAGAGTTTTACGGGATAGATTCGTAGGGTCCCAAGGGGGCAGGGATGGAGCATGAAATTTTTCTTGTCATGCGGGAATGGGGCAAAACAAAATCATGTAAGGCAGAAATGAAGACTCCATCTTTTGGTTCTGTCTCCCCCCGCCCCATCCCCCCCCCCAAAAAATTACCATCCCTACTAGAAACCCTCGTAAGAAAAAAAGTGTCATGTCGCGCAAGGAATATACTCCAACAACCTAAAGAATATACATTGATTGAAAGCGTAATCATAGTTTTGAAGCTCCTCGTAATTATTTATTCACCCAATTCAGAATATTACAAAACTGTTTCACTGAAAGTTTTAGAAAAAATCCAAGCAGATTTGAGTTCCTTAGAATAAGTTATAAAGTTTAAATCGAATTAGGTTCGCTGCTTTTGTTAAAACTGAAAACTTTTTGCTAAAAGTATTGTAGATAAAGATAAAAGTTAGCTGAAATAGTACAGTGAGATCCATGAATAATACTAAAAAGTGCAGTGGAACTTATGAATAGTAGCAAAAATAAGTTGAATAATAAAATAAACTGACTTTTTAATTTTTGCTAAACACACACTTAGCTTCTATAGGTTTAAAATCAGATTCAACAAATACATGTGAAAGACAAACTCATAAGTTATTACACTGAAAGATAAGTTAAATCATCCAAAGCAATGATAGCCTTTATCTTTGTTGTATCTGTGTGAACCGAGAAGTTTCTCTATCTTAAAAGATATAGATATTTTCCTCCAGAAAACCAAAAAAAAAAAAAGAAGTTTATATTAATATGAGAAAATTTATACTTAAATTAACAAAAAAAAAAAAAAAAACATTTCACTTAGTTCAAATCCCATGTACGGTTATAAAAAAGTCAATTAATTGTCCCCCCTTTTAATCAACAAGTCTTAATTTCAAAACTCATTAGAGAAAAATCTTTGTTAATCAATTGTTGCAGAAAAAGAAAAAGGAATTTTTTTTGATTTACGACTTTAGAAAGTCAAAACAATAAGATTAAAATGCAACTTGCACCCTTTAAGTTTGGCTGAAATTTATTTTAGTTCTTTAACATTACTTTCATTCAATTGAGTTATCTAAGTTTCAAATTTATTTGATTAAGGTTTTCTTTCTAATTTTGTTAAAAATTTCCCCTTACAAAAATATTATTTTCACATTAAAAAATCTATAAAATTAATAAAAATATTTTATAGCTTTTTAATGTAAGAAAATTTTTTTTTTTCCAAAAAAATACTTTTTCATTAGTTGATTGCATTGTTAGACAAAATGCCTGAATTGAATAATTTTGAAATTTAAAATACTCAATTGAATGAAAGTAAAATTAGGAGACTAAAATGAATTTTAGTAAAATTTAGAAAGTACACTTTACACTTTAGCCACAAAAAAAAAAATTATAAAGCTTAAGAACTACTGTTTTTAGTCCCTGAGAAAACATCTTGACTAGTACTTGTGATACTAATATTAACAGAATCAAGACTTGGGTAACTTAATCCAGTAGTAATTGTACTTAACTCAGTTCCACTAGTCGACTCCAACACCTGTCCATGGTAAACACTATTGTACCAAGGAGCTCCATTGTCAGTAGCAACACGGAATGATACCACTTCTGAATTGTTATCCTTGGTCGCTTCTGCATACTCTTGGAGCTCTAATGCAAACTCTAGCTTTTCCATCACATCATTCATTGTGGGCCGTTGGATTCCATGATCACTTACACAACTTTCTGCAAGTTCCACATACACCTTGAAACACTCTAGCGCTATCTTGTTCGTTAGATATGGATCAATGATCTGACTAATGGTCCCTCTCTCAATACATTTTCGAGCCCAGCTTGCCAAATTTCGTTGCTCTTCTTGGAGTCTTTGATTTAGTGCTTTCCGAGCACACAACACTTCAAACATCACTACACCAAATGAGTATACGTCGGATTTCTCAGTTAATTGCTGGCGTCTTGCATAATCTGGATCCAAATATCCCCATGTCCCCTTTACTAGGGTACTAACAGCACTATTATCCAAACCCATTTTGGACAATCCAAAATCCGAAACCTTGGATACCCATTTATCATCCAATAGAATATTTGTTGTCTTCACGTCACGGTGGATGATAGGGTGCTTTGTACAAGTGTGGAGGTAGTGCAAACCACGTGCTGCTCCTATGCATATCTGGAGTCTTTGTTTCCAGGAGAGGGGATCGTTAGGGGTCTCATAGAGGTGGCCGCGGAGGGTACCATTTGTCATGTACTCGTAAACAAGTATCATCTCACCCTCATCATTGCAGTATCCAATGAGAGACACAAGGTGCACATGACGAAGTTGAGAAAGCATCTCGATCTCTGTCATAAACTCATGAGCACCTTGTCGAGATTCCTGTTTCATGCGCTTGATTGCCACCATCATATTACCTGAAGGACGAAATATTATATTATTGTGTTTCTAAAGCATAATAAATGTGGCAAAAAATGTGATTGATGGATTCCAATAATTTAATCATTAAGTGTTCGAATTGATTTTATGTAATTGGGGATACATCAGTTTGTATGATTTGTGCATTCAATTTTGTACTATCCCTAGGACCATTCTTGTATTATGGAGTGTAAACAATATATATGACTTATGTGTAGTTCATACGCTATCTGGAAACTATAAGATGTGAAGACATTTCCTAAAATGTGCACTTTATGTTTTAAAAGTGGACATTTTCTTTTAGTCTTATAAAGTGTGCACATTAGTACATCAATTGTAGATATTGCATAAAACAATAGATGTAAAATGAGTGGAAGAAAATACTTCTCCTTCATCATATATGGCCCTGTCCAATAAGCAAGGGAACCGGGACACAAGCAGGATTTGATCAAATTATTAAACAACTCTACAAAATATAGTATCAGTAATCTTCAGTATATATGAAATTAGAAGTCCCAGTATATATAACTACAATTAGGACAAACTCGGGGAAAAAAACTAAAAATAACAGACAATCATGGGATTATACATTACCTTGCTCAATAAGACCCTTGTAAACATTGCCAAAGCCACCTACACCGATAATTAGATCTTCATTGAAGTCGTTGGTTGCTGTTTTGATTTCATCTAGTCTGAAGTAGCGGCATAGTTCTCCAGGTAGTGATGACGCTGTTCTCCTTGAGAACTCTCTTTTGTGAGGATCTGGCCTAGACCAACACCACCACTTTACTAGTGGATGGTAAGAACCATAGCGCTTGGTCTCCTTCAGTTTACAGAGAAACATGCAACACACTAGGATGAGCACGACTAATAAGCCCACACCGCTTCCTATGGCAATGAATGTTGTCTTCTTTGTCCTGGACTCGTTGGCTGCTGTAGGAGGTTGTTGATCCAGCGGTGGAGGCACCATATGTAGTCTGGCAAGATTGCCATCTGGGTTGCTCAATTTGAACACTTCCACACCGTTTAAAATGGCATCGATTAAAGTTCCCTCTGATGTTATAGGTTGTAGATCAATGGAAAGCTGAAGCGTGTCCTCACCCTTGTTTTGGATCATTACTACGTAGTCTTTGTAGTAAGGCGTATCGTTACTGCCAGTCCACAATATTACATCGGCCCTCTCTTCAGCTTGCTGATAATCTATATTGATGGTGAATTCCCTATTGCCAGTGGCGTTTATTTTGGACTCTAATTCGCAGAAATGGAGCCTCACCAGATAATTGAATCCCGTATCAACAGGTAATCCCCATGTCAAATTAGACTGCTTGTTCTTGGCTCTATTCGGACCCATTGTTATTGCAGACTGATAGATAGGATCAGGTGCAGTGTAATTTGGTATTTTTGAGTATTTGAGTTGCAAAGATGGATCACGAGGGATTGCACCGCCACTCCACAATTTTGTGGCCTCAGACCATTCTCTAAACATGCCAGTGTCATTCATTGGTTGTAATAAGCTCCCGCCCACGTTTAACCGATAAACCATCTCTAGTGCCATGCTGTAGTTTATGTAGAATTGAGGAGCTTGGGCGACGTATTGGGGGACCCATTCATCTTCGATGAAACCTTTTTGGCTATAATACAGGTGTATGGGCATGGAGACTATCTCAATTCCATTAATGAAAGCATAGTAATCACTAGAAAAGGGGACGAACGTTAACTTCAATGTCTGATTCTCTTCAACATTAATGCAGAACTCCTTGAAAAAATTATTGCTTTCCTTTGAATCAGAAGTACTAAAGTTTCCAAGTAAGGTGAACGAACCTGCTTTGACAGTGAAAAAGTCCTTGGACATTTCATAACCCGAGTAAGAAGCCGAGTAAAAGTACAACCGAACAAATTTGGGCCCAGCAGTGACCGGAAACGCGTATGTGAATCGGAAATATGATAGACGGGCTGTCGTGTAGGGGACAGTCGCAACGGAGCTGTGGCTTTGGGCGTCAGAGAAAGTAGATTTGTTGTTTTGTTCTGTGGGACCGTACTTGGAACCTATCTCTCCGGTCCAGTAACGCCCATCGGGAGAATTTGAGTTTCCAGAAGTGCCACAGTTGAGAGCTATATGATCAACAGCTTTGTAACGGGGTGTCGAAGTTGCGACTGTGAAATGACAAAAAATGAAAACTAGGCAGAAGATGAAGAATATAGGTGTCAGCAGCGAGCGGTTCTTCATGGGAGCAACCGAGCAAGAGTTTATTGGCTGTAACAAATTGATAGAAAATTAGAGAGAAGGTAGTATTGATTGTTTGATCATGCTGTCTACACAAATATTTGTAGTTTTGTAGGGAGTCGTAAATGATGGATCAACATACGCGAGTGGTGGTTGGGACTGCTAGGTTGCTTGTGGTATTCACGAGAATAACAATACCATAGCTATCATTGAGTGAAGTTGCAAGAGGGAGAATTTATGGTTGCTTTTCGCCTCGGTCATGCTGAGAGAGTTTTTACTTTTTCAAGGGGTTTCCGCGAATCTGGGGTATTTAGAATATTTTAGAGTGGTGAAATTTTGATAAAACTTAAAAAAAAAAAAAATTTAAAAACAAGGAAAATGATAAACTTTAAATGCCAATTTTATTATAAACTATATTTTACAACCGGTAATTACCCGTAACATACGTGTGTATACATAACAATTAATAAAACTCACCTATACCGTTTTGTTTTCAACTCTAAGGCAAAGTTCAAGTTCTTTTAGGATGAGAGTTTCCTTCGCATATATTATTCACAAAAGTTAATTCAAACGAATTATTAAAAGAATACCCTTAAAATTTGAGGTGACAAATGGATGGGCTTGAGTCGGTTTTCAAGTGGACATAATTGGATTGGTTATATAAAACCCATTTACTTATTATTACCCATTTAACAAATTATTTTTAACCCAAACCAAACCCAAAATTATTATGGGTAAACACCAACCCACCCAATTATATAATAATAAAAATTACCAAAATGCACCTAAAACTTAAAAATGACCAAAGTATTCCTAAAATCTTCTAAAATTACCAAAATACCCCCTAAACCTTAAAAAAATACCAAATATGCTCAAAAACCAATAAAATTTACCAAAATACACCATAAACCTAAAAAATGACCAAAATACCTCCAAAACTTAAAAAAATGATTGAAATACCTTCAAAACCTAAAAACCGACTAAAATACCATTGAAACTTAAAAAATGACCAAAATACCCATGAAAACTAAAAACTAACCAAAATATCCCCTAAACCTAAAAAAATGACTGAAATACCCTTGTAACCTAGAAAATGACCGAAATACCCCCGAAACATAAAAAATTACCAAAATACTCCCTAAATCTAAAAAATGACCAAATTACCCTTGAAATGTAAAACATGATCACAATACTCCCAAAACTTAAAAATTAACCAAAATACCACCTAAACCTAAAAAATGACCAAAATACACTCGAAGCCTATAAAATGACCAAAACACGCTTGAAACCTATAAAATGACAAAAATGACTTAAAACCTATAAGATGATAAACATACACGCTAAACCTAAAAAAATGACTGAATTACTCTCAAAACCTAAAAAATGACCAAAAGACTCTGAAACCTTTAAAATGATTGAAGTACTCCCGAAACTTAAAAAATGAATGAAGTACTCCCGAAACTTAAAAAATGAATGAAATACCTTTGAAACCTAGAAAATTACCGAAATAGCCCTAAAATATAAATATTACCGAAAAATGCCTAAAAAATTACTGAAATTCACTTGAAACCTACAAAATGACCGAAATATTCTTAGAAAATTTAATTTGATGAAAATACCGTCAAAACATCCAACCCCCCCCCCCCCCCCCAATATCTCTATTTTGGTAATTTTAGAGGTCTCGAGTGTATTTTGGTCTTAGAGGTTTAGGGGTTTTTTGGTCGTTTTAGAGCTATTTTAGTCGTTTTGGAGGTTTCAGGTTATTTGTGGCCATTTTAGTGGTTTTGGGTGTATTTTGGTCATTTTAAAGGTTTAGGGGTATTTTTGTCATTTTACAGGTTTGAGGGTATTTTGGTCATTTTCAATTTTAATGGGGGTATTTTAGTCTTATTTTATTTTAGTTTTAGGGGTATTGGTAATTTCTAAGTTTCGGGGATATTTTAGTCATTTTTTAGGTTTCAGGGGGCATTTCAGTCATGTTTTATGTTTAAGGGATATTTTGGTAATTTTTAGGTTTTTGAGGGTATTTTGGTCATTTTTTAATGTTTCGTCAGTATTTTGGTCATTTTTTTAGTTTAAGAGGGTCTTTTGGTTAATTTTAGGTTTTTTTAGTCATTTTTTAGGTTTAGGGGCCTATTTTGTTAATTTTTAGGTTTAGGGGGTATCTAGTCATTTTTTAGGTATTAAGTGTATTTTGGTCATTTTTAGGGTTAATGGTTTTTTTTTTTAATAAATGTTTTGAGGGTATTTTGGTCATTTTTTTAGTTTCTAGGGTATTTCGCTTATTTTTTAGGTTTAGTGGTATTTTGGTTGTAAAGTTATGATTTCCAACTATCTTGTGTTGGCTTTAATTCCATGCCAAATTTGATTGTAATTTTTTTAATCATTTTCCCTATATGTATATGGGTTTTATTTGTAAGGGATGAGTGTGAGAGATCGGTGAAGAATCAAGCTTCAAAAGATGAATCAGTAGAATTCGCAACTAGCTCGCGAGAAGCAACCCGCGAAAAGGCCATGTGTGGAGCACATGACTGGAAGTTGAAGAGTCATGCCAAGCTATGAATTTTGCAAGTGTTTCACAAGAAGGGCTAACCTGCGAAACTGTCTATTTGGAAAAAAGTTGTGTTGCTTTATCAAATTCTTTACTCACACTATATATACCCTCATTAGCCACGAATTGTAAGGAGTGTTTTTCAGAGAGAAGACCTTAGCAAATAAACTAGAGAGTTAGAGATTGTTGTACCCACAATCATCTTCATATTTCCTTGTGGTTTTCTTCAAACTCCTACCTCTCCATCTCTAAACTCCTACCTCTCCATCTCTAAGTGAGATTTTGATGTTGTTGGGAAGCATTATAGAAGGAGCCATTCATTGGCGGATGCAATCGGGCTGAATTGCAAGATTCGGAAATCTAGAGAAGACAAGATTCCAAGAAGTTTGTTGGTAGTAGGAGTTTGGAGGGTACAAGTACATGGGGTAGACTAGGCTTGGAGGGTCTTTTGTTTATCGTGTACTCCAAATTTATTCTATAATGGATTGATTTTGACTTGGAGGGTCGCGGAGATTTTTTTTTACTTAGTTCTTCGGTTTCCTCTTCGATAACACGCCTTGGTATTATCTTGTGTTTGCATCTCTCTTTACTACTCTTTAAGCTTTCATTTTATTATTGATGATGGATGAATATGACTTAGGGTAGTGTTATCGGTTATTTGCGCTTATTTACTCTTGTTCCACACTTTGTTTAAGTTAGAGTAAAAGCAATTTGGCCGTAATTTTTAATTGAGGGTCTAAATAAGCTCTTGTGTTTTAGCACAAATCTAAGCTTTCATTGGTAATTTTATATATTTCGTAGGTAATTTTCTCATTTTAGAGATTTTGAGAATATTTTGGTCATTTTAGTGTTTTTTTTAGCATATTTGGTTATTTTAGAGATATTGAGGGTATTTTGGTTATTTTTGAGGTTTTCATGGGTATTTTGTTCATTTTCAAAGATCTTTGGGATATTTGGTAATTTTAGTGGTTTTTGAGTATATTTTGTAATTTTAGAGATTTTTGGGGTATTTTGGTCATTTTAGAGGTTTTTGGGATATTTGGGGTCATTTGGAGTGTGGGTGTGGGGGGTAAGGGCCGGAGTTCAAGTCTTTAGGAGAGAGCTTCTCACACATATATACTTAGATTAGGCTGGAGTATAATTTCTATATTGTATAAATATATATTGGTTCCTAGGGTATTTTGCTATTTTTAGTGGTTTTGGGGTTTTTTAGAGTTGGATGATTTGTAAAATACTTGAGTCTAATTGGATACATAGTTAAAACTTAATTAACTTTAGTGTTAATTAGGTTTAATTGGGTTAATACCCATTTGACCAAATTAATAATTTGGTGAGTTTGGGTCTTATTTAAGTAGATGAGTTTGGGTGGGCAAATGAGTTTGGGTTGATTTTGCAACCCCTAATAAGATACAATAATATACCAACAAATTCGCCGACAATTGCCACAGAAACATGAAGAGAGATAATATATTTAACGACCATTCTTGAAGCCATAACCTCACATTTTCTGCTCTAAGCCAAGAAAATCAAGATTCGTTCAAAGAAAGGTCAAACAATTGACAGAAATGGAAATTTTGAAATCAATGGAAAAAGAAAATGGGAGAAGTCACTACAACAAAATGTATTTTCAGAGACGAAAAAATTCGTCACTAAAAGTCCAATTTTTCGTCACTAAGGACCTTTAGTGACGAAATTGGACTTTTAGTGACGAAACACATTTCGTCACTGTAGCCCCGTCACTAAAAGTCCTGGTGACGAAAAATTTCGTCACTAAAGGTCCGATTTGTTTAATAAAAAAAAAATTTTAGCGACGAAAATGTTTCGTCACTAAATGTTTTCTTCGCTAAAAACATTATTCAGTGACGAAATTTTTCGTCACTAAAAACACTTTAGTTTATTAAATCATATTTAGTGACGAATAATTTCGTCACTAAAACTATGTTCGGGTACATATAGTGACGAAAAAGTTCGTCACTAAAACTATTTTTAAGAAAGTCCAGGCACATATAGCGACGAAACTTTTCTTCACTAAAACCATTTCTTACAAAATTTTGCTACATTTAGCGACGAAATATTTCGTCACTAAAACAATTTTTTGTTGTTATATTTGTGACGAAAAAAATCGTCACTAAAACTTATTTTCTGTTTTTATTTTTGTCAAGGGTTTGATATTAACCTGTAACTTGTCATTACATTATTAAAACCTCACATTTGAATAACACATTTATTTCAACAACATATTTATAAAAAAAGATCCATACA
Organism: Quercus wislizeni; assembly: GCA_023055345.1. NCBI lineage: Eukaryota > Viridiplantae > Streptophyta > Magnoliopsida > Fagales > Fagaceae > Quercus > Quercus wislizeni. The sequence goes on along the minus strand of JALGQJ010000007.1, from coordinate 37,158,322 downwards.
TTCCACAAATAAAAAATAAAACAAATATCCAATTCAAACTCCTTCCATACAATAATTGTTTGCAACATATACAATAACTCAAGATGTTTTATAACAATACAAAAAGTGTAGCATAATATAATTAGAACTAACGGAAGATGTCCTCATATGTCTTCAAGTAATGCCAAAAGTAAATCTCCTAAAAGCCACCAATAAGAAATCTGCACAAATATAAAAACAATACTACATTAAAATCGTAAAGTAAAAACATTTACTATGTTATAAGAAACATTTCTAACAATGCATTCAGAGTAGTCACATTTCTAACAATGCATTAGATGTTCTAAAGACAAAAGTGTAGATAACCTTAACTATATTTGCTTAAGCTGCTATTACAAGAAAACTAAAAAAAGTAAACCAGGGAAAATAAACTTGGTGGAGTCCACCTTGCTGGTTTACTGGCAATAAATTACCAGCTTTTAAGTAGTTAGCAAGCCATGTTCTAGATCATAGGTTTGTGTTAGACTTTAAAATTCTTTCTTGAACCAGAATATAAGAATTTATATGTTTATGGAAGAACTGTATGAGTAAATAGGAGAAGGAAACTAATAGTAAATAATTTATAAAATAGAGGTATACTGTAAGATCTAAAAGAAAATTCAGCCTTACAACCTCAAACATCACAAACCAGATAGCATTAAAAGTTTACCAAAGGCACCAAAATGGAAAAATAAAATAAGAACTTAATTCAATTGATTGATGCCCTAACTAAATACAATATCTATCCACCACATTTATGGTGTTTCATTGAGATTGTCAATGAGAAAGAAAATTGTATGCAAGTAGCAAACCAATGAATGCAAGTTAAACCAACTTCCAAACCTTAATTAACATAATTGAGCTAGAGATCAATAAAAAATTTCACCCATATTAAATAAAGCTAAATCTTATTGCACAGGTGTGTATACACGTGTTTTGTAACTAAAAACATGGGTTAAACCCACGATTTCAAACATGAAATCATGGGTTTTAGTTATAAAACACATGTATACACACACGTGTAACCAATAGTGCTCATCAAATAAATAGCTCAAACAGGAAGCTACATGAAGTGTTACACATATGGTTTTACGAGTATTTAAATCAAAGAAAATACTAATTTTCACATCTAATTAATAATACTCATTCACATTTGCAAGAAATGAAAAACACTCCCAATATTAGTTTAAACCACCTTATAACACCATGCAAGCCACCCGCTTGCTCCAACACAACATACCACCACAAATCTAATTTCCAACATCATAAGTATACAGTTTTGTAAGTTTTTTACTAGAATTTACTTACTTTGCTCAAGCTAAGTTTACAACTTTCAGAAAATCCAAAGTTGTAGAAAACAATGTGTATTTAGCCTGCAAAAGAAAAATTAAATTTATAAGGACAAAAGTTAAAGAAAAGCTTGTAAAAGCTCATTAAATATCAGACCGTAACCAAATCTCACAATACCTTTCAATCAAGATGGAAAGCTCAAATTACACCTATTATGCATCAATTCTAAACTTTTATGTTAAGTACAAATATACCCAAATCCTTAAACTTCTACCTTAAAGTGCATTGGCAGTATTTTAAGTAACATTAAAGTGCTTTTGTTTAAACTAATCAGTGTCATCATGATCCTCATCAATACTAGTGTAAATTCTAATTCCACAAAACCATTCACTTCACCTATAATGTCATTCATATATCTCTATAGTCTATATCCTCATTCTATGCTAATCCCAAAAGATAGTATATATAACAAAGGACCCCACCCCAAAAAAAAAAACAACCTTCATCAACCTGGTTTTAGAGACAATGCCATCCTAATATTCCTTTCTCAGATTGAACACTCATTTTTGTCATCAAAATGGATGATAGAAAAAACTAGCAATTAGGGAAAAAAAATCTCTTCTTTTGTCTTGCAAGAAATATGAATAGAGTAGCACAATGTATCTAAAACATAATCTAAAGAACAATCCCCCATTAAATCAAGTAAAATAACAATCAGAGGACACAATCCCATTGTGAAATCAGAGTATCATTACCTGAGCAATAATCAACACAAGAAAATTTAGAAGATGGGTAATCTCATTTTGAGTTCATACGTTACACCTAATGTATATGAACTTGTACACTACATATATCTAACACTGGTATCAACGTGGAAACCAAACCAAGAGAGTGAGGATCCAAAACTAGAATCATCCAAACAATAAGAACCTAGAAATCAAAAAGAATTACAGCAATTGACAAGTACATATATAAGAAACTTTATTCACAACCATTACACAGTAAATATCAAATACCCAAACTAAACAAAAATGCATATACCCATTACTGTATCAAACAAAAAAATACCCAAAGGAACTAGAATCATTAAACAAAAAAATTAACCTCAAGCATTTAGAATCATTAAACAAAAATTAACTCAAAAAAAAAAAAAAAAAAAAACCCATTACACGTTTGAGGGAGGTGAAGGGTTGCTAGTTGGGTAGGAGGCGAAGGGTCACCGGAAGCGTCGCGAATTGAAGGATGAAGTGTCACGAGCTGAACATCACCGGTGAGTTAAATCGTCGCCAACGGCGAGTTGAAGCATCACAATCAACAAGCTGAGCGTCACGATTGGTGAGCTGAAGTGTCGCCGATCGCGACGCTCAGCTCGCCGATCAGTGAGCTGAGATGAATCTCAACGACGACGCTTCAGCATCGCGATCGGCGAGCTAAGATGAAGCTCAACGGCAACGCTTCAGCTCACCGATCGTGACGCTGAAGCGTCGCCGTTGAGCTTCGGCTCGTCGATGAAGCCAACGACGACAATTTAGCTCGCCGATCGCGATGCTCAGCTCGCCGATCAGTGAGCTGAGATGAAGCTCAACGGCGATGCTTTAGCTCATCGATCACGATGCTGAAGCGTTGCTATTGAGCTTCAGCTCACCGATGAAGCTCAACGGCGACGCTTTAGCTCGCCGATTGCGACGCTGAAGCGTTGCCGTTGAGCTTCATTGACGACGATGGGTTTTTTTGGTCCAGCTTGGTTTTTTTTTTTTTTTTTTACCGAAATGCTTGGGTTGAAATGTTTTGAGGTAACTGGGTATTGTATTGAAATTAGGCTTTTAAGTTTTTAGCAATGAATTTCACTTTCGTCACTAAAGACCCAGGCTTTGTTAAGATTTTTAGAGACTAAATTCATATTTCGTCGCTAAATCATATTTTTAGTGACGAATTGTGATTTCGTCACTAAAAACATATAAGTGCAAAACTATTATTATTTTTAGTGACAAATTTTTTTCATCGTGAGGAAAGGATTTTCGTCACTAATACTGTCCACAACAATACCTACAGTGACGAAATATTTCGTCACTAAAAATTTCTACTTTTAGCGACGAAATATTTCATCATTATAGATTAATTAAACTTGCGCCAAAGTTTCCCTCCACTAGCGCCCACTTTTTAGATCACAATAGCGACGAAATTTATTTTTCGTTGCTAAATGTTATAATTTTTTTCATTATTAGTGACGAAATTCATATTTCGTCACTAAAGCTATATTTTTAGTGACGAAAAATATTTCCTCACTAATTTTCGTCACTAAAAATACATTTTGTTGTAGTGAGTTGTAATTCTAGCAACATTAGGAAAGTGTTTTGTTTGAGATAATAAAAGGGCAAAATTGGTGAGAGTTTCTATTTAATTCTTGAATTAAAGAGAAGCGTTTTGTTCACTTACTGAAGAGGCAAAATGGGTTAGGATTTTTTCACTCTATAGATTTGAAAAGAAATTTGCAATAAATTAACAGTAGCCAATATTGTTAAAGGAAGTAACTTAGAGTGTACAAGATTCAAAACTGAGGAAGAGGATGAGTAACAACTATTTCACTAACGGTCATATGTCAAAGGCCAAAACGATGCCGTTCTACTTAAATGTCTTGTGTTTAATGAAGTGGTGAAACGGTGACATTTGTATTAGTTAGAACTGTCTTGTTTTGGACTTTGGTTCTCTTCTTTGTTCAAATTTCTTTGCAGAAATGCATTGCTTTGTGCTCAAGTTTGGTGTGGCTTCAGAGTTGTTCTTGAAGCTTTGGTTCTTAGCTATCAACCCGAGAATTACGGATAGTTAGTTATAGAAGATTTTATGAGTTTGTTAGATTAGAATCTGTTAGAAGACTCTAGTTTTATCTATTTAGATGTATATAAATAGAGTGCCTTGTAATGCATGAGTCAAGCTTGCATAATAAAAAATATCTTAATTTAGAAATCTCTCTCTCTCTCTCTCTGTCTCTCTCTTTGTTACAACTACAACTGTTATTTTCTGCCATTGTTGAATCTTTTGCAAGCTCAAAATCTTCCATGGTATCAGAGCCAAGATCCATGGCTTCAACAACACCTCAAGACATTGTTCAGTCCTCACATACTACTCATTCAACAACACCTCTAGATATTGCTTAGCCCTCACATACTACTCATTCCACAATTGTTCATTCATCACCAACTCAATCTCCACTACTTTTACTATCTAACATGTCAAACCTCATGTAAATCAAGTGAGACTACACTAACTACATTCCATGGAAGCACCAGTTAATTACAATACTAGAAACCTACTCTTTGATTGAGTATATTGATGGTAGCTTCAAAGCCTCCTCCTTTTGTTCTTGTTTCTATAGGAAATTCAACTTTAGTTGTGAATCCTGAGTTTCAGACTTGGAAGATTAAGGACAAAGCCTTGCTTTCCTTGATAAACTTTTCTCTAACACCTCAAGTCTTCTCACTTGTTGTTGGAACACTCTAGAGTAGAGGTTCACCTCTACTTCAAGAGCTAATATCTTGAACCTGAAACTTGAACTTCAAAGTCTCAAGAAAGGCAATGATTTTGTAAACAGTTTCCTGCAGAAAATCAAAGTTGCTAGAGACAAACTCTTTGCTACAGGAGTCATAGTTGATAATGAAGAATTATTGTGTATGTGCTTAAAGGACTCCCTAGAGAATATGCACATTTCTATTTTGCAATTCAAATTCGGAGTGATCCTATCTCTATAAGCAACTTGCTATCATGCTCCAAAGTAAGGAGCAACCAATGACTGATCACTCAGATCTAGTCCATCACTCCCTTGCTATGTTTGTCTCTAATAGTAAACCTAATAGCAGCTCTCAGAATTAGTCTCAAAGTCATGGTTCTGTAGAGGAAGGGGTAGAAACAACTCTAATAGAGGAAGATGAGGAGGTAGATACAATAATAATGGAGGTCATCCTTTTACTTCTCAAGCATCTCAGAATTACTCTCCTCAGAGTTATTAGAATCACAATCCCTCTAAGAATTTCAAAGCTGATCGTCCATCATGCCAGATTTGTGTAAAATTAGGACATCAAGCTTTAGTTTGCTATCATAGGATGGATTTTGCTTACCATGGTAAAAATCCACCTACTAAGGTTGTTGCCATAGCAAGTGCCTCCAATGCAACTATTACCAACAATTAGGACCCTTGGGTAGCTGATTTAGGCACTTTTGATCATCTTACAACCAATCTTAACAACCTTTCACTCCAAACATAGTATAAAGGACTTGAACAAGTCACTGTGGGAAGTGGTTAGACTCTACCAATCAATCACATAGTTAATGCTACTTAACATACCAAATATCACAACTTCCTACTAAAAAATGTCCTTCATGTTCCTAGAATTGCTATGAATTTACTTTCTGTTCAGAAATTCTGTCTTCATAACAATTGTTCTTGTCATTTTGATGCCAATGAACTTAAAATCTAGGATATTCCTACGGGGAGACTCCTCTACAAGGGCTTGAGTGAAAATGGAGTCTATCCTATTTACTCAAAGTATTTCCTCAAGTCACCTTCTGTAAATTCTGCATCATTATTACAGCCACTATCATCCCAATCTGCACAATTTCATCAACCACCTTCTATCTTTCATGTAAATAGTGCTAATAAGTGGTTGTTGTGGCATCATAGGTTAGGACACCCTAGTGACAAAGTTCTGAGTGCAAAACTATCTTCTATTGATGTATCTTGTACTTTTAACAATAGTGATTCTATCACTCATTGTAAACATTGCTTGAATGGAATGATGCATCAACTTCCTTTTCCTAAATCTGATTTTCAAGCTTCTAAACCTCTTGAATTGATTCATTATGATGTATGGGGTCTAGCACCTGTAATATCAGTTAATGATTTTCAATATTATGTCATTTTTGTTGATGAATACTTAAAATTCACTTGGCTATATTTGTTAAAGTTCAAATTAGATGTCTTTGATGTTTTTAAGCACTTTAAAGCCACTGTTGAAAATCAACTTGGTACAAAAATCAAGATTTTAAGAACTGACAGAGGTGGTGAGTTCACCTCTAATGCTTTCAAAAATTTCTGCCTATCTCATGGTCTTATTCATCAATTCACTTTCCCGCATACACCTCAGCAAAATGGAGTAGCTGAGAGGAAGCATAGGCACTTGGTTGAGTGTACACTCACTATGCTTTCTCACTTTAAGCTAACCACGTCATATTGGTCTTATGCTATTTCTACAGTTATCCACATTGTCAATAGGCTTCCTACACCTAATCTTCAAAATTTGACTCATTGGGAACTCTTTTTTTACTCTACACCAGACATTACTCATCTTAGGATCGTTGGCTACACTTGCTTTCCTTTACTTAAGCCTTACAACAATCACAAATTCCAACCATATACTACTTCCCGCATTTTTCTTGGATATCCTGCATACACAAAAGGATATATTTGCTTAGATCCAGTTACCTCTCGAATTTATATCTCTAGACATGTTTTGTTTAAGGAAATTGAGTTTCTTTCTCCTCAGTCTTTATCCATTGGCTCCATCCTTGCTCAGCCTGGTCCAACACAGTCTCTTCATCCTATAATCCTTCAGTTTTCTATGTCCCCTCTTACTTTTTTAGCCCTTATTTCTATTCCTTCATTAGCACTGCATAGTCCTCAGTCAGACCATATTCCTAATCCTTCACTTGTATTGCCTATTCCTGCAACTAGTCCTCAGTCATACCCTATTCCTGCTTCATCATCACCTGCACTACCTAGTACTATCTCTAGTACTTAGTCTGATTCCTTATTTGATACATCTCCATCACCCTCTCAATCTAGTCCTGTTAATGTCTCCAATCGAGTAGCTCTTACTCCACCTTTACCTAACTTGCCTACCACAATCCCACATGTGCCTTCTATTGTTCAGGTTCCTTCAATTGTTAATTCAAATCCTATGGTAACAAGGTCTAAAGATGACATTTACAAGCCAAAGGCACTACTTGCTAAGACCAATTCAGACAAGCCTACTAATCCAAACGAGCCTGCTAAGCTAGCTAAGTCCACATCTATTCCTAAGCCTGATTACACCCTTACGGGAACTTCCTTCCTTCAAGGTTGCAATTCAATATCTACAATGGTGTAAGGCAATGGATGAGGAATTTGCTACTCTCCAAAGGCAGGAGAATTGCTCTTTAGTTTCATATTCTGCTACTTATAATGTTGTTGGTTGCAAATGGGTGTTCAAACTCAAGCACAACAGTGATGGTAGTATTAGTAGGTACAAGACCAGGTTAGTTGCAAAGGGGTTTCATCAACAAAATGAAGTTGATTTTGAGGAATCTGTCAGTCCAGTCATCAAACCTCCTACAATTAAGATGATACTCTCTCTTGCTGTTCAGTTTGACTGGCCTTTAAGGTAGTTAGATGTGAGTAGTGCTTTTCTTCATGGATTTCTCAAGGAGGAGGTCCATATGGTTCAACCTCTTGGATATGTTGATCCCTTTAAACCCAATCATGTTTGTAGACTTTGGAAGTCCCTTTATGGCCTAAAACAGGTTCCTAGGGCCTAGTTTGATAGATTTTCAACTCAACTACTCCACATGGGGTTTCAAGCTTCTCTTGTTGACTCTTCCTTATTCATTCTTCGACATGGCAAGCTAATTGTCTACCTATTGGTTTATGTGGATGACATTGTCTTGAGTGGGAATGATCCTCAATTTCTTACATCTCTTGTCTCTCAATTAAGTGTAGCTTTTGAACTCGAGGATTTGGGTTCTTTTACTTATTTTTTGGGCCTTCAAATCACCTGGACTTCAAAAGGCTTGTTTCTTAGTCAAACTAAGTATGCTCAGGACCTATTTCTCAGACACAACATGCATACTTCTAAGCTTGCTCGATCCCTTGTGCTCCTAACCTCAGGCTGGTTCCCAATAAGGGTTCTATTCTTTCCAATCCTCAATAGTACAAAACTATGGTTGGCTCTCTCCATTATCTCACCTTCACTTGTCCTGATCTGAGCTTTGCTATTAATTAAGTGTGTCAATTCATGTCCATTCCCATTGACATTCACTTGATTACAATCAGACGCATCCTTAGATATATTAATGGCATTCTCCATTTTGGGGGTTTTCTTTAACCTGACCCTTTTCTCTTTCAGCTTTTTCGGATTCAGATTGAGCATGTGACCCTATGATAGACGTTCTACTACTGGTTATTTGGTCTATCTTGGTTGCAACCCTATCACATGGAGTGCCAAGAAGCAAGACATTATTTCACAATCTTCCACGGAATCTGAGTATAAAGCCTTGGCAACTACAATAGTTGAGTTATCTTGGCTTCGCCAAGTGCTGAAGGATCTTGGTGTCTTTCTTTCCACTCCTCCTAAATTATGGTGTGATAATGTCAATGCATTGGCTATTGCTTCTAATCCTATCTTTCATGCTCGCACTAAGCATGTGGAGGTGGACTATCATTTTGTTGGGGAGTTTATGCAGGGATTTGCAAGTCAAGTATATTGCTACTAGGGATCAATTAGCTGACATCTTCACCAAGAGTCTCTCTACAGCTCGATTTGGTTTTCTTCGGTCCAAAATCATGGTGTCTATTGACCCCATGGTTTTGAGGGGGGATGTTAAAGGAATTAACTCAGAGTGCACATGATTCAAAACTGAGGAAGAAGATGAGTAACAGCTATTTCACTAATGGTCATATGTCAAAGGCCAAAACGATGCCATTCTACTTAAATGTATTATGTTTAATGAAGTGGTGAAATGGTGACGTTTGTATTAATCAGAATTGTGTGTTTGGGACTTTGGTTCTCTTCTTTGTTTAGACTTCTTTCCAGAAATGCTTTGCTTCATGCTCAAGTCTGGTGTGGCTTCATAGTTGTTCTTCAAGCTCTGGTTCTTAGCTATCAACCTGAAAATTACGGATAGTTAGTTATAGAAGTTGTTATGAGTTTGTTAGAAAAGAATCTGTTAGAAGACTAGTTTTATCTATTCAGATGTATATAAATAAAGTGCCTTGTAATGTATGAGTCAAGCTTGCATAATAAAAAAAATATCTTAATTCAGAAATCTCTCTCTCTCTCCCTGTGTTACAACTACAACTCTTATTTTCCGCCATTGTTGAATCTTTTGCAAGCTCGAAATCTTTCAAATATATGATGGATTAGTGGAGAGTTGAAGAAACAAAAGGAAAAGTTGGGTAACGGCTAGTTTTTTGTTTTCGCTGGGAGTGGATGATGAATTTGTTGGCTTCTTGAAAAGTAGCTAGCACGTGGCAAACATATCACATGGGCATTTGAGCACACTGTACATGAGAACAAACAAGTTGTACGTGATTATTTCTTTTCGTGAGAGTGCAATGATGCATAGAAATTTCAAAGTGCAAAAATTGCTGTTTATTTTAGAATAAGAATTTCGCTGTTGGCTAAAATTTAAACACTCAATTGAGACATTATCTGACCAGCACATTTTTCTCATGTATTAATTTCAATTATGGTATGATGGTCACTTAATAAGTACAATTAAGTACAAAGTTTGTTGTGAGGTGAGAGGCAAGGACATGCATCCAAACCTAATATGAATTATATATTAAAGGGAAAAAAAAAAGAAAAAAACATTCATATTCAGGTGCATGAATCAGACTCATTCACATGTACACCTGAACCACCTCTTCTTCTGAGAGTGAGTATTATATCTTCCTATTACTCGTGTTAGAAATATATTAGCCCATTAGTATAGGGTCAAGCCTAATTCTACTTTGTGTGCAAGCCAAGTCTCCTACTTGTACTAGAAGTCTATTAGTCTAGGGTTTAGTCTACTATATATACACATGTTATGATTCACTGTAACACAGGATTTGTACTACACTCTAATATATTATTGATGTAGCCCTCTAGGGTTTCCTCCGTGGATGTGGGCCGTTAGGATAAACCACGTAACCCTCGTGTGTTATTGTGTTCTATACTTTATGCTTTCACTTCTGCATCTATACTAGCATATTCAACATGGTGTATCAATGCTAATATTTAATATGGTATCAGAGCTACCTTCTTGTGGCCATGGTTTTCTATCCTTACGGTATATTTAAGAGCAATCTTTATCTTCTTAGGTGTTTTTTTTCGCTGAGTTCATCTTCTTTGGCTTCCTATTGTTGCCGTTAAAACTCTCCAGTACAATCAAGTTACCATTAGAAGTCGCATCAACACTGCAAGACCATTGCCTTCCTCAAACTACCGTCATAGAGCCAAACTTCATTCAAGGGATCTTCTCAACCTTATCAAATCTTAAGATTTCATCAAGGTTCCATCTTGAGTTTGAGAGGGGGTGTTACAAATATATTAGCCCATTAGTATAGGGTCAATCCTAATTCTACTTTGTGTGCAAGCCAAGTCTCCTACTTGTACTAGAAGTCTATTAGTCTAGGGTTTAGTTTACTATATATACACATGTTATGATTCACTGTAACACAGGATTTGTACTACACTCTAATATATTATTGATGTAGCCCTCTAGGGTTTCCTCCGTGGATGTAGGCTGTTAGGATGAACCACGTAACCCTCGTGTGTTATTGTGTTCTATACTTTATGCTTTCACTTCCGCACCTATACTAGCATATTCAACATGGTGTATCAATGCTAATATTTAACAACTCGTAATTTCAAACTTCAAAGGGCCTACTAGAAGTTAATTCAAGTCACTGCAGATTCTCTATGTTTTTGTATTTACTCAATTTAAGAATAAAACTTGTTAAATGATACAATGGCATAGCAATGGCATCTCTGTGCTTCTTTCGGTTTTGGTATAAATGGCCTTGAATGAATCCACATGGGGTTCACATGTGGATTTGTTTGCTTTGAATAATTTTCTTCGTTTCTTATCATTACCTCTTACCAGAGAAGTTAAAATTCGTCTATAAGTATCAATTATGTTATGTAACTCAGCTGCCAAGGTTGTTTGGTTGCTCTCTGTTGGACTCTTAACCATCGACTTTGGTAAGAAGGTAACAATTGCTTTGGCAGTGTTTTATGGACTCAAGATGCTTATCTTTGATTGCACGTGATGCCCATAATGCTGAAGAGGATGATAGTGACAATCCTTCATTATTTAAGTCAGTTGATCAGTTTCCAGTTCATTGGAGGATTGGTATTGATTCTCTTGAAGGACCAGTTTCCAGTTCAAAGTTCTTAGCTTGGTATGATCAGTTTTTGTTCTAGTAATTTAGCTTCACCTGCCTTAACTTATTTCTGTGTCTGAGTCTACTCTATCTCATCTTGTTTCTAGTACATGCGATTTGGTGGCTATGCTGGCATCATCTGGCACATTGAAATCTTTTAGGACTTGTGCAATGTCAAATCAAACCAAACAAGCCTATGTTGCTGCTCATGAACTTGCAATCGAGGGGCATGATGCCAATTCAGCTGGATGATTTGGACGACAAGTTCACCAATGGCCATGCTGGTAATTCTGAAACTTTCTAATTTCTATGTTTGACCTTTTTTTTTGGAAATTCTGATTTCTCATTTTTTTTTGTTGCTTGTTTGGGATAAACAAAATTTGGTTTTTATTGTTATTCTTTTAGTATTCAACCAAGTTGAAATTAACACAATCTTTGTATTCTTTGGTCTTTTCAGGTATGGGAAATACATAGAGACAATTAATTAATTTTTGAACAATTACTAATCGTTTACTTCCTCAACAACCAAACAATCCACAAAAACAAATTCGTAGCCAAATTTAAACCAATCAAAATCAACATCACACCCCAAAAAATAAGTTTCAATTTTTCATCCTTTTCACTGGAATAAATAGCTATGAAAAATTGTTAACAAAAAAGTAAACGATTAGTAATTGTAAATTAAACAAGCCTAGGGGTTTGTAAGGTTTTTTTCTCTTTTCCAAAAACATCCTTCAACTAAAGAGTTTCAATAGCTAGGCCTTAGATCAGCCCTGAACCTTTTCATGTGTCATTGGGAAACAGGGGCTTAAGTCGTAAGAGGTTAAAATGAGTTGTCTACAGAAGGATCCATTATGACTATATTATTTGGTTTCTAGTTGTGTCCCTATATTTGTGGAATGTACTAGGCAAGAGGGTATGCCTACTCAAGACTTTATTAAGGAAAAAAAAAGAAAAAGAGGATTGTTGGAAACTTATTAAGGAACAAATTGGGGGGATGGTAATTGATTCAATTGATGTTGTAAAAGTATTTTATAGAAAATATATGTTGATACCCAAAATATTAAAGGAATAGATCTAGCCCAAGGAACCAAACCATGGGCCTTGCATGTACATAAGGGACTCATGGCTTATGAAAACGCTCTTACAGAAGAGGCAAAGGAACTAAGTAGAATGGGGCCAAAGCCCAAAAATGAAAGAAAAAAGAAACAGGGCCTTGCAAACAAGGTGCAAAAGACCCCATAAAGGGGTGCTAGTGAAGAGGTCCTCAAATGAGGCCTGCCTAGCAAATGTAGGAGCCCAAAAAGGGTTCACTAGGGAAGGGGCCATGAACGGCCAAGTTCCCAAAAAAAAAAAAAAAAGGATTGTAAGGGACAAATGATCCCACCAAACCTTGGGACCTAGAGGTGAAGACCAACCAGTCCACAAATGAGAAACTCGAGGGACCTTAGCAAGAAAGAGAATGTTGGAAGAAGTAAGATGCTTGGGGGCTTTAGAAGTTCTCCCACTAAACCTTAAGAAGAGATCCTTGTCATTGACCTCGGTTGACACCTGTGCCTCGAAAAGTTAACTTCCATGAATGGAAATTAATTAGAATACTTTCTAGCATGGGTTCCTAGGAAAAAGAAATAAGAACAAAGAAGAGAAAGGAAGCACATAGAGACTCAATCCAAGGGAAAATGGCAAGATCAAGAAGAAAGGAGGAAATGGTAATTTTAGGCAAAGAATGAAAAAGAGAAACATTAGAAAAAGAAAGGTAAGAGAGAAAATTGGTAATTATATTGAGAATATAGATCTTAGGTCAAGTTCCCAGAAAGTTGTGAGCTTTGTTTGTAGTATTGCTTGGGGGCTACAAATTGATCCAAGGATCCAACCTTTGCAAGTCTTTGTGAACCTTAGGATCCACCTAAGTCTTTGATGTTTGGACTTATGGGCTTTGTACCATTCCCTTAAAGGATTTGTATTTGGGGTTCTTTGACTTATTAATAAGATTTCATTGAATATATTTATGTTTGTCAATATTGCTTTGCTTCTATAGTTCTTGCAAATATATGTCTATATTATTGTATTTCTTGTGTTCAGATTAGTTTATTAAAACAACTCAATTGGCTGTGGTGGGACCCAGAGTCGGAACCACCATTGGACTAGTGGGGGCAATGACCCCCCCTAAATTTTTTTCTTAAAAAAATACTTTATGTATATGTGTACTAATTTTAACAATTTTGTTCTATAAAATTACATTTTGTTTCCCTTTAACAAGATTATTGATTCTTGTAAGAGTAATGCTATACTCAGAAACCTTTTTTATAAAAATTTTACAAACTGTTTTGGTAATAAATTTTTATTGGTTCACATATGGGCTCACCACTCACATCATTTTTTTACTTACCAATAATCACTTAACACATCAATCATTTATAAAAAAGCTTGTAACTCTAGCATTTTTCTCATTTTAGTAACCATAAAAAAATTTATAGATCTAAAATCTAAAAGAAAATATATATGCCCAAAAAAAAAAAAAAAAACTCAACAACAAAAATTACCAGTAAGACTAAAATTAAATTAAGCTCATTTAACTAATTTTATACAAAATAAATAACCCTGTATTTTAAAAAAAATCTAAACAAAAATAATTTGTTCTCACCCTTAGTAGCTAAGTAGCAGAGTTAAATGTTGAAACTGCAATACACAGCTAATAGTAAAGTCGTCTCCTCTAACTCAAAATTCTGGCTCCGTCCTTAGTGGGATCGAGCCCAGTTCCCTCACTCAACATATTACAACTTCTCTTGCTTGTCAACAGACCCATAAGTTTGCTTTGGGATTAGGCTTAAGAAACCTTTCAAAAAAGGTTCCTACAATATGCATACCATAGTGGGTATGTGCTAGTGTGAAGATATATATATATATATATATGAGATAGTTACAAAATGCTGCTAACTCGTAGTTCGAACATTTCCTCCCTAAACCCCTAAATATTTTGTGGATGGGGCCCTTGGCCAATGAAGAGAAATTTAAAGAAAGATCATGATGCGCACTTGAACTATATTAACTTAAGTAGTAATAATCAAGTGGGAACATATGGATTCAAAAATTATGATGCTTCTTTGCACTATAAAATAAAGGGTCATGCTAACGAGTGTCCTAAGGGTATTCGTTAAGAATTTATTTTAGGAAAGTTTTGACATCAATTTTATAGGAAATGAAAAAAGCTGTCAAAATATTAATTGTTTTTTTTTTCTTTTTACATAAAAACTTTCTTCAACTGGATTTTTAACGAGCACTCGTTAGTATTTCCCTAAAATAAATAACTTAACTGCCTAGCCCACATTAATTTTAGCCTTTTAATCACGTCTTACTTGAAATTAGAGGTTTTTTGGGTTTTGCGTACAAGTTGAAATTAGCTTGAGAGCCTCTACAAGTGGTAATTAGCTGGAGGGCGAAATAAGGTAGCAACAATTTTTATCACAATAATATACTAATTTTAAGTCAATAAATTTTTGTAAATGACTCATTACATATTTGAGTATAATAATAATTTAAAAACTTATATATGAAACATAGAAAAATTTAAATAGTGTTAAACAAATTAAATAACGATGGTTGTTCACATGACTACACGAGAACCTACTAGGCAAACTGGAAGTGTTTTCCAACAAAATTTACATTGACTCACACATGCATATACATATATGGATTCTCAGAAGTAATATAACATATCTTCTGCAGAACGGAGAAAAGAAATTAGGGAAAAAATACTAGAGGAATGGGAATGGGGATATAAGTGAAAAAGAGAACAGCTGAAATGAAACACGCTGCCACTGCCACGATTCAGGGGGTGAGATTACTACCGTGGCTAGCTATCAGCAGCGGCGGTTATAATCATTGGGTTTTAAGCACCCATTGATGCAGTCTTTATATCGTTTTGGATCTGTATTTCTCCCACAGGGAATGGCTGGGTTGTCACGATCGCCGGTGCCACTAGTAGGACCATTGCCTTGGAGCATGCGACTTCTTATGTAAGGATCCACAAGGAACTCCAAGTCATCCTCAATCACGCATTCTCCAAGGCTGCCATTGCACGAGGAACTGGTATTGTCTCAACAAGGATAGTAGAAGCACAACTATATGCACTAAAAGTGAAAATCAGGAGGACAAAGAATGCCAGAGGGTAGATCCTATTATAAGCTTCCATTTCAGTATATTAGTATTATTGTCACTGTAATTAACTCGCCACTAGCTACAAACTGGTCTCACATGCATTGTCCACCATGAGTGATATACATTTATAGTTAATAAAAAGGTGGGTGTAATTAAAAGAAAGGATAATAAGCTCAAAAAAGTGGGTGATCTCCCTTCACTGACTGAATCACATGCATTGTACTGCACATGAAAAGTATCTTGGATTTAAGAGTTTTCATTCCTCATAATTCTATTTCCCTGCCTCGAAACTCAAAAATGATGGGTTCCACGAAGGCAAGGCTTATTTGGATGAGTTTTCTAAATTTATTTCCATCACTTATTTCTCATTAAAGTGAGTAATAATTTACAAAAACTGGAAACAAGTTTTAGATATTTTTAAGTTATGAAAATAGAGTTATAATGACACTAATTTCACTAAACTAATGGGCCCTATGTTGTGTGTTGTCAAATCCATGTCAGCCCACTCTCCAACAGTTCTTTTCTCTCTCATTACTGGACTTTTTCTTTTTTGCTTTGTTCTTTGATTTTCTTTGCTTTTCTTCTTCCCAAGCCACTCATCATAACTTCGTCTCTTTCTTTTTTTTCTTTTTCTTTTTTTTTTTTCTTTCCTTTTCACCACTTCGTATTCTTCCTTTTTTTTACTCTCTTTTCTTTCCTTTTCAATCTGGGTCTGGGCGTGGTTTTTTTTTTTTTTTTTTTTTTTTTTCATATTGGGTTTTTGAGTTTGGTTTCTATTTTTTTTTTTCTTTCTATTTTCTTTCCTTTTCACGTTGGGTTTCTGGGTTTGGTTTCTATTATTATTATTATTTTTTCTCTTTTCTTTCCTTTTCACTGGGTTTTTGGGCTTGGTTTCTCTTTTCTTTCCTTGGGTGTTGGGTTTGAGTGGATGAGGATGGAGGCGATGATAGCTTTTGGGTTCGGTGAGAGGTGATGAGAGCTTCTAGGCTTGGTGAGGGTATTGGGGTGAAGGAAAAAAAATGGTAATAGCAAAGTAGAGAGAATTGGAGGGGTTCCTTTCCACGCAGGTAGTTGTTCTGTTTTCACAGCACCAAGTCAGTTCGTGGGTCCATAAAAAGTTGAGATTTTTGAGTTTTTAGAATGAAAACTCAATCGGGTTTGAGGACCAAACAAAGCTGGGTATAAGTTGAGGATTTTCAAGTGATAAAAAATGAGTTACAGGGTTATGAGTTTTAAGTGTTGATCTTTAGGTAATGAGTGATGAGATTCTATCACTCATCATCCAAACAGGGCCTTATCTTTCTTATCTGTTGTCGTAATTATTTTTAATATATGGACCCCCCGGGTTCTTGCAAATTGCATTGCATGATTAGACCCTTTTTTTCATTTTCTTTTTTCCTGAATAACATGATTAGATCTTGGAGTAAAGCAATTTATCCTTTCTTATATTATTACCTAGCCATTTGAACCGTGCTCAAAAGCGATTGGGCTCTCACATTACCTTACACCAATACACCACTATATGCCTGTTTTAAATTTCCAAGGAAAATAAAAAGATATTAAAATTTGCAATTAATTCTAGGCTCTAGTATGTAAAGAGTACAATATTGGTGTATGTGGAAGTCACAAGAAATAGAACATGTCTACTTCTAGAAAGTAAGAACATGTCCATTTTTCTTAATTTTAGTTTAGGAATTGTCACCAACCATTAGTTTTGTATTTGGTGTGATTGGTCACTTATGGGTCTAATTAATTTAAATTTACCTAATTAACTAAACCAATATTAAGGGTTTATTAATTAAGGTAAACCAAAAGTCTCAAACCAAAAATCTTGGACTCGGAAGTTCGGTTACGTGTGGGGAAGATGTTAGGCATCCCACATAGCCTATCCAAATGATAGTAACTCATTTTAATTTATTTCAAGCATTATTTTTTGGTGAAAAAAAATAAGATACTTGGCATTTTGATTTTTGAAAAAGGTTGTGAACAAACAACACACATACACATGTGAGCATTTATTTACTTATAATATACAATATGAATACTAAAGTCAAAGAATATTTACCATCAAAGCATGTGGGATGTATACAAAAATATCATGTGAGGAGGCATGCAAAATAGAGGAATAGTATACAATAGCATGTGAGTAAAATATTTATTAAATATCATCCACAATTTTCTCATTTTTACAATGTAAAAAAAAGACGACAATAAAAATATGTTAGTGCCAAAGCAAAGAAAGGGGCTATGTACGCTTGATGGGTGCCTATGATTTCAATGGAGATTGAACCATAGGCACAAATTCTCAACAATGCTATTCTAAGGAAAAGTTTTAAATTACAATGCATGAACAATTTTTACAAAGTTAACTATATTTTTATTTTTGGAAGAAAAGTTTGATAGAAAACACATATCTTTGAAGAAAATTTTTATTGTTTTAAGAGAATTTTCAAAAACCATTTTGAACATTTTTTAAGGAAAAGATCTCTTTTGAACAAGCAAAGTTTGCAAAGAGGGAAATAAGTTTTCATCTTTTAGAAAAAATATTTTTTGAAAATGCCCTTTTTTTAGAGGAACCAGAAAATTTGGGAGGAAGACTTGAAGTTTTTTTTAAAAATCATTTTAGAAAAAAAAAAATGTTAGTTGTAAGAAAACAAAGATTCATGGGTTTATTTTTAGAAAAAGAAGATTTAACTTTGAAAAATCCCATGATTTTTATGGTGAGAGGAAGTTTGTGTAATTTATTTTATTTTTGTTGTGGAAGATTTGAAAAGATTTTAAGAAACAAAGTTCATGGATTTTCATTTTTGAAAGAAAAAGTTTGGATTCTGAGAAAAATCCCATGATTTTTTTTATGAAAAGGAGTATTTCCTTTTCAAAATTTGCTTTTGATTTTTTTTGAAAGAAGTTCCAACATAGTAAAAGAAAACGTTTAAAGAAATTTTTTTTATATCATTTTTGGAAAAAAAAAACATTTTTGAGGAAAAAAGCATTTTTTTTGAAAGAAAGGTTTAAATGAAAAACTTAAAAAAAAAAAAAAAAAAAAGGCATTGTTTTATAAAGGAACTCTAGTCAGGTGGGATTGGGTGCCTAACACCCCATCCCCATACCTAAACTCTGAACACGTATTCTGGTAAGATCAGTCCTTTACATAAGGGCACTATACTTATGGTTCTTAGGCCTAATCTAGGTGGCAACTCTCTTATTCACCCCTCCACCTGGTCCACTTAACCGAAGCGTACTTCTCGAGTAGAAACCCCATCGCGGGTGCTTGTATCCACTGTTATTCCATAACAATTATCAGATGTTCTGATTCCTCCTAAGATGCACTCTTCCACATCACTTAGAATTTCACACTTATTCTTGATGAATATGACATTTAACCCATTGTCACAAATTTGATTGATACTTAGCAGATTTTCTTTCTTTCAAACCTTAAACATACTTCACATCTTCAAAAACTAGTAAGCCTGGGATGTCAACTTTTCCAATTCGAAGAATAAAAGATTTGCTTCAATCTCCAAAAGTGACAAGTCCAACTTTCCCTTCAAGGAGCGTATTGAACAAAGATTTGTTACTTGTCATATGCCTAGAGCAACCATTATCCAAATACCAAAAACAATCATCACGTAATTTTAAAGCAGTTAAAGTGGTAAAACATACATAATCATGTTTAAAACAATTTGTGTTTAGTCTAAGTTCTGTGACACCTAAACACTTTAGGATGGTTTAGAAAAATCTTCATCCATACTTTCCAAGAAGCAAATTTATTAACATTAGCATGAGATGGAATCACATGTGTGAGATCACAATTAATGACAGCAAGGGTTAAGGATCAACTTAAGGTATAACTTCCTTATCAAGAGCCAACTTGCTTTGATACCACTTGTTAGATTTAGACCCTTGAACAAATAGTGTTTAACTAATTTTAAGGCCAAGTTGTTAATTAGATCAATTATGAACACCTTGAGTTGAACTATTACTCAAACATATATGCACAACGGAAAAGTAAATGACATAAGATATGATGACTCAGAAAACCTTATGAAACAACTTGGTGCAAAGGAAAATCCTAGGGAGATTTGAACTAATCAATCTTGAGGTAATAGTTTCACTATAAGATGGAGATTTACAATAAAAAATAACAATTCGTAATAAGTTTAACTTCAGTTACTGAATTGAGCTTTGAATCCTATAGACTTCCTTTATAGTGAATTGTTGTAACATGAACTTCCAATCCATGCACTATAAAATCCCATTGAAGCTTTAGATCTCTAGTACACTTGATAGCTAAAGCTTAGCAACTTAATTCCACTGGTTCAATGAGTATGTATGTGATCTCTGGTAGAATCTTGAAAGAGTAGAAAGTACAGAACCTATCAGATCTTAAAAGAGCAACTCTTAAATCTTTGTAAACGTGCATTAGGGTTTCACTTAAGTATTAAGTGTAGTTGGACTGAAACCCTAATCACTTAATGGGTTGAAATATTGATTTTGGAAAATCAACTCTCAATCAGTCGAAGTTAAGTTTCGATAGGTCAATACTTGAATTTTCTGTTCTTGAACCGGTAACCTTTTGCTCTTGTACATTGATTAACATCATCTTGAGCATTGTCTAATCTTACCTATAGACACTATGATCTATATCTAGACAAGTTTATGTTCAAGTGTTTGCTAATAAACCTATACACATATAGAACCTAACACATACGTTGACTTTTCAAAGAAAACTATATTTTGAAATATCACAAAACAGAATAAGGGGCCAAACAATTTGGGATGGAGGAAGTATATTTATTTCTTTAAAATTAAATTAAAAAATGTCATAAATATCAATTTATATGAAATTTCTCTCCCCTCTTCTTTTCTCTACTTAATTTTTAAAATATCCAAACAAATGAGAGATATATCTATTCCCTTTTCTCCTACTTAATTTTTAAAACAATCAAACAAGGCGAGTAATTGTTCCCCTCCACTCTCATTTACTCCCCTCTCCTTCCCCTCCTAACCCTTTTGCTCCTATCTCTCTCCAAGTTTCCAAACGTAGTATTAGTGATTGTTAAGTCATGATGACTACAGTTTGTTCCTTGAGTGGGAAGGAGCAAGAACCAATGTGGGTCTCGAGCTTATTTAGGTCGGCATGGAAGTCAAGAGTTGATGTGGAGTCCAAAGATCATTTGTTGTTGAGCCATTGGCCCAATATCCTTTGGGCATGGTGTAAATACTTTCCAAAATGTAAAACTCTTTCTGACTTGTGAGGGCAATATCTAAGCCTTACAAATATCTCTGTTAGGGTCATATTTTGTATAATTGGCTAATCCTTTGATAAAATGCACTTTACTTGTAATTGGGTAGATCTAAAATGGTTTAATACATCAAGAAATATGTTGTTCAAAGCATATCAAGTGTTCGTATGAAAAGTCATGAAGATTGGTTCAAGAAACAAGTGAAGAAAAGCTACTCATTAAGTCTCGACAGATAGCTTGACAGATGCCTGCTATCGAGACTTAATGTGAAGCTTGATAGTAGCTCGATCTATCGGGAACTACGATTTTCAGTTTTTTGGATCTGAATTTTGGCCTAGACTTTTTGTATTTGTTTAGGGTTTCATTTCTCACAACCCTAGACATATATAAGGCATATTTTAAAAGCCATCAAGATATAGATACAGAGATCAAGAGATTTATCTGTGAGAAGCTACTGCGTTTGTACGCCATAGGGTTTTGTAATCAAGTGCTTCCAGATCTTCATTGTTGATGAGGTGAAGAACTTTCAGCCAACAACATCATTCAAGTTGCTGGAGTTAGTCACGTATTGGATCTGTGAAAAGGGTTAGTCATAGATTGGAGATTTGTGCTTCAATGGAAATAAGGCTACTACAAGATCAAGTCCAATTGGGTATTGGAACGAAGGTTCAGCTATAGGTTGATATTTCGAGATAGATTAGGGTAGTTGGTAAGATTTCTTATACTTATAACCGCTTGATTGTTGATTAGTGGATTATTGGGAGTGATGATCTTAAAATCACCCTGTTAGGTTATTGTCTTGCAAAATGTTTTTTTCATTTGTTAACAAATTACTGTATCTAATTTATTTTTCACTGCATTTAGTTTATTTGATGACTTATTAGTGCCTCTACGATTTACATGCAATTGAACCTAATTAATCAATTTGGGTAATTGAATTTATTAACCGGTTCAAGCTATCTTCACCCAACTCTCTCTTTGATAAGATTTTTAGGCTCCAACGCTACAAATCTTAATAATGTTTATACCAGATTCGTACTTGAAATTGCGTAGCAAATTTCCCATGTCTTTTATTTAGGCAATGTCTTTAAACACCAAAAGCCAGAGACGATGATTATTACTGCCAACTTTTGGGTTGGGAAAGGGCCAAAGAGACGATGATTTGCGGGTTTGAAATAAGGTCTCAGTGCTTTGAATGTTGCCTAGTACGACAAACCTACTCCATGTGAGGCTATAAGAAGTGGTGTAAAAAGTGGGTCCAGTCCCGTGCTCTACACCCATTAAAGTGGGTCCAGTCCCGTGCTCTACACAGTCAGCAGTGAACGAGGTTTAATGTTAGAAACTAGCAGTTTAGTTTTTGTTTTATTAAAGAAAATATAGTGTGCTTTTTTTTTTGGGCTTCTATAACATGTATCATTGTCCTCTTATTTTTATTAAAAAGAATATATGTAGAATATGTTTTTAAACTTTTTTTAATTATTTTTGCAAATAAAAAAGATACATGTAAATCCGATTTGTGAAAGATCAAGTAAGTGTAATAGGTTTTAAAGACCATTTAGAGTTAATTCGTTTCTGCTCTAAACCCAACTGAATCAAATTTGAAACTGGTTGAACAAAACCATTTACCAGATTTAACTGTTTAATTGCTTGCAGATAGGGTGGCCTCGTCAAAATTGTTTGGATGGTTTGATTTCAACAAGTAGAAAAGTGCTATCAAAAAAAAAAAAAAAAAAAAACAAGTGGAAAAGTAAGTTGGAGGTAGATGCTTGGAAGGGAATATCACAACCCATCCTCTTCTTTTTTTCATTTAAGCTCTGAAAGCTACCCCTGTCAAGTGAGGACAATGATCAGGCCGGCTGAATAATATATATAATTGATGCAATTGTTTGAAACCTTCAAATAAAAAATGGCCCTCATTTGTAAATATATATATATAATATTTATTTATATATTTTAATTATAAAAAAATTTAAAACTTTTATTGATCAATAAAATATATTAAAAATACTTTATTATATTTTAAAATATAAAAAATTAAAAAAAAGGAAAAATAAATATTTTAAATTATATTTTTTTAATATGCTACTTTGATGAGACAATACTATGGTCTTGATTACATAGACCACAGCACTGTTAACTGTACAGTGCACAGTACACACGGCACTGCACAGTCTGCCCACAGGCCACAGCACTGCACATGAGCACATCCTGATTTTCACATGGCCACACACCAGCCCATCCACAATCACATTCCATGCATACGCACACACCACTGTATCTTTTATTTTATTTTTTTATGCGAACTTTTACTTTATCAATTATTAGAAGTTATTACACCGATAAATAATTTGATATATATTATATCAACTCATTTGTATTATAGTGATATTAATTAATAAAAGTTGTATCAACTCATTTATAGAAAGAAGTCTTTCAAAATTTAAATTAATAAAATCTTATAGAAGGTCTACTATGTCACAAAAAAAATTAAGTGGATTAGTTATATTATCGATTGAAAAAAAAAATATTAGAGGAACTTAAATACAAAAACTTGATTAGTAATTTTACATCTCAAAGAGTAAGAAAAATATATTTTAAATAAAAAAATTCAATAAATATTATTTAATTCATATTTAAATATAAAAAAAGATCCACTTAAAATTTTCGCCTAAAACCTGCAAAGTTATTTAGCCAATCCTAACAATGACTATACCATTTATAAAAACAATAATCACATAGATAGTGTATGCGTAAGAAATGGGGCATGGGATGAACTGTTAAAGACTATTCTAGCCTTTTTGGGGCCAAAGAAAAGAATATCTATGATGTAAAAGTAAGACTAAAAGTTTTTTTGTGTTATTTGAGTGGAAAAGAACTATGCAAATAAAATGCAATGGACACAACCAAAAAATAAAAAACTTACAATAATTTTACAATATTTTCAAATTAGCATGTCATATAATTTAAATTAGAGATTGTGGAGGGCTCGTATGTGAATTGTCATTCTAATTTGAGAATATTATGAAATTGTTGTAATTTTTTGTTATATCTATAGTATTACACATATTGTAGGAAGAATTAACAACAAAAAGAAACATTTTAAAAGATGAATACCATCTTAAAATATGCTATAAAAGTTGAGGATTAAGCGTGACTTTGGGATTTGTTTATTTAGTTTTTTACTTTTTTTTTTTTTTTTTTCCTGAGAATGCCAAAAGTGTCCTTGTATTTTGAAAAAAAGTTACAAAAAGTGAAGAAAAATTGAGGTTTTAAAAATTTGTACATAAAAACTAAAAGCTTGCCAAAAAGCTGAACCCAAACCGACACTAAATGTATAATTAAACCTAAATTTTATTATCTTACAAAATGATTCTTCATTTTTAAACATAATGTATAGAGTTCTACTATTATAATAAAAAATCTCACAATATTTTTTTAACAAAGTTGAGATGTCAATTTATCATATATTAAAATAAAATAAAATTATACCCAAACTCACAACAGTTCAAAATAAGATTATTATGAAGATATTGTAAGATTTTGTTGTGTACTTAAAATTTCTCTAATAAATAAATAATAATTAACTATTTATTTATTAATTATATTATTGATTTGACACTGATTACATTTATTGATATTTTGATTTAAGCTTTGATCATTTCATATTTCAGTCTTCATACTCTTTCACATTTTTATAATATAATGGTTGATGTTTATTATGCAGATCCTATTATACACAAGTTTACACGTACTAATAAAATGTACTAAAGTTGTAACTCACAGATTCCAATGCTTATTATAATTTTGGGACAAAATTTAACTACTGTATTTTTGGTGTTCCTTTTAAGATTCTGTCACTTAGATACTTTTAAAAAAAATACATCTTTATTTTATAATAAAAAATTCATATGATAAAATTTTAAGAAGATAATCTTAAAAAATAGTACTTAAGTACTGTATTTAAATCATACGAGACATTTCACAACAGGAAATGGGAAAGGAATAGTTGATAGGTGTATGAAACCATGACCTTATACCACAAGTGAAGATGGAATACAATTAAGGCTACGGCCCATTGGAAAGAAACTTTTTTTCCATTGGAAAAGTTGTTTATAGCTTCTTCTTGGAAGTATCAGAGAGTACAACTTATGTCTAGTCCATGATTGTGGGTCCAGATTCGTTTTCCCATGCATTGAAAAGTCTTGCCATCATTTAATTTTGTCTCGTGATGGTCTCTTCGCATTCAAAATTCCAAATGTGAAGTATCAGAGAGTACAACTTATGTCTAGTCCATGATTGTGGGTCCAGATTCGTTTTCCCATGCATTGAAAAGTCTTGCCATCATTTAATTTTGTCTCGTGATGGTCTCTTCGCATTCAAAATTCCAAATGTATCATTTATGAAGAATGGCCTGTTACTGTTGTGGTCACGGTTTGGCTTTTTCTAGTAGAAAAGTCTCTTCTGAATAGGTAATAAGTATATCTCATATTGTCTAAACAAAAAGTCATGCACCGCTCAATTACTATGATATTTTCTTCACTCTTGTAAAAGATGAAAAGAAATGAAGGTTCATACCACCTTCGTTATAAGAAGTTAGGAACCATAACAAATATTGAACATCGAAGAAATACTGTAGATATTTTAATCATTTATTTAATTGTTGTTTTAATAATTAATTGATTTTAAAATATTAGTAAATAAATGTTGATGCCTTTTAATTTTTTTTTCACTAAATCAAACCATTAGGCAAGTCCGAAATATGTTAAAAAAAAATCCAACATATGTCATTTTTTTTTTGTGGCTTTATTATTATTATTATTATTATTATTATTTCTCTCTCTCTCCAGAATTACTTATTCGTTAAAAATATCATTTGGTGTTAGAACCAAATATAGTTGTATTACGTTTCTCAAAAAAAAAAAAAAAAAAAAAAAAAAAATCCAAGGGGTTGGCCAAGTTGATTGGGCTCTCAGTCTCAAGGTACTTGTACTAGACTTGACTGGGTGTGCTCCCTAGTTCGAGTCCTGCTACCTGCACTTTGAAAAGAATTTCTTGGGCCAGCGCTTTACCCCTTTATGGGCTCACTCGGCGCGAACAGTGATTAGTCTCTAGTTGAAAACCTTGAGGAAACACGGTAGGAAACTAAAAAAAAAAAAAAAGTATATTATTATTTTAATATCAACATCAATAGTAACATTGGTCATTAAAATCAATGTTCATGGTATATGTAAATGTTTTATCTTAGAAATTCAAATAGATTATATGTAAATGTTTTATCTTAGAAATTCAAATAGATTCGATGAGCATGGAATAACAATTTTACCTCGTCCCATTTGACCCGTCCCTCCATGCTTTGTCTTGTGCGAGTTTTGCCCATTCAGCAAAGGTGGTGGAGCAGAATGTGGATGAGTTTAGACTTTTTAGACCCACCCCGTCCTATCCTTGCCTTACATTAATAAATGTTATAATTGTAAATTTTTCATAGCTTAAAACCCTACTAGTTAAACAAACATATCAATATTAGCTTATTCTATTCTATCTAACATAGCTCTCTACCTCTATTTTGTTATGTGTTATACTATAAGATTTTTGTTTTTGTTGTGATATTGTCTTATAAAACACATAGATAATATTATTTAGTTTTTGCTAAAAATTAGTCTAATTTGATATGGGATAAATTTAGTTATAATTTCAAGTATATTTTTATTATGAAACAAGTTTTATTAAAAAAATTGTAATAGTTATGGGGCAAGTTAATAAGAAGTAAAGTTTTACGGGATGAGGCGGGACTTCGTAGGACCCCAATGGGGCGGAGATGGAGCTTGAAAATGTTTCTTGTCATGTGGGAATGGGGCAAAACAAAATCATGTGGGGTGGGAACGAAGACCTCATCTTTTGGCCATATCCCACCCCGTTGCCATCCTACCAAAACCCTCATGAGAAACAAAGTGTCATGCTGCAAGGAATATATTCCAACAACCTAAAGAACATACATTAAGTGAAAGCATAATCATAGTTTTGTAGCTCCTCGTAATTATTTTTCTAACCAATTTAGAATATCACAAAACTTCTTCACTGAAATTTTTAGAAAAACTCCAAGCAGATACGCATTTACCATGAAAAGATTAGTATCAATATGAGTTCCTTAGAATAAGTTATAAAGTTTAAATCGAATTAGCTTGTACAGATTTAAAATCAGATTCAACAAATACATGTGAAAGACGAACTCATAAGTTATTATACTGAAAGATAAGTTAAATCATCCAAAGCAATGGTAGCCTTTATCTTTTTTGTATTTGTGCGAATCAAGAAGTTTCTCCATCTTAAAAGATAGAGATATTTTGCTCTAGAAAACCAAAATAAAAATAAAAAGTTTATATTAATATGATTAAATTTATATTTAAATTAAAAAATATATATTTCACTTAGTTCAAATCCCTTGTACCGTTATAAAAAAGTAAATTAATTGTCCCCCCTTTTAATCAAGAAGTCTTAATATATTTCAACTCATTAGAGAAACATATTTGATACTGTTGCAGAAAAAGCAAAAGGGAAATTTTTTGACTTCATAGTATTTTTTTTCTTCTAAGTATTTTTTTTTCTAGAACAGTCAATAATCACACCATATTTTAACTATTTACGACTTTATAAAGACAAAATAATAAAGCTAAAGTGTAAATTGCACTATCTAAATTTAGCTGAAATTCATTTTAGTTTTTTAACTTTAATTATTTTCATTCAATTGAATTATCTAAGTTTCAAATTTATTCAATTTAGGTCTTCTTTTTAATTGTGTTAAAAATTTTCCCTTGCAAAAATATTATTTTCACATTAAAAAGAGCTATAAAATTAATAAAAATATTTTATAGCTTTTTATTTAAGATTTTTTTTTCAAAAAATACATTTTCATTACAGTATTTTTAACGAAATTAGAAAAGAAACTTGAATTGAATAATTTTGAAATTTAGAAGACTCAATTAAATGAAAGTAAAATTAAAAGACTAAAATGAGTTTTAGTCAAATTTAGAAAGTGCAGTTTGCACTTTAGCCAAACGATAACTATAAAGCTTAAGAACTACTGCTTTTAGTGCCCGAGAAAACATCTTGACTTGTGGTACTAATAGTAATAGAATCAAGACCAGGGTAACTTAATCTAGTACTAATTGTACTTAACTCGGTTCCACTAGTCGACTCCACCACCTGTCCATGGTAAACACTGTTGTACCAAGGAGCTCCATTGTCAGTGGCAACACAAAATGATACCACTTCTGAATCGTTATCCTTGGTCACTTCTGCATATTCTTGGAGCTCTAATGCAAACTCCAACTTTTCCATCACATCATTCATCGTGGGCCGTTGGATTCCATAATCACTTACACAACTCTCTGCAAGTTCCACGTATACCTTGAAACACTCCAGCGCTATCTTGTTTGTTAGATATGGATCAATGATCTGACTGATGGTCCCTTTCTCAATACATTTTCGAGCCCAACTTGCCAAATTTCGTTGCTCTTCTTCGAGTCTTTGATTTAGTGCTTTCCGGGCACACAACACTTCAAACATCACTACACCGAATGAGTACACATCAGATTTCTCAGTTAATTGCTGGCGCCTTACATAATCTGGATCCAAATACCCCCATGTCCCTTTTACTAGGGTACTAACAACACTATTATCTAAACCCATTTTGGACAATCCAAAATCTGAAACCTTGGATACCCATTTATCATCCAATAGAATATTTGTTGTCTTCACGTCACGGTGGATAATAGGGTGCTTTTTACAAGTGTGGAGGTAGTGCAAACCACGTGCTGCTCCTATGCATATCTGGAGCCTTTGCTTCCAAGTGAGGGGATCGTTAGGGGTCTCATAGAGGTGGTGGCGGAGGGTACCATTTGTTATGTACTCATAAACAAGTATCATCTCACCGTCATCATTGCAGTATCCAATGAGAGACACAAGGTGCACATGACGAAGTTGAGAAAGCATCTCGATCTCTGTCATAAACTCATGAGCACCTTGTTGAGATTCCTGTTTCATGCGCTTGATTGCCACCATCATATTACCTGAAGGATGAAATATTTTATTATTGTGTTTCTAAAGCTTAATAAATGTGGCAAAGAATATCTTGGTGGATTTCAATAATTTAATAAATAAGTGTTGTAATTGGTTTTATGTAATTGAGGATACATTAGTTTGTATGTTTTATGCATTAAATTTTGTACTGTCCCTAACACCACTCTTATATTATGGAGTGTAAATAATATATATGACTTATGTCTAGTTCATACCCTATCTGGAAACTATAATATGTGAAGACATTTCCTAAAATCTGACAAGATGATCACACGTTTACAGTTCACATGAGTAATTATACTCTATCATTGACCTTTTTAAAAGTGGACATTTTCTTTTAGTCTAATAAAGTGTGTACATTAGTACATCAATTGTGAATATTGTGTAAAACAATAGATGTAAAATGAGTGGAAGATTCACATCAAAAAAAAAAAAAGAAAAAAAAAAAAAAGAGTGGAAGATAATATTTTTCCTTCATCATATATGGCCCTGTCCAATAAGCATAGGAACTGGGATACAAGCAGGATTTGATCAAATTATTTAGCAACTCTACAAAATATGGTATAAGTAATCTTCATTATATGAAATTAGAATTCCTAGTATATATAACTACAATTAGGACAAACTCGGGGTATAAAAACTAAAAATAACAGACAAGCATGGGATTATACATTACCTTGCTCAATAAGACCCTTGTAAACATTGCCAAAGCCACCTACACCGATAATTAAATCTTCATTGAAGTTGTTGGTTGCTGCTTTGATTTCATCTAGTCTGAAGTAGCGGCATAGTTCTCCAGGTAGTGATGATGCTGTTCTCCTTGAGAACTCTCTTTTATGAGGATCTGGCCTAGACCAACACCACCACTTTGCTAGTGGATGGTAAGAACCATAGCGCTTGGTCTTCTTCAGTTTACAGAGAAACATGCAACACACTAGGATGAGCACGACTAATAAGCCCACACCACTTCCTATGGCAATGAATGTTGTCTTCTTTGTCTTGGACTCGTTGGCTGCTGTAGGAGGCTGTGGAGGCACCATATGTAGTCTGGCAAGATTGCCATCTGGGTTGCTCAATTTGAACACTTCCATACCGTTTAAAATGGCATCGATCAAAGTTCCCTCTGATGTTCTAGGTTGTAGATCAATGGAAAGCTGATGCGTGTCCTCACCCTTGTTTTGGATCATTACTACGTAGTCCTTGTAGAAAGGCGTATCGTTACTGACAGTCCACAATATTACATCGGCCCTTTCTTCAGCTAGCTGATAATCTATATAGATGGTGAATTCCCTATCGCCAGTGGCGATTATCTTGGACTCTAATTCGCAGAAATGGAGCCTCACCAGATAATTGAATCCCGTATCAACAGGTAATCCCCATGTCAAATTAGACTGCTTGTTCTTGGCTCTATTCGGACCCATTGTTATTGCAGACTGATAGATAGGATCAGGTGCAGTGTAATTTGGTATTTTTGAGTATTTGAGTTGCAAAGATGGATCACGAGGGATTGCACCGCCACTCAACAATTTTGTGGCCTCAGACCATTCTCTAAACATGCCAGTGTCTTCCATTGGTGGTATCAAGCTCCCGCCCACGTTTAAACGATAAACCATCTCTAGTGCCATGCTGTAGTTTATGTAGAATTGAGGAGCTTGGGCGACGTATTGGGGGACCCATTCATCTTTGATGAAACCTTTTTGGCTATAATACAGGTTTATGGGCATGGAGACTATCTCAATTCCATTAATGAAAGCATAGTAATTAGAAAAGGGGATGAACGTTAACTTCAATGTCTGATTCTCTTCAACATTGATGCAGAACTCCTTGAAAAAATTCTTGCTTTCAATTGAATCAGAAGTACTAAAGTTGAGTAAGGTGAACGAACCTGCTTTGACAGTGAAAAAGTCCTTAAACTTTTCATAACCCGAGTAAGAAGCCGAGTAAAAGTACAACCGAACAAATTTGGGCCCAGCAGTGACCGGAAACGCGTATGTGAACTGGAAATGTGATAGACGGGCTGACTTGTAGGGGACAGTCGCAACGGAGCTGTAGCTTTGGGCGTCAGAGAAAGTAGATTTGTTGTTTTGTTCTGTGGGACCGTACTTGGAACCTATCTCTCCGGTCCAGTTACGCCCATCGGGAGAATTTGAGTTTCCAGAAGTGCCACAGTTGAGAGCTATATGATCAACAGCTTTGTAACGGGGTGTCGAAGTAGCGACTGTGTAATGACAAAAAATGAAAACTAGGCAGAAGATGAAGAATATAGGTGTCAGCAGCGAGTGGTTCTTCATGGGAGCAACCGAGCAAGTTTATTGACCGTAACAAATTGATATAAAATTAGAGAGAAGGTAGTATTGATTGTTTGATCATGTTGTCTACACAAATAATTGTAGGTTTGTAGGGAGTTGTAAATGCTGGATCAGTATACGAGGTGGTGGTTGGGACTGCTAGGTTGCTTGTGCTATTCACGAGAATAACTATACCATCGATATCATTGAGCGAAGTTGCAAGAGGGAGAATTTACGGTTGCTTTTGGCCTCGGTCATGCTGAGAGAGTTTTTACTTTTTCAAGGGGTTTCCGCGAAGCTGGGTATTTAGAATATTTTAGAGTGGTGAAATTTTGATAAACTTTTAAAAAAAAAAAAAATTTAAAAACAAGGAAAATGATAAACTTTAAATGCCAATTTTATTATAAACTATTTCGCAACTGGTCATTACTGTAACATAGTGTGTATACACAACCATTAATAAAACTCACGTTTATTGCTTTCAAATAAAAAAAAAAAAAAAATGAAAATACCATTTTGGTTCTTATATTTTGAGGTTATTATCAATTTGGTCCGTACGTTTTGGTAACAGTCAATTTGGTCCCTATTATTTTTAATTTGTAATCAATTTACTCCCTACTGTTAATTTACTAACGAAAAATGTCTATATAGTTAACGGTGTGCACTATTGGTACACTTAAATCCTAGATGACAAATAATAATAATAATAATAATAATAATAAAATTTAAATAGACACTAAAAAATTCCACATCATCGATTAAACAAAAAAATATATAAAAATCTTATTTTCTATTGTTTATATTCTCTTTTTAATCTTTCTAACCGTTTCTTATTAACCAAAAAATCAATACATTATGACTCTAAAAAAAAAAATCAATACATTTTCTTTTTCCTTTTAATCTCTATAGCCCTTTCTTATTACTAACCAAAAAATTAACACAGATCTACTCTTTGTCTCATCTTCATCTCACACCAGAGAATACCTCACTTTCTTCTTCTTCTTATTAT
Source organism: Quercus wislizeni (assembly GCA_023055345.1). Lineage (NCBI taxonomy): Eukaryota > Viridiplantae > Streptophyta > Magnoliopsida > Fagales > Fagaceae > Quercus > Quercus wislizeni. The sequence continues at coordinate 37,126,060 of JALGQJ010000007.1, read as the reverse complement.
ATTTATTTTTTTGCCTTGTCTCCTGTTTTTTCATTTCTCTTTCATATTGTCTTCTCTCTTTCTCTCTCTGCTTTGGAATCTCCAATTGGCTAGCACAACAAATCACAGCCCAGTTTACTTTAAATTTGGATCTCGGTTTTTCTCAAAAAAATTGGATCTCGGTTGTGACCAATTTTCGTTTCAATTTTCTTGCCAGAGGCAAAGGGAATCCCTTTCCAGTCAATGCATGAAGTGTGGGAGCGGCATTGGTATTGGCGCCGCTTTGTTTAGGAGCAGCCATATGCAAAATATCTATGAGACCATGGCTGACTTGTGACTACGAATCTTTAACCGGTGGGTTTCAATGAATAACATACAATTGCAAGGTATACCATTTGGTTACCAAGAAAATACAAGAAAGTAAATAAGAAAATTGAGAAAATAAAAATGAAAATCTGTTTGGTTACCATAAAAAAAGAAAAGAAAAAAAATGATAAACATTAAAAAAAAAAAAAAAGTAAAATTGGTGATATATATAAAATGTTGACGTGATTTTTTTTTTTTTTTTTTTTTTTTTTTTTTTTTTTTTTTTTTCATTTTGAGCGCTGACATGGTAATTAAAATTTAGACATGTCAACATTAGACATACCAACAATGCACACTATTAGCTATGTATGCATTTTCCGTTAGTGAGTTAACGGTAGGGATCAAAATGATTGCAAGTTGAAAATAACAGGGACTAAATTGACTATGACCTTAAAATGTAGGGACCAAAACGGTGTTTTTGCCTTTTAAAAAAATATATATATAACTCACATTTACCATTTTGTTTTCAACTGCAAGGCAAAGTTCAAGTTATTTTAGAACGAGAGTTTCCTTCGCATGTATTACTCACAAAAGTTAAAGTTAAAAAGGGTAATAACATTCAGGCTTCAATGATGATAAAATCCTAAAGTGATAATGTTGCTATGCCTTAAAGGCTGTTTGGATTGAGGGGAGGGAGGGGGAGTGAGAGGGAGTAAAGCAAAGTAGAGTGGACAAAAATAAACTAATTTTGAGTGAATTTTACTCTACTTTACTTTACTTCCTCTCAATCCAAACAAAACATTAAAAGAATGCCTTTAAAAGTTGGGGTGGCAAATGGATGGGCTTGAGTCGGTTTTCAGGTGGATATAATTGGGTTGGTTATATAAAACTCATTTACCCATTATTACCCATTTAACTAATTACTTCTAACCTAAACCCAACCCAACCCAATTATTATAGGTAAACTCCAACCCACCCAATTATCCAATAATCAAAATTACCAAAATGCCTCTAAAACTTAAAAATGACCAAAGTACTCATAAAATCACCAAAATACTCCATAAACCTTAAAAAATACCAAATATGCTCAAAAACCACTAAAATTTACAAAATACACCTTAAACCTAAAAAATGACCGAAATACCTCTAAAACTTAAAAAAAAATTACTGAAATACCTTCAAAACCTAAAAATTGACTAAAATACCATTGAAACTTAAAAAATGACCGAAATACCCCTGAAAACTAAAAACTAACCAAAATATCCTCAAAACCTAAAAAATGATTGAAAATGCCCTTGTAACCTAGAAAATGACTGAAATACCCCTGAAACCTAAAAAATTACCAAAGTACTCCTTAAACCTAAAAAATGATCACAATACTCCCAAAACCTAAAAATTGACCAAAATACCACCTAAACCCAAAAAAATGACCAAAATACTCCCGAAACCTATAAAATGGCCAAAATACCTCCGAAACCTATAAAATGACAAAAATGACCCTAAAACCTATAAGATGATAAGAATGCATGCTAAACCTAAAAAAATGATTGAATTACTCTTGAAACCTAAAAAATGACTAAAAGACCCCGAAACCTTAAAAATGACCAAAATACCTCCAAAACTTAAAAAATGGCCGAAAGACCCCCCAAAACCTAAAAAATGACCAAAATATCCCAAAACTTAAAAATTACCAAAGTATCCCCAAAACCTAAAAAAAATGACCGAAATACTCCCGAAACTTAAAAAATGAATGAAATACTCTTGAAACCTAGAAAATTACCGAAATTGCCCTATAATCTAAATATTACTGAAAAATCTCTAAAACCTAAAAAATGACTAAAATTCCCTTGAAACCTACAAAATGACTGAAATTTTCTTAGAAACTTTAATTTGATGAAAATACCCTCAAAACATCCAACCCCCACCCCCCCCCCCCCCCATTAAAAAAAAACCTCTATTTTGGTAATTTTAGAGGTCTCGGGTGTATTTTGGTCTTAAAGGTTTAGGGGTTTTTTGGTTATTTTAAAGGTTTAGAGCTATTTTGGTAGTTTTGGAGGTTTCAGGGTATTTTTGGTAATTTTAGAAGTTTTAGGTTATTTGTGGCCATTTTAGTGGTTTTGGGTGTATTTTGGTCATTTTAAAGTTTTAGGGGTATTTTTTTCATTTTATAGGTTTGAGGGTATTTTGGTCATTTTTAATTTTTATAGGGTATTTTAGTCTTTTTATTTTTATTTTTAGGGGTACTAGTAATTTCTAGGTTTCGGGGGTATTTTAGCAATTTTTAAGGTTTCAGGAGGTATTTCTGTCAATTTTTTAGGTTTAGGAGATATTTTGGTAATTTTTAGGTTTTGAGGGGTATTTTGGTCATTTTTTATGTTTTGTCAATATTTTGGTCATTTTTTTTAGTTAAAGGTGGTCTTTTGGTCATTTTTATGTTTCGAGGGTATTTTGTCATTTTTTAGGTTTCGAGAGTATTTTGGTAATTTTTTAGGTTTAGGGGTGTATTTTGTTAATTTTTAGGTTTAAGGGGTATCTGGTCAGTTTTTAGGTTTTGAGTGTATTTTGGTCATCTTTTAGTTTTAGGTAGTATTTTGGTCTTTGTATTTCAAGGTTTAGGGGGCTATTTTGGTCATTTTTTAGGTTTAGGGGTTATTTCGGTATTTTTTTTTTAGGTTTCGATGGTATTTTGGTCTTTTTTAGGTTCTAGGGTATTTTTAAGGCTGTCCACGAGTCGGTTTGGGTCGAGTTTGTGCCCAACCCGCAATCGACCCGATCAGATTGGGTGGAGAAATTCCAGACCTGTCGCCGACCGCAAAAAGCCACTGGTCGAGTCGGATCGGACTCGGGTGGGCGGCGGCGGTCGGAGTTGATTTCGACCGAAATAAATTGTAACAAACACTGAAGAACCAAAATCAACAGAAAAAAAAATCAAACTTCAGTGGTTTGATTCCTGAAGAACAAAATCAACAGATCTACAAACCTAAAGAGAAAATCCACAAACCCAAAGAATAGATCCACAAATCCAAAGAACAGATCCACAAATCCATAGATAACCGAACCTAAGAGATGAAATAGAAAGATCGAATCTGAGATGGAGGTGAAGATGAGCTAGGACGTTGCAGACGAAGAGCGAAGGTTGACGACAAAGAGCACTGATCAACAATGAAGAGGCAGAGATCGGCGATGGAGAGGCAGATATCGATGAAGAGCAGGATCTGCGAAGGGTAAACATCGGCGGTCGGATCGGTGAAGGGTAAGAACTGAGAGTGAAGGGATGATTTTGGAAAGTAAGGACTGGAATGAGACTGGTTAACAAACTTTAGACCTTTAAACCCATTTATATGGCGGTCGGGTTGGGTGGCTTGGGTATTGGAGGAAGAGACTCCCACCCGATCCACTAGAATCGGTTTTGGAAAGTAAGGACCCGCCGCCAACCACCAGAGGAGTTGGATCTAACAATAAACGATTCGGGTCCAGTTGGTTTGGCTAGGTGGGTCGGATCTGTGGGTTGTTTGGACGGCCCTAGGTATTTTGGTTATTTTTTAGGTTTAGGGGTATTTTGGTTGTAAAGTTGTGATTTCCAACTATCTTGTGTTGGCTTTAATTTCGTACCAAATTTGATTGTAATTTGTTCAATCATTTTCCCTCTACATATGTGGGTTCATTTGTAAGGGATGAGTGTGAGAGATCGTTAAAGAATCAAGCTTCAAAAGATGAAATAGTGAAATTCGCGGCTAGCTCGCGAGTAGCTCGTGAGAAGTAACTCGCAAAAAGGCCACGTGTGGAGCACATGACTAGAAGCTAAAGAGTCATGCTAGGATGTGAATTTAACGAGTGTTTTGGGAGAAGGGCCAACCCGCTAAGCACCTGTGAAACTGTCTGTTTGGAAAAAAGTTGTGTTGCTTTACCAAATTCTTTACCCACATATACCCTTATTATCCACGAATTGTAAGGAATGCTTTTTAGAGAGAAAACCCTAACAAATACACTTGAGATTTAGAGATTGTTATGCCTACAATCATCTTCATATTTTCTTGTGGTTTTCCTTAAACTCTTACTGCACCCATTCTGAGTGATAAGTGAGATTTTGGTGCTGCTAGAAAGCATTAGAAGGAGCCATTCATTGGCGGATGTAATCAAGTTGAATTGCGAGATCCGGAAAGCTTGAGAAGACAAGACTTCGAGAAGACCATTGGTAGCAGGAGTTTAGAGGGCTTAAGTACATGGGGTAGACTAGGCTTGTAGGGTCTTTTGTTAATCGTGTACTCCAACTTTATTCTCTAGTGGATCGATTTTGATTTGGAGGGTCGCGGAGAGATTTTTTGCTAAATTCTTTGGTTTCCTATTCGATAACACGTCTTGGTGTTATCTTGTATTTGTATCTCTCTTCCCTACTCTTTAAGCTTTCATTTTATTGTTAATGATGGATGAATCTGGCTTAGGGTAGTGTTATCGGTTCATTGTTACTCTTGTTCCGCACTTTGTTTAAGTTAGAGTAAAAGCAATCTAGCTGTAATTTTTAATTGAGAGTCTGAACAAGCTCTTGTGTTTTAGCACAAATCTGAGCTTTCATTGGTAATTTTATATATTTCATGGGTAATTTGCTAAATTTAGAGATTTTGGGAATATTTTGGTCATTTTAGTGTTTTTTTAAGCATCTTTGGTAATTTTAGTGATATCAAGGGTATTTTGGTTATTTTTGAGGTTTTTATGAGTATTTTGCTCATTTCAGAGATCTTGAGGATATTTGGTAATTTTTGTGGGTTTTTAGTATATTTGGTAATTTTAGAGATTTTTGGGGGTATTTTGGTCATTTTAGAGGTTTTTGGGATATTTTTGGTCATTTGGAGTGTTGGTGTGGGGGGTAAGGACCAGAGTTCAAGTCTTTAGAAGTTACACACATATATACTTAGATTAGGCTAGAGTATAATTTCTACATTGTATAATATATATATATATATATATATATATATATATATATATATATTTATTTATTTATTTATATACTGGTTGTTCCTAGGGTATTTTGCTATTTTTAGTGGTTTTGGGGGGGTTTTTAGAGTTGGATGATTTGTAAAATACTTGAGTCTAATTGGATATACAATTAAAACTTAATTAAAATAAGTGTTAATTAGGTTTAATTGGGTTAATACCCATTTGACCCAATTAATAATTAGGTGAGTTTGGATCTTATTTAAGCAGATAAGTTTAGGTGGGCAAATGAGTATGGGTTGATTTTACAACCCCTAATAAGATACAATAACGTACCAACAAACTTGTTGACAATAGCCACTGAAACATGAAGAGAGATAATATATTTAACGACCATTCTTGAAGCCATAACCTCACATTTTCTGCTCTAAGCCAAGAAAATCGAGATTCGTTCAAAGAAAGGTCAAATAATTGACAGAAATGGAATTTTTGAAATCAATGGAAATAGAAAATGGGAGAAGTTGTAATTCTAGCAACATTAGGAATGTGTTTTGTTTGAGATAATAAAAGGGTAAAATTGGTGAGAGTTTCTATTTAGTTCTTGAATTAAAGAGAAGGGTTTTGTTCAATTACTGAAGAGACAAAATGGGTTAGGATTTTTTCACTCTATAGATTCGAAAAGAAATTTGCAATAAATTAACAATAGCCAATATTGTTAAAGGAAGTAACTCAGAGTGCACAAGATTCAAAACTAAGGAAGAAGATAAGTAACGGCTATTTCACTTACGGTCATATGTCGAAGGCCAAAACGATGCCGTTCTACTTAAATGTATTGTGTTTAACGAAGTGGTGAAATGGTGACATTTGTATTAGTTAGAACTATTTTGTTTTGGATTTTGGTTCGCTTCTTTGTTCTACCTTCTTTCCAGAAATGCTCTGCTTTGTGCTTAAGTCTGGTGGGGCTTTAGAGTTGTTCTTCAAGCTCTAGTTCTTAACTGTCAACCCGAGAATTACGGATAGTTAGTTATAGAAGTTGTTATGAGTTTGTTAGATTAGAATCTGTTAGAAGACTCTAGTTTTATCTATTCAGATGTATATAAATAGAGTGCCTTGTATTGTATGAGTCAAGCTTGCATAATCAAAAATATCTTAATTCAGAAATCTGTGTGTGTGTGTGTGTGTGTGTTACAACTACAACTATTATTTTCCGCCATTGTTGAATCTTTTGCAAGCTTAAAATCTTTCATGGTATTGGAGCCAAGATCCATGGCTTCAACAATACCTCAAGACACTGCTCAGTCCTCACATACTACTCATTCAACAACACCTCTAGATACTGCTTAGCCCTCACATACTACTCATTCCACCACCATTCATTTATCACCTACTCAGTCTCCACTTCTTTTACTATCTAACATGTCAAACGTCATGTCAATCAAGTTAGACTACACTAACTGCATTCCATGGAAGCACCAATTAATTACAATACTGGAAGCCTACTCTTTGATTGAGCATATTGATGGTACTGCTTCAAAGCCTCCTCCTTTTTTTCTTGATTCTGTAGGAAATTCAACTTTAGTTGTGAATCCTGAGTTTCAGACTTGGAAGATCAAGGACAAAGCCTTGCTTTCCTTGATAAACTCTACTCTAACACCTGAAGTCTTCTCACTTGTTGTTGGAACACTCTAGAGTAGAGGTTCACCTCTACTTCAAGAGCTAATATCTTGAACCTGAAGCTTGAACTTCAAGGTCTCAAGAAAGGCAATAATTCTGTAAACAGTTTCTTGCAGAAAATCAAAGTTGCTAGAGACAAACTTTTTGCTGTGGGAGTCATAGTTGATAATGAAGAATTATTATATATTGTGCTCAAAGGACTCCCTAGAGAATATGCACAGTTCTGTTCTGCAATTCGAACTAGGAGTGATCCTATCTCTATGAGCAACTTGCTATCATGCTCCAAAGTAAAGAGCAAGCAATGAGTGATCACTCAGATCTAGTCCATCACTCTCTTGCTATGTTTGTCTCCAATAGTAAACCTAGTAGCAGCTCTCAGAATTAGTCTCAAAGTCATGGTTTTGGTAGAGGAAGGGGTAGAAACAACTCTAATAGAGGAAGAGGAGGAGGTAGATACAATAATAATGGAGGTCAGCCTTTTACTTGTCAAGCATCTCAAAATTACTCTCCTCAGAGTGATCAAAATCACAATCCCTCTTAGAATTTCAAAGCTGATTGTCCATCATGCCAGATTTGTGGAAAATCAGGACATCAAGCTTTAGGTTGCTATCATAGGATGGATTTTGCTTACCAAGGCAAAAATCAACCTACTAAGCTAGATGCCATGGCCAGTGCCTCCAATGCAACTATTACCAACAATTAGGACCCTTAGCTAGCTGATTCAGGCAATTCTGATCATCTTACAGCCAATCTTAACAACCTTTCACTCCAAACATAGTATAAAGGACCTGAACAAGTCACTGTGGGAAGTGGCCAGACTCTACCAATCAATCACATAGGTAATGCTACTTAACATACCAAATATCACAGCTTCATGTTGAAAAATGTCCTTCATGTTCCTTGACCTGCTATGAATTTACTTTCTGTTCATAAATTCTATCTTCATAACATTTTTTCTTGTCATTTTGATGCCAATGAACTTAAATCCAGGATAGTCCTACAGGGAGACTCCTCCACAAGGGCTTGAGTGAAAATGGAGTCTATCCTATCTACTTAAAGTATTTCCTCAAGTCACCTTCTGTAAATTCTACATCATTATCATAGCCATTGTCATCCCAATCTGTACAATTTCATCAACCACCTTCTGTCTTTCATGTAAATAGTGCTAATAAGTGGTTGTTGTGGCATCATAGGTGAGGACATCCTATTAACAAAGTGCTTAGTGCAGCACTATCTTCTATTGATGTATCTTGTACTTTTAACAATAGTAATTCTATCACTCATTGTAAAAATTGCTTGAATGGAAAGATGCCTCAACTTTCTTTTCCTAAATCTGATTTTCAAGCTTCTAAACCTCTTGAATTGATTCATTCTGATGTATGGGGTCCAGCACCTGTAACATCAGTTAATGATTTTCAATATTATGTCATTTTTGTTGATGAATACTCAAAATTCACTTGGCTTTATTGGTTAAAGTTCAAATTGATGTCTTTGATGTTTTTAAGCACTTTAAAGCCACTGTTGAGAATCAACTTGATACAAAAATCAAGATTTTAGGAACTGACAGAGGTGGTGAGTTCACCTCTAATGCTTTCAAAAATTTCTGCCTATCTTATGGTCTTGTTCATCAATTCACTTGCCCACCTTAGCAAAATGGAGTAGCTGAGAGGAAGCATTGGCACTTGGTTGAGTGTACACTCACTATGCTTTCTTACTCTAAGCTAACCACATCATATTGGTCTTATGCTATTTCTACAGTTGTCCACATTGTCAATAGGCTTCCTATACCTAATCTTCAAAATTTGACTCATTGGGAACTCTTTTTTCACTCCACACCTGACATTACTCATCTAAGGACCTTTGGTTGCACTTACTTTCCTTACTAAAGCCTTACAACAATCATAAACTCCAACCACATACTACTTCCTGCATTTTTCTTTGATATCCTGCATACACAAAAGGATACACATTTGCTTAGTGATGTGCATGAAATATATACAATAAAGTACTCACATATCTACATATTTAGCCTTAATTTTATGTTATTTTGTGACTGATTATATATTATCTTTGTGTTACAGGTAACAAGGGCTTTACATGTAAAGTGGGGCTAGGCCAATTGAATCAAGCTGACTTACATCCAGCCAGGCATGAATTCAAGAGAAGACCAACCCAATCAAATTTAATTCCAATTGGAGCAGGGAATCAAAGGAAATTTGCACCAAATTCAAGTCCAATTCGGATTAGGATTCCAGACTGCACATCAGTTAGTATTTTTGACATAACTTTCGGCTCAGAAGTCCGATTGAGATGATTCAAGTTGGGCTGGAAATTTAACTTAAAGGGCTACAACTTTGTAGTTTGCCAAAAGTCCGAATTCAGATATTAAATGGGCTGAAATCGTCGGTTAAGTGAAGCCTAAAAGTCCGGGATTTTCTCCAAACGGAAATTCAACTTGTAATAGGATTCCTTTACTTATTTAATGGCTCTTTAGGGAAAAATTCAAGGAGGCTAGTGCTAGGGCTGAGGGCTGAATGTATAGAGAGTACGGTTGTTTCTTTGGTTCTCTTCCAAAACAGTTAGTTTTATTTTATTTGTCTAGTTTAATGTTTAGTATTTTATTTTTGTGTTTTCTTTCAATTACTATGAGTAGTTAAATTTATAATTAGGGTTGAGGATGAAACCTTGTTAAGGATTATTAGTAATATTTATGTGATTTGATTTTTCCCACAATAGTTGTTCTTTAATGATTTAAATTGTTCTTACTTCATATCAATTGACTAAGATGAAATTCTAGATATGAGTTCAATCATGTTTTTCTCATGATTTAGGATTTGTCTTAATTAATTGAATGCTTGGTTTATTAATTCTTGATTATAAAATTGGATATCATTTGTGATTTGTTTGTTAATGGATAAAATTTATGATTTGATTTTTAGAATTGGATATATCTTGTGATTTGTTTGGCTACGGATACAATTGATGATTTGGTTTTATACTTAAGAAGCGAAGAAGAACATGCTTTAGATTTTTAAACATAAGTTTTAATGATGATATTTTCCATGATAGCAAGATTGATTTCTAGATTATCATGCCGTGGTTGGGAAAAATTAATGATCATAAATATATGCTAATATGACTTACAAGGCGGATTCCAAAACCTTAATTCCTTTCCCTGGATTGTTTATATCTTTTTATTGCTTAATATATTTTGCTTAGTTTAACTATTTGCTTAATTTTATTATTTGCTCAGTTTATTTAATTTCAAAATAACCAATTTTTATTAAACTAGATTAGGATTAATTTGGTTAAGATTTGATTTAATTTTTCTACGTTCATTCAAGTTCCTGTGGGTTCGACCTTGTTCTTATCCAACTATTCTTCGGTAAGGTTCGTACACTTGCGAGTATTTTAAAATTTCACAACACTTAGACCCAGTTACCTCTCGAATTTATATCTCCAGACATGTTTTGTTTAATGAAACTAAGTTTCTTTCTCCTCATTCTTTATCCATTGGTTCTATCCTTGCTTAGCCTGGTTCAACACAGTCTTCTCATCCTATAATCCTTCAGTTTTCTAAGTCCTCTCCTACTCCTTCAAACCCTATTTCTACTCCTTCATCAGCACTGCCTAGTCCTCAGTCAGACCCTATTCCTAATTCCTCACCTGTATTGCCTATTCCTGCACCTAGTCCTTAGTTAGACCCTATTCCTACTTCATCACCTACACTGCCTAGTCCTATCTCTAGTACTTAGTTTGATTCCTTATTTGATACATCTCCATCACCCTCTTAACCTAGTCCCGTCAATATCTCCAACCTAGCAGCTCCTACTCCACCTTTACCTGACCTGCCTACCACAATCTCACATGTGCCTTCTGTTGTTCAGGTTCCTTCAACTGTTAATTCACATCCTATGGTGACAAGGTCTAAAGATGGCATTTACAAGCCAAATGCACTACTTGCTAAGACCAATTTAGACAAGCCTGCTAAGCCAAACAAGCCTGCTAAGCTAGCTAAGTCCACATCTATTCCTAAGCCTGATTACAACCTTACAAGAACCTCCTTCCTTCAAGGTTGCAATTCAATATCTACAATGGTGTAAGGCAATGGATGAAGAATTTGCTGCTCTCTAGAGGTAGGGGACTTGGTCTTTAATTCCATATTCTCCTACTCAGAATGTTGTTGGTTGCAAATGGGTGTTCAAACTCAAGCACAACAGTGATGGTAGTATTAGTAGGTACAGGGCCAGGTTGGTTGCAAAGGGGTTTCATAAAAAATATAGAGTTGATTTTGAGGAAACTTTCAGTCTAGTCATCAAGCCTCCTACAGTTAGGATGATACTCTCTCTTGCTGTTCAATGTGACTGGCCTTTAAGGCAGTTAGATGTGAGTAATGCTTTTCTTCATGGATTTCTCAGGGAGGAGGTCTATATGGTTCAACCTCTTGGATATGTTGATCCCTTTAAACCCAATCATGTTTGTAGACTTTGGAAGTCCCTTTATGGCCTAAAGCAGGCTCCTAGGGCTTGGTTTGACAGATTTTCAACTCAACTGCTCCACATGGGGTTTCAAACTTCTCTTGCTGACTCTTCCTTATTCATTCTTTGACATGGCAAGCTGGTTGTCTACCTATTGGTTTATGTGGATGACATTGTCTTGACTAGGAATGAACCTCAATTTCTTACATCTCTTATCTCTCAATTAAGTGCAGCTTTTGAACTCAAGAATTTGGGTTCTCTTAATTTCTTTCAGGGCCTTCAAATCACCAGGACTTCAAAGGTCTTGTTTCTTAGTCAAACTAAGTATGCTCAGGACCTACTTCTTAGATACAACATGCATACTTCTAAGCCTACTTGATCCCTTATGCTCCTAACCTCAGGCTAGTTCCCAATGAGTGTTCTATTCTTTCCAATCCTCATTAGTACAAAAGTATGGTTAGCTCTCTCCATTATCTCATCTTCACTTGTCCTGGTCTAAGCTTTACTGTTGATCAAGTTTGTCAATTCATGTCCATTCCCACTGACATTCACTTGATTGCAGCCAAACGCATCCTCAGATATATTAATGGTACTCTCCACTTTGGGGTTTTTCTTCAACCTGGCCCTCTTTCTCTTTCAGCTTTTTCGGATTCAGATTGGGCAGATGATCCCTATGATAGACGTTTTACTACTGGTTATTTGGTCTATCTTGGTTACAACCCTATCACATGGAGTGCCAAGAAGCAAGACACTGTTTCACGATCTTCCACGGAATCTGAGTATAGAGCTTGGCAACTACAACAACTGAGTTATCTTGACAATGTACCAAAAAAGATTAAGTGAATTGACTATATTATCGATTAAAAAGGAGATACTAGAAAAACTCGAATACAAAAATTTAATTAGTTAATTTGCATCTCAAAAGGCAAGAAAAATAGATTTTAAATAAAATATATTATAATATAAAAATATTAAATAAATATTAATTTAATTAATACATAAGTATAAAAAATGCCTCATTTTTGTTCTCACCTTAGACTCCAAAATGTTTAGGGTTGCCTTGGTTAGAAGACTCTGGTTTTATCTATTCAGATGTATATAAATAGAGTGCCTTGTAATGTATGAGTCAAGCTTGCATAAAAAAAAAATCTTAATTCAGAAATCTCTCTCCCTATGTTACAACTACAACTGTTATTTTCCGCCATTGTTGAATCTTTTGCAAACTCAAAATCTTTCAAATATATGATGGATTAGGGGAGAGTTGAAGAAACAGAAGGAAAAGTTGGGTAACGGCTAGTTTTTATTTATTTTTTTTTTTTAATGGTGATAACGGCTAGTTTTTTGTTTTCGCTGGGAGTGGATGATGAATTTGTGCACACGAGTTTGTTGGCTTCTTGAAAAGTTGCTAGCACGTGGCAAACACATCACATGGGCATTTGGGCACACTGTACTTGAGAACAAACAGGCTGTACGTGATTATTTCTTTTTGGGAGAGTGCAATGATGCATAGAAATTTTAGAGTGCAAAAATTACTGTTTATTTTAGAACAAGAATTTCGCTATTGGCTAAAATGTAAACACTTAATTGAGACATTATCTGACCAGCACATTTTTCTCATGTATTAATTTCAATTATGGTATGATGGTCATTCTATATGTGCAAAGTTTTTGTGAGGTGAGAGGCAACGACATGCATCCAAACCCAATATGAATTATATATTAAAAAAACATTCATATTCAGGTGCATGAATCAGACTCATTCACATGTACACCTGAACCACCTCTTCTTCTGAGAGTGAGCATTGTATCCTCCTATTACTCGTAATTTCAAACTTCAAAGGGCCTACTAGAAGTTAATTCAAGTCACTGCAGATTCTCTGTGTTTTTGTATTTACTCAATTTAAGAATAAAACTTGTTAAATGATACAATGGCATGGCAATGGCATCTCTGTGCTTCTTTCGGTTTTCGTATAAATGAATGGGGTTCACATGTGGATTTGTTTGCTTTGAATAATTTTCTTCGTTTCTTACCATTACCTCTTACCAGAGAAGTTAAAATTCGTCCATAAGTATCAATCATGTCCTGTAACTCAGCTGCCAAGGTTGTTTGGTTGAGTTCTGAAGAGGATGATGGTGACAATCCTCCATTATTTAAGTCAGTTGATCAGTTTCCAGTTCATTGGAGGATTGGTATTGATTCTCTTGAAGGACCAGTTTCCAGTTCAAAGTTCTTAGCTTGGTATGATCAGTTTTTGTTCTATTAATTTAGCTTCACCTGGCTTACTTATTTCTGTGCCTGACTCTATTCTATCTCATCTTGTTTCTAGTACATGGGATTTGGTGGCTGTGCTGGCATCATCTGGCACATAGAATCTTTAAGGACTTGTGCAATGTCAAATCAAACCAAACAAGCCTACGTTGCTGCTCATGAACTTGCGATTGAGGGGGCACGATGCCAATTCAGCAATTTCAGCTGGATGATTTGTACGACAAGTTCACCAATGGCCATGCTGGTAATGCTGAAACTTTCTAATTTCTATGTTGACCTTTTTTTTTTTTGGAAAATTTGATTTCTCATTATTTATTTATTTATTTATTTTTATTTTTATGGTTTGTTGTTTGGGATAAACAAAATTTGCGTTTTTATTTTTATTCTTTTAGCATTCAACCAAGTTGAAATTAACGCAATGTTTGTATTCTTTGGTCTTTTCAGGTACGGGAAATACATAGAGACAATTAATTAATTTTTGAACAATTACTAATCGTTTATTTTTTTTGTTAACAATTTTTCATAGCTATTTATTCCAGTGAAAAGGATGAAAAACTGAAACTTATTTTTTGGAGTGTGATGTTGATTTTGATTGTATTAAATTTGGCTATTTATTTGTTTTTGTGGATTGTTTGATTGTTGAGGAAGTAAGAGAAAAATATTAGTTTTTTTTTTTTTTTTTTTAACTGTAAATTAAACTCTGAATTGCCAAAGTGTGTAGCAAGTAGTTTTGATTGTAATGGTTCAGGTTTCTAATATGTTTTTCTTATTAGGGAAAAACCTCAGCCAGTTATCCACCGATGGAAAATCGACCAACATTAAGTGGCAGGATATGTGCGGTTGGAAAAGTTGATCAACAAAAATTACAAAACAAAAAGGATGCATTATATGGATCACAGGTCTCAGTTGTTCAGGTTCGATGCTATCATTTGTATTGACATGTGTTGTTTTGTGTGGCTATGTATTCATGTGGAACTAGAAATACACTATACAGAAACACATGTAGATGCTAGTTAGCAACCTTATCTGACATTCTATATTTTTGTTAAAGATTGATAATGTTCCATTTAGATTGGATCTATCCATTGTGATTCACCTTATATTGGAGACAAATCCTGCTTGTTATTTGTTGCTTTCAGCTCATTTTGTATTTCTCAGAGCCTGTTTGACACGAGAACATTTTCAAATTTCAATAAATGACCTTCTGTCAGTATATTTTGATGACCTTGGTGATTTCTTTGCCTTGCATCACCAACTTGCGTGCTTAAATTCCATCTAAAATGAGATGAATTAATATGATCTCGTTGAATATCCAACTTACCGTATAGAATTTAGTGAAAATAAGTTTAACAGCAGGGTTTGAAGCATGTTTATTGTTGCATTGCAGACATATGGATCGATCATATCAGGAACGCAACAGCTGCTATCTAAGTTTTCATTCAACATCATCGAATCTTGACGATTGTAACAGTGGTCTATGTGGTAAGTTTATTTGACCAGGATGAAGTGTGTGTGTAAAAAAGTTTTTTTTTTTTTTTTTTTACCGTGGCATTATTTTATGGAATCTGGACAGGCACTAGTATATATTTTAGTAGGTAATCAGAGGTGATGAACTTGTAATGTTGAACACAGCAATATAAATGTTTTTTTTTTTTTTTTAATGTTTAGGTGTAAAAAAAAATTCTTTGAACATAAATCCTTATATTAATTAGAGTCATCAAATGTTATAACTTCAGCCACTTATGATATATCTATTTTAATTATAGCAACATGGTAAAAAGACTAAGGAAAATGGTGAAAACATACTCGTTACTGGCAATAGATTGCTTATTCTATTGGAAGCATGTTTACGATGCTATGACAATGAAGCATTGTGAATGGTGAGAGGCTGGTTAATTCCTAGTTTACATGGCTTTAAACTGCACTCCATGCATATGAGCTTGTGTGCACAGCTTTGTTTATCTGACTTTGATATTATTACTGATACTTAGATTCAAGCATTTATAGTCTTGCTTGTACCGTATCAATGACCGGACTGGACATTGAAAATAGATGTTTAAAGGCCAGGAACAGAAAAGCTGTCTTCATGGTTGCAGGTGTGATACTCAATGGCAGGTACTCAAATAATTCTGTTTGTATATGCATTTTTTGGTCTGTGGCTCCGTTTAGGGAGAGAATGAGGAAAACTGTTTCGTGATATTGACTTCTTTTCCTTGCAACCAAATGTGGCTTTCTTCTTTGTTTCCTATCTTGCAACAAAGCATGGATTTCTTCTGCCTTTCTCCTGATAGATGCTAATAAACAAACTTATCAGACATTCCAAAAGGAAACATTTGGGGCTTATTTTTTTCAACAAATAATTAAGTCTGAAAAAATAAGTATATAAGATTATGGTACTGAACGTAAATTTCTCATCATTAGTTCTGTAACAATTCATATTATTTTCTAAAAATTTCAAGTTATATTATATTGGTATATAAAATACCATGGTCATGATTGCTGTAATTTTTAGCACAATTCCCAGAATACCATAAATGTATACTCCCTCCTCTTACATGAATGGTGGGTCCTACTAATTAAATTCATGATGGGACCCACCATTCATGTGAGAGGGGAGAGTATGCATTTATGGTACTCCGGGAGTACCTAATAATTTTCCAAAACTATATGGGCAAGTCCACAAATTTTTGTGTGTTTTTCCATAATTAAGAAATCTATATCTATATAATAGCAGAAACTGAGAGAAAGTGGATTCTTACAATTAAGGAGGTGCTGACAAATAGGAAAATTACCTATCTAAAATTCACACACGTATAACTTAAAAAAGCGATACATTACATTGTTTAGTAACATTACAACACCGTTTAAAAGCGATAAATTATGATGTTTGACTATGCTAAAACACTGTTCGGGAGCCCTTAGTATAAATAAAAGGAAACTAACCGCTTAAAATAAATAAAAAAGCAGAAAGATTGCTACGGAGATAGGAGAGACAGATTGAGAGAAAAGAGAGACAAAGAAATAGAGAGGCAGAGATAGAGAGAAGGGCGCCTCTGCCATCACTGTAAGGGCACCACCCAGATCTTCTGCCATCACCGTAAACCTCCATTCACTACCCAACTATCGGAATCACTAGGTAAAGTTCTGTTTTAAATTTAAAAATTTAGGGTTTTTGGTTTTTATTTGGAGAATCAATTGGGTGTTACTTATGATTTAGATTGATATTTTGGGTCAGAAATAGAGAGAGGCGATGAAATAGAGAGACGATGAGGCCTGGGACTCAAAGAAAGAAACAGAGAAAGAGGCAGAACAGTAAACATTGCATCGATTTGGCACCGTACATTGGTGTTTTTTTTTTCTTTTTTTCCCATTTTTTAGATTTGGGTATGAAATGTTACTTTTGATTGAGTTTTTTTTTTTTTTTTTTTTTTTTTTTGTTGGATAGGTTTAGATTTGATTCGTTTTTGTTTTGGATTTTTGGATTCTTTGTCAAAACATTTTTTTGTCGAATTTATAAACATGCAAAAACTCTCTACTGTTTTTGTTTTCTGAAACTTCTCACCTTTGAGTTCTCCCTATTGAGACGTCTAAGATTCTTCTTTGACCCATTTTGAAAAAATAGACGGCTTTATTCTCTTTCTTTGATGCTTTCGTCTCAAATTATCATCTCTGGTTCTTACAAAAACAAAACAGTCGGTTTTGTCATTGTTTTTTCTACAGTTTGGCGTGGACTACAAAAAAGCATAGGCGTAGGGGAGATGGAGAGACATCTCAGGCCAGCACCATTGTCAGACTCTAACCACAAAAAAATTTGCATCCCTCAACTGGCGGTACACTGTTATAGGGTGAGTTTTCTTTTTTTGTTTTATTTGTTTTTATTTTATTTTATTTTTTATAAATTTTTAAAAGGAAAAACCAAAATCTTGCGATAAAAATGATTTATGTTTGGCAGTTTTGGTATTTTCTTTGTTCTGATTTAGGCATTTCGGTTATTTATGATTTCAATAAAGGTTTTTCCCCTCAACCAAACCTTAAACCCATTCTTTCAACACAAACAAGCAAAAGAAATAATGCGGCTTTAACATATGGCTGATTAAGCAAACCGGTTCACTATTTTTCCTACCCTTTTGTCACCACGTTGAAACCTTTACCGGTAAGGTTTTTTGATTTGTTTTAAAATTTTATTGTTTAAATATGATTTAGGCTTGGGGATTTCGATTGAATTGATTTTGATTTAGGCTTAGGTTTGGGTATGTAATTTTTTGAATGTGAAATTCTTTAAAATAAATCTTGTTTAAGGTTTCAGATATGCTCTTGATTTTTTATTCTCTATTTGTTCTTCACAACGTTCTTTAAAATATATGTTTCCTAAAATTTTAAGTTAATTAGTTTATTTAGTCCAACTCAAGTACGGAATAACTTTTTATTTATTTATTATTGTTATTGTTACAAGGATAGATTTTTTAGCTATTTGAATTTTAGGCTGTACATGAACCACTAGCAAATGCAGAATCAAGGTTTGATTCGTTGTGGTCCAAACCTTCATTTTTCAGATTTAAATTTTCACTAAACTGCTGCATTACTTTTTACAATTCAACCCATATTTTCAATGTTTTCTTAGGCTTCGTTTGCGGTATTTCTTTCATCTTTCTCTGTTGCAATTTAAAATTGCTATGCTTTATTTTTTTTTTTTTTTTTGAGGAATCAGAAATAATGGCTGCAATTATATGGATTATCCTCTTTGAACAAGAGATTGTATGAAATTATTGCTCTTCATAGATTATACAAATATTGTCCAAATATTGTTGCAAACCATACAAATTGGTTTGCATTTGGCCAACTACAAGTTTTGGTATAAATTTAAAAATGACCAGCTCATATAAATTAAATTTTAGGAGTGTCAACTTTCCTAGAAGTTCGTGCCCTCTTATGTTAATAGACTATAATTTACTTTTTAGACTTGAGGTAAATTAATCTTTAATTTCATTAATTTAGTTTATGTTGTCTTAAGTAGCATGGGCTCGATGAGTTCCTTAGAGGAATCCACACATTTTACAAGATTCCACTCAAAGGCATTATTTCAACTTAGCTCTTTGAACAATATTACGTATTATTTGCATTTCCTATTGCATACTAAAGTTAAGGACACTATGCTTTGCTGATGAAATAGACCTCCTCATATGTTCTGAAAATAAAAACACAAGAACATGATTTGATTGTTATAGTTGATTTTATTAGTTTAAATTTTAAAGAGGATTCTCCTTGCTATTACTTTTTGGCTTTTATTATACTTTTATAGCTATTATATTCAGCTGTAGTGACCATGCTTGCTAAATTTGGTACAAATATTTCAAATATGTGATAGAAATTATCATATACAAGTTACTTTCTCCGTTTCTTTTTTACCTTTTACAATTCAATGCACATGTCAAGTCTTAATGATATTGATAATTGCTATATATTGTCTTAGTTCATACTTTGTTAAGAGCATATCCAACTGCTTATTGGAAAAAAAAAAAGCGTTGTCTCACCAAATGGCCATTTGATTTATTTTACATTACTACTTTTACAAGAGTCCTTACATCACATTCTTTATTTTACAATACACCATATTAAAACAATTTTTTTTTTTTACACCTAACACAAGTCATGCGTGTTTAAGTGACAAAAAAAGAATAAAAAAGGATTATGTGTGTTTGAGATGAGAGATTGAGTAAGAGTGAGAATAAAAAAGGGAAAAGAAAGAATGCATAGGCTATACAGTATCATCTAAAAATACACGACACTATAAGAATGTTTAAAATTTGCTACAAGAATGTGAGACCAGTTATGTGAGGCTCCTTTTTCCTATTATTTATTTATTTATTTATTTATTTATGAAAATCCTTACATACTTTGCATTTCACCTAGTTTTAACGGACCAGATGAGCATAGAAGTAATACAATGCTTGAATGGATTATATAAAAGATCTCAGATTTAGTAGTAAGAAGAAGAGTACTAATTTTGAGAAAAACTTAGCATAAAAGAGAAAAATGATGAAGTGTTTGGCTCAGCTGCTGTGACTGTGATTTACTTCTTACAAATTATTATATTACTGTTTGAACCTAACAGAATTTGTATTGCTTTTTTTATTTCTTTGGATTCGTTGGTCAAAATATTTTGGTACCGTTTGATATTGAAATATGCTATCATGATCTATATGTCTTATTAATTTTCTACTTAAAAAGTATCCACCTATGGGTTATAAAATGAGTTAATGGAGTTTCATGATTTCATCCATTAGTATTTTAAAGAAGTTATTTACAGAATATTGTGTATATAAGTGCAAGAGTTCTTAAATCTCACTTACCATTCATCTAATAGTGAATAGACCATTCTGATTTTATTGTGTTTGTAAGCTTTTGGAATTTTGTGTACATAAATTTATTTTATCAGTAGAATAAATACATTGATGCCTCTATGCCAGGATTGAGATTTCCTTGATCTATTGATACATGGGTGAAGAGGGATGTTTGATTGTAAAAGGGGAGAGTTTTTATTTTGTTTTTGATATGATTTGTAGTGTAGTTTCTGATCTGGGTTTAGTTCAGAAACTGAGGCCCCACTTGGCTGATGCCAAAAAATAAAATACATGGATAAAACATATAAATTAATATATGTAAATATAAATGAAGTTCAGAAGCCAAAAATGCTACTCTAAGATAACAAAGGACTGTTTTTATCGCTTTTCAGAACTATACTATAATCTCTGACATGTAACTTTCTGAATTCTGAACTAAATTTTATGGGGTGTGTATGGTTGTGGTGCAGTGGGTATTCTTTGCTTAGGGATCCGTAGTACAACAAAGGACTTACCAATACTTTGGTCATTTAGTTGACTCCTTGCTGTCAGTCTGTACTTGCTGTCATGCTAGCAAAAACAGGAGTTTCAGCCGGTTTTACATATTATTGGATTTGAACCAATGACTCTCGCCGTATGAAAGCGAACTGCTGAGTCAAGTGAGTCAAGCTGAGTCAAATCAGAGAAAAGAGACTCCTATAAGAGAGCCGTTTGGGAAGATGCTATATGGGAAGGATGTCGTCTACAAGAGTGGCGTAGAAGGATATATTTAGTTATTGTTTTGGGATGTTATTCTATTTGGTCAAAGAGAACTTTTAAATCCTCTATTATTGTTGAGATTTGTAGATTGTACATATTTGTTTTACTGTGGTTAAAAAAAGGTTAATTGATGCATTTTCTTAGAGATTATTATTATTGTAGATGTTTAAATGAAGCAAAGCATGAACACTGACTAAACCCTACTGAATTGTTATAGCAATGTTAACTATTGTTTGTCCAATTTTATACAGTCTCTAATTTCAATGTTTTCTCTATGGTACATTTTTCCTTATATGTGGATTAGATATGCCAATTGAAGAGTGGTTAATAGTATGGCTAACATATAGTTTATAGGATTTCCAATTGAAAATCAACATTTTAAAGAAAGTCTAACTATGATGAGAACTATTTTGGTGCTTATTTTTTATAGCTATGATCACACATGTTTCGATTGTGGGTCATCTTTGTTTACGATAGGTTTCGTTCCTCCACAACGCATGTCAGTACCATGTAAAATATTTTTTACATCATTTTACAATTGTGAACAAATTTAAGACTTAACGATATTGAAATTCTTAAGATATCCTATAATGCCAAAGTAGGTATCTTAATTCTTTAATTTTTAGGTGGTAGTTCTAAATAAGTTGACTTCCTATCAAAATGATTGGAAATGGAATTTTATGGTTGTGTTTTTCTCTTTAATTCCTTCATCAAGATAATGTTCAGTTTTATTTTCATTGACCAAGCATATATACTCTATTTTGTGACTTCATTATTCCACTCTAATATGTATGGGAATATTAAATTAAATAGTTAAAATTGTGTCTGGTGTTAAACAAAGTTCAAAAGTGTTTTTACTTTTCATTTGTTTAAACACAACAAGCTTTTCTGGATTTTAGATAATTATAATTGTTAAGCTGGTATATATACAATAAATGAAATTTAGTTTCTAGAGCCTCATCCATTCTAAATACCTTTTTCTTTCCACATGTTTTTGTAAAAGCATAAAGGCAGATAAGACAGACTATGATTTCTACAAAACATATAAAGTGGGTCATTCATTGTAATAGTCACTTAAGCTATTGTGAAAATTTATAAAGGTAACATTTCACTGAAATAGAAGACTTGGAATAGAACTTAGAGACAAAGGTATCAATTGTACTTATACAACATAAAAAAATTATAATAACCTTTACGTTTCTTTAAAAAATTTCTTTTATATTGCAACACATATTGATGACATGCAAAGTTAAGATTTTTAATGACAACAACATAAATATAGCGTATTATATTGCGTGTCTTATATGAAAGACAAAAGCCAAATCTATAAAAGGATTTTTATGGTGAGTATTGTAAAGCTGACCCTAAATCATAAAATGACGCCGCGCATTGTGCGGGTTAAACATTAGTAATAACTAGTAGCTGAAACGTTTGACTTTTGTTGACCGCGTCTTATTGCACCACGTGCTTATATAAATTAGAGACACGTGCAATTAAAACATAAAAAGGTATAATTTTTCATTTGGAAAACCGTTTCAATACTATTTTCCTACTGCTGGTGTACAGTTGTATCATTCCGTTTAGGGGTGTATATGGGTCGGGTTGGGTTGGGTTGAGGGGATTTTTTGACCCAACCCACCATAGTGGGTCAAAAAAAATTCAACCTAACCTAACCCATCACATAAATCCAACCTAACCCAACCCAACCCACATGGGTCGAGTTGAACCCATGGGTTTGATAATTTATTATTATTATTATTATTATTAAATTGAGAAGAAAAAAATATAAATATTAATAGATTAAAAAAACCAAAAAATTAGTATCAATGTAACTCTTTAAAGGCAAACAATACTAATGACTAAATAACAATAGTAATTTACTAGGATTTGTGTGAACTAATTGGCTTTTATATAGGATAGGAAGAGCTGATTATTTTAAAAAATTTATTTATTATATATATATTAAATTAGTATTACTAGAAGGAACCGAAGAAGTGTTGCTCTACAACTGGTTTTTAAAATAAATTATTAAATATATAATATATTTTAAATATATATTAAATATTGGTGGGTTAGGTCAGGTTTGACAGGTTTATAATTTTATGACCCAAACCCAGTCTAACCCGCTATAAAAAAAATTTGTAACCCAATTTAACCTACCAAATCCTAAAAACTGACCCAACCTGACGAGTTGGGTTAAATTTGACAGATCGGTGGATTTTCTGCACACCCCTAATTCCGTTGGGTAGATATTAATTTAACACCGTTCCTTATAAATTTTTGCTTTATATTTTCTTTAGACCCAAAAAAAAAAAAAAAAAAAAAAATTCATTCTTCACCCTCTCTCTTTATACAGCAAACTTTTGGGGTTTGAACGCCATGTTCTGTTTTAGTATTTTGATTCCAGTTACTGAGCCAACAAATGTAGAACGAGACTTTTGCAAAGAGTGCAAGGGTAGAAAGAGGCTTTTACCCTTTACAATGGGTAGTGTTGGAAAAGGGAATACAAAATTTAGAGTTTTTTTTTTTTTTTTTCGAACAATATTTTCATTTAATTGTTATTATTGTATGCATTTGATAGTTTATGATTTTAAATCATCAAATGTAGATTTTTTTTTTTCCAACTTAGGAGATGTGGGTAGTTTTTTTGGGTTGATTATAGAATTTGAGAATTTGGGGATGATGAACTTGTCGGTATTAAATGATTTGGTCGAATGGGCTGTTGGATTAGGATATGGTGCAGGGGTTGGATCAAATTAATAGAGCCGAAATATTTCATATCGGCACCTAAGCCGGTACAGAAACGCCTATAACTTACTGAGTACTGACTGGCTCTTGCTCGCGTTGCCGTCATCATCAACATGTTTTCGTTGTAGTTGTAGTTGTTGCCACGCCACACCATGTTCCTCCTCCACCTTCTTTCTTCTTCGGCTCCCACGTATTATAAAAATGTTTCTTTCTTTTGCTTCTTTTTCAACGTGTCTCTTGGTTTCTATTCAATCTTGCTTTTTAGTTTTTTGTGTGGTGATGTAATCATTAATGTCACTGACAACGCACCAACGTGAGCTTCATTTCAAAATCAAACTTTTTTTTTAAATAAAAAAAATAAATTTCTCTTATCATTTTGTACCGCCCGGCTGGCTGACTCACGCAAAAAAGTTTAGACGCACACAGTTTTCACAACTTTTTGGAACAAATTATATCTCGGTAAAATGCCATCGATAAAGTAAAAATAATAGTTTCATATGTTATCGATGATTAAATATTCATAAGTTTTTGCATCAAAATTACAATTAAAAAATTGTAAAATAATTTGTGATACTAAAACTACTCAACTACATACGAATATATTATAAAATTATGTTTTATATATAAGTAAAAATGCAAATCTGACCCTCTAACTTTCATATTTTTTTATTTCAATTCTCTAACTTTCAATTTTGTCAATTCAATCATCTAACTTTTAATTTTTGTCAATGCAAAACTCCGTTACATGACTGTTAGTGTTTGTAGTTAGAACCATTTTGCACCATTTTTTTTTTAATTCAGAATTTAAAACAAAAAAAATCTAGAAAAACCAAGCACTTCCATTGCCGAAACATCAACGTTGCCAGAACATCATCCTCTCCAGAATCATCATCGTCATCCGAATAATTTTTATCCAACCTCTTCCTCTTTGTCGGAACATCAACCTTCCCACCATCTTCGTCTTCATCCTCCTCATCGATTTCTTCCTCCTCGCCGCCATTCTCCTCTAGCTCAAAATCACTAGCATCTTCCTCATCCTCAGCACGGGCTACTAGCCTAACAAGGTACTCGGTTCCTAGATCCTCCTGTAGATTAGTTCATAAATGTCATAGAAAATTTACACAGAAGATCGAAGTCAGAACATAGGAAATATAAACCAAGAGCTGAACAAAAGGGAAAGACAGAAAACATATATCAGAGCAGAGGTGGATATCAACACAAACCAACCAACATACAAACAGACAACTGAGGAAAATTACATTAAGGTTCTGAAATTTCTTCAACAAACTACCCAGTACAGCGTGTGTGTGGTTTTCTTTTTAATGGGTTCTTTAGAGATGTGAGATTTTAAAGGTCAAAGATTCTTAATCCCTTCAACCAAGTCAATAAAGAAAGGATTGTGTTTCTTCAAGAAGAAAACTTCCAAATCCAACAGCTAAGGGAAAGTTTCATATGAAAATGGAATTGCTTGGTTTTTCCCGATTTTTCTTTTTCTTTTTTTATTTATTTTTATTCTGAATATATATATATAAAAAAAAAAGGTGCAAAATGGTTCTAACGGCAAATACTAACAACTATGTAACAGAGCTTTGCATTGATAAAAATTGAAAGTTAGAGGACTGAATTGATAAAACTGAAAGTTAAATGACTGAAATAAAAAAAATGTGAAAGTTAGAGGGTCAGTTTTGCATTTTTACCTTATATATATATGACATACCACATCAGTACTGTCTTTGCTCATTCTTTTGTTTTTACAAATTCTTTGTCCTTAAAAGTATGTGAATTTTTTTTCATAGTTTTTCTTTCTTTTGTATTTCATATTCTAATTTTATTTAATTTTTTGTTTACTTGATCTTTTTCATTTAGTAATTTAATGTTTCATATTGAAGTTAGGGATTTTTGGAATTGAAATCCTAATGTGCGATTAAAGAAAAATGAAAAAAAAATAATTTAGATCTTCTTTAAAAAATTTATGGAAGTTACATCTGCAAAACATTTATATACATTTTAGGAAAAAAAAAAAAAAAAAACTAAAAACTGGGTGCTCACTTACCGTTGATCACAAAAGAGTAACAATATTGGCTGAAAAGATTTTTTTATTTTTTATTTTTTATGAACGAATTTCATTTCTCTTTGTGGTGTATATTATTGGCCGCTTTTTAGTTCAGACTCATCAAAGTTTGCTAAAAATTAAATTATGTGTCATTTTGGTTTAATTTATTTTTTGGCTTCCTAAAAATAAGATTTAAAAAAAAAAATATTATTAGAACAAAGTGGATGTGAAATTAAAAAAACAAAAAAAGAACAAAGTGGACATATTTAATAGAAAAATTAACACTATATTTTTTAAGATCTTATTTTTATAACTTTTCTGTGCATCGCATGGGTTAGCGACTAGTCTATATATATAATAATATGTGAAGTAGAGAGAAAATCCAATTAGATTTTAATTGGATTCTCAATTTTGCGCCACTTGTCCTAACCAAAACTCAAAAAAAAATTTAATTAGATTATAAATTTGACTTCAATTTTGTGTCATGTATCTTATCTAAATTTTCTAATTTTTGTACCCAAATAAATGATGCATTAACATTTAACACGGAAGCTAATAAAACTACAATTATAATGTTCATTGGCCTAAGCAAAAACATCTTACTTGCACACTTTTATGGAGATTATAAATTGGACTCCAATTTTGTGTTATGGATCTTATCTAAATTTTCTAATTTTTTGCCCAAATAAATGATGCATTAATATTTAACAGGGAAACCAAGAAAACCACAATAATAATACTCATTGGCCTAAGCAAGAATATCTCACCTACACACTTTTACGGGTGATCTCAATAGAGTCTGGAGCTCTTTTAATCCCACAACCAGAACCAAGGAATCCAACGAGAAAGACTATAAAAGTAAAACATTATCTCCTCCTAATTCTATATCATCATCCCATGTCTCCTCCTCTCTCAATCTTTACCAACTAGATCTACACACTGCCCTCTCCTCCTCCTTACGGATTTCTTAGAGCAAGGCTGGGTTCAAACACAATGTTCAATCCCACTCTTCCTTGTTTAACACTCTCATATATTAGAGCTTCATTGGCGCCTCTAAGAAGATTCCAAGCTCAATGATCAGTTCTTATTTTTTAATAGTTTTTAGTGTGTCTTGATTAAGATTTTGTTAATTTGTTAAAAGTGACAAAAATATAATCATATATATTATATTAAGTTGAAGTTCAATTTTAGAATTCAAATTGAATCAAATTAATTTCTAATTGTAATTTAATTTTGTGTTATGTGTCCAATTTGATTTTTAAATGTTGGTGTTAAGTTACTTCCATTCATAATGCTCAATACGGAAACTGAATTTACTAAGATAAACATCTTATCATCACAATTGTTAATATTTCCGTGCGTAAGCACGTACTACATGCTAGTGTATAATAATAGGTGAAATTGAGAGAAACTCAAATTAGTCTTCCAAATTAGAGTTCTAATTTTATGATATGTGTCATAAATTATTTATTGTTAAAGAGTTTTATTTCTTAATTTTAGAATCAAATGTGGGACTATATCATAAATATTCATCTAAGTAAGTTATTAAGTACAAAAACCAAAAAATCTAGAATAAATCAATCGTAAAAGAAAAAAGAAGTGCTTCACAATAATTAAAAAAAATGGACAATTTATATTTTATACCTGATAATATCCTTTAAATTGTTTTTAAAGAGTTAATAAAATATAAATATAACTATCAATAGTATTTAGATTATATATAGGGGAATTAAATTATGCATCTTATTTTATATATATATATATATATATATAGAGAGAGAGAGAGAGAGAGAGAGAGAGAGGGTTACAAGCCCGTATCTATAATAATATGTAGTTTCACGTGAACTCAATAAAATGAAGTCATAATAATAATATGTTTTATCTTGTATTTTGCAAACACAGTGGTTTGAGCAACAGTAAAATCGTTACTTTACTTAATATGGATGCTGAAAAAATTGGAGACTACTGGTAAATCCATGGAATTTGGTTGGTTGCTTCCTGGCCCTCATCATCTTCAGAGCAAAATCAAGCCTCTCTCTAGTAATATGGATCCTTTGCAACAGCACTTGGATAAAGAGATTTGAAAGGTAAGAACTAGACATTAAAATTTTAAAATAATCACATGAACCTTCTCCCTCTTGCATTTTTTTCAACTAAGATAACTTGATATGTCAGGATCTCAACAGGTATCATCTCACAATGCTAGTGAAACAAGATCACAGGCTTCTTGATGCACCAGGTGTAGGATTAGTAAGTAAGACGTTGCAATATAACTCTTAGTTTCTTTTACCCTTTCTTTATCAAAATTTACCATCTATCTTTTATTGCTAATTTGGTTTTTCATTCTGGAATCTGTGCAAGGATGCAGTTGCGGAAGATGGAGAAAATTGGAGCATTGGACTGCTCACAGCTGTACCAGTTCTACTCCATTTTGTGCTTCAGAGGACATTTTTCTAAATCTCACGGACCCAACATGTGCAAATCACCAATACCTCCTTGTCACCACCTGTAATGTCATCATCTCAATTTTGAACCTTGGTTTTGGTTTTGGTTTTTGTGAATAATGGAATCATAGACTTATCACTAGCAAATCTGTGTTCTTAGTCATGACTTGGGTATTAGCAACTTTAGTTATAGTCTTTTCAAAGAATAGAATACTAAGTGAAGACAAAAGGTGGCCATTAATCCTTATCCGCTTGTGGATCTTTTCCTTCACCTTTGATTCTGATTCTCTCTCCATTTACGCTATCACCCGTTTGAAAACCATTGATTTGCCAAGTCCTTTGCCAGAACCTAACATATTTGATTCTGCTACCTTTCCTTTGGCAATACTGCTTTGTTTCAATGCTTTTCCTACTAGTTGTACTAGGAAACACAATGACATAGTAGAACCTTTACGGCAAACAGAAGTTGAAAGTTCCTCTGGTAATGATGATGCATTCTTTAATTGAAATCCACTATGGTCTGATTCATGCAACCATTTTCTTCATTGCAAAGACAGTGGAGTTCCTTACTCAAGATAACGGACTATCAGTGCTCAGCACATCGGTTTACGAGTATGAGCAACTCTAATGGTATTGATTTACAAGAAAACTCTATCAATTAAGCATGCTGGTTCAAGCAATGACAAAATCATAAATTCAATCAACTTGGATGCTGAAAAAATTGGAGACTTCTGCTCATACATTCATGGAGTTTGGCGGCTTCCAGTCCAGGTCCTTCTGGGCTCAATCATCCTCTATTGGAATCTAGGAGGTGCCCCCTCCATGGCTGCATCTTTTGCGATAGTTTTGGTGATGGTATGCAACACACCTTTGGCCAAAATGCAAAAAAAGGAAATCAAAGTGACTTCAGAAACTTCGAAGAGTCTGAGAGTGTTGAAGCTGCATACATGGCAATCCACGTTCTTCATCTAAGGGAAACTAAGACAAACTGGCTGAAATGATACCCCTCCGCTAGCTCAGCAATGGTCTTTCTCTTCTGGGCTTCACCGACTTTTGTTTTTGTTTTCACTTTTGGCGTATACATAGTATTGGACACATCATTGACAGCAGGAACAGTCCCTACTTTAGATACTTTCCGTGTTTTACAAGAAACCATCTACAACCTACCAAAGTTCATTTCAATGGTGGCTCAAACAAAGGCCTGTATTGATCGTATCCTATAGCTCATTGGGGAAGATCATAAGAGGATAAAAAATCATACTTCCATAGCTTCCAACATTGCTGTTGAAATTTACATTGGGGACTATGCTTGGGAAAGTGATGAAAAATACAAAGACCGATTCAGAATTATGGAGAAATATGAGAATATTGAAAGGTGAAAAGGTTGCAGTACGTGGTTTTGTTGGATCAGAAAATTCTAACCTTCTCTCTACTACACTAGGTGATATTCCAAGGATTTCTTGTGAGTAATAGTCTATTATTGTAAAGTGCTTCTGCTTCCACATTGTAAGTCTGATTTTGCATCTTGCTTCCACATTCCCTCCCTCCCCCCACTCCTATCTCTCTCTTCCCATTCTTCTGTAACAGCTATGCATTAGTTAATATAAACACTTTAAGCTATTACTCTGTGTCTGGAACTTCTGTTCAATTTTGTTTGGCATTATGTTGGTTATAAAGTTACAATCTCATATGAGACTGAATCAGTTGTGTCACATGGCTCATAAATGTCAAGGTTCATGAAGTTCTTGTTTCAAATGTGACAAGAGAAGGATGTGCTTATTGGGTAGGTTTCTAACAGACCTACTGGTTGAATATGAATCCAGCAAGTGTGCTGGCAGTAGAATAGGGAAAAAGCTACCTAGTTCATGAATAAGTTGCCTCTCATAATCTCCTAATCTCTCTTTTTCTTGCATTTATATTAAAATCAGTAAGATATTCCAGTTGGAAATGCCATTTTTTCCTCATATGTCATGGAAGAGAGAAGAAAAAAATAGTTAAATAGTCCAGGCAGCCTTTAGCCTGTGTGGGGATCTTACAATTTGATGCTACATGCATTCAGTTATTTTTTTACCTTTTTCACATTCTATTATGTTTCACATTGATATCAAGTTAGACAATCGGATAATACCTGCTATGATCAAACTTATATATAGTTGGGAAGAAAATGTACAGCAATATCACACTGCACATAATCCCTAATGAAAGAGATTATATATATATATATATATATATTTGTTTATTTGTTTATTTATTTATCTAACTATGCTTTTAAACATATATGTTGCACACATTTTTTTCTTTTAATCTTTAAAAATTTCGCATTGCTTACAATTAACACCCTACATCACTAACATGTTGTTCATTGCACCTTTCTGAATGCTTATTCTTAGGTAACCTTTCACAATGCTGCCACAATGGAATGGTTGTGCATTTGGATCAACTTTCTCTTCAACCTCATTGTCTTCCTTGTTTTGATCACCTTGGTGAGCCTGTCAAGGTCAGCTGTTGACCCCAGTAAGTTTACATGTCTCTCTTGTTGTTAATAAAGTAAATTACGAAAATGTGTGCAGAAACTGGCAACTAAATAAAACTCGAAGAATGGAAGAAATTGAACTCTTATGTCTCCCCAAAATTAAAACACTTCAATATGTGTGGAAATTTACACATATCAAGCATGTTTCTACCTACACATTATCTTCAGATTTCTTTTAAATATCAATGCTTAACTAATTCACTTGATGATCTATCTCAGGCTTAGTTGGACTGGCAGCTACTTATAGTTTGAACATAAATGTTCTTCAAGAATTGGTGATGTGGAATTTGTGAAATGATGAGAACAAAATTATACGAATTGAGCTAAAAGGGTCATCAAAGTGCACCAAGTGTACAAAATGGTGAGAACAGAATTCTCCAATTGACTAAAATACCAAGTGCACCAACAGCACTGAAAGGGTCATCCAGGAAATAAACATCCGCATCACTATAGACAGCCCTGGCCAGTTGGATTCTCTGCTTTTGCCCTCCACTTGAGTTCATTCCCCTCTCTCCAACTACACTTAAATTTCCGCCTTACCAAATATTGATATCTCGATTCAAAGCATAAGCTTCCAATACATCATCATAGAATGCCTTGTTCATTTCTTTGCCAAACAAGACATTCTCCCTAATTGTAACTATTTGAAAGAAAAAATTGTTGTTGACAGCTTTGGCTACAATGATTTCATCTTTTTTGAGGCTTTGCAAAAGGCTTGGACCATCAATTATTTTAAAGATTTCGAGCGTGGAGTTGGAGAATTTTTCTTTGGGATTGGATCTCCAGGATCACAGCACTGACACATATATACTACGACATTTGTAAAACGTGGAAATGACATGGGAGAGTAATGGCTTTTCCCCCCTCTCTCTACTGAAAAAGTGGTATTTTACGAACAATTTTCTTGTTTTAGCTCACATTGCTAAACCATATTATAGAGGCAGAATTTAACCATACCAATTAATTTCATGTAAAAAGAAAAGATTTAGCTTCCCCGATCCAAATGGTTGCACACCAAATTTCATGAGACAGTTATAGGTTTTGTTAAATATGCAATTAAATTAACAGTATGTCTTTGGTTATAATATTGCATTACTTGGGCCAATCGTGTTCCTTTCATTTCAACCCAACCCTCCACTGCCATCCCTTGAGATTCATTTTTTATTTTTATTTATTTTTTTCCCATTTTGGCTCCTTCACGTATTTATTTCAATCAAACACTCCCCTGGTAATTAATCAAGCCCTTTTCCCCCCAACTTGAGGTCAATTTTACTTAAATCCTATTATTTTGGTTACTAAGTTAGGGCTAGGCATAAGGCATGATTTAGCGGTTTCTATGTTACATTTATATTTTTATTCAATTGATAAATAAATCATGAAATTAAGTACCCAAAAAAAGATTTAAACAACCAATTGATCAGAAATGTGTTTAATTAACATATTATTAGAGATCTTGCATATTAGAATTAGGGTTTTATGCTTAAATTTGGGGGTTTTCTAATTTAGTTTTTAATCCATTAAATTAATTGCTCAAGAATGTACTTAAGGGTCCCAATTAAATATTTCAAATCCCAATTTGTTCAAAGTTTGACATTTGTGAAGGGATTTAACAAAAGATGGGTTTTACAGCATCATGTTTATTATGAGAAATAC
The DNA here is from genome assembly GCA_023055345.1 of Quercus wislizeni. Taxonomy (NCBI): domain Eukaryota; kingdom Viridiplantae; phylum Streptophyta; class Magnoliopsida; order Fagales; family Fagaceae; genus Quercus; species Quercus wislizeni. Next base: position 37,093,892 of record JALGQJ010000007.1, on the reverse strand, counting down.
GACTTTTCAATCTGGTGAGGGGTTTAACCAAATTGGATGAAATAAATTGTAATTGGGATATCTACTTAGGGTTTATTAACACCAAAGGGACAAAAGCGTCATAGATTTGGAATTAGTCAAAGAATTAAAATTGCTAAGATTAGGATTTAGGTCAATTTGGGGCTTTTGGTGTTTGTAATGCTTTTATGTCAAATTGAAGGTGTTATTATCAAATTAAGATATCTAATTACATATGTGAACGTCTAATTGGGTTATTATTAGTTTAAATTTACCTTAAGTATAGTATAAGGATCTTACTAGTTATTAATGGATAAGATGAATATTTGAAATTTTGGGGTTAATAATATTTCTTATAGTTTGTGTTTGTGTGGGTGTGGAATTATTTGTGCCTTTATTAGAATTATTTGCGCATTAAGGCAGTTGGGACTTCATACACCACTGTCCACTCCCCTCACCTTCTCCATGTTCGTTGATGAAACCATTTGAATGTCCATTTTTAAAAATAAATTTCCATGTTTATTGGATATCCTTAAACTCATTGTCATTGTCTTTACATTTCACTTTTCATTCTTATAACTTCGAGTGATTTTATTTGGGAAACTCATTTGATTGTGTTTATATGAAATTTTGATTATACTCTTTTCCATAAATTAATTTCAAATATCCTACTCATGGGAAAAATACGTGGGCCATGATCTAGTGTATGTGATTGGTGTCAGTTAGGGACACATAAAAATGCACAATTTTGTGCCACAACTTGCCACGTGGTGAGTTGTAAGTGGTGGACGTGTGTCTCCACATGGCCCACCATCACACTTCCACCACTCACAACATGCCATGTGGTGAGTTGTGGGACAAAATTGTACATTTTTATGTATCCATAACATTACTCTGGAGATTAGGATGATGTGGTGGTTGGAATAGTTTTGACTGGTAGTTAAATATTTTTTAGTGCCCTTACATATGGAGGTAGAATTAAGGAAACATAGAATAGCTTCGGTGACATTTGATCCAACTAAAGACCAATAGCTTTGGTAAAATAGGGGTGTCATGCTGTTAGGTCCAGGAGATTTAAGTGGTGCCATATGTTTTAATGCTACCTTCACCTTTACTGCAGTAAACTCACAGGTTAGTTGAGCATTCATATCTAAGCTCACTACATGGGGAATTTGGTCAAGAACCTCTTCAAAACCAGTTGGGTTGCTAGAAGAAAAAAGTGCTGGTAAAACTCCACTACAATAGCTACAATTTGGTCTGGCTGAGAATTCCACCTCCCATTACCTTCAATAGTCATTTGATGTAATTTCAGAATCTCTTTTGTGAAGCTTTATTGTGAAAAAGCCTGGTGTTTTTGTCACCATCTTTCAGCCATTGTATTGCCACCACATTTTAGCTTCTTTATTGTTAGGACATATGTGATGATTGTTAGGGACATATGTGATGTAAATTGGTTGAAAATTGGGTGATCCTTTGACAAAATGCACTTTACTTGTAATTGGGTAGATCTAGGATGTGTTTAGTACTTCAAGAAACAAGTGTTCAAGTTTATTATTGAAGCCATACAAGTCAACAGAATCATTTCTATCGAGGTTTAGTGTAAAAGCTCGATAGAAGCTCGACAGAAGCTGTATCTGTCGATAATTATGAAATTAGAATTTTTAGGTCTGATTTCACGCATATCTATGAGTATTTGTGTAGGGTTTCTTTTCTCACAAACCTAGACATATATAAGGATTATTTTAAAGGTCGTCATAAATGTTGCAATTGAGCATACACGCATATTGTGACAGGAGACATTCTTGCCCTAGTTCATCATATTCTTTGTAAAAGCTACTACATCTTTGCGCCAAGGGTTTTGTAGCCAAGGAGCTTCCTGATCTTCATTGTTGGATGAACTGAAGAACTTTGCAGCCAACATCTTCCTTAAGTTGGTGTGTTAGTCACGTATTGGGATCTGTGCATCATTTGTTAGTCACGTATTGGGAGCTGTACATTGAAAGGAGAGATTGCCACTACATTACAAGTCCAATTAGGTATTGGGGTAAGGGTTCAACTGTAGGTTAGTATTAGGTATTGGGATTCCTTTTACTTGAAACCGCTTGTTTTGATAATAGTGAATTCTAGGGAGTGGTGACTTTAAATTCACCCGGTGGGGTTTTGCTTCGGTGGTTTTCTCCATTCGTAAACAAATCACCTATGTTAAATTTAATTTTCGTTGCATTTACTTTAGTTGGTGAATTGTTTGCGCTACCACGCTATTGCATGTAATTGAATCTAATTAATTCACTTGGATAATTAATTGATTAATTTACCAAAGGGGTCAATACATTTTTAGCTTATCAAGTGGTATTAAAGCGAACACACTCTGATTAGGTTTATTCTTTGCTGTGTGATCCATTGACCCCTATTGTCATGGCTACAAGCGGCATGAAAAGACCTTTATTTCAAATACATCTTGCTTTTCTAATCTCTATTTGATTGAGTGTTTCAGAAAATGTAAGTCTAAAAGTTATTTGAAAGCTATCTTGAAGATTGTTGACAAAGGTCTTAGTGTAACAAGAAAGAAACTAGACTGCCTCAAAATGAAAATAGGCAAAGGAGTTCGTTTGAAAAGGGTGAAAATTAAAGATTTTGTACATAAATGGCAGATGAGAGAGAAAACCATTCTTGCTAATTTTTCAAGCAAGCATGAAGTGTGCTTTATGATGAAGTCTGCATTTAAGGTAATGGACACATGTTTGTGGTACCTTGACAGTGGGTGCTCAAGACACATGACTGGAGACCGTTCTCTATTCAAGGTTTTTGAGTTTAAGAAAGATGGAAATGTCATTTTCAGTGATGGGACCAAATCACAAATAAAAGGGAAGGGAACTATCTCTCTAGCTGGACTGCTAGACATTGTAAATGTGTTGTATGTAGAAGGTTTGAGAGTGAACTTGTTGAGCATAAGTTAGATATGTGATCAAGACTTTATGGTGCGGTTCTCAAAAGGGAAATGCCTTGTGTTGAATGCATCTAGGAAGAAACTCATAAGCGGAGTTCGCATTCTGGAAAATTACTATGGATTGGTACCTAATGCTGATATCGTGTGCAATAGTATTCATTTGCCAAATGAAGACCTATGGCACCAAAGGATGGGACATGCTAGCTACAAACATTTGTCAATTGTATCTAAGCATGAATTAGTATTGGGAATACCAAAGCTCAGCAGGGTTAGTAATGTTGTGTGTGGACCATGTCAGCTTGGAAAACAGACGAAAGCAAAACATCCAGGCACTTAGACATCATTTTTATCTAGACCTTTAGAGCTATTACATCTGGATCTCATGGGTCCAACTAGAATCGAATCTCTTGGAGGAAAGAGATACATCATGGTTGTAGTAGATGATTTCACTAGGTACACTTGGTTCATTCTTCTAAGATTCAAGTCAAATGCTCTTGAGCACATTGAAGTTTTGTGTACAAGATTGCAAAATAAGAAGAACATGAAGATTGATTGAATTCGCAGTGATCATGGTAAAGAATTTGAGAACTCATATTGGAATCTTTTTGCACTAGATCTGGTATATCTAAAGAATTCTCTGCCCCGATTACTCCTCAGCAAAATGGTGTAGTAGAAAGAAAGAACATAGTCATTTAGGAATGTTACATAATAAAGATGTGGCTAGAAATTTATGGGGAGAAGCAGTCAACATCGCATGTCATACGGTTAAATGGGTATATTTTAGACCTAGTACAAAGAAGACTCCCTATGAATTGTGGAAGGGAAGAAAGTCAAATGGGAAGAATTTCAGAATCTTTGGAGGTAATTGTTTCATCCTTACAAATAGAGAGAATGTGGGAAAGTTTAACTCCCGAAGTGATGAAGGAATATTTTTGGAATACTCCTCTACAAGTAGAGCTTATCGAGTGTACAACAAAAGAACCAAGAAGGTGATGGAAACCGTTAATGTTGTTATTGATGAAGCTTCTAATTCTGGTTCTGAGAAAGTGGTGAGGAAATACCTAAGGAAATTCTTCCCTCAGAGCCTAAGGTTGTTCAAGAAGAAGTTGATTAAGAGCTCGTCTCTCCAAGTACTCCAAGTGTTGTAGAAGTCTTAGCAGATATTCCTACACCACCTGAGTTTGAATCTCATGAAGAGAAAGGACCTTCCTCAAGGATTAAGTTGAATCACCCTCCTGAAGTTATTGTGAGAAATATGAATGAACTTATACTAAGAAAGTGTATAGTTAATAAATGTGTTGCTAACTTTGTGCCTTATTCTTGCTATTCGTCGCAAGTTGAACCCACCAAGGTGGAGGATGCTCTCTAGGATGAAAGCTAGGTTGAGGCCATGCATGAAGAACTGCTCAAGTTTCAAAGGAATGATGTCTGGACCTTAGTACCTAGCCCAGAAGGAGAGCACATCATTGGCATAAAGTGGATATTCCACAATAAAACTGATGAGGAGGGAAATGTGATTTGCAACAAAGCTCATTTGGTGGCCCAAGGATACTCTCAAGTGGAAGGAGTAGATTTTGATTAAACATTTGCTCCTGTAGCTCGCATGGAATCCATTAGGGTTCTCTTAGCCCTGGCTTGTCACTTGAAGTTCAAGCTTTACCAAATGGATGTGAAGACTACATTCTTGAATGGGTTCCTTAAAGAAGATATCTATGTTGCTCAGCCTAAAGGATTCGTTGATCCACACTTTTCGGATCATGTGTTATACCTCAAAAAGGCTCTCTATGGGCTAAAGCAAGCACCCAGAGCTTGGTATGACTGGCTTATACAATACCTAGTCTTACATGGTTTCACAGGAGAACAAGCTGATCAAACTCTTTTTATCAAAAGGGAGAATGGTGAGCTGATAGTTGCTCAAGTCTATGTTGGTGATATCATCTTCGGGTCTACAAAGGATGAACTTGCTCATGAATTTTTGAATCTTATGCAGGTCAAGTTCGAGATGAGCATGATTGGAGAGTTGAATCACTTCCTTGGATTGCAGATTCGTTAGCAAGAGTCAAGTATATTCATATCTCAATCTAATATATGCTAAAAATCTTGTGAAAAAGTTTGGTTTGGAATCTGCTAGTCCTGTTAGAACCTCCATGAGCCCTAATGTTAAACTCATTATTGACTTGTTAGGCAAAAATGTTGATTCTTCTTTATATAGAAACATGATAGGTAGTCTCCTTTACCTTACTGCTAGTAGACCTAACATTAGTTACAGTGTAGGAGTGTGTGCCAGATATTAGGCAAACCCTAAAGAGTCTTATATGATTACTTTAAAAAGAATCATAAAATATGTCAAAGCCACTGCCGATTCCGGAGTGTGGTATAGCAAGGACACAAATGATGGATTAACTGGGTATTCTGATGTAGACTGAGCTGGGAATGCTAATGATAGAAAAAGTACTTCGGGGGGTTGTTTTTATGTGGGTAATAATCTTGTCTCTTGAATGAGTAAGAAGCAGAATTCCATCTCATTATTCACTGTTAAGGCTGAATACATCGCTGTCGGTAGTTGTTGCACCCAACTTCTGTGGATGCAAAAACTCCTCCTTATTTTTATGGTATTCGTCAAGAACATCTTACCATTTATTGTGACAATATCAGTGCCATTAACATCTCTAAAAATCCTGTTCAACATTCTCGAACAAAACATATAGAGATATGACACCACTTCATTTGGGAGCTTGTCGAAGATGGCACACTCACTAATGATCAGAAGGCTAATTTGTTTACTAAGCCTCTCCATGGAGTGATCTTTCCTCTTTCTCCTCCTTTCTCATGCATTTGTATTTAGTTTTATGCTTTATTTTGTTTAACATGTTTTTGTTTGTTTGTTTTCAATTTTGCTTTATTTTGTTTTTCATAAAAAAAAAAAAAAAACCAGAATAATACAAAAACAGTGTGTGCTTGTGTATATTGGTACTTGTGTAGCTTGGATGGCCATTGAAACAAAGTTTTCTAAACTTTGTATCTTTTGTAGCTTAGATGAGCATCTCAATGCACAGCTAAGCAAGTGAGCTTTGTGGCTCATGTTTGCGACGAGTACGATTAAGTAATCTCTTATACTTAACACTCATATCACTCTTTTTGATGGGAAGGACTAAAAAATCCTAAGAGAAAGGCATAAATAACCATTTCACCACTAAAGCCCGCCAATCATGTATAAAATCTGTGTGCTTTGGCATAGCAAAATTATGATGTTTTTGGCTTAACATAATTGGGTATTTCTTTACTCTCTTATATGCCTATGCATGATATGTTCAAAAAGAAAAATATTTAAAGAAAAACAGAAGCAAAAAGAATCAAAATATTTTTTAATATGGTTGCAAGCGTGTTTCTAGGAGATGTGGGAGTTATAGGATGTACCTCGAAGGTGATAGTCCCTATCAAGCAATTATGATTGTGTATGAGTGTATTTGATTTTCTCATATCTCAAATCGTCATAATGTGAGATACTTATGCACTCTTGCTACGTTTTCACACACAACACGCAAATTTTTTGCTACTTTTGATACATGTGTAGGTACAATGTGATTTGACCATCACAAGGAATACATGTGTTAATATATGCTCACTAAATTGTCTTAACTTGTTTTTGAAATATAAAATTTGGTTAGACTTGTTTAGTGTGTGTTTGTGTTTGGATCTATGAGTGCTTTGCATATATGTTGAGAGATGTTTTGAGAGCTTAATATGTTGATTGGACCTATGTTTGAGTAGCTTGTTTGTTGAATTCATCTCTATGTGTTTTTCCCTTATTTGAAAAACACATTTTTTTCAAGCTCGACAGCTTCTCGACAGATCCTTGATAGATTATCTTCTACCGAGCCCCTCTTTCTTCTTTTCTTAACAGATCTTATCAGAATCTTGATCCATCAAGACTTTTGGGTTTCTTCTCGATAGATTCTCGACAGCTTCTTTGATCCATCGAGAAACTTTCTGTCTGGTCCATAGATTCTTGATAGCTTCTCAATCCATCGAGGAATTTTTGCCGTCGACAGATCCTCGACAGATTTACTTCTGTTGAGATTTAGTGCTTGATAGATCTCGATAGCTCCTCGATCCATTGAGCTGCAATTTCTATTTATATGCTGAGCGTGAAATCAGATTCATATTTCACTTCTCTCTCTCGATAGATTTTCTCCTCTCTCACCCCAAACACTTCTCCTTTACTCAAATCTCTCTACCCACTTCATTTTTGGTCTATATCAAGCCCAGATTACTTGGTATGTGTTCTAAATCCCTTCATTTTCATGCATTCATGCATTTTAGACCTAGGTTTTGGGGTTTTTGAAAATTTTTGGGTTTTTGAGATTTTTGTGAGATTTTTGGGTTGGGTTATGTTGATTTGATTCTATATGCCCATGCATTGCATATTCCTTGCATTTTAACAATGTTTCATGCATTTAGATGTGTGATTGATTATTGTGAAATGTGTGCTGATAGGTTTGGATTGGGTTTTTACCTATGATGCAATTTAAATTTTGCACGTCACATGTTCATGCATATTTCATGCATACATTATTTCTTTTCCTTTCTTCTCTTTATCTTGTTGTGATTGTGTTTTTCTCTTTCTCTCTCTCTCTTGGATAGACTGTGCTATGGCACCTAGGCGCAAATCTACTTTAGGCTGGAATCCTTTTCAAGGTTCCGGTTCTTCTTCCTCTTCTGATCCTATCCCCCTTCTTCATATTTGGTTTCGTGATGGGAAGGCCCAATAGGACTTCCTGGAGAACTTTCAGAAACATGGCGTCATGTCGTTTTGTTGGATTTTTCTGACACTCCTCTCCCCTCTGTCATTCGGACTAAAGGCTGGGATTCTCTTATGGAGAAACCTTTGAGGTGTCCCATCATATTTATACAGGAGTTTTACTCTAATATACACGGTATTGATACCTTTGTACCTTGGTTTGCTACGACATTTCGAGGTACACGTATCGTAGTTACCTCGGATCTTATATCCGAGGTACTACATGTCTCGAGGGTATCACATACTGATTACCCCAGTTGTGAGCATCTTTGAATTGTGTACAGAGACAAGCTTCTATCTCACTTCTGTGAGATGCCTTCCATGTGTGGTAAGAAGCAAAACACCCCATGCTCGAGCTTTGCAAAAGGTCCAAGATTTCTTAACATGGTGATGACATTCACTCTTATTCCATTGTCTCACTATAACTCTATCACAGAGTCTTGTGCTTGATTTCTTTTGTCTCTCTTAGAGGATCTTTCTATAGACTTCCTTACTTACTTCATCACTTTTATCATTGATGTCTATTAGGATATGTCGACTCGTGATAAGCTCATATTTCCTTTGGATATCACACGAATCCTTCACCATTTTCATCCCCATTCCTTATTCTCCTTACTACATCACCATGGGTGCCATAGATGCCGGTTCTGTTCGATGGAGCGAGGCCAAGCTTCGACCAAAGCGGCCACGTGTGGAGACTATTGGTCCTGTAGCTTCTGCTGTTCCTTCCACCTCTGCTCATTCTTCCTTGGATAGTTATGTGACCTTCGAGGCTATCATGGCGTAGCTTCAACACATGGATGCTCGCCTTGACACTTTTTCTGACGAGTTGTGTTAGGTGAAAACCCGTGTCAGTCATATAGCGCAACGATAGGCTTGCCTTGGTGGTTTTGCTGCTTCTCCTTCTCCTTCTCTAGAGGCTTTTGAGGATGATGATGGTGATGATGGTGATGGTGATGATGAGGATGATGCTAGCTCTTCCAATGATGATGAGATGACGACCTCTCAGTGACTTGCCCTTGGTCATTCGTGACAAAAAGGGGGAGTAGTTTTGGGTTGAGAGTAGTCTTGTACTTAGGGGGAGAGTTAGTATAGGACATTTTTTTGTTAGGGGGAGTGTCTATACTTTTTGAGGGATGTAGTGAGCTTTACATGTATTTTTCTTTCTTTTACTTTAGCCTCATGTATACTAGTCTTGTGACCATTCATTTATTGACATACATTGTACTTGTCTTTCGATATATATGATGATGTATGTTGTTCTTCACCTACCCTTCCATGTGTTGTTTCTTTCTCTCTTTATACACTTGTTTCTTTATGTATGCAATCTTTATTTTTGTTTCACACAAAGATGCCTTGATGAATTTTGTTTAAAGTGTTTCAGAAAGACAGGTTGTGAAAATCTATCATGCCATGAACTCTCTTTTTGCAAATTTTTTCAAGAGTTTATGTTAGGGTTAGATTTATTTTGTATTCCAACGGGTGGTTATGAATCTAGTGATTTAAGACTTTTCTCATGATTCATTTGTTTGTTGTGGTTTTGTCACGGATTGTCAAAGGGGGAGATTGTTAGGACATATGTGATGATTGTTAGGGACATGTGATGTAAATTGGCCGATTCTTTGACAAAACACACTTTACTTGTAATTGGGTAGATCTAGGATGGGTTTAGTACTTCAAGAAACAAGTGTTCAAGTTTAGTATTGAAGCCATGCAAGTCTGACCACGAAACAAGTGAAGAAGTGTTGTTCATTAAAGCTCAACAGATGTCTCGATAGAATCCTTTCTATCAAGGTTAAATGTTGATGCTCGACAGAAGCTTGACAAAAGCTGTATCTGTCAAGAATTACAAAATTAGAATTTTCAGATCTAATTTCACGCATATCCATGAGTATTTGTGTAGGGTTTCTTTTCTCACAACCTTAGACATATATAAGGATTATTTTAAGGGCGGTCATAGATGTTGCAATTGAGCATAAGTGCATATTGTTACCAGAGACATTCTTACCCTAGTTCATCATAATCTTTGTAGAAGCTACTACGTCTTTAAGCCATGGGTTTTGTAACCAAGGAGCTTCCTGATCTTCATTTTTAGATGAACTGAAGAACTTTGCAGCCAACATCTTCCTCAAGTTGGTGTGTTAGTCACGTATTAGGATTTGTGCATCATTGGTTAGTCACGTATTGGGAGCCATGCATTGAAAGAAGAGATTGTTGCTATGTCACAAATCCAATTGGGTATTGGGGTAAGGGTTCAACTTGGTATTAGGTACTGAGATTCCTTTTATTTGTAATTGCTTGTTTTGATAATAGTGGATTCTCGGGAGTGGTGACCTTAAATTCACTCGGTGGGGTTTTGCCTCAGTGGTTTTCCCCATTCGTAAAAAAATCACCTGTGTCAAATTTAATTTTCGCTGCATTTACTTTAGTTGGTGATTTGTTTGTGCTACCACGCTATTGCATGTAATTGAATCTAATTAATTCACTTGGATAGTTAATTGATTAATTTACCAAAGGGGTCAATACATTTTTTGCCTATCTTTGGTAAAATAAAGGCGACATACTGTTAGGTCTAGGAGTTTTGAGTGGTGCCATCTTTTTTAATGCTACCTCCATCTTTATTGCTGTAAACTCATAGGTTAGTTGAGCATTCATGTCCGAGCTCACTACATGGGGAATTTGGTCAAGAACCTCTTCAAAACTAGTCAGGTTGCTAGAGGAAAAAAGATGCTAGTAAAACTCCACTGCAATAGCTACAATTTAGTCTGGCTAAGAATTCCACCTCCCATTACCTTTAAATAGTCCTTTGATGTAATTTCAGAGTCTCTTTTGTGAAGCTTTACTGTGAAAAAGCCTAGTGTTTTTGTCACCATCCTTCAGCCATTGTATTGCCACCACATTTTAGCTTCTTTATCTAATAGAAAATTGATCTCTTTCTCTAGTTGTCTTATCCGGTGTACACTTCCCTCATTTATTGCTACATGTTCAGCCTTTGCCAGAAGCTTCCTTTTCTTTTCCAATTCACGCCTGACATTACCAAAATTGTTTTTACTCCACTTAGTAAGTTCTTTTCCACACTTGTCAACTTTCTTTATAACTTTGACATCTTCGGCCTTATTATTTCTTGTCTTCCAAATTGCTTCAATAGTGTTTTCACAACCTTTTCTTTGTCATTCACATTTGTTCAAACCGAAAAGGCCTTTGCTGTCTACATTCCATGATCTCAGAGATGATCCAAAGAGGCTTGTGATCCGAATTTGTAGTATCAAGATGCTATATTTTTGTTTCCAGGAATTTTGCAAACCAATCGTTTATAGCCACTACTCTATCTAATCTCTAACACCATGTAATCAGTGTAGTGTTTATGCTAGGTAAAGAGAGATCCTACAAACCCCATATCCATAAAGCTACATTCATCTAACACATCTCTAAATGGTTGCATTTGAGTGTGTGGCCGAATCCTTCCTCCCTTCTTTTCGGATTGCTTACTGATTTCATTGAAGTCACCTACACAAATCCAAGATGCAGTCCCTCTAGCTTTCAAACTGCGTAATCTTGCCCACAACTCATGCCTTTTTTTGCGTGTTTGGTTCACCATAAAAGCCTATGAATCTCCATTCATCCTTTGTATTTTGTTGATCACGGTATCGATATGATTTTTTGAATAAGTCTCAATTTTAGGGTCAAAATCATCTTTCCAGAATAACACCTATCCCCCCGCCTTATTTCTCCTCAGGACAATAGATTTATTCTTCCACTTGATTTGATCCTGAAATTTTGTTAGCCTAGCTTCATATGTCCATGTCTTTGCTATAAATAGAATAGAAGGATCTTGTACCTGCATTATCTTTGCAAACTGATCTTCTGTACTTGGCTTCCTAAGCCCACGACAGTTCCAACATATTAGACTTATGGCTTCTATTAGGGTTGGAAACCAGCCTCCGCCAATATCATTTTATTTTCTTTATCATTCCAAGAAACCATTATCTTTTTACATGGTAACTCAGAGTGATCTCCCTCATTGGTGCTTCTTTTTGTCCCACTGTATCCTCCATAATATCATCCACCTCTCTATGCTCTCTTGGAATTCTATTCCACTTAGATCCATGGCACGTGATAGGCCCCTTGAATTTTTTGGAAATATCAGATAAAGCTGCTAGAGCTTGTTGAGCCAAAGTGAACCTATGCTAAATACGTGAGGGAGAGGTATTTTTGGAGTTGTAGACACCTCATTTTGTATTAGTTAATAAATTTTGGTCCCTGGCCCCAATGAAGAGCTTGACATAAGTCAACCAAGGGTAATTAAAGAGTTCACAATAGTGTTGAGGTAATCACAAATCAAAAGTGCTTAAATCACTCTGAAATCAATATTGAAAAATGACATTTGCTCACTTTTTTGACCATAACTTTTAATCCACAAATAATTTTTGAGTGAAGGTTGTTTCATTGGAAATTAGACATCCTGGGCTTCAACTTGAATATAAAGTTTGCCTAATTTGGATTTATATTGAGTAAGTTATGACTATTTGAAGTTGGGCCATCAAAGTTGCTAGGAATTGGGGTATGCTATGCATGAATCAAGTGTGTGTGCGCACACTTGAAAGATGTGTATGCACACTCATTTTCTGGGTAGTGAAACTTCATTTCTAAGGGCCTAAAAAATTATTCTTTTATGTGGGCAGGCCCCGAAAACCCTAATTTTAATTTATAAATACTCACCTTATGTCTTCAATCAAAACCCTAGCTAGAGAAAGTTATTTTTTGGCCTCCAGTTGCTCTAAAACCCTAGTTTTCTTTTCTAAAACTGGGGCACAACACCTTTGCATGTTTTCCACAAGTAAAAAACCTCTCTTTAGTTAGTTCTAAGGCAGAAAGTTTGTATTCTAAATTGTTTTCTAAAACCTTTTCAAAACCTTTTGTTCTTGAGTTATGATTACTAACAATTATTGTATTCTTCAATTATCTTTGTCCTCTCAATCTAATCTTTGTGTTGTAGGCACTGAGAGATCAGTTAAAAAATCTCAAATTTGTGATTCTAAAACAAGGTGAGTCTCGTTTCCATGATTTCCCACTTTGCTACATAGGATTCACATGATTCTTTGTTTAATACTGTTTTAAGTGTTCTTACTTATTTTAGTTGATTTTATATCTTTTTTGTTTGTCAATCTGATCATGGCTTAGTTATATTTTGTTTTTGTTCTCTTTTGTTTCTTTAGTTCATTCTTACACGATTCCTCTTAAGTTTGACATGTTTATTGAGTTAATGTTAGTTTGGTATAATTGTTTGATTTGTTTCATGGTTATTTGTTCATGAAAATGTTGTGTTATTTGGTTTATGCTAGTTTAGTTTTTTAGGGTTTCAACATGTTTATTTGATCTCACATGCTATATCTTTGTTTGATTAAATCTATAAGAATCTATAAAAATGTGATTTTTCGCTTCTGTGCTAAAGGATGCCTACGCATCATTAAGTATGTGTGCATAGTTGACCATGAGTATGCATAGTTGAGTATGTATACGCACCCCGAACTTAGATTTGACAAAAATCTTGTTTTTTATTTTTTTATTTTAATAATTTTTCACATGTTATTCGATTTCGTTTGACTTTATTTAGGTTATTTATTTATGTTTGATTATTTTCCATGTTTGTTTGAGTCTTTTTGCCATGTTTGGTTTATGTGATATTTTTTCCTTGTGTGTTTTATTTAATTGTCAACTTTCCATGTTTAATTTATTTATTTTTTATTGTATTTTATTTGTTTCATTTTATATTGTGATGTGATATTAAACATGTTGTTTGTGTTATTTTATTTAAGTGCATGATGTATGTTTAGGTTAAGGATTAGGACTCTATTAATAACTTCATCTAAATATGGTCTAGCAACACATAATTGAGGCTGACCCACAAGTCGGGTAGTCTTAGCTGCCTAACACCTTCCCAAGCCGTACTCAAACTCCGAACCTATAATATGGTATGTAGACCTATGCATGTAAGTGATTGGCCCAAAAGGCCTAACATGGTTCCTAAACCTAATTTCGGTGGTGACTCCATTTTTCACCCTTCACCACAGTCCATTCCAAGGCTGAGGTGTACTCCTTTACACCTACAAGATTGCAACAAATTAAATTCATTTTCCTAAAAAGACTCCAGAAGTTTTTCTTCACCAGCTGGACTTTTATTTTCCTACGTCTTATTTTCTAGAGAATCAAATTCCATTAAATCTCAATCAATCTCCTCCAATTGCTTGGAAAACAAATCTCCATGGATTAGTTGACTCTTAGAGACAGCATTTGAAGCACCATTATCACAATGAGATTCTTGACTCGTAATATCTGTTATTGATTGATTCCCTTCCTTAACTATTTCCCCTAATATCAAGTAGCAATTTGAAAAACTTACCATGTTTGTCCCCTGCCAGAGATTGTTGATCTGAATCAATTTGGAAACCACTGTTGCAGGCACCGTAGGTGGCGGTTGTTTGGAGTCATTGGAAGGTTTGGACAGCGAACATTCCTTCTTTTGTCCAGCGTAAAAACCAGGAACTCTAATAACATTCTTCTGTGCGGCTGAAAAGGGCTTTGCATGTAGCCATGACCTAAATTGCAGAGACTTAATAGGGAGAGTACCTGCGCTATTGATCCAAACTTCATAGTCTTTGTCATCATGTGTAAGATGACCACACCAATAGCATAGGTTTGGGAGGTGCTCATATTTGAAAGCTACCCAATGTTCCTCTCGGTCCTCCAGAGTTAGAAGTCTACCATGATATAAGGATTGCGAGATATCAATGGTAACTCTAACTAGTAAAAAACCACCCCTACATCTTCAAAAGTCTCTAATTGGCCAACTATAGCTCCAAGAGAGCTACAAATCTGCTCAGCCATTGCTCTATTCATGAAACGAATTGGGATGTCGTGTACTTGAACCCAAAAATTCACTTTGTTAAAATTCATGTTTCATATAGCTATATCCTTATCATGGTGTTGTAAAACCATAGATGTTTATCAAAGCTCCAAGGTTCATTTGATAGGATCTTGTCAACATCGAGTTTATTATCAAAAGTAAAAAAAGATGTGTGGTCTCCAAGGTTTGTTATTTTGAAGCCATTTCTAGATCTTCAGAGGAGCTGAAATTTGTTTGCTATGGCTTCAAAATTGAGTGCATGCTTTGTCAAGAATTTTACTGCTAAACTAAATTTTGGCATTACTTGTTCTTCCTTTATATATAAATCGGGTCCTTCCCTCTCTGAAAGAGAAAGGTCCCTCCATGATTTTGTTAGCTCTTCCATGGTAGAAAGAGTCCACGGCCTAAAGTGTTTCCTAGAAAACCCAAGAAGGAAAAACCCCACAATCTCTCAAGGTAATAGTGTCACCTCAAGAGAACTAAACAAACCACCTTCAACGAGGGGGCGGCAGTTCTACAACCTAGGTTGGAGCCCCAACTTTCGCTAGCACAGAGAAACTTTCCACTTGAAATAGATAGAGCCTATCAATAAAGGAAACACAATTGGGGTTGTTGAATTATGTTTAAGTTGATCATTTTTTCAATTATTTGACCCAACTTGATCTACCAAATATATGTTTTTATTTATTTTTTATTTGTATAATTCAATAGATACAATGGGGGAGGCTGTGGCAGTGCC
Organism: Quercus wislizeni; assembly: GCA_023055345.1. Taxonomy (NCBI): domain Eukaryota; kingdom Viridiplantae; phylum Streptophyta; class Magnoliopsida; order Fagales; family Fagaceae; genus Quercus; species Quercus wislizeni. The sequence continues at coordinate 37,078,504 of JALGQJ010000007.1, read as the reverse complement.
AACACCATGTTATGGTTAGGTGTTCAAATGAACATGCTAACCTTCAAATATATATATTTGAAATATTTTTTTATCTACCATAAATAAAAAATGAACACCCTAAAATATAGTTACTAAGACCAATAAATGTAAACACATTTACAGAAACCAACATGTTGAGTAACAACAAAAATAATAACGTGGACAACAAAAATGGAACAAAAAAAATATTTCAGTTGAGTTAAATTGTTAATAGAGTAATGCTATAGACACAATAAAAGTTATAATATTAAGAAATATTCTTTTTAATAGAGTAATATTGCAGTAACAAAAATTAAAGTTGAGTTGAATTGAATTTTGATAGAAAGAAATTGTAAAACTTCATGTATATGTGTGTTGTAGGGACATGGGGTCGGTGATCGGTATTGGCCCACTCCTGTTAGGATAGGCCTAGCCCAATAGCCATAATATACGAACATAGGATTAGTGCTCAGAGGTGGCCTGATATTAGTAGACTGGGCTTGGCCCAATGTCAACAAGCAAGCCAGGGATGATTGAAGAATAACCGGTCAATATTCAGATTGGTCCCCGAATACTGTTAGTGCCTTGGGGAAAGTCGTTGCCGAATGCTATTTGGCGTCAGGTGCAAGTTTCAAGAGAATCCTCAGAATAGACCAATTTATTAGGGATTCTAGGTAGAAGTGGAGGCCACATGGGAATGGATAGAAAGGTAATCATTTGGGTCCTCACTAAGGGGAGACTATTGATAGGCCACAAACTGAATGACCCCTTGTGATAGAAATTAATTAATTAATTAGCCAAGTTATTAATTAATCAATTTATTATGCAAATACGTGGTAGCACAAACAAATCACCAATAAACTAAAATTGCAGCGGAAAATAAATGACACGGTGATTTGTTTACGAATGGGGAAAAACCTAATGGCAAAAAACCCCATCGGGTGATTTTCAGGTCACCACTCCCGAAACTCCATTATTATCAAAACAAGCGGTTACAAGCAAGGAATCCCAAGTACCTTACCAACCTACAGTTGAACCTTTACCCCAATACCCAATCGGACTTGTTCTGTAGTGACAGTTCCCCTTTCTGATGCATGGCTCCCAAGTACGTGACTAACCAATTGTGCAGATCCCAGTACGCGACTTCAATCACCAATTTGAAAAGATTGTTGGCTGCAAAGTTCTTCAATTCATCCACATGATGAAGATCAGGAAGATGCTTGGTCACAAAACCCTAAGGTGTAAATACACAACAACTTCTCCAAGAAAGAGATGAACTAGGTCAAGAACTTTGTCTCCGGTCAGAATTTGCTTGAATAGAGTTTACTCAATGCTTGTGCAACTTGTGTACCGTTTTACAACTCTTAAAACAATCATTTTATATGTCTAGGGTTAGGAGAAAAGAAAGCCCATAGACAGATTCACGAATCCCAAGAAAATCAGAGTTGAAATCTGAAATTCTTAAACCTCGACAGATAGGAGGTGTCGAGCAGGTATCGACTAGCTGTCGAGCTTTAATGATTTTGCACTCCTTGCTTGATTTTTTGAACAGACTTGAAGGCTTCAACACTAGATCTTGAAACGTGGTTTCTTGAAGTAGTTAAACACATCCTAAGTCTACCCAAATACAAGTAGAGTGCGTTTTGTTAAAGGATAAGCTAGTTACATAAAATCACGACATATGTTCTATAACATGAGAAACACATATGTCCTAACAACTATAATAAGGAAGAGAGGATGAATAGGATGGGGGTTGGTAAACACGAAGGGGTGAGAAACAAGGGCGAAGCGGAGAGGAAAGGAACCAAGGAAGGATAAGGATTAAGCGTGAGAGGTGCAAGGGTTATAAGATTGGGCTGTCAAGGTAGCGTTTGAAACTAACCCTAGTAGGAGTATAGGGAAACCCACCATAAAATAAATTGGGAGCCCAAATCCTTGCACAGGAAGTACCACTGGGTTTGGGTACCATAATTGGCACCGTATGTGGGAATCCTACTCAACAGAAGACTTCGAGCTAGCCTGATATCGTCCAAGATAGAAGGTCCACATGTAGAAGAAGGATCGGTTGGCCTTGGAGGCAATCATTTAAGGGCCTCGTCTCAAGGCTAAAGGAGGTTAGAGAGGGAGCGTAGAAAAGAGTAGCAATGCATGCAGGATAGGCATCTGACTAGACTTGATTCGGATGAAGGATCTTCACAAAGGGAACAAACAGTATCTTACATTCCCGAGCAATCATACCACAGTGAGTGAGACTAGGAGCTGGAAAACCTATGGAAGCAGGTCAAAGAGCTGGAGATAAAGATTAAAGGCCAGTGTTGTAGGAGAGACCGTGAGGGGTTGTTTGACAATCCTGACTACACTAGGGGTGGCATAGTGAGATCATCTCATTGGAATGGTTTGCGTCAGTCAAGGGATAGATCCCATGAAGCTATGGGATGTCGTCATGATTCTTCACACAGGGATAGACACGGGCATCCCAATGTAGCTTTGGATACCATGAGACGAGTGCTTTGGAGAGCTACCCGATCACCATTTTCAGATGAGATAGAGTGTACAGAAATGTCGAGGCATTTCAATCGCCTACTATTCATCTGCTATGATGGCAAAACTGACTAGATAGAACATGTGTCAGCCACTATATCCAGATAATGTCTCTATACTCTCGGTACGATGGGTTGATGTGTAAAGTGTTCCCGTCCAGCCTTGGGCCCACGGCAATGAGGTGGTTCTATGGTTTGAGGAAAGGGTCCATACATAGCTTCGGGGAATTGATTCAAGCATTTGGGGCGCAATTTATCACTTGTAGTAGAGTCCCTTTAACCGATTGACATACTATTATCCATGAGGATGGGAAGTGGAGAGACTCTCTAGTCGTATGTAAATAGGTACTGGGAGTTGTATAACGAAATAGAAGGAGGGAATGAATAGGTTACAGCAAGTACGTTTAGGCTTAGGTTGCCTCCAGAGTCGGAATTGAGGGACTCTTTATCCATGCGTACTCCCAAGAACATGCACTAGTTAATGAGGAGAATTGAGGAACATCAAAGGTTGGAGGATGATAGGCTGCAGGGTAAGGGCAAAGCTACAGCTTCCTCCCAATACAATAGAGATTCTTGGCCTAAAAGATTTCAACAGAGAACCAGAAGGGAACCAAGGGTGTTGAGTGTGAATGTGGCACCACGGCTTGAGGGTGTGAATGTGGCCTTCAAGGAACTCATCTACAAGATCTTGAGTGCATTAAGAATGAGTTATATTTCCGATGGCTGGGGAAGATAAGCGGGGACCTTGCTAGAAGGAATCAAAGCCAGTATTGCATGTATCATAGGGAGAAGGGCCATACTATCGTGCCTGTGTGCTAAACGATCATCTAGAGCAACTTGTGAAGGTAAGGCATTTGAAAGAGTTTGTTGTAGGACAAGGAGGTGGAAACGTAGGATAGGGATTGGGAAGCCAGGGTAATACACTTCCATTGCCCTTGGGAATCATTGAGGTTATCCATGCAGCCTCCATTGGTATGAATGTCAGCTGTTAGAGGGGCATATTGAGTATGGAAAACCCGCTTGGATCGGAGGCGATAGACTAACCCGAGAAGAGGCTCAAGCTAAATAGAGATCCAATCACTTTTGATGAAGATGATCTGGAGGGAACGTCACAGCCGCATGACTATGTTTTGGTTGTGACTTTGCGGATTGGAGGATTCCTGGTGAAGAAAGTGATGATAGATCAAGGGAGCGGGGTTGAAAAGATGTATTTTGATTTGTACAAGGGATTAGGATTGATACTGGAGGATCTGAGCAAGTATGACACACCCTTAGTAGGGTTTGATGGGAAGATAGTGGTACTCGAGGGGCAGATAAAGCTCCTAGTTGTGACCGAGGGAAAGGAGGTTATGGTAAATTTCATAGTAGTTAATACCTTTTCACCATACACAGCGATATCGGGTTGGCCTTAGATTCATGTTATAGTGGCAGTACCATCCATGTTGCATTAGAAGGTCAAATTCCCTACTGAAGATGGAGTTGCCATGGTCTGAGCTGATCAAAAGGTGGCGCAGCAATGCTTAGTGGCCGCAATTAATCATGAGATTAAATAGATGGAGCAAGTTGAAGCAAAACAATTACAGCAATTACAGTGCCCCGAGGGCCTAACAGGGGCTGACAGTGCTGAGGAGTTGGTTCAAATATGAATCTTGCCTTACACTGACAAGTATTTTCAAATAGGGAAGAGCTTGCAAGTAGAAGATCGAGTGGAAGTTCTCCTGTCGCCGGTACGGAACTTTGATGTATTTGCATGGAGCCTGTACAGAGTACCTGAGGTGGATCTAGATTTTATCACACATAAGCTGAATGTAGACCCTTTAGTGCCACCAAAAAAGCTGAAGCCTAAGAGATCAGCAAAACCACATGTGGAAGCCACGAAGGAAGAGGTGGAGAAATTAAAGCATGCGCGGGCTATTAAAGAGGTGTTCTTCCCCGAGTGGTTGTCGAATACGGTGGTGATGAAAAAGAAAAATGGAAAGTGGAAGGTTTATATATTTTACCAACCTTAATCGAGCTTGCTCGAGGGATCCATTCCATGTACCTAAGATATACCAATTGGTGGACGCCATATATGGACACTCGAGAATGATTTTTCTAGACGCCTTTCAAGGTTATCATTAGACTGCCTTGGCACTTGAGGATCAGGAGAAGACCTCTTTCATATCACTCGAGGGGAATTATCATTACATAGTGCTTCCTTTTAGGCTAAAAAACGCAGGAGCCATATACCGGTGCATTGTCACCAGGATGTTTAAAGATCAGATCGGGGACATGGTGGAGGTCTATATTGATGACATGGTGGTCAAGAGCAAGAAGAATGAAGAGCATGTACCAAATTTGGCTAAAGTTTTTGAAATATTAAGACAACACAAGTTGTGCCTCAATGTGGGCAAATGTGCATTTGGTGTGGGGTCTGGTAAGTTCCTAGGCTACATGATAATGAACTGAGGTATAGAAGTTAATCTTGACTAGATCACAGCAACTAAGCAACTTAACTCAGTTTATTTTGAGGTCAGCAGATAGGTGTAGACCATTTTTTCAACTGTTGAAAAAGTGAAAGGATTTTCAATGGATCGAGGAATGTGATGTGGTGTTCAGAGATTTGAAGTGCTATTTGGTTAGCCCTCCCATTTTATCCAAAATTGAGCCCGAGGAAGATTTATATATGCATTTGGCAGTCTTCGACCATGCTGTGAGTGCTGTGTTATTAAGATACCAAGATGGAATCCAGAGATCGATGTACTACATTAGCAAGATGTTAGTGGATTTGGAGATTCGGTACCTTCCACTCGAGAAGATGGCGTTGGTGTCGGTGCATGCAACAAGAAAATTTCCCCACTACTTCCAAGCCCACACAGTTTGGGTGCTGACCGAGTACCCCCTACAATTGCTCTTAAGGAAATCGGATTTTTCCGAGAGAATAGCAAAATAAGGAACGAGACTTGAGACATTTGATATACGGTATAAACTGAGGAACTCTATTAAGGGCTAGGTATTAGTAGACTTTTGTGGCAGAATTCACGCCAGCATCGGGTGTCATCGTAGAGGTATGCCAATTCTCGGTTCAACTGTGACGAGTGTTTGTAGACGGGGTGCCTAACATAAGAGGATTTGGGGCCGGGATCATAATGATATCCCCTGAAGGGTTACGGCTGGAAAAATCACTAAGGTTGGGCTTCCAAGCTTCCAACAATGAAGTTGATTATGAAGCACTTATTGCTGGGCTTAGAGTAGCTTGGAAGTTGGGTGCTGATGAGGTAGAAATATTCTCAAATTCAAGACTAGTGGTAAGCCAAGTAGAGGAAAGCTTTGAAGTGAAGGACCCTCACTATGTCATAGTACTTGAAGTTGTTCAGGACTCTACAAGCATGTTTCTAAAAAGTGATTATGGCTAGAGTCCCAAGAAGTCAAAAAGCCACGCCAATTCACTAGCCACTTTGGCCTCGTCTTCTAATGAATGTGTTCCACGAATGATTTCTGTGGAGTTATTGGAGCACTCGAGCATAGAGCATCACCCAATTGTAGCATTAGCCTTGGCATCTGAGCCAAGTTGGATGGACCCTTTTGTTTTCTTTTTGGTTGATGGATCTTTACCAATTGATGTGAAAGAGGCAGAGAAGGTGCAAAGAACATCCTCTTGTTTTTGGTTATCTGTGGATAAGAAGCTGTATCGACAATTGTTTGGAGGTCCATATTTGTTAGGTCTTCACCCAAATAATGTTGCTGGACTCCTGGCTGAGTTGCATGAAGGAATTTGTGGTAGCCACTCGGGGGGAAGGTCATTGTCCCATCGAGCTATGACTTAGGGGTTTCGGTGGCCAAATATGCAAAAGGATGCAACTGAGTATGTCAAGAAGTGTGATTAATGCCAGAAACATGCCAAGTGAGCTTTCAAACCCAATCCAACTTTGTAGATTGAAGAAAGGGAGAGACCAAGATGTCTTTGGGTTTGGCTTTGGTGTCATGGTGGCTGTCAAGATGGTGCTAAAGGAGGGAAAGTGTTAGGGTCATATTTTCTATGTACTGGCTTATCCTTTGGCAGAATGGACTTTACTTGTAATTGGGTAGATCTAAGTTAGGTTTAATGTATCAACAAGTATGTGAAGTTTACTTTACAAGTGGTATCATTAAGGACGTGAAGATTGATACAACAAATAAGAGAAGAAAAGCAGTTTCAGCAATTCTCGACACTAGTTTCGACACTAGCATCTGTTGAGAATTAATGAAGAAGCTCGACACAAGCTTGAACTTTCGAGCTAACAGATTTCAGAATATAGCTAGCAACGTTTTATTCAAAGAGGCTATTTTTTTATGGGTTTGTATAATCCTAATAGGACTATAAAAGCCTAAGGTTTGTGTAAACCTAACAGGAATAGGAGAGCTCCTATTTAAATAACGAGGTGGAGAAAGAAAACCCTAATCCTAAAAAACTTCATAAGGTTTTCTTTCTAAAACCTTAGCCTCCTCTTACAAAGAAAAGATATTGTTGCATTTCTTGTATGCCTTTAGCTTCTGTAATTAAGTAAAGCCTCTAGCACCAACATTGAAGATCTTATTGGTGTTTCTATGTGAAGATGTTGCAAATCAAATACCATAATCAAAGGGTTGCTGCAGAGTTAGTCACGTACTGAGAATTGTGCAAAGGAAGAAGTCTTCTACAAGATCAAGTCCAATTGGGTACCGGAGCAAAGGTTCAACTGTATGTTGGTATTTTGTGATAGGTCTGGTAGTGGTAAATTCCTGATACTTGTAATTGCTTGTTCTTGATTAGTGGATTCTTGGAAGTGGTGACCTGAAAATCACCTAGTAGGGGTTTTTGCCTTACGAGAGGTTTTCCCCATTTGTCAACAAATCACCGTGTCATTTAATTTTCACTTTATTTAATTTATTTGGTGATTTGTTAGTACCTCCACAGTTTGCTTGTAATTTGACCTAATTAATTAACTTGGGTAATTGAATTAATTAACCAGGGTCAATTTATAACCCAACAAGTGGTATCAGAGCAGACATACTCTGATTAGGTTTTAATCTTTGTTTTGTGATCCATTGACCCCTGTTGTCATGGAAACTGAAAGTTCAATTAGTGTATAAAACACTATGAATGTTTAGACCCCCAAATAATAAATTACCAATTCAAGCTTAATATCAAACAATTAATGTGAAGAATATGAGTATAAGCTTAACACAGAATTGATAAATAATCTAAACCAAATAAAATCACATCCACAACAAAAATTAAATGACAAAGATTAAGGGAAGAGAGATGCAAACATAAGGACAACACACGATGTGTTATCGAAGAGGAAACCGAAGCCCTCGACATAAAACCTCTCTGCCACCCTTCAAGCAGTAAATAATCCACTAAAGAATGTAGTTGGGATACATGAATAGTATAAGACTCTCCAAGCCTAATCTACCCAGTGTACCTAAGCCCTCCAAGCCTAATCTACCTAGTGTACCTAAGCCCTCCAAGCTCCTACTCCAATGAGGTTGCGTCGAACCTATTTCTTCTTTAGCTTACCGGATTTCGCTATAAACCATAGCATCAACCAATATGAAATTGGTCCCTTCCTAACTGCTTCCCAGGCACCAAATGACCTTCTCACAGATGTGGGTATTGTGAGAAAAGGTTTTGGTAATGAACCTCTCGAGGATGTAACAATAGAGAGGACGAGAGTAGAGGAATTTGAAAAGTTTCTATGTGAAGATTGTGGATGAGTCAATCTTGTTTTTCTTTAGGGTTTCTCTCTCAATATTCTCTTTGGAAGCTCTCAATCTTTCGTGGGTATGAGGGATATTTATACTAGAGTGAGAATGGAATGCGAAGAGTCAGGTTTTTTAAAATAGAGATGGCTGGGGGCTTGGCCTCGTGACTTGACTGAGTCGCGAGTTCAAGCCGCGAGCAAACAGAATTGCCAGACTGGAATTTTTGTCCTGTAGTGCGCCAGCTGGCGTGACTGTTCATCTTCTTAACATGCTTCACTCGTGTGCATCATCTAGCGGCTTGCTAGCCGCGAGCCAGCCGTGAGTTCCAGTTGCGAGTCCCTGCCACTTTGCACAAACTTGAGCATTTCTTTACACTCTCTCACACACTACTCTTACATGATTCCCACCTAAATACAGGGTAACTAATTGCTAAATTACAAGCAAATTTGGCACGGAATAAAGCCAACAAAATGGTTGATTAAATTCAAACTTGCAATCTCCCCCTTTGGCTATTCCGTGACAAAACCCTAAAACAAACTTTAGACTTAACATGTGAGTTGGGAACAGTTGAAAAAAACTCATTCACACCTAACTCTAGAATTTGTGTAGCTCTTGAATCATAAGAACAAGTATCTCTTGAAACACAACAACACAACTTGATCGTTGTATGCAGAAATCTTGTAATGCAAATGAAACAAGTACAATGCGATCAAGCAAAATGGAATAAAGCAATAAACCATGGCTTGACCATACAAGCAATCACTATAGAATAGTGATCACAATGCTCATTCTCATAAGGAATGAACATCAGGACATGCAAGCTAATAAGCTTAAATGCAGAGTATCATTTGCATGTCCAACACTCAACCAATGCACACAACAAGTATACATCTAGGAACAAGATCCTACTAGGGCACAAGAGTGAGAGTACTTAAAGAAAATGCAACACATTTAGCTAGAAGTACTAGGCTACAAAACAGATATAGCAAAGCAACAAGGCTGCATAAGCATGGTATGAACCATAAAAGCCTACAAGTGCATGAAAACAACCCTAAAAACTTACAAAAGCAACATGGGTACAAAACAAAAAAGCTACATAAGCATGGGTACAAATTCAAAGTACAAAATAAATTGAATAGAAACTTTATAAACTTTAACCAATATATCACAAGATTTAAACATAAAATTAAAAACATATTCACAAAAAGTTTAAACCAAACAATTAACCAAAGTATAATTAACCAAAGTATAGCAAACCCATAAAAATATCAGCAACCCCCCCTATCATTATGCACACTAGTATGTAACCCCGTGTTTACGCATGGGAATTGTCATTTGTAATGGTATTATTGATGTTAGCTTGGATTATTAAACATATAGAACATTAATTCGACCTAGACATTTGAAGGTACTAAAATGATTTTTCCTTACAATTTTCATGATATTGATTACGTCAAGTTTCTTACTACACTACACAGTTACATTTATGAATAATCACAATGAAAGATATAAAATTTTGATCGAATATACACATTAATTTGAAATTTTGATTAGAAAATACACTCTAACTATCATCAGAAAGAGCCAAATTATGTGCCTTTTTGTTTTTGATAATACATAAAAAGATTGAGTAGGTTTTTGATGTGTTAAATTGACATATTTTTACAACACGTGATGCTAATCTCTAAGAGGAATCCCTTAATGGCAATGCCTCATTAATGATATTTAAAGCCATATTGTTAAAACTATAAAAGAAATATGCAATAAAAACAATATATGTGTGTGTGTGTGTGTATATATATATATATATATAAGGTTGCTCTTAAAAAAAAAAAAAAAAAACTCATTTTTCCCAATTGCCAAGGGGCCTCGATAAATCAAAATAGAATTGGGGCTGAAGCCTTAAGAGATTAAAATTCATAAGAATGTGGTGTAAAAATGAAGTTTTACCCCTCCAATCCCAACATGCGACTTCATCATATTACATGTATCAAAGAAAATGCACAACTACACTCAATCAATTCTAGTACTCATTTGAAAATCCGTGTAAAATATGAGTTTTACACCCCATCATTACCGAATTCAGACTCAACCATTAAATCAGCTAAAGATTACAAATCTCTTTTCCACAACCTACTTCACTAAAACGGATGATACAAAATTATAAAGAAAAATAACCAAATACAAACAAAAGCAAAAAATAAATTTTAAAATTACATTTATTTGGATTTAATAGATGAGAAATACCACCCAATAAGAATCATAGATGCGATATTGCAAATTGCATCCAATAGCAATAAAAATGGCTTGATTATTTGAATAATTGATCTTAGATGTACTGAGTTAGATGCTTCGTTACATTTCTTGAAATCTCCCATGTCACAACTCCTTAATAAGTATGGAATCTACTTGGAAAAGGCTGTAGCAATACATTAAACATATATTATCAACACATGGTAGTAGAAAATGATGAATCCAATTATTCGTTTATCATAGAATTTAGTGCATTGATCGTAGGAGTACTCAAAAATCATAAACCATAACAATTGCAAGCTGCTGAAAACTTGTCGTTGTAAAAGTAGAAAAGAAAAAGAAATGTAGACACATTAAAAGTAATAGGTCTTACAAAATTAGTCCCAAAAAAAGAAACAATATCTTCTACCAATTACTCAAAACAAAAATCATATATAATGCCCAAATTTAGAAAGGAAAATTAAAAATTTACCAAAAGTTTTTTCAGCAATTTGACGGAGGTGAAAGGGTGATAAATGGTAACCTTCAGATCTCTCTCTCTCTCTCTCTCTCTTTTGGTCTTTTATTTTTATTTTTTTTATTTTGCGGAGTGAAAATAGCAATAACTTTCATTACATAGGAATATGGTTGAAGCTTAATCAAGCAATATGGTTGAAACTATTCCATCAACACCTGAAAAGAGTCCACATGGCGAGCATATTAATTGAGCTTGTAAAGTGAGCCATGGACTTACATGGGACAAAGCAAAACTACACGTCTACACCCATCAAAATTCTTGGAGTAGTTCAGGAGATATATAGAATGGACAAAACCCCCTTTGAACGTGGACAATGTCATTATACATGAAGTGTATCTTGTGGGACTTCATCACAATTATTACAGAAATGATTCTATAAAATACTTCGTCGCAACAGTGCTATCTTCGTTGGGAGTGAATCAATATTAGCTTGCCACAAAAATGTCTTCAGCCTTGGCGGAATGTTGAGAGACTATAATCGATCTCACAGTTTAGACTATTGTACAGAATCCCTAGTACTTGGCTGCCCTCTATTTTGTTCGTTCATAACAGATTATAAGTAGTATGTAATTATATAGAGAGAACTGATCTTTCTGTTTGCCACTTCTTTCTTGGTCTTTAAGTTTTAATGCATTAGGCCCCTCGGTTTTCTAAGTGGTATAAATTCTTGCACAAAAATTAAAACAATTGGCTCCTCGTTTTTTGTACTAAAAAACTTATTTGATACTATTAAGAAGGTTTTATTCGGCCAAAAAAAAAAAAAAAAAAAAAACAGCACAACCTTTAAACGTAAAATGTAGAATTCTAAACAGGGGAGGTTAACCTAACGTGTTATTTAGCAAAAAAGAAAAAAAAGGAGCACAATGTTTGTTTTAATGAGAGTGGGCATTGATGGATAATTATAACGTGGTCCCACTTAAATTTAGATAGATGAAACAAAATTGGACTCCAATTTCATATTTGAATTGAACAATTGGAATGATAATTATGGTGTGGTTTACACATAAATCTAAACACATGGCACAAAATTGGAACTCTAATATAGAATTTTAATTTGACTTTCTCTTTGCTTCACCTATTATTATATACTAGTGTTTAACCCGCGCAATGCGCGGGATCATTTTACGTATTAGACGACAATCAAGACTTATATAGTTTTTTGACTTTTAAATATTTTCAAACACAAATTTACACTTAGCTCAATATACTTAGCCTACTTTTTCTTGAAAAATGTCATCCAATAATGTAACATGACATTATTTATAAATTGCAAATGTAAAGCCAACCAATATATTGATTATCAAATCCTTTCTATAAAATAGATGTATATGTGACATGTCAATTCCTATCGGATTATATACCAACCCAAACCCAATAAAATGGCACATTTATTCATGACCAATCTGCGGTTAGATCCTATAAAAAAAAATCTCTATCCTTTTATAGAAAAATTGTGTACATGTCTTGGAGATGATACTTATAAATTGTGTCTATCCTTTTTGTTTCTTTTTACAATTTGTACGATTATGATAACACAAATATAAAATAATTTTAATGTTAATGCATAGATTGAACACCACAATGGTCATGATTTGCATTAACTAAAAAAAAAAAAAACCCACCATGTAAATAGAATAAATTGTTCTTGCAGATGCAAAATGCTTTCATCAATAAAATGCTAATTAGTTCTTTTATTTATTTTCTTAAAATTGCCATGATCTATATGCAAATTTTGGAGATCTTAATTTGTATTTTTATTTGACCTATATGCAAAGTTCATTCATATGCAATAATTGATACAATTGTTTAGTTTCCTTACAGTGAGAGACTAATTTGCCCAACAAGAAAAGGCTAAAAAGAAAAAAAAAAAAAAGAGATTGACAAAGGAAAAAAGAAAGAAAGTATTTTCTAAAGAAAGTAATGCAAACTGCTTTCATCAATAAAGCCTAATGTATTATATACATTAATCTAAGGTGGCAACTTCAAGTAAATAAACAGGACTTCTAACTCATGCTAGAATACTTTTTTATTTCTTAAATCTGTGTTTTGATGCTAAGTTGCTTACAGTTTTGATTAAAATGCTAATTAGTTCTTTTATTTATTTTCTTAAAATTCCCATGAACTATATGCAAATTTTGGAGATCTTAATTTGTATTTTTATTTGACCCATATGCAAAGTTCAATAATATGCAATAATTGATAGAATTGTTTAGTTTCCTTACAATGAGAGACTAATTTGCCCACCAAGAAAAGGCTTAAAAGAAAAAAAAGAGATTGACAAAGCGAGAGACAGAAGAAAAAAAAGAAAAAAAAAACAGTATTTTCTAAAGAAAGTAATGCTGAAAACTGAAGCAACATTAAAGACAATGGAAAAACTATTTGCAAAGACAATGGCAGTCTTTGTATTTTTACTGGCTCAAAGCCAAAATCCAAATTCAATTTTACATACAACTTCATATTAAATTGTAAATCAACCTCATTACACAAATCCACTTTTTCCTTTAATGTATCTTGTTGATCATACACTATTCAATAAACGCTATTGCCACATTTATCTATGTTCTAGGCATTTAATTTACACAGAAAACTATAGCAACCACAATAGCTATCACTGTTGCTCAAGGCTATGACAATCTTTTGACTCAAGAATTCACCTTCCAGAATCTCATCTCTTTTCTTTATACCTGCACATTAATAGTGAGAAAATTTTTATGTTCCCAAAATCAAAGCTAATCTACAAAAATCTGTAAAACCCAATCAAACACATTTGATTCAAGCATCTCTTCTAAAACTTTGAATGGAATTAAGAAAAAGGTGGGAAAAAACCAAAGTTCATAGTATTGCGACACTAAAGAAAATAATAATCTGCCATTATAAAAAAAAAAGGGGGAGGAAAAACAAAGTTCATAGTATTGAGATACTAAAGAAAGTAATAATTTGCCATTACAAAAAAAATGAACTAACTTCATAAGAAATGGAATTGGTTTATTTTGATCATGTCCTACAGGAACCCGTGTTATACTTTTCATACTTCTCTTTTTGATGATAATACAATTTCCGCCTTTTCAATATAAAATAATAATAAACAATCAAAACAGAATTGAACTCCAACTGTTGAACCAAATTTGGTTTACCAGATAGAGAAAATCAATCATCCCACTAAACACGTGGCGTAGTATTCTTAAATTTCACTTCTAATTTGCAAGTTGTAAAATCTGCACTACTAATTAATGAAATTAAATAAACAAAGAATCAAACCCAAAAGAAAAAAGAGGAATGAATTCGCCTTTGTTGTTTCCCATCTCAACTATATATATTTTTATATTCCATGGCCATTGATCCTTATATCCTCACTTTTGCTTAATTCTTCCAGCCTAAGTTGTGTCTCTGTATAATTGAGTTTGTGCACAAACTTTGATAAATCATTGGGTTTGGAACTCTGCACTGGCTGTAATTGTGTTTGATATATATATATATATATATATATATATATATATAAAATAAAATTTTGATATTGTTAATTTTCGTAGATGTTTCTTTACTTTTTTTATTTATTTAACATTTGCTAACTATTCCGTGCATCGCACAGGTTAGCAATGCAATGTGGTTTTTCACTTGGATTTATACTCCATAACAGAATATAATAATGAAAGAAATTAGTGAGACATACTCTCTAAAAAAGTGGAGATTGGGAAATGTACAAATAATCTATTTATGCATCAGAAGTCAGAACAGTGACTAACTTGAAGGAAGAGAGAGATTACATGTTACCATACCCTATCACTTCCAAAGAATCTTTAATCAAAGATTAAAATGAAACTACAATTCAAAATAATTCTAACAATTACCCGTGTCCCAAATTCTAAGTTTCACAACTAATTGTGAGCAGCTTAATCTTAAAATTTCATCTCACCGAAATTAAAAAGAAAAAGGGAAAAAGGAAAAGGGAAAATGAGACTCTATTTTACGTGACAAATATATACTTATGAATTTCAAAACAGTTTGTAATTCTTATGTGATATAGAAGGAAAAAGGCACGCAAATAGCCCAATTACATTTTCCACCCCAAAAATAAAATAAAAGGAAAAATCAAACTCAAATTCAGCTATCCTCAAAAAATAAAAATCCAAAATCAAAACAAACACTTTAAACTCCAAGCAACCATATCAATTCCCACTCTGTTTGTAGGAAAAGGAAAAAGGAATATTACTTGAGTCTTACATTTGAGCACTAACAACAATGGTAACCTTGTCCTTGGAAAAAACATGCAATCTTAGTAAAAATGAACATTACAATTGGCAAACAATTTTAACCACCATTGACAGCTGGACCTATATTAATCAGTAATTGATGATCATAAAGAGGATCTAAAGCGCAACATCAGACTCATAACATCAAGATTACATGAGAAAACACAATTCTCATGCAGTCGCAGATATCTCAATAACATGGCACTACATAGTACTAAACATTACCTCATATTTGTTCATTCACAATGGCCTAATGCTTATTGTGCTGCTTTATCTCTTAAGCTTTATCTTACGTCGGGCTTCCCGGACAGCTTCTACATCTACTTGCCTTCATGCTTCCACTCACCTTAAACTAAAATCAGAATTAAGAAACAATTGACCAAAAATTTAGTTCAAGCCTTTCTTCAAATAGTTTGATGGGAATTGAGAAACCAAGGAAAAATTTGATTTGAAAAAAACAAAAATAGATAATGGAAAATCCATAAGAGAGAGAGGCTGAAGGTACCAATAGAATAGAACCCATCAGAGGCGTTGTTTGTGGGCAGAGGGGACTTTTTTCATTCTTGACGCTGAAGTCAGTATCATCTTCCTTCTTCGGCTTCTTTCACTGGTAAAATCAAAATGGTGAATGAACTCTGATCTTAGTGAGAGAAACGGAAAGGCGATCTCTTCTTTCTCCGTGTCCCAGGATCGCCTCTCTCTTTTTCTGTTTATTTCTCTGTGTCTTCATAGCCTCTCTCTCGATTTCATCGTCTCTCTATTTCTCTGTCTCTCTTTTCTCTCTTTCTCGTTTGTTTCTCCGTGTAGTAATTTTTTGTTTTTTTAAAGCGGTTAGTTTCCTTTTATATCGAAAGGCTCCAAACAGTGTTTTAATGTACTGAAACATTATAGTTTATCGCTTTTAAATGGTGTTGTAGCGTTACCAAATAATGTAATTTATCGCTTTTTTACTTAAACGTGTCACCACCTCCTTAATTGTAGGAATCCATTTTCTCTCAGCTTCTGCTATTATATATACTTGCTTTTAACCCGCGCAATGCACAAGAATATTTATCTTATTTTTTTGTTATGTTTTACCTTTAAATGTATTCCTCACAAAGCAACTTATAATAAGAAGAAGAAAAATACGAAAAAAGAGAATCATAAATTTTATTAATCAAATGTATTATACAATGTGTAGAAAGACAAAAGAAAAAAGGAAAAAATAGGAATCATTTCACATCTCTTGTAAATTTCAACTATTAATTAATTGTTACATTACGTCAATGAGTATTTCATCACTAAATACAACAGTAATACTTGATTGATGCAGCCTTAATGCAATGGTAGCTCTTGATCAATGCAGCAATCCAATATGATAGACCTATACACCAGTAGCAAATTCCTTGTTTCTCGGCAATACCTTTAATGGTTGTTAACCCTAAGCTAAATGGATTTCAAATGTCTTTGATTATGCCCTTTCTTCATCATTCAACCTTAATCAAAACCAATAGTCCAAATACCTAAATTAATAACAATCAACCCAAAATAACAAAACCTAAATCATATTTGATACAAATTTTTTATTGTTTAAAGAAACCTGTACCAGTAGTGGTTCAGGCAGTATATATCAGTGGCAAGGGGATGGGTTGAAGGTGGGTGATGGTCTGACATGGTGGTGGTCCTCACTCACCCAAACGTTAAACCCACTCATTCAAGACAAAAGAAAACACCTTCCCTCCATCCTTTCAATAGTCACTGCAACTGCCATACGATATGCTGCTCTGCCCCATCTCTTCTCTGCAAAATTATTTTGTAAAATCTGAAAGTTAGTGTAAAGCAATTTATAATGTTTTCTAAGTGAAATTATAGTTTTCTGGTTTTCTGTATTGCAACCTGTCATGATGCTATTTTCATAACATAATTGAGAGCATTAACATACCATACACAAATGATACATGTTTTTTTATATAATGATATCCACAAAGAACACAATTGAAGGATGATTCCTTCATGTACCAATCTAATTACGATTCTAATATCATAACATGATTGAGAGAACTAATAGAACATACACCGATATATATATATATATATATATATATATATATATATATATATATATATATATATATTGCAGGGATATCCAAGTGAGAAGAATTTTAAAAACAAAGCAATCATAGTAAATATAATTTGCAAAAAATTTCTTCCCAGATTTCCAATGGCTTTTAAAAAGGGACCATTCAGAAACAACAGACCCAAAAAAATAAAATTTTAAAATAAAACTTTGGTGTGGTTTTGATTATTAAAGAATTGTGTTTTAAGTGACAGAACAAATCTTCATCTTAATCTGAATGGGAAAGAAATTAAAAATAAAAGTGACCCAAATGGGCAAAATCGATTCTAGATACTTAAAACCAATTTAGGCCAAGTTAGATACCCTAAACAAAACAACTTCTAACCAAAATCCCTCAAACCCAAATCTAACCCATTTGTTTAAACTAATTAAACAAAACTACTCCTAATCGAAAAACCAAGATCATAACGGCATCCATCAAACTTCTAAAATACCTAGATAAGGAAAAAGCCCAATTGCCATTTTTTATTCCTACCTTGTTCGTGTGGCTTATATTTCTTTCTAGAATAATCTATTGCTCTATTTTTAACCGGACACCATAAATGGATACCCACATATCAATTTATCCAAATACCCAAAACAAAACCACATCTAACTCAAATACCTAAATCGGAAATATAACCTAGAAATTTAAATAAAAAAAGAATCCAGCCAAATTAGAAGAACCTGATCATAATTAATGCACAAACTGAAAAGCAAAGAGAAAACTAACCGATAGAGAAATTGAAAGACGTTCTCTGATTGCAAACTATGGATACATGGGCAATGGAATTTTTTGATTTTTTTTTTTTTTTTTTTCCTTTTAATCAGGTTGATTGGGATTGAAGCTTTATTTCCAACCGGTTGATGTTTTTAGTTGGGTTTTTCTCGGTGGTATATGGGTGGAGGCTGGGCTAATGGAAAGAGAACTCAATGGTTAGGGTTTTTACTTTTAAGAAAGATAGAGATAACGATTGAATTTTTCGAAAGAGATGGAGAATCGAAAAGGAAGAGACTGTGTGTTTGCAGTTCTAGTGGTTGGAGTATGGCGAGGGGACCGATGGAGGTAGAAACTCTGTGGCATATGATTACAAACTTTGTTCCCTCTTTCTTCGTATAGCAATCCTTTCTTTTCATTGTATTTTGGCCGGTTAGATTCCCTTTTATATTGAGCGGTATGAAACAGTGTTTTAGTGCAACCCAAACAGTATAATTTATCACTTTTTGTGGCTGAATTTTAACCGTTTTTTTTTTCCTAATGTGATAACGCTTCCTCTCCAAACGCACTGTACGGTTTTTTAAGTTTAAATTCTATACGTGTCAATTTTTAAGATAGGCTTTTTTCCTAACATGGCAGCACCTCCTTGAGGTTTCTGCTATTATATATATATAGATATAGATATGCACTTTATCAGCTTCTTCTTGAGTTGCACTCCCAACTCCCCCTTATTGTATGCTAACTACCATCTCCCCATTTTTGGCTCGAATAACTAAAGACTGTCCTCTAGCTTTGATGTAGGACAAAATATTCTAATTAATTTTTGTAATCTTTTATATTTGCTATTTTTTACGTAATTTTTCGTTATTTTAGGTTTAGGACATTTATTTCCTTATTTTTTGGTGTTTTTAATGTTGTTTAGTCAAATTAGGGTTTATATGCTTTTGTAGCCGCCTTAGGGTTTCTAGTTGCCCTAGGTTTTGTTTTTACTATTTAAATGCATTGTAACCTCCAAAGGCAATTCAGTTTTTTGAGACTATTATCAATAAACACAGACGTTTTGTCAAATTTTCTTTGGTGGATTCCAGTTTTATTCTCCTTATGGATTTAGGGAAACCCCTTATGGATTCAAGGTTTACTACTAGGAAATAATAGTTTAGTTTCTATTCCATCAAGAGAGCATCGTGTGTGCTTTCTTTAGGCTTCTGCGACATCAAGCTTTTGTTGAATAGCATCTAACTGTGTCTCAATTGTTGTGAGACGCATTTGAACTTGGTTGTTGGTGAAGTAGAGAAACCTTTCTAATCTGGAAATCCGCTGAGACACATTCTCAATCAAAGTGCTGAACTTGTCAGCTTGATGGCTAGGAGGTGCATATGGTGTGCTAGTGGTTTGCATCTCAGAAGGAATGGGAGAAACAGTCTCAGTATGCACCGGCGTAGCTGAACCTTGACCGGATGATGTAGTATGAAGGAAAGGTTCACTCTTCGGTGCTTTGGAAGAATGACTTTTACTGGCTTGAAGAGAAAACATAGATAGTGGATGAAGATGATCCATTTTCTTCCCATATGTTGGTGGACTTACTCCTTCAAGAATCATGATCTTCATAACAAGACTACAAAAGGGAATACATAACCGTGCTGTTGATTGAGCCACAGTTTTCCCAATGATCTAAAAGATGTGGGCACATATGTCAGTTGGAGTTCCAGTGATGAGATCACATAGGAATTGAGCTCTTCCAAGGTTGATGAATGCAGTGTTTGAGAATGGATACAGGTTGAAGAACATGATCAACTTGAGAGTATTCAATTCAGGTGCAAACTTGGCAGTGCCTATAGATGTGCCTTTGCTCGAGACTTCATGATTAGACCCGAGAACTTGAAGAATGTCTTGTATCTGTGGCTGTCTATCATCATACGGAGTGATGTCTACATTTGCTGGTCTAGTAATGCGAAGAACCTTAGCAATGTAGTCTGGATTGATGGAGAACTCTTTTCCGCATACCCAACACTTCAGTTCAACCGCGATATATCTAGCATTTAAATAGAACTCTTTGACCAATTCATCAATTAGGTCCTCAAAGTTCCTGAACGGATTAGCCCAGTCTTTTTCTTCAAAGATCCTTGGAATAAAGGTAGTACCCAAGGAGTCAAATTTTATCACTCCTCTTGGCAGTAGTCTTCTTCTTTGTAGGAGAAGGAGCCATCTGTAAACAATCAGAAGAGTCCACAACAAGAGCAGAACACAATAGGTGAAAATACACACGTATTAGTAACAAGTTAGTTACATAGGGAGTAACAGAGTGTCAAGACAACATATAGACCAAACACAATTGAGAACCAGAGAAAAATAGCTCAACTCAAAACCCTAACAACTCAATCAAGTATAGTCTGTATGGATGCAGACTGCAACAAGCACTGAACATCAATATTTGGACAGTGTAAACTACACTCAGACAAAAGTAAGCATATGTCTATGAGACATATCTTAATAAATATGAAATATGATATGGCAACACAAAATTTAAGCATTATTAGCCAGACAATCAAAAACCTCAGTCATTCTGAAACAACCATACTCACACTCAGTGTAAAGCACAGAGAACCCAAACACATATCTTATGGGTATGAAATATTTCAAACAACAAAGGTCATATTACAGACTAGCTCAAAGAAACTAAATCATGATAGCAAACATATTCAGCAGTCTAGCAACAAAAACAACCAACCTTAAACAACTAAATCCAACATTTTGAGCAAACCCATGTTCGAATCATAGCAAAACACATAAACTCAACAAAATCTCACAAAATGAAGAAATACACTCATAAACATGTAAAATAGAGTGAGAAAATAGAAACCCATACCTTTTTCTTGGAGAGATGATCAACAATGGAGGTTTGGGTTGAGTGCACGGTGTGTTTGGGAGAGGGATGAAATGAGGAAGACAATGAATAGTCACAAAAGTTCGAGGGAAAAACTGAAAAAGTTTAAAAACTGACCTATTTGCTTAAAACACGCGATTTTCGCAACTAAGTCAAGTCGCGAGTAAGTTGCCAAGGCCAGTCGCCAGAACACTCAAGAAAAAAAATTTGAAAAATTTATCTAAGTGTTTTTCGCGAGGGAGTCGCGAGGTAAGCCGCGAAAATTTCTGAGTCCCCTCGTGACTGGACCTTCCACCCGCGAACAAGTCACTAGAATGAGTCGCAAGAAACATTAAAAACCCAAATTTTGAAAAATATTCTAAGTATTTTTCGTGACTAGGGCATTGACCCGCCAGTGAGCCGCGAAAAATCTCTGTATGGGCTCGCGACTGGGACATGCGACTGGATCAACCCGTGACTGAGTCGCAAAAACAGGGCAATACTGTTTTTGAAATTTTTGACATTTTTGCAAGTACAAAAGACTTTCCAAAAAAAACTAAAACACTTAAAAATCTTTTTGTGTTTGATCAACAAGGATTGAGCATGTGAAAACACATTTAATCAAGTACAATCACACAAATGAATATGACATTCATTGAACATTGACATGTATGATGCGTGTGGATATCAACAATGAGATAGTCCTTAGTCAAATGTGAAGCTTCAATGATCAATTAAACCAAGCCATACACAACTAGCACTAGATAATGTGACCCATCTTAATTATAAAAATATGCATATATGACCTCCCACAAAACTTGATTACATAACTTTGAAGCTTTTCATTTGGCTCCATGTTCTTCATAACATTTGATTTTTTTTGAATCATAACATCTCATTATGAGATTGATGCCTGCAATTTTTGACATTTCAATTGATGGACAAGCCTTTGGCTTTTTGGGCATCCTACTTGTTATTTTAGGTCGCTTTCCCTTTTTCCTAGTCAAATACTAGTATGTGCGATAGGCTTTTGCAGCTCAATATCTCTTTTCTTTTTGAGATTTACATTTGAGAGCTCTTTTAAGCAATAAATAAATAAATGAGTGGGAAGATATATAAGCACAAGTCTATGCATGTTTCAAGATCAACAAAACCATTCACTAATCATTCATGACAAGTTTGAAGATCTATTGACAATAGTCACATAGATGTCAAGAGTTCTCCCACAAGGATATAAGTGCATAGGAAACAAGCTATGCTCGTAATGCACAAGGCCACTAGTACAAAGGTACAAGGCAAAACATGCTTTGAGACAAAACTCAACAAAGTTGATCAAACTTTTTGATTTTCTATTTTTTATGTGTTATTGGATTTTTGATACAAAAAAATAATGATAAAAACCAGCAATGTAAAAACATTTAATGCAAAAGCAAAAAAACAACCAGTTGTCAACTCAAACAACCAACAAGCACACAATCAAACATGGTCACACAACATAGGAAGTATTAATGCATGGACATGTTGTAATGCTTATGCATGAGTACCCTTCTTCACCCACACGTCACATGCATTTGGGGTGATATCCCTATAAGATTGGGTATGAGAGTTTGGACTTTCAAACCTTTTAGTGAAGCTTTCCAAGCAGTTGATGAACGCACTAATCATCTTCATCACGTCCATCATTTCGGGATCACTATTTCAATCTCTTGATGACTCAACAACCCAATTCCTCTTGTCATTTCTTGGTCCTCTTGACCTTTGATCACTTGCATTCCTCAATGCTCCCAGCTTATGACAATTGGGACGGGTGTGCTCTTGAAGTCCGCAGTTATGACACAGATGGTTTACTCTAGGACCTCTTTGCGATCATGGAAGAGATTTTACTCTGGTTGCAGACCTGACCATAGATTGATTACGAGACTTGTTTAACACCCGCTGGTCAGCTACATTCTTCTTCTTCTCACCCTTTGTCTCTCCACAATAGGGGCAACTACAACCGGCTCTTTGGCCTTACAAACTTCATTTCTTTGGAGATATTCACAGTTGAACTACTTTCTCCTATGTATCCAATCCGGTTTTGTTGAAAAAAGGTCTTTTGAGAGGAAAGGACATCATCAAGCTTCTTTGTTGATACTCGCTCTACATTGGCATTTGCTTGAACCACTTCATGCTCAAGGAATCTCACCTTGGTGTAAGCTTCGGTTAGCTCACCATTTAGCGGCTCTATCTCACACTTGGCCTCCTTATATCTCACTAGGAGACTTTTATAGTCCTCCTCAGCTTTCTTCATCTTTTTCACAGCTGCCTTAGCCACCCTTGCATATTCTCCCGACTTCTCAAGGAGTGAATTGTAGTTCTCTTGAAGACCAGTTGTATCTTCATCTTCTTTAGCATCCGATTCTTCTACAATTCCCATGAATTCCTCATCACTATGCTCCCCAAGCTCTTGCACAAGCAAATTCAAGTCCTTCGAAGACTCAAATGAGCAATAGTCATGAATGCTGAGAAATTCCCTTCTTCATCACAACTATCCTCCGAATCAAATGTGGAAGAATCTAGGTCACTGAGAGTAGTGGCATATGCCTTGCCCTTCGACCTCAAATAATTAGAACATTCCTTTTTGAAATGGCCTTGTCCATTACATTCAAAACAAGTGACTCCTTGAGTAGATTGGGACTCCTTCCCTTCTTTCTTTTTGAAGTCCTTCTTCTCTTATCCAGGACTTGTGAATTTCCCTTTATCACCAAATTTCCCACTGTTCTTGAACTTCAGAAATTTGCAAAAATTCTTTGCAAGGTAAGCAACATCTTTTTCAACAACATCCTCATCCGATGAGTCGTGTGCTTCCACCCTTTCATTTATAGTCTTAAGAGCAAGGGATTTGCTCATAATTAGGACATTCCTTTTTGAAATGGCCATGTCCATTACATTCAAAACAAATGACTCCTTGAGTAGATTGGGACTCCTTCCCTTCTCTCTTTTTGAAGTCCTTCTTCTCTTTTCCAAGACTTATGAATTTCCCTTTATCACCAAATTTCCCACTGTTCTTGAACTTCAGAAATTTGCAAAAATTCTTTTCAAGGTAAGCAACATCTTTTTCAACAACATCCTCATCCAATGAGTCGTGTGCTTCCACCCTGTCATTTATAGTCTTAAGAGCAAGGGATTTGCTCTTTCTTTGGTTTGGCAATGAAAGCTCATATGTTTGGAGAGAGCCAATCAACTTATGGACTTTGATTTCATCGAGGTCCTTGCTCTCCTCAATTGCAGTCACCTTTGCACGAAAGCTCTATGGCAATGAACGAAGATTTTTTCGTACAACTTTTGAGTCCTCCGTTTTCTCTCCCAAGTTAAACTTGCCGATGACCACTTCATTCAGCTTGCTATAGAAAGAGTCAAAGGACTCATCCTCACTCATTCTTAGCTCCTCAGATCGAGTGGTTAGCATTTGTAACTTGGTGTCTTTAACTTTCTTCGTTCCCTCATACGTGGTCTCCAATATCTGTCATGCCTCCTTGGCAATGGTAATGTGCGAAATCTGGTGGAACTCATCTGGAGACACACCACAAAAAATAGCGTTAAGTGCTTTGCTATTAGCATTTGACGCTGCAAGAGCTGCCTTATCCCATATGGATTTGGCTGTCTCCGGCCTTGTCCAACCTATTTCAACTGCATCCCAAACAACCTCATTTATTGAACATAAGAATGCTCTCATCCGAACCTTCCAAAAGGCATAATTAATAACATCAAAATATGGTGGAGCATTTAAAGATTGAGACCGGTCCATCTCAATATGGGGTGAAGGATCACACTAAGGAAATGAAACCAATATAAGTGTACCTGTTCTGATACCAATTGAAAGTTCAATTAGTGTATAAAACACTATGAACGTTTAGACCCCCAAATAATAAATTACCAATTCAAGCTTAATATCAAACAATTAATGCGTGGAATATGAATATAAGCTTAACATAGAATTGATAAACAATCTAAACCAAATAAAATCACATCCACAATAGAAATTAAATGGCAAAGATTAAGGGAAGAAAGATTCAAACACAAGGACAACACACGATGTGTTATCGAAGAGGAAACCGAAGCCCTCAGTGAAAAACCTCTCCGTCGCCCTCCAAGCGGTAAATAATCCACTAAAGAATGTAGTTGGGATACATGAATGGAAAAAGACCTTCCAAGCCTAATCTACCCGGTGTACCTAAGCCTTTCAAGCTCCTACTCCAACGAGGTTGCGCCAAACCTATTTGTTCTTTAGCTTATTGGATTCCGCTATAAATCATAGCATCAACCAATATGAAATTGGTCCCTTTGTAACTACTTCCCAAGCACCAAATGGCTTTTTCACAGATGTGGGTATGGTGAGAAAAGGTTTTGGTAATGAACCTCTCAAGGATGTAACAATGGTGAGGATGAGAGCAGAGGAATTTGAAGAGTTTCTATGTGAAGATTGTGAATGAGTCAATCTTGTTTTTCTCTACGGTTTCTCTCTCAATATTCTCTCTAGAAGCTCTCAATATTTCGTGGGTATGAGGGGTATTTGTACTGGAGTGAGAATAGAATGCGAAGAGTCAGGTTTTTCAAAATAGAGTTGGCTGGCGGCTTGGCCTCGCGACTTGACTGAGTTGCGAGTTCAAGCTATGAGCAAACAGAATTTTCAGACTGGAATTTTTATCCTGTAGTGCTCCAACTGGCATGACTGTTCATTTGCTCAGCATGCTTCACTCGTGTGCATCATCTAGTGGCTTGCCAGCCGCGAGTTCCAGTTGTGAGTCCCTGCCACTTTGCACAAACTTTAGCATTTCTTCACACTCTCTTACACACTCTCTCACACACTACCCTTACATGATTCCTACCTAAATACAGGGTAACTAATTGCTAAATTACAAGCAAATTTGGCACGGAATAAAACCAAAAAATGGTTGATTAAATTCAACCTTACAGAAACTGTTGATTGTTTTGATTTGCATGATCATGTGTTGAATGATGATGATGATGATGATATTCAAGACGCCTATTGTAAGCTTTATAAATTTTGTACAAAATCTCTTAAAAGTTCTACAAAATTAAAAGCTAAAGTTAAGAAAGTCAAACTTGAAAAAGATGAATTGATTGCAAAATTGGATGAAGCCAATAATTTGAATGAGAATTTAAAAAATCAATTTTCATTTCAAGTGGACAAAATTAAGAGTTTGGAAGGGCAACTAGTTGAATCAAAAACTAAATTTGAAAAATTAACTAGTTCCAAACTTGTTGTTAAGCCTAACTTAAAAGAAAATGATTTTTATATTCCTCCATTTAAAAGGAATAATGAAGAGTTGAAGGCTAATATTGCTAGGATAGACAAAGGTAAAAAAACTCTGATGTTAACATTGAAATTTCTAAACCTATCTCTAAAACTCCTCTTAGGATAAAAGAAAAATTTGAATATTTCCCCACTTGTCATCATTGTCATATTATTTGTCATATTAGGCCAAATTGTCCTAAATTAAGGTCTTTATCAACCTCCAAGGTTAGACCTCCTTCTAGTAGTTCTAAAACTACTCATATTTGTCACCATTGTGGTGCTTCCGGTCACACTCGCCTTAGTTGTCAAATAGGTCTCATAATTTTTCTAAAGGCTCTATTACCTATTCTTGGTGATTTATTAAAAGCTTTAAGCTTTTTAACTCAATTTCAGAGGAATTGAAATTCTTCTATATCCTTTAGTGATCATACTAGGACACGTGCCTTTCATCCTCACGGTCAAAGACTTGTGCTATGTGTGTGATGAAGGATCCTATGACTTAATTGTCTTTCTGTTTGTCCTCTACTTTAATTCTTTCTATCTAAATTAGGACTTTTATGCTTAATTTCTTATCTACTTTTGGAATCATGCTTTCATGCATTGCATTGTTTTTGCATTTATTTATTTTCACGTGTGCATTTTTTCTATTTCTTCTATTGCTTTAAAAAAAAGAAAAATACAACAAAAAAAAAAAAAAGAAGAAAAAAACAAAAATAGTTTGTATTTGTGTATACTAGTACTTGTGTACCTTGAATGGCCAATGAAACAAGGTTTCTTAATTTTGTATCTTTTTTAGCTTGGATGAGCATTTTCATGCACAACTAAGCAATGTTAGCTTTGTGGCTTGTTGTTTGATTTGGTTAATATTTTTTCATTCATATCTTTATCACTCTTTTTGACAGGAAGGACTAGAAAATTCTACGAGAAAAGCATAAATAACCATCTCACTACTAAAACTTGTCAATCATAAACATTTGTGTGCAATTCATAAAAGCCATGCTCGGTAAGGTGTATCACTTACATAGCAAGAAAATGATATTTGATTAAAAATATAAGGGTATTTCTTTTCTCTCTTATATGCCCATGCGTGATATGCTTCATTATACTCAAAAGAAAAATATGCAAGGAACGTGAAAAGATAAAAGAATCACAATACTTTTGTATATGGTTGCAAGCATGTTTCTAGGAGATGTGAGAGTTATATGATGTACCTTAAATGTGATGTTCCCCATCAAGTAGTTACGATTGTGTGTGAATGTTCTTGATTCTCTTATATCATTATTATTGTATTATGAGACACTTATGCTTTCTTGCAAAAGTTTCACACACAACACACAAATTATTTGCTACTCTTGATACAGTGTATAGGTACAATGTGATTTGGCCATCTAAAGTTACTCTTGTACTAGTGTGAGTATAATTTTTTTTTAAACAAAATTTTTGTTTTTGCTTTAAAATTAATTTAAGCATTTTGGAGTTTTGCATTGTTCTTTCACATGTTTAAACACTTTTTTAATCTTGGTTGATTCATGGTGTTGATTTTTTTCATGTTTTGTTCATCTCGATACCTCTCGACACCACCTCAATACATCGAGCCTATTTTCTCACCATTTTGTTTGCTCGATACCAATGTTGATCTATCAACATCTTCCTCCAAACCTCCCTCAATACCTCCTGATAGATCGAGTTCCTCTTGCATGAATTTCATATGTTTTTCATGTTTTGCATTTCTATTGTTCCCTTTGTGTCCATTGCATCTTATTCTCATGTTTTTTCATGTAGGTCTATGGTTCCTTGTTCTCCTTGTTCCCTTTGTGTAATCAATTGGGGAGACTATTAGTTTAATTTTCTCTCATAGTTAAGCTTGTGGTTTTTCTATGTATTGGCTTCTCCTTTGACAAAACACACTTTACTTGTAATTGGATAGATCTAAGTTGGGTTTAATGTATCAACAAGTATGTTAAGTTTACTTTACAAGTGGTATCATTAAAGACATGAAGATTGATCCTAGAAACAAGTGAAAAAAAGCATTTTTAGTAATTCTTAACACTAGTTTCAACACTAGTATCTATCGAGATTTAATGAAGAAGCTCAACATAAGCTTGATCTATTAAGCTGATGGGTTTTAGAATCTAGCCAGCAATGTCTTATTCTAAGAGGTTATTTGTTTATGGGTTTTTATAATCCTAATAGGACTAGGAATGCCCAAAGTTTGTGTAAACTTAACAAGAATAGGGGAGCGATTTAAAAGGCCCATATGCTCCTATTTAAATAAGGAGATGGAGAAAGAAAACCCTAACCCTAAAAAGTTTCATAAGCTTTTCTTTTTGAAACCTTAGCCTTCTACAGTAAAAGAGATATTGGTGCATTTCATGCAATTCTTTGCTACATTTCTTGGTGTTTCTATGTGAAGCTGCAACAAATCAACTACAACAATCAAAGGGTTGCTACTAAGTTAGTCACGTATTGGGATCTGGGCAAAGGAAGAAGTCTTCTACAAGATCAAGTCCAATTGGAGATTGGAGCAAAGGTTCAACTATAGGTTGGTATTTTGGGATATGCCTGGTAGTGGTAAGATTCCTTATACTTGTAACTGCTTGTTCTTGATTAGTAAATTCTTAGGAGTGGTGAATTGAAAATCACTCGGTGGAGTTTTTTGTCTTGCGAGAGGTTTTCCTCATTCATCAACAAATCACTGTGTCATTTTATTTCCATTGCATTAAGTTTATTTGGTGATTTGTTGGTAACCCCACAGTTTGCATGTAATTTGACCTAATTAATCAGTTTGAGTAATTGAATTAATTAACTAGGGTCAATCTATAACCCAATAGAGAGAAGTTGTTTGGGCTAGACTCGACCCAATATGTTTGGGCTTCATCACCCACCACCACTCCACAGTGGTTTCAGCCTTCAACACTCTACTTATCTCTGTTTGAAACTCAAACTCCAATCTTAGCCTTTCTCTCTTTCTCTCTCTCTCTCTCTCTAGACCTCGATTTCATCTGTTAGTTTTTAGACCCCTTAAAACACAATTGGATTAACCTAAGAATTTAGCCAAGTTGTTACTTAGTCAAATTAATTAAATCTAGGTAACACAATCAAATAATCATATCAAGTAAAGCAACGGAAATATAAATAACACAAAGATATGATCACCCAAGAAACCAAACCGTAAAAACCTGGGGAGGATTTAACCTAACTATCCTCAAGGTAAACTTGAATCCACTATCTTGAAAGAATCGAAGTTCATACAATAAGACTTACAAGCCCCCACGCTCGACTTCTTATTGCTACCCACCAGTAGAACTTACTGACACGACCACGTGCAAGCTTCGAATCCAAAGACTCCTTCTTTCTTGGATTCTCCACCAAATACAAGCACACCCGCTTGTGTTTTCTTTAATCTTCAATGGCAGCAACTGGAATGATCATCAAGGTGTAGAAAAATCTTCTCCTTGAAAACCCTAAGTTTATGTGAAGGAAAGCTCCTCAAAGATCTCACAAGAGATTCACATAAACTGCAATATGAGCAACACAAAAACATGGCTAGGGTTTCCCTTATATACCTAGGGTAAATTAGAAACCTAAATCAATTAAAACACTTAGGGCTGAGTTGGAAAATCTAATTAAAAAAACGTCAGGTACGATTTTCAATTGATCGAGCCTAAGTTTTGATCGATCAAAATGTACTTAAACAGTTTTTTTAATTAGCTCAGTAGTTTATTCCAACTTTACAACAAAGAACCAACTTTGAGCACTTCTAAAACAATTTAAATACATTATTTTGATCATGGTTTGCCAACAATACAAATTAAGATTCTAAATATATAAAACCTAAGTCTTTAGAACCTAACATCATCGATCCAAAGGAAATGGTGCTTTCGAGCTCTGCCATCACTAGTTTTATGTCGCATCATGCTAGCAACTGATCTCAACATGTCTCTTTAACTTGGATCAAACTGATATCAGCCTCTCTCTATCTCTAACCCAATCAAACCCATCAAACCAAAATCCAAAATCCTTTGAGAGAAAGAAGTTTCAGTCATCAATTGAGAGAGAGTGAGAGAGAGAGAGAGAGACAGAGAGAGAGATACCAAAATTAGAAAATGCAAGTGTGGCTGTGTGGGGATTTTTGGTGATTTTTGTGAGACAAAGATACCAAAACCAATCTCAGCCTCTCATTTTTATGATTTTTGGTTTTTAATATATATATTTTTAATTTAGTTGTTAAAATTAAGAAATTAATTTTTTATATTTAGAAACTAATGTGGATCTGTTGTGGCATTTTTTAAATGCTAAATAAAAAATTTTATTATTATTTTAATGGCCACGTTAACATTTACTGTGCCAACAGTGCATTCCATCTTCCATGTAGACTATTTCCATTAGTGAGATGATGGTAGGGACCTAAACGAAACTGCTTTTTTTTTTTTTTTTTTTAAATTTTATATTAGGGACTAAATGTGGTAAAATTAAAAATTAGGGACCAAAATGGAAATATGATCAAAATGTAGGGAGCAAAAAAGTGTTTCCACCTTTATTAAAATGTTAAAGATACAAGCTGATGTGTAACTATAACACATAAACTATTTTAAAGAAAAACTTATAGGTAAATTTTAAGTTAAGAATGTATTCATATTTTAAATGTAAATGTAAAACACCAAAATATTTTGAAAAGACAAAAACAACCAATTTTCACTACCGGTGTCTCTTCAGTGACCAGCCACCCAAGCAAGTTGGACTGTCCATCTTCAGTGACGTTCTACCAAAAAGTTAAAAACTACCTAGATCTTACTTTCTTTCTTTAGGATGCCCTTTATGATTTTTTGAAGTGTGAAATTCTTTTATTTTATTATTAAGATTTGCATCTTTTTTTGTGGGGGGGGGGGGGGGGGGTGATAAATTGTGAGCAGAGGAGCGCGCGCGCATGCGCACACACACACATATATATATAAAGATAAAGAAAGAAAGAAAGAAAAAAGGAACAGAGGTTTTTTTTTTTTTTTGTAGTGGATGCCTTTTATGGTTTTTTGAAGTGTGAAATTCTTTTATTTTATTATTAAGATTTGGATCTTTTGGGGGTGACAGATTGTGAGCAGAGGAGCGCGCACACACACACACACACACATATATATATATATATATATTTATAAAAAGAAAATGAAAGAAGGAAAAAAAAAAAAAAAAGGAACAGAGTTTTTTGTAGTATGGTGTGTAGGTGAAGGCAAACTTTTTATGGACAACGAAGAAAGTTTTTGTATTTCAAAATGGTCACTATTCATTGGCTTCTAAGAAACCCACCACTTCTTCATTATCATCGTCATCTCCTTTTTCTTTCTTTGGTGCTTGTCTAAGTGTAGGTGACCGGAGATTAGAGCTTGAAGCAATACTAACGGTGAGAAAAAGGAATTAACATTGACACCAAACAAAAAGACTAGTATTTTAATAAAAAGAAATGCCACACCAATTAAAAAGATGTTATGTCAATGTATATCAATTAAAAAGTGATAGGCCAAAAACGTATTGACCTTTTGTGATAAATTAATTGATTAATTACCCAAGTTTATTAATTAATCAAATTAACATACAAGTGCGTGGTAGCACAAACAATTCACCAATTAAACTAAGTATGCAGCGGAAAATAAAAGACACGGTGATTTGTTTACGAATGGGAAAAATCTACACGGCAAAAAACCCACCGGGTAATTTTAAGGTCACCACTCCCGAAATTCTAGTATTATCACAACAAGCGGTTACAAGTAAACGAATCTCAGTACCTTATACCAACCTACAGTTGAATCCTTATCCCAATATCCAATTGGACTTGTTTTGTAGTGACAATTTCTCCTTTTGATGCACGGCTCCCAGTACGTGACTAACCAATTGCCCAGATCCTAGTACGCGACTTTAATCACCAACTAGAGAAGGTTGTTGGCTGCAAAGTTCTTCAGGTCATCCTAATGATGAAGATCAAGAAGATGCTTGGTCACAAAACCCTGCGATACACAAACACAACAACTTCTTCATAAGAACGATGAACCAGGGCAAAACTGTGTCTCTGGTCACAATTTCCTTGAACAAACTTTGCTCAACATTTGTGCGACTTGTGAACACTTTAACAGCCCTTAGAATAATCCTTTTATATGTCTAGGGTTGTGAGAAAAGAAAGCCTAAACACATAAACACAGATTGGAGTCAAAACAGAACTGAAAATCTGTTTTTCATAAACCTTGACAAATACCCTATCTGTTGAGTTGCTGTCAAGCCATGAGGCTGAACAGCTCTTTAAGCTCGATAGATAGCTAGTTGTCGAGCTTTAATGACAAGCACTTTTCAGCTTGTTTCTTGGACAGACTTGCATGGCTTCAATACTCTTGAAACAAAGTTTCTTGAAGTATTAAACACATCCTAGATCTACCCAAATACAAGTAAAGTGCGTTTTGTCAAAGGATTAGCCAATTATATAAAATAATGACATATGTTCCTAACAAGTGAATCACATATGTCCTAACAAAAAGATGTCACGCCAATGTTCTGTTACCCACATAGACATTAACACTAATGAAAGTTAATAAAAAGATTAACAGTGTTCATTTTTTAAACTCGAGAGACCAACAATATTCACTTGAAACTTAAGGGACCAGTTGTACTCACAAGGTAATCTTTAGGGATCAATAACATAGTTTTCCCTAAATTATATTACTCTTTATCATCATTTCAGTATCTTTTAATTTCGTTAGGACTAGATAATATTTATGATCACATTGAAAGTCTAAAATTAAATGTTTTATCACACTAGTTAGGGTGTAGCCTAGTGGTGAGAGGTTTGGAATAAAATATTAACCCAAATATTTTAGGTTGGAATCCCTACTAGTAGTTCTCCTAGCACTTTCACTAAAACCATAATAACCAATGTGCATATCTTTTGATCCTTACATGTTTTGCCAAACTCAATCCTTAAATACCAAAAATCAAATTCCAGAACTTATTAGAAACATTGGATTGTATAGTGGGACACCCAAAAATTTATCAAAACAATGTCTCAGTAAACCAATACATATGTGATAGGAGTCCAATCCATACTTTATGCTCTGCATTGTGCGAAATAAGGCCAAATAGTGCAGCCAAGCCCAAACCATTATGTGCATTTTTAGGTTCTATATGTTTAGGATAATTGGCAAAAACATGAACACAAACTTGCCTAGATATATATCAATATCTATAAGATAGATTAGACAATGCTCAAGATGCTACAAGTTAGAATACAAAACAAGGAAGCTACAGATGTAAGAAATTGAAAAATTACAGTTTTGATCGATTGAAGCTATTGTTTGACCGATAAAAACACAATTCTGCAAATTTTAAATTTAGCCCATTAAGCCCATCAAGTGATTAGGGTTTCAATCCAAATTCACTAAGTATATAAAGAAAACCTTAATGCACATTTTTCAAGACTTGGAGAGCTACTCTTTTGAGATCTGAGAGGTTCTGTACCTTCTACTCTTTCAAGCATCTACCATAGATAACATTCACACTCTTGGAACCAGTGGAATCAAGTTACAACCCAAGGTTTAGCTATCAAGTGTACTGGAGATCTAAAGCATGAACTGGAGGTTCATATTGGAACAGATCCATATTAGAGAAGTTTGTGGGATTCAAAACTAAGTTTGTTAACTCTAGTTAGGTTTACAATGAGTTAAATATTCTAATTGTAAAATTTTATCTGATACTGGATTGTTCTTCTTGGGATTGGTGCCCCAAGGTTTCTCCTTTGGAACAAGTTATTTCATAAGATTTCCATGGCCATCATATCATTTTGTTATTTACTTTTCTACCATGCACGATATGTTTGATTTTTTTTTTTTTAACCTAAAGCTTGCATAATTGACCTAATTAATAACTTGGCCTAAATTGGTTAAATCATAGTTTGTCTCAGGAGTCTAAATCTAACATACATTCAAGCCTAGCCTATGCATCATGTTCAACCAAGTCAAAAGCCAAGTGAAGACATATGTGCAAGGCATGTGCGAAAGTGGTAACGTGATCATGTGTAGGCAGGGACGGACCCAATTTTGGGGGAAGGGGGGGGGGGGGGGCAAAGGGGTTTGAACCCCCCCTAAAAAAGGAAAAAAAAATTTGGGACCCCTCGCCCAAAGAAAAAAAAGATTTTTAAAAAAAAAAAAAATTTAATGATTATATGTATATGTATATATATATATTTTGAGTTGTGCCTCACTCTTCCAAAAACTTAGACTCCCTCTCTTTTAATTAGCCTAGCCCAACTAGCCACTACCAAACTCAAAAACTTAACAAAAACAAAATTTTAAAATAAAAAAAAATCTCAATCAGCCCAGTATTAGAGTATTAGCATTAGGTGTTCAAAATGGTAAATATTTAGTATTTAGAACACCAAAAACCAAAATCACTATTGTACGAGACATTTCAAATTCTATATTAAAGTAGCAAAGCAAGTTTTGGTTTGTGATTTTTTTTTTTTTTGGGTAAATGATTGCATCTTAATGTATTAAGAAGTAATGATTTTGTGTATTGATCTTGGTTGATAGTTTATTAGTACTATATAGATACCTATTTGGATTTTTTTTTCTTCTTATACTTTGCCTCCCCTAACTTGAAATCCTAGGTTCGCCCTTGTGTGTAGGGAATTATGACATGTGAGGAAAGCGAGCAAGAGCGCTAAAGATTGATTGTCGTTAAGTAGTTAGCTAGAGCAACTTTGAAGGTAGTTTAGGCTAATCTTGAGCGTATCTTGATTAAGGCTTTGTAAAAGAGCATGAGTAGGGCTGTATAGTGAACCCACAAACCCGCCAAAATCAACCCGATCCAACTCAACCAACTAGGTTGGGTCTGTTTTAAGGGTTGGTGGGTTGTGTTGGGTTATGAATTTTTTTTTTTTAATAGTGGGTTGGGTTGAATTTGGGTCATAAGATTCACATATCCACATAACCTAACCTAACCCGGCCCACCTATATTTAATATACATTTAAAATTTTAAAAAATATGTTACACAATTTTGTTTTTACTTTTTTGTCTATCTTCCTAAATAAAACCTAAACCCTAAGTTCTTCTCATATAGTTTGTGTTTGTTTGGTGTTATGCTCATGATTATTTGATTATAAATTTTTTATTATTTGTGGTGGTGTTGTTCTAATGTTCAATAATAATAATAATTAAAAAAAAAATTGTCCAACCCATGGGTCCAACCTGATTTACGTGAGTTGGGTTGGACCCCTGTGATGGGTTGGGTTGGGTTGGATTTTTTTTAATCCACCATGGTGGATTGGGTTTAAAAAAATCCTACCCGATCCAACCTGATCCATGCACACTACTAAGCATCAGTATGAATGGAACTGTATACTTGTAATTGCTCATTATGAGAATATTACGCAAATTCTCTAGATTCTCTTGGAGGCCTAGCTACCTCAAATTTTGCCATCCTTTTCTAATGTATAAAGCTTTTGACCAAACGCTTTGACTACAACCACAATTATAAATTTATATATCTTTTAACCAGGGACGGTCCCAATTTTTCAAGCTAAGGGAGCTAGTTTATAAGCAAAAAAAAAAAAAATCCATGAGATGCCCTTAAATCCTATTGTAAGATGCAAGGTATGATATTATGTATGACATTATGTATGACTTAATATTGTGATTAATAAAGTTGTTTTATTATTATCTAAAATAAAGGTAACATGAATATTCAGACATTATCATATAGTCCATGAGATGAATAGTATGTGATTTATGTGAAAAGTTACAGAAGATATAAATCACAAGTTCTTTGTAAACTCAGAATTTTAGTTCGTAGTCGGTGATGAAATTGGGCATTTCATTTGCAAAGACTGTAACATATCAACTAAGATGAATTGTCTTGATCATGGAAGTGGAGACTTCTAGTTGATATGTTGATGTATTTTAAGTGTTAAGACATATTGAACTGGACCGCTATGACATTTATTATTCTCCTAACGATTGTCAAATGAGTAATAAATTTCACAACTTTTATTTACATGAATTCTTAATCCTAAGAGAATAACGGACTTGATCATGAAGTGTAGGTTGCTTTGATATATCAAGAATGAGATCTAAAGTCACAGTCAAAACCTCAGTATATTGGGCAGCCACATTTAGTGTTGATTGAACATATATTTTCAAGATGGAATTCATAGCCTTTTCATGGAGATATAAAATATTCTCTTGAGATAAGTTTAATGGATTTGGTTATTCAGAATGTTAGGCCTCACTATTTTAGTAAAGAGTTACTAAAGTATATATTTATGAAATTGGATTTCATAAATATATGATGAATAACTTGAAGGATTAAATCGGGTACTCAAGGATTGAGATGTAGTAATCTATAAAGTGGCAGTCTGTATTCATGACTTTGTATTACTACAAATATTTTATGAAGAGGTTGCATGTACAATAAAGTCTTGGGATATAATTTATTAATAAGGTCTAGAGTGCAATTATATTTATATAGTGGTATTAAATATAATTAATGGTAACTTTGGACTTGTTAAGAGTTGAAAAAAAAGCCTAAGGCCCATTGGAGCTAGAGTCTTATTTGTTCCCTTTTGGTCCCACTCCAAGCCACATACTAAAGCCCAATTAGAAAGGCCCAAAAGGCTAGCCCAATTAGATAATCAGCTATAAGGAGAGAAATATATAGAATTTTGTAAGAGAATGAAATGGTTTGTATGTGAGTGTTGGACACTCTCTAATTCTCTCTTGAACACATTCATATAAATTGATTGAAAGACCACACTTCTTAGGCGTTAGTGGAATTGGAGTGAAGATTAAAAGTGTTCCCAAGTACTTCTAATCTTTGTCTTGAAATTCACCACACCAAGGTACACTCTCTTGTTCTTATATTCTGAAATTTACATAGTACATGTTATCGATTGCGAATGAAGCAAATCCATTAATTTTTCGCTGCGTATGTGTTATATGCAATACAAACATGTATTATTCCATAAATGGTATCAGAGCGGTCTTCAATTTCGAATCTATATAACATGTTTATGAGTTTTGGAATTAGAGATAATAGTTTCATGTTGTTAGAAGATTATGCTTTTAATTTTCTACATGGTTGTTGAACTATGGTTTGATAAAAACTGATATTGATGTTATGATGTTGTTTAAATTTGAATTTAAGTGTGTTAAATTGAACTTTAAGGCTATAGCATCAATGGAATTCAGTTTTGATATCAATCTCTATCTATCATGTTCATATGATGGTTGTTTGTTTATGAAAAACTGTTGAAAACTATCTTAGAAAATTTCTAGAAAATTCAAGTTTCATGAGATTCGATTGATCGAAAATTGCTTTCAATCAATCGAGTGGAACAGTGACCAATTTGCTTGATCCGATTGATATTCGATTTCTAGTCGATCAATCTAATTTTCTTTTTCGATTGAGTACCAATCAAGCCAAGCAGATTGTTGAGTTTGATTCGATTGATATTCGATTGCTAGTGGATCGATCAAATTTTCTTTTTTGATCAATTGAGCAGTGATCGAGTATCAATCGAGCTAGGTAGATTGTTTTGTGACAATTTTTCTATTTTTTCGACTAATCGAGATACACATTTGATCAATCGAAAACTGGGAATTTTGAATTTTTTATAAGTGTTTTCACATGTATTAAGTGCAGGTCTATGTATAATGAGATTATGCATATTTACTAATTAAAAACCTTTAATTTAAAATATCGAGAGAGATACAAGGGTTGGATCTCATGACCTTCATTGTTGGTTCATAGTAATGTGAAATATATACTTTGTCTTTGGTTCAAGCTTAGCATTCCATGCAGAGAGTATTTATTTCACGGTCCTACAAGAATGAACTTCTTGGTTTATAGTGGTTTGATTAAACACCTTGTCTTAGCCTTGAGCTTTGCATCCTATGTGGAGGGTATTTTGAATCATGGTACTACAAGATAAACCTGTTAATGGTAGATGAAATGTGGCTACACATGATTCTAGAGAATGGTATACACTAGACTAAATATTATAGTATCCTCTATGCTGAGTTCTTACTATTATTATTTAGAGGCTAAATGTATAACGGCATATTATTAGTGTTTGATAAGAGTTATCATGATAGCACTAATAATGAGAATAGTTCTCAATCAATCATAGTATTTATTATTCACTCTATGCTGAGGGATATTGAATATGGGATTGGGTTGTCGTTGCATATATTACATTATAGTTTTATTAAGGTTCCATACTATAAGTTTATATGCTAAATTGATAATGTCCAATTTACTTATTATATTCATGTTTATTGTTTTCAGATTTGATCATGGCATCATTTAGCCCACTTGTTACTATTCTTAATCAAAATAAACTGACTGGATCTAACTATGTTGACTGGAAAAGAAATTTGGACATTGTTCTTACAACTGAAGAGCACAAATATGTGCTTACTCAACTATGTCCTAGCTTTCCATCATCTCCTCCTGAGGAAAAATAGTGATATGATCGTTGGCAGAAATCTAATGAGATGGCTAAGTGCTATATCCTAGCATCTATCTCAAATGTTTTACAGCATCAAATGCAGGATGTAAAACTAGCTTCGGACATTATGCTAAGTCTGAAGGAGATGTTTGGTGAGCAAGGCCATTCTGCAAGGTAAGAAAATATGAGGCAAATATATAATGCCAAAATGACTAATGGCATTTCAGTAGGGGAGCATTGTCTTAAGATG
This sequence comes from Quercus wislizeni, assembly GCA_023055345.1. Lineage (NCBI taxonomy): Eukaryota > Viridiplantae > Streptophyta > Magnoliopsida > Fagales > Fagaceae > Quercus > Quercus wislizeni. The sequence continues at coordinate 37,039,531 of JALGQJ010000007.1, read as the reverse complement.
ATCTCTAATTTGAATACACTGAAAGTTTTAGGTGCTGATATTAATGGAGAATCCCAAGTGGATATGATACTCCAGTCACTACCAGTATGAACAAAAAGATTTATTCGTTGTCTAAATTAATTAATGAATTGGTAGTTGCAGAAGGCATTCTTGGTACATCTAGTGTTGATGCCAATATGGCTGAAGCTTCTACTTCTCAACCTAAGTCGAAAGGCAAGGGTAAGAAGAAGAAGAAGAAGGACTTCACCAAGCTAGATGGTAAACAAATTGCCTTAGGAGTTGTCAACAAAGGAAAGAAAATCAAAGGAAAGTGTTTCCATTGTGATGAGAAAGGACATTGGAAGAGGAATTGTCTAAAATTCAGAGTTGCCAATAATAAGGGTATGAAAAGTTCATTCCTCCTTAAAATATGTTTAGTACAAAATCCCATGAATTCCTAGTGTGTGGATTTAGGTTGTACTAATCATATATTTCTCAAAAAAAAAAAAAGGTTGTACTAATCATATCTGCAATCCTTTGCAGGGGTTCCAGGAGACTAGAAAACTGAATGAAGGGGAATTGTTTCTTACTTTGGCTGAAAGGAGTAGGATTCCAATTGTAGTTGTTGGAGTGTTTAATTTATGTTTTGATTCTAGAGTTTTAATATTGGAAGACTGTCTATATGTACCTAATGTTCGTAAGAATTTAATTTTTGCAACTTATTTAGGTAAACATGGATATTATGTTATCCTTAAAGACAATGTTGTAATAAAGAAGGGTAAAGTGTTTATCTGTTCTGGCAATATTGTTGATGGTCTTTATATTTTAACTCCTGATAAGCATGAATTATATAATTTTGAATTATATAATAATTCACATGTAAAATCATTAAAGAGAAAGTTTCCTTCTACTAGTGATGTATATCTTTGGCATTTACATTTAGGTCATATTAATTCAAACAAGATTCAAAGACTGATCAAAGACTCTTAGAGCCATTGGATTTTGATGGATTTCCAGTTTATGAATCTTGTTTGGAAGGTAAAATAACCAAAAGTCTTTTTAATGCAAAAGATAGAAGAGCCCAAGTTTTGCTAGAACTAGTGCATTTAGATGTATGTGGTCCTATGTCAATCCAAGCAAGAGGTGGCTATGAGTATTTCATTACTTTCACTGATGATTACTCTAGATTTGGTTATGTTTACCTAATGAAATGGAAGTTCGAAACCTTTGAAAAGTTCAAAGAGTTTAGGGCAGAAGTTGAGAATCAATTAGGTAAACGCATAAAGGCCATTCGATCTGATCGTGGTGGCGAATACCTTCTTGGGGATTTTAAGGATTACTTAATTGAAAATGGGATTGTATCCCAATTGACTGCACCTAGAACTCCACAACAAAATGGCATAGTAAAAAGAAGGAATAGGACTCTTTTAGATATGGTTAGATCCATGATGAGTTATTCGACTCTACCAATTTCCTATTGGGGATATGCCTTAGCAATGTATCTTCTAAATTTAGTACCTTTGTAGTCTGTTCCTAAAACACCTATAGAGTTGTGGAATGGGCGTAAGCCTAGTATGAGACATCTCCATATTTGGGGTTGTCCAACACATATGTTAAAACGAAAGTCTGACAAGTTACAATCTAAAACAGAAGTGGTTTTCTTTGTAGGGTATCCAAAATGAACTGTTGGAGGTTTATTCTATAGTCATAAAGATAATAAAGGGTTTGTTAGTACAAATGCCAAATTCTTGGAAAATGACTATATGAATGATTATACTCCTAGAAGTAGAGTTTTTTGGTTGAAATGAATGAACTTGTAAATGAACAATTAATGGATGAAACTAGGGATGATGTGGTTGTATCGGATACACCACAAGATATTACTTATGAGATGTCTAGTACACAAGTTTCTCGTCATAGTGGGAGGATTGTTAGGCCACCTATAAGATTTATAGGTTTGGGAGAAACTTATGAAGCTATCTCAAAAGAGGCCGAAACTGATCCTTACACTTATGAAGAGACAATAAATGATATAGATGCACATCATTGGGTCAAAGCTATGAAATCTGAATTAGATTCAATGTATTCCAATCAAGTTTGGGATCTTGTAAAGGCGCCTAACAGCATTAAACCTATTGGTCGCACAAATGGGTTTACAAGAGAAAGAGAGGGATAGATGGAAAGGTTGAAACCTCTAAAGTAAGGCTAGTGGCGAAAGGGTATCCATAAAAAGAAGGTATTGATTATGAAGAAACCTTTTCACCAGTAGCAATGTTTAAATCTATTAGAATTCTCTTATCCATTGCTGCTCATTATGATTATGAGATTTGGCAAATGAATGTCAAGACTATATTTCTCAATGGCAATCTTGAAGAGGAAATCTATTTGATGCAACCAGAAGGTTTCATAGCAAAGAACCAAAAGCATATGGTATGCAAGTTGAAAAGGCCCATTTATGGACTTAAGCAAGCATCTAGGTCATGGAACATCAGATTTGATCAAGCAATCAAGTCATTTGGTTTTGAACAAAATCTTGATGAACCATGTGTTTACAAAAGACATCGGGATAATGTAGTAATGTTCCTAGTCATTTATGTTGATGATATTCTACTCATTGGAAATGATGTAGGGGTAATGTCATCAGTAAATGTTTGGTTGTCAAGCCAATTTGATATGAAGGACTTGGGTATGGCTAAATTTATTCTAAGGTCAAGCTTTGGCAAGATCGCAAGAATAAGATGTTAGGCTTGTCACAAGTTGGATATATAGATAAGGTTCTAGAACAGTTTAGCATGCAAAACTCCAAGAAATGATTGCTTCTTTTCAGACATGGAGTTCCTTTGTCTGATGACCAAAGGCCTAAGACTCTTGAGGAAAAAAATACGATGAGACTTGTTCCTTATGCTTCTGTAGTGGGAAGTCTCATGTACGTCATACTATGTACTAGACCAGATATCAATTATCCAGTTGGCATGGTCAGTCGTTATCTATCAAATCCAGGGCCAAAACATTGGCAAGTTGTAAAGCATATTCTTAAGTATCTACAGAGAACGAGAGATTATATGCTTGTTTATCAGATTGAGGATTGATTCCCATTGGTTATACAGATTCAGATTTTCAATCAAATCTCGATTTCAGAAAGTCCACTTCTAGTTGATATGTTGATATGTTTTAGGAGTTAAAACATATTGAACTGGACCGTTGTGAGATTTATTATTCTCCTAACGACTGTCATATGAATAATAAATTTCATGACTTCTATTTACATGAACTCGTAATCTTGAGAGAATAACGGACCTGATCATGAAGTGTAGGTTGCTTTGATATATCAGGAGTGAGATTTAAAGTCACGATCAAAACCTCAGTATGTTGGGCAGCCACATTTAATGTTGATGGAACATATATTTTCAAGATGGAATTCATAGTCTCTTCATGGAGATATAAAATATTCCCTTGAAATAAGTTTAATGAGTTTGGTTATTCAGAATGTTAGGCCTAACTACTTTAGTAAAGAGTTACTAAAGTATATATTTATGAAATTGGATTTCATAAATATATGATGAATAACTTGAAGGATTAAACAGGGTACTCAAGGATTAAGATGTAGTAATCTACAAAGTAGCAGTCTACATTCATGATTTTGTATTACTACAAATATTTTATGAAGGGGTTGCATGTACAATAAAGTTTCGGGATATAATTTATTAATAAGGCCTAGAGTGCAATTATATTTATATAGTGGTATTAAATATAATTAATGGTATCTTTGGACTTGTCAAGAGTGGACAGAAAAGCCCAATGCCCATTGGAGCTAGAGTTTTATTTGTTCCCTTTTGGTCCCACTCCAAGTCACATACTAAATCCCAATTGGAAAGGCCTAAAAGGCTAGCCCAGTTAGATAATCAGTTATAAGAAGAGAAACATACAGAATTTTGTAAGAGAATGAAATGGTTTGTATGTGAGTGTTTGACACTCTCTAATTCTCTCTTGAACACATTCATATAAACTAATTGAGAGACCACACTTCTTGGGCATTAGTGGAATTGGAGTGAAGACCACACTTCTTTGTTTTGAAATTCACCATACCAAGGTACACTATCTTGTTCTTATATTTTGAAATTTACATAGTATATGTTATGGACTGCAAATGAAGTAGATCTGTTAATTTTCCTCTACGTATGTTTTATATGCGATACAAACATGTATCATTCCATCACCAACTACAAAAATAAAAAATATAACTAGTAGAAAAAAATTTCTTAGGACCAAGGGGGCCCAAGCCCCTTTGGGTCTATCCTTGCTTTTAACCCTTACAAGCTTGGCCAAGCCCACTCCTTAACTCCCATGTATCAACTTCTAAGACTAATTTGAAAAATTGGATTAGATAGTGGGATACTCAAAATTTTGCAAAATTGCATTTTTGAATCAGAACTTGTTAGGTTTCTAGTTTGTAGGTACATTCCGTGCCAAAGTTCTCTTATAATTAAAAAAAGTGAAATATTTTGTAATTTTGTATTTTTTGGGCCTATGTGTAATTGGGTTGAAGTTTCAAGTGCAAAAATTGAAGTTGTAAAAGCTAGAGTTTCGGTCGAGCAAAGTGGAGAAGTTGTCTAGCAAAATGGCAGGTGATAGCATTTTGAAAAGCAGTTAAGGCAGTTGCAAGGTTGAATTTAATCAACCATGTATTGGCTTTATTTTGTGCCAAATTTTCTTGTAATTTAGCATGTAGAAACCTTGTATTTAAGTGGGAATAATGTAAGGGTTGTGTGTGAAAGAGTGTGAAGAAACTCAAGTTGTGTTAATTCAAAAGGAGTCTCGTGACTGGATCTCATGACTGGTAAGTCGCCAAAGTGCCACACGTGTGAAGCATGCAGGAAGCTGAAGGGTCGTGACAGCTGGAGCACTACATGACAAAAGGTACAATCTGGCTTGGCAGTTAACTCGCGACTCAAACTCGCAAGTCGTTCCAGTCGCAAGGCTGAGTCGCCAGAATGCCCTGTTTACTGAAAACTTACTTTTCACATTCCATCTCATACCCTACCATAAATACCCTTATACCCATGAAATGTAATGTGCTAAAAAAGGAGCCTATTAAGAGAAAAATCTCTAAGAAAGGTTTCTACAACACACCCACCTTATTAGAGAGAGAGCTATTCATTCTTAGAGAGAAATCTTTGTAGTCTCTTCTCCTTCCCTATCCCATTGTAATACCCATTGAGAGGAGATTTGTACACAAACATAACCCACACACCCATTTAGAGTGATGAGAGTGTTTTTGGAGCTTGGGAAGCATTGGTAGATGCCAAGGATGGTGGATGCAGTATGGAGTTTATTGCGGGATTCAAAAAGCTAGAGAAGACACGATTAGCCTTAACCTTGTTGGAGCAAGAAGCTTGGAGGGCTTAGGTGCATCGGATAGATTAGGCTTGGAGGGTCTATTGTTATTTATGTATCCCAATTTTATTTTCTAGTGGATCATTTTACCGCTTGGAGGGCGGTAGAGAGGTTTTTCGCCGAGTTCTTCGGTTTCCTTTTCGATAACACGTGCTGATGTTATCATTGTATTTGCATCTCTCTTCCCTTACTCTTTAACCATTAATTGTTGTTATGTTTGTGCTTAATTATGTGTTAAAGTAGTTTTGTAAATTGGGTGTTGCTTATATTCATTATTCCGCACATCTATTGTTTGAGTATAAGCTTGTGTTGGTATTTCTGTAATTGGGGGTTTAAACATTCATTAGTGTTTTACACGCTATTTGAACTATCAACAGTGATCTCTCAGGACACTTATTTGATGAAAAATGCAAAAACTATAAAGAATTCTGTAGTGAACTCTTATGTTGTTCTAGCCTTTTCCCAACTTATATATACCTAATTTCCCACAAAATTAATACCAAATTCCCATTTGAAGGTGGAGAGAAATCTTGTCTTGGTGAAGGATGTTGCTATTGCTTGATTTGGTAGTGGAGAAGAAGGTGGAGTGGTTGGCATTGAAGGGGGAGAATTGGACAGAGTGAAAGAGAGAGAAAATTAGGGAAGGATTGCATGTAAAAAAAATACTTGGAGAGAGAGAGAATAATATTTAAATGGAATAGTGATAGAGTATTTATGCTAATGTAATTGTCTATGAATAGTAGATCAGTTAAGCTAATAAAAGTGGGGGTTTTAGAGTAAATTTGGCTAAAAACTCAATGAGGCTGATGTGAATACTTTAATGCTCTTAAAGAACTATTTTAGTAGCGCATTTGTTTGGTTTTATTGTAGGAGTGAAAGTTTTAATTGTATAACATTTGCAAAAGGCCTGCGAAATGCACGGATAATGCTTTAAACTGGGAAAAAATTGGCTTTTGCCCTTTTTTAAAAAACAATCCAACATTTTGCCCTCTTTCCCAAACCAATTAGGGAAATGCCCCTCTTTTGAAATTCGATTTTTTCAAAATCGAGTTAAGCCTTATAGTGACATTTTTAAGGAGCCTATAGTAACGTTTTGAGGACCTATAGTGGCGTTTTCTAACTCGATTTCTATGAAGTCGAGTTATAGGTAAAAAAAAGAAAAAAAAATTGCACGTAAATCGACTTCCTAGAAATCGAGTTAGAAAACGCCACTATAGGTCCTTAAAACGTCACTATAGGCTCCTTAAAACGCCATTATAGGGCTCAAAATTTTTTTTTTTTTTTTTTTATAACTCGATTTTGAGAAAATCGAATTTCAAAAGAGGAGTATTTTCCTAATTAGTTTGGGAAAAGGGGAAAAATATTGGATTTTTTTTTTAAAAGGGGCATTTGCCCATTTTCTCCCTTTAAACTGTGATGTGAAAAGATTATGTGGAGTGTTCAAAATAGGTTAAAGTAATAATATGAAAATGTTTCTACTCAATTAAAGTAATACGAAGTTAAGGGGATACTTTTAATTTTTTATTTTTTAATCTCAGGGGGACAAAAGAATTTTGACTATAGCATAATTGTCATAGAAATAGTTGAAGTAACGAATCCATCATGAAAAGCAAAAGTTCAAAATTACACACACATGCCCATTACTCTTTTTCACTTAAAATAAAGATAAAATAAAGTATAAAAGAACAACTTAGGAATATTGTAGTTTAAATAATGATAAAATAATTTTATCCATTCTATATTATTGATGTTTATTACATGGTGTAATAAGTTGTTTGTTCGCTTAATCATAGGTTTTGTTTCTTTCATGCATTGGAGTTACCATAATATATGTGTGTGTGTGTGTGTGTATATATATATGATATCATATTAATTTTTAGTTTGCTTTTGGAAATATCTTTGAATTTTTATAATGTCATGTTTATGTTATTAGAGTATGATAGTAATAGGTTAAATGAAATATCCTTCTAACAGAATTTATTTTAATATGATATTTACGTATTTTTCCATGAATATACATATTTTATTGCTCATGTAGATTTTGAAATATTAAAGTATTCTTATTAAAAAGTGATTTAGTTCTCAACTTGGGGTCGTATTGTGAAGTATGTTGAACACATTTAGTGTTTCCAAAAACAACTTGTTTCCTCTGCTTGTTCTATTGTGCCTGTACTTCAGGCTAGTGCATGTATATCCATTAAAAAAAAATTGTTTTTAAAGTTTAACGAGTTTAGACTTTATGAAGGACAATCTTATATCAAAGCTAATTTAAATAAGATTAACACGACCTAAAACTCCTTTTTCTTTTTCTTTTTTCTCTTTTTTTTTGGTGTGCGTGTGTGTGTGTGTGGAGAAGAGTGAAAAAAAATGTGAGGTAGAAGACTAAATAAAAAATTATTCTAATAAAGTGTCATATGACAGAACTTCATAATTTCTCACATGAGCCACATGAGATTTCTACTTTCTTATATAATTTTTTTATAAAAGAAATAACCAAATAAACTATTATATATATATATATATATATATATATATAAAATTTTGCACACCAATAAATAATTAATATGTGCATTTAATCTACGAATAAATTCAATAAACTAATATTTTGACATAAATGTAATTTTTGTTGAGGTGGAAGTCTAAACAAAGAATGTTTCACTTGACATATCACAAATCCATATTGATGACCACCACGCACCTTTGGTACGGTGGTCACTCTATAAGTATAAATGCTTGTGGAGTGTGGGGGATAGGGGTTGGGGTTCAAGTCTCCAGGAGGGAGTTTCATACACATATACATTTAGATTAGGTTAAACAAATCCATATTGATGATTTGTGATGAAGACAAAAGCAGTTTTTGGTAACTAAATTGATAAAAGAGCTTTTATATATGAGATGATAGAGGACATAATTAACGTGATCTGCATAAATTAACTGTTTGGGTAAAAAAAAGTGCTAATGAAGTTAACTGTTTTATTCTATAGAAATGTAAAAAACCCTTAGACAACTCTCTAAATTGGCCAAAAGAATGACTCAATACCGCTATGTACCAAAATTAGACAAGATGCATAATTATGTATTCAAAGCTATCAAATAATAATTATATATATATTAAATTAAAAAATATTGGGTAAATTACGTATTTGGTCCCTATTTTTTATTTCATATTTCAATTTGATCTTTAACCTTTCAATTATGTCAATTTAATTCATAACATTTCAGTGCCATGTCAATTTAGTATCTATCGCTATCTCTTAAATGAAAATTGCTAACGTGACAAATACATTAATAGAAAATAATTTTTTATTTTGGTCGTTAGCTACGTCAATTATTTCCATCCAAAAGATAATGACAAAAACTAAATTGACACGACACTAAAAAGTTATGGATTATATTGACACAATTAAAAGGTTATGGACCAAATTGAAATATGGTATAAATGATAGAGACCAAATACATAGTTTATCCAAAAATATTTCACTTATTTAAAAAAAAATTGAATAGGATTATAATTTAAGTAAAGTCTAATTGACTCCCTAATGATAATTAAAACTCTTCAATAAATTAAATTAAATATTATTTAATTATTAAAAATCTTTATTAGTTAATTAATAATATTTAATTTTGCATTCCTTTAAAGTTATAAAGTGAAATCCTAGCACTGTATATTTACGTACAGGCTTTTTTAAGTCTTTTCTAGAATCAGGATTTGAATTCACGCGGTATTGCATTGCATGGCTAGAACTTTTTCTCTCGTCTTCTTCAGTGACTACGGCTTCTATGGTTAAAAGACTTATTAGAGGTCAAGTCGCCTTCTGATGGACGTTAATACCACACCTCCAGAAGTTTGATCGATCCATCAATTTTACCCGTCTTTCAGGTAAGACTTTTTCTAAAACCACAATTTTCTCGCATCTGGTACGACTGTTAAAGACTGTAAATAAAGAATTTTTTAAATTAAAATTTGTTTTTAAAGTACTATAAATAAAAATAAAAATTAACTGAAATAGAATAATAAAACTTATAAATAATACTAAAAAGTGTAGTGAAATCAGTAAATAATAATAAAAATAATTTTTTTTTTCTTTTAGGGGGAATAAAAATAAGTTAAATAATAAAATAAATTAGAAAAAATAATGTTTGCCAAAACAGATACTAGATATTGGCTTAAACCAAATCCAGATTTGGATTTATTAACATTCCTGATCTTTTAGGTAAGGCCAAAATGGGTAAATAACAATAAAAAAGAAACTATTTAGTTAGTAGGCGCTGATTAGAAACTATATATATTTCTAGCAACTCGAGTCTTAAAGACTCGATTTTGGGCTCTTAAATCGAGCCTCTAATGCTCAATTTTCATGGGTTATTCCTCTCTTACGTGGCACTTTTTCCAGGTGGCGTCTACATGAAAATCGAGTCTCTAAGACTCGATTTCTAACCCAAAAATAAAATATCAATGACCCAAAATGTAACCCAAAATGCAGAAACAGTGGAAGAAAACGCAGAAAGAAAGAAAAAAAAAAAGAAAGAGAAGAAGAAGAAGAAGAGATGGAGATCAGAGAAGAAGGTGTTCATCAGAGAAGAAGGAAAGAAAAAAAAAAAAAAAAAAAACCAGAGACAGTCGGGCAGCGACCTGGGTTCGCAGCGCAGCGAACTGGGTCGCGGCGCGACCTGGGTCGCGCGCTGCGACTTGGGCCGCGGTGCGACCTGGGTCGCGGCGCGCGACCCGGCGCGACTTGGCGCTCGACCCAGGTCGCGCCGCGACCCAGTTCGCTGCGCGGCGAACCCAGGTCGTTGCGCGACTGTCTCTGGTTTTTTTTTTTTTTTTTTTTCTTTCCTTCTTCTCTGATGAACACCTTCTTGTCTGGGTTTTTTTTTTTTTTTTTTCTTTCTTCTCTGATGAACACGTTGGTGTTGCCTTGTGGTTTTTTTTGTTTTCTTTTTAAATGTAAATCGAGTCTCTAAGACTCGATTTCCATGTAGACGCCACCTACAAAAGGTGCCACGTAAAAGGGGAACAACTCATGAAAATGGAGCATTAAAGGCTCGATTTAGGAGCCCAAAATCGAGTCTTTAAGACTCGAATTACTAGAAATATATATAGTTTCTAATCAGCGCCTACTAACTAAATAGTTTCTTTTTTATTGTTATTTACCCATTTTGGCATTTAGGTAATTCTTGCAACAATTGGAACGGTCTCAACCAAACCCAACTAGCACATCCTCGTGGTAGTTAAGTATTTCAACTTTCTTTGACTTTGTAAATTAAGCGTACTGAATTCTCAGACTGGGCAGCTGTCAAATCTTGATATGAATTTATTGCCTTTTGTGTTTTACATTACATGACTAGTCTAATCGTATCACCCCTTCACCAAATGCAAACGATATTTTCTCCTCGGTGCATTTAAAGTCCTTTTGTTTTGCCGCTCAGTCAAGTGAGTTTTAATTCGCCCGGTTTTGCGTGGCTAAAACGTTTTCTGATCTTCTATAGTTAAAAAAAGAAAAAAAAAAAGGAGGACGCTGACCACATAGATGGTCCTTTGGCACCTCCGTGTTGAAGGGGATGGGAGTGGAGGGATTCAGGTAGTGATAGGAGTTCGAACCTTTTTTTTAGCTAAGAAAAAAAAAAGGCATTTTGAAAACTCAATTAGTGTAAAAACACTAATACTTGTTTAGATTTTTAATTTTAAATTACGCCTTGATTGTTTTTACTCTAACTTATCTAAGTGTGGAATAAGAGTAAATCAAGTATAATAAACTGGAACATTACTCTAAGCCATAAGCAAGTACAATAAGTGATAAATGTAAAACTTAAAGAGTAGGGAAGAGAGATGCAAATACAAAGATAACACCGAGATGTATTATCGAAAAGGAAATCGAAGTACTCGGCGAAAAACCTTTTCGCGGCTCTGTGAGCCAAAATCGATCCACTAGTGAATAAGTTGGAGTACATGAATATCAAAAAGATCCTCCAAGCCTAATCTACCTAATGTACTTGAGCCCTCAAACCTCCTGCTACCAAAAGACTTCTCGAAGTCATGTCTTCACTAGTTATCCGGATCCCGCAATTCCGCCTAAGTGCATCCATCACTCAATGGCTTCTTCCAATACTTCCCAAAGGCACCAAAACTTCTTTCCATTTGTGTTAATTTTATTGAATTTAGGGTAGTTTTCAGGGTATTATTGTTATAATTATGATTATTATGAGGAAATTTGTGAAAGTCAATGAGGTTTTGTTTACGCAATTGTCCTTGTGAGCTAGTTTTGACCCTCAAAATTCTAACTTATTATGGTCTGTAATTCATTTCTGATATGTATTGTAAAGAATTTTTAACATAGGCAGAGACTCGCGTCGATTAATTTTTTAAAAACGCAATCAATTGAAAGACGGAATTGTGTGTGTGTGAAGGTTTCAGTTTCATTTCAGAATTTAGATTAGGTTAAACAAATCCATATTGATGATTTGTGATGAAGACAAAAGCAGTTTTTGGTAACTAAATTGATAAAAGAGCTTTTATATATGAGATGATAGAGGACATAATTAACGTGATCTGCATAAATTAACTGTTTGGGTAAAAAAAAGTGCTAATGAAGTTAACTGTTTTATTCTATAGAAATGTAAAAAAAACCTTAGACAACTATCTAAATTGGCCAAAAGAATGACTCAATACCGCTATGTACCAAAATTAGACAAGATGCATAATTATGTGTTCAAAGCTATCAAATAATAATTATATATATATTAAATTAAAAAATATTGGGTAAATTACGTATTTGGTCCCTATTTTTTATTTTATATTTCAATTTGATTTTTAACCTTTCAATTGTATCAATTTAATTCATAACATTTCAGTGTCATGTCAATTTAGTATCTATCGCTATCTCTTAAATGAAAATTGCTGACGTAGCAAATACATTAATAGAAAATAATTTTTTATTTTGGTCGTTAGCTACGTCAATTATTTCCATCCAAAAGATAATGACAAAAACTAAATTGACACGACACTAAAAAGTTATGGATTATATTGACACATTAAAAGGTTATGGAACATATTGAAATATGATATAAATAATAGAGACCAAATACATAGTTTACCCAAAAATATTTCACTTATTTAAAAAAAAAAATTGAATTGGATTATAATTTAAGTAAAGTCTAATTGACTCCCTAATGATAATTAAAACTCTTCAATAAATTAAATTAAATATTATTTAATTATTAAAAATCTTTATTAGTTAATTAATAATATTTAATTTTGCATTCCTTTAAAGTTATAAAGTGAAATCCTAGCACTGTATATTTACGTACAGGCTTTTTTAAGTCTTTTCTAGAATCAGGATTTGAATTCACGCGGTATTGCATTGCATGGCTAGAACTTTTTCTCTCGTCTTCTTCAGTGACTACGGCTTCTATGGTTAAAAGACTTATTAGAGGTCAAGTCGCCTTCTGATGGACGTTAATACCACACCTCCAGAAGTTTGATCGATCCATCAATTTTACCCGTCTTTCAGGTAAGACTTTTTCTAAAACCACAATTTTCTCGCATCTGGTACAACTGTTAAAGACTGTAAATAAAGAATTTTTTAAATTAAAATTTGTTTTTAAAGTACTATAAATAAAAATAAAAATTAATTGAAATAGAATTATAAAACTTATAAATAATATTAAAAAGTATAGTGAAATCAGTAAATAATAATAAAAATAATTTTTTTTCTTTTAGAGAGAATAAAAATAAGTTAAATAATAAAATAAATTAGAAAAAATAATGTTTGCCAAAACAGATACTAGATATTGGCTTAAACCAAATCCAGATTTGGATTTATTAACATTCCTGATCTTTTAGGTAATTCTTGCAACAATTGGAACGGTCTCAACCAAACCCAACTAGCACATCCTCGTGGTAGTTAAGTATTTCAACTTTCTTTGACTTTGTAAATTAAGCATACTGAATTCTCAGACTGGGCAGCTGTCAAATCTTGATATGAATTTGTTGCCTTTTGTGTTTTACATTACATGACTAGTCTAATCGTATCACCCCTTCACCAAATGCAAACGATATTTTCTCCTCGGTGCATTTAAAGTCCTTTTGTTTTGCCGCTCAGTCAAGTGAGTTTTAATTCGCCCGGTTTTGCGTGGCTAAAACGTTTTCTGATCTTCTATAGTTAAAAAAAGAAAAAAAAAAAGGAGGACGCTGACCACATAGATGGTCCTTTGGCACCTCCGTGTTGAAGGGGATGGGAGTGGAGGGATTCAGGTAGTGATAGGAATTCGAACCTTTTTTTTAGCCAAGAAAAAAAAAGGCATTTTGAAAGCTCAATTAGTGTAAAAACACTAATACTTTAGACTCCTAATTTTAAATTACGCCTTGATTGTTTTTACTTTAACTTATCTAAGTGTGGAATAAGAGTAAATCAAGTGTAATAAACTGGAACATTACTTTAAGTCATAAGCAAGTACAATAAGTGATAAATGTAAAACTTAAAGAGTAGAGAAGAGAGATGCAAATACAAAGATAACACCAAGATGTATTATCGAAAAGGAAATCGAAGCACTCAGCGAAAAACCTTTTCGCGGCTCTATGAGCCAAAATCGATCCACTAGTGAATAAGTTGGAGTACATGAATATCAAAAAGACTCTCCAAGCCTAATCTACCTAATGTACTTGAGCCCTCCAACCTCCTGCTACCAAAAGACTTCTCGAAGTCATGTCTTCACTAGTTATCCGGATCCCGCAATTCCGCCTAATTGCATCCGTCACTCAGTGGCTTCTTCCAATGCTTCCCAAAGGCACCAAAACTTCTTTCAACACTTAGAATGGATGAGGTAAGTGTTTGAGAAATGATGTAGAGGATTGTGAGTAAAACAATCTCTAACTCTCAAGTATTTGGCTAGTGTTTTCTCTCTCAAAAGTTTCTTGTGAATACTCATTCTTCTTATATTTCGTGGGTAATAAGAGTTTATATAGTATTAGTAAAGAATGGGAAAAGTCACACTCAAAAAGCAATCAAGTAGTGAGTTTTGACGGTCACTCGTGACTTGGCCTGAATCGCAAATGACTCATAAAATCTAGCTTGTCATGGACTCTTCAAATTCCAGCATATGCTTCTCACGTGGCTTGTGTTAGGTTTTAGACCCCTTAATATAGTATGTTTAACCTAATATTAAGCCAGGTTGATTAACAAGTTTGTTAATTAAAACTAGGTTAAACAAATATGTGTAAAACAAATATAATGCGAAAAGTAAAGAACACATAGATCTAATTACCTAGGAAAACCAAGTCGGTAAAAAACCTAGGGAGGATTTAACCTATCTATCCTTAAGGTAAAAACATACCCACTATGAAAGAATTGAAGTTTGTACAATAAGACTTAGACCACTAACATCCTATTGCTACCTTATGTAGAAAACTTACAACCACAACCACGTGACAGCTCTGAGTTCATGAACTACTTCTTTTCTTGATTTGCAGCAAACACAAGTTCTTCTACTTGTGACTTTAAGACTCCACTCAAAGGTTTTAGATCTTCTTGAAAGTTCTTTATGCAGCAATTGAAGCAATCATTAAGTTTTTGATGTGAATCTTGATCTTGATAACTCTATGTGTGTGTTTGAAGATAAACGCCTCTCAGATCTCACAAAAGATTCAACACACAACTCAACAAAGACTACTTAAAACGTAGCTAGGGTTTTTTCCTTTTACACTTGGAGTGAAACACTTAACCTTACATGTCATATGGGCTTAGGTTGGTTTAAGAATTCTACAGAAAATGACTGATCCATGATTCTCGATTGATTGAGTCTAATTTTCGATTAACCGAGTCTTACAGAAATTGAATAGTAATTTCCTGCAATTACTCAATTCCAAATTTACATTAAACCAAACTTTGAGCAAGTATAAACCTAGACTAAATGTTTGATCATGGTTTGCCAACATATACAAATTGAAGTTTTAATACATTAGTTCCTAAAGTCTTAGAACCTAACAGCTTGTTTTGCGGGTTAGCAGTCACGAGACAATCGCAAGCAAGTTGCGAAATCCACTTCTTCATAGATTCTTTACCAAACTCTCACACACAGCCCTTACATAAAATCCCACAAAAATACAGGGAAATTATTGAACAAAATTACAATCAAATTTGATACAGAATTAAAGCCAACATAAAACATAGTTGTAAATCACAACTTTACAATCTCCCCCTTTGACTATTCTGTGACAAAACCCCTAAACAGACTCTAGACTTAAAACGTGAGTATGGGAACAGAGGCAAAACTCACTCACACCTAAATCTAAAATTTGTGAAGCACTTGAACTATATACGCCTGTATCCTAAAATACTTGCACATAACAAATAACTTCATTAAATACAAGACAAGTAGAATACAAGGCATGTATAAAAAGCAAGTAAAATGTGATCAAGTAAAACTAACGGTATAAGAACTTATAGCATAACTTGATCAAACATGAACAGTCATTAAGAAGTGACCACAATGAACATTTAACAAGTAAATGATCATCCGGACACGCAAGAAATTAAAAGCAGTGCAAAAATTAATTGCATGTCCAACAAGCACATGATGCATTAAAGAAACTAAAGTGAGAAGTAATAGAAAACTAAAAGCATCAAGAAATCACTATAAAAACCAAGATACACAAAGTACTAAAGTAAACTGAGTTTTAAACTAAAGTACTGAAAGCTTTAAAGTAAAGCAATGTAAATGAACAAAGCAGAATAAATAAACTATAAAAGCAGTAAAAAAAAGTCTCAAAATTCTACTCCCCCTCAAAATGTACTCCCCCTCAACTAAATACTACTCCTCTTTTTTGATTGGAATGGCCAAAGGTGCTAGTCCTTGCTTGCCAAGTCTCTAATTTGGGTGGAGAGAGTAGTGATTTGCTCTTGAAGATATGTCATCAGAGTGGTGGTGTACGCACAGTGATCATCCAATGTCTATTGCATAGCTTCCTGTGAGCGTTGGAAATAATGAAATTTGTTAAGAAGCAGATCGATGTGGTCGGGAGTATGAGGTGGTGCATGTGGCTACCCCTGAGGCTGAGCCTATGGCTGCTTCTAAGACTGAGAGGGTGAGGCTTCAATAACTTCAAGATCAAGGGTGAAGTTGTTAATGTCTTCATTAATATTGCCACCCTCATAAGCAGTGTCCTTACCTTCTGCTCTCTCTAATCCCTCTTCAAGGCCACGAAGACGAGCTTTGCTCCTCGTTATCGTTTGAGCAGAAATCTGGTCTTCCCTCTTCATCATTAGCAAATTAGGGGGAATCTTGGCTCTCTCATGTCACATGATAGACATGATCAATCTCGGGAAAGGTTGAGTCATCCGAGATTGAACTAGGGCACATATGTCTCCGGTCACAATATGCTTGTGAAAAACCTTTGCATCAAGTTGCACTCACTTGCATCAGCTGTGACGGTCCTTAAAATAATCCTTATATATGTTTAGGATTGTGAGAAAAGAAAGCATAAACAACTATACATGGATTTTTGTGTAAAATCATATCTGAAAAACTAATTTTTGTAAATCTCGATAGATAGGTTATCTATCGAGCAGCTGTTGAGCATCGGGCTAAGTTTTCCTTTTAAACCTCGATAGATGCTATCTGCTGAGCTAGCTATCGAGCTTTAAAATGTAGCACTTCTTCACTTGATTCTTGGACAAATTTGCATGACTTTAACACTTGGACTTGAACTCTTGTTCCTTGAAGCATTAAATACATCCTAGATCTATCCAATTACAAGTAAAGTGCATTTTGTCAAAGGATTAGCCAATTTTAGATAACATATGTTTCTAACATGGTTCACATATGTCTAACAAATTATAATAATAATAAGGCCATTTTCTTGAAGATGAAGGTGAAGAGACAAAATTAAAATTAGACAAACATACCTAACAAAATTAAAATCTTTTTTTTTTGGAAACAGAATCATTCCATTCAATTAATCAGAAAAATTATCATCTTGATACAAAGCTTCCCTAGCTATTGGAGTTAAATCTTCCATCCAATACATATCATTAATAATATTTCTTGCAAATTGAGCTAACATATGAGCCACCCTATTTCCCCCTCTCTTAGTACATTCAATGCTCACCTAATGCAAATTTCTAATCAAATGCTGAATATCACCTATCACATTCCCAAGCATTGACTAATCATCCCTCAAAGTTGAAATAGCTTTCATTGCAGAGCTATAATCCCCTTCAATGACTAACTTAGAGAAGCCAGCATCCACTGCGAACTCGATGGCCTTTCTACATGTAAGCAATTCAACCTCCTCACTGCAGAACACCTTGGGTCCCTTGGCTGCCATGGCTGCCATAACCTCTCATTTTTCATTTCATATGATTGCTCCAAAACCTGATTTGTTTAGGCTCGAAAACAGAGCTGCATCAAAGTTAAGCTTGAAGACCGAATGTGGAGGAGTTTGCCAGGTATCCTAACTAGTCTACATCTCTAGTTCAGCTCCCATCTGATCTATTGCAGTCCGATACTCCTCTAGATAATCCTTTACATGATCGTTCAACCAACTCGGGTCATGAAACTTTCCTCCATGAACAAACTGGTTTCTTTGATTCCATATCAACCATGCTTGGACTAACACTACCTCCAATTCCTATGACTCTACCCAATCCAACAAATACTCCATTAATTGAAGCACATCAGCCATACCTAAAACCCCTTTTCTGCAGAAATTTCAAGCTTCTAGCCCAAACATCTTGAGTCACATCACATTCCCATAATACATGGGTAGCTGACTCTGGGAACTTCATGCATATTGGACACACAACATCATCAATAATTCTACTATTTGCTAGATTCAACTTTGTTAGCAAAATATCATTGCAAGCTCTCCAACCAAGACTTTAATTTTATTTGGAATTTAAAGCTTCTAAAGTGCAGTCCAAATTCTCTTCCCAACACAGCCCCTTGAACTCTCGGCCACATTTCGTCCTCTCAATACTTCCTTCGCTACCTTGTATGCTGACTTAACAGTAAACAACCCATTCTTATGATGCAACCAGATTATAAGATCTTCCACATATCTTCAGCTTAGCTGGATTCTGAAAATAGTTTCAACATCCTCTTTCTCAAACATGTCCATAATAAATTTAGACCTCCATGCATGCAAATCCTGATCAATCAGCTCGGCAACAGTCACCTCTCTAACTTCATCCTTAACTGAAAGCATAGGAGCATTTGTTGGATAATTCGGTATCCATTTATCCCCTATAACTCGAATTGAATGGCCACTCCCAACTCTCCAAAAACACCAATGCTCTTCCACACAAAGGAACAATTTAGGGACACCTTGGCATCAAATAAATGAGATCTTGGAAAATATCTTGCTTTAAGGCATTGATACACTAAAGAATTATTGTCATGCAACAACCTCCACCCTTGTTTAGCTAACATAGCTAAATTAAATGCCCTTAGATCCCTAAAACCCATTCTTGAAACTTTAAGGCTGTTGCTGCAGCTATACAGTAGCTGACACAACTGACAGCTTTACAGTAGTAGCTATCCTGACAAAGCTAGATGATGTCAACTGTGTGAGGTCTCCTGCTGGAGAAAATACTTTGCATTAAATTCATGGGTTTGGCTAAAAATGGTAAGATAACTTTTATGGGATCTTCCTATTTCTAGTACTGCAGCTAAAGGCTAAGGATCTTAGTATAAAATGGTATGATTTCTTTTATAGGACCCTTGCTTCTTTGGGTATATGGCAACAAATTGCTAGGATTGGGCATTAATGATGTCACTTTTGGACATGTGTCAGTTGTTGGAGCTTCTGCTGGAGCTGTTGTAGCTCTTGCTGGAGTTAGGGCAGTTTCTGTTGGAATTGTTGCTAGTATTTTTGGCTAATTTTTCTCTTTTGGAAAATTATATATTTAGTCTATGGTTTTATTACAATATAATTTTGGTATGTAATAGACTCATTGGTTAATATTTGATGAAGTTTTAGAGATGTGATTACGGTCTCTTCGTATTGTGACCAAATCTTGAAGAGCAAGGAGGACATTTAATGTTGTTACCTACTGCACACTGACTCATCAGAGTTCAGGGAATTGGGGAAGACATGCCAAGCAACATGTTTCCTTTATCAACTTTGAACCGTTGGAACTTTACTGAACATACTTCTTGGCACTCCAAACCATGACTCCCAAAGTTCCTTCGATGAGACTTATGAGATAGGATCATGAGTAGAAAATGAGATGTTGTGCCATGAGCTTAAACTATGGGTTTTGATGAGATAATATTGCCATGGGTTTTGGACCATGGGCTTTGGCGCCATTTTGTGAATATGGGCTTTTTTGGGCTTTAAAAGAGGTTTTCCCAAAATCCATAATTTGTTGATGTGGTGTGCGTTACCAATAAAATAAATACCAATGAAATAAATTCCATGTGGTGTGAAAAGTTTGTCCTCAACACATGTTATTATCATTAGCAGTCTTTTTTTTTTGGTTGATAAAAAGAGGATTTATTTAATAACTAAGGAGCACTGTTACAAGTATTGTCCATTGAGCGCATGCGAGGAGTGCCTAATTGCAAAATATCACACACATATTTTACATGAACAAAATTTGGACATTCACTATATTCTCTAAAATTGCATTGGTCCTCCTGTTCCCTCTTTGCTAGTTCATCTATCATGCCAAAGGACGATCCATTCTTGGCTGAGTAGAACACCATATATTGTTAGCCAATTGAGGAGAGTTTGAGAGTCAATTTCTAGGTTTATATGTTTATATCCTGATTCCTAAGCAATTTTTAAACTATATCAAATAGCCCATATTTCTATAATATTATTTGAGGAATTTCCATTGTGAATTGAGAAGCCTTTTATCCATTATCCCTGGTTGTCTTTTAATACACCTTCACTTTTTGTTTTACCAGGGTTATTTTTAGAACTACCTTTTATATTTAAAGTAACAAAAGGGGGTTGTGGAGGACACCAAGATATTGTTTTAGTGACTTTTGTTCCTTTTGTTTTTCTATTACATGCAAGATGATAAAATTCTACGGCCAAATGTAAAGTTTTGTGCATATGCTGATTTAGTGTTTTAGAAGGAGGACTGAATATCCTATTATTCCTAGATAGCCAAGTTGCCAAATTCCATAGGCAAATAAAATTATCTAATGCGTCATTTGAAAAGTGCTGGGAGATATATTAGTTAAATTTTCATGTAAACATTCTACTAGTGATTTATGGAAAAAAGATATTTCTTGTTGTCTTGGGAGAGTAATCTAGAATTCCTTTGTCCAAGGCCAGTCTCAAATGACATGTAAATTACTTTCAAGATTTAGATATCAGAGACATTCAGAGCCAATACCATGTTGGCGTTAAGCAATAAAGGAATGTGACGGTAATTTGTTATGGGTGCATTTCCATATAAAATTTGAATTTTTTTTGGATATGGGGTTTTCCATATCCAATTCCATAGAATTTTATCAAATTGAATCCCTTCATGTGTGTATATGAATTTGGATCCTTATTTCATAGTGCACTGGTCATTACTATTTGTCCTCTTCTGCTCCCTTGTCTCATTAGTCTCCCTTGTCCTGTTATGGGCGCATTACCATATAAAAATCTGATTTTTTTTTTAATGGAAATAGGGGTTTCCATATTCAATTCCATCAACTTTTATCAAATTGAATCCCTTCATGTGTGTATATGAATTTGGATGCTTCTTTCACAATGCATTGGCCATTACTATTTGTACTCTATGCCCCCTTGTCCCGTTAGGCTCCCTTGTCCCATTATGGGTGAATTTCCATATAAAAATCTAAATTTTTTGTGGACATGGGGTTTTCCATATCCAATTCCATCAAATTTTATCAAATTGAATCCCTTCATGTGTGTATATGAATTTGGATGCTTCTTTCACAGTGCACTGACCATTACTATTTGTATTCTTCTACTCCCTTGTCCCGTTATGGATGCATTTCCTTATAAAAATCTGAATTTTTTTTGGACTAGGGATTTTCCATATTCAATTCCATCAATTTTTATCAAATTGAATCCCTTCATATGTGTATGTGAATTTGGATGCTTCTTTCACAGTGCACTAACCAATTTTGTACTCCTCTACTCCTTTGTTTCATTAGGCTCCCTTGTCCCATTATGGGTGCATTTCCATATAAAAATTTGAATTTTTTTGTGGACATGGAGTTTTCCATATCCAATTCCATCAACTTTTATCAAATTGAATCATTTCATGTGTGTATATGAATTTGGATGCTTCTTTCACAATGCACTGGCCATTACTATTTGTACTCTTAACTTATTCCTTCTCTTGTACCATATAAGTCTAATGTCATGGCCAAAAAGATCATAACTTATTTGTGGCAGATTAAGAGTGATAGAAAAAAAAAGAAAAGTAGATCTATAATTAAGTGATAGACAACCACTCAAAACATGCCACATTAGAGTTGTGATTAAAAAAAAAGTAATGTTAAAGACTATAGTCACAAATTATTTTACAACAAGTTAACATTACTTTTTCACTTACCAATAACTATTTATCACATAAACAATTTGTTGAATCGTGAGCTGTGCCATTCCACCTTAAAACCAATTGGTGATGAGGAACGCACACTCAAATCTTTTATGACATTTGACATCACACCACACGGGCCCATATTTAGAATGGTTGTAGGGAGTTAAATTGTGCCCCCCCCCCCCCCCCAACAATACCCCCCTCACAATGACACTCCTGTGACTCGAACCTATGATCATGGCTCTGATAACATTTGATGGATCGTGAGCTGTGTCATTCCACCTCAAAACCAATTTGTGATGAGAAAGACACACTCAAATCTTTTATGGCATTTGACATCACACCACATGGGCCTATTTTTAGAGTGGTTGTAGGAAGTCAAATTGTAGTCCCTACCACAATTTATTAAAAAATTTATATTTTTAGCATTTTTCAAAAAAATAATTGCGTTCCTTAAGTTGTTGGGGTTGACCCTCTTGTTTTCTGTTTACTTGTGCCCAGGGGAAAAGGGAGGGGGTGGCGCCCTAGTTTGACAAAAAAGTCATATGCACTTAGGGTTGTCCAGCAACTCGACTGACCTGACCCACCCATCAGACTCGATTCGACCCAAAGGCCCATGGACGGATCTGAATGTCTATATAGGTCGGGTGGAGGTCAATTAATTTTAAAATTCAGGTTTTCAGATCGGTTTTCGGGTCCTTTGACTTCTAATGCGTGTAAACCGAACCTCCCTACCCAAAATTCTTAAAAATAAAAAACACTAATGGGTCAAGGTCTGTTCTACGTTTGAGTTTCAAAAACCAGAAAAATTTCTCTCTCTTTCTCTAATCTCTCACTCTCACTTTCTCTAATCTCTCACTCAAAACCCTAATCTAGCCTCCTTGTTGCCGCCATCCCTAATGTGGGCCTTGTCGCCGTCCCTAACCCTAGCCTCCTTGTCGATGTTGCCCAGTCCGCCGGCGTTGATTCAAGTTCCATAAACCTATTGCTGACGTTGCCCCTTCGTCGTTGCACTCACTATCCTTGGTTAAGTCTCAAACTCCACAAGCCTCCTCTGATCAACTTGAAATCTCATCTTGATACTCTAATTTGTGCATTTTAGTCACATAGATCTAGGGATTTTGGTTTGTATTTTGAGAAGATTGTTCTGGGTTTTTTTTTTTTTTTTTTTTTTTTTTTTTTTTTTTGAGAAGATTTTTTTGGGTTTTGAAATGTTGTTGTGCTTGAGACCCAAAATCACACGAGGCTCCGACCCACTCCATCAGGCTCGACTCGAGCGTCCGGTCGACCCCAGGTCTATTTTCCGTTCACCCAATTCATTTGGGTCGGGTGCAAGTCAGACCCAAACCTGATCCAACTTGACCCGTGGACAACCCTATATGCACTTATAAGTTTGAGAGAAATTAAAGATATAATACATTTAGTTTGGCCCTATGAGAAAAATTTCTTATCCACCACTGTGTGCACCATATGTTCCCAGTCGTGTGGTGGAACCGTGGATGTCTGGTATGATAGCTCTTTGTTTGTTCATTTGTTTTTGTGTTTTTTGGGTTTTTAGTTAGTTTTTGTTTTTCGTTTACAGGAATGGAATTTTGGGACACACAAAACATTTTGGACCTACCTTAACTGAGAATGAGATTGCCTCTTATTATGCGAGTACCAAATTACGACGACAAATTTTTTTTTTTCCTGAAAGTCAGAAAAAAAAAAAAATCAAATCTTTTGCCTATGTTTTGTTGTTTAGTGCACTCACCAGTGCCACAAACCACTGAGTCAACAAAACATGGCGAAAATAGTCAAATACCACGTTTTGGCAAAATTTGTGACAAACTAACACTGTTTTAGAAATATTTAGTAATCTATCACTTTTTTAGTACTTGACTTCCCAAAATCGAGTTCTAAATAGTACTTGGGTTCAGTGAACTCGAGTTCCTAGTGAGTCGCTAGCGTGGCACTACTGACTTGGAATTTGTGTAATTAAAAAAATAATGTGATACTCGATATTACTAAAATGAGTACTTCTCTATAGTACTCGAGCTTCATAGAGTCGAGTACCTTTTTTTTTTTTTTTTTTTTCATACAGTCAAGTTCTTTTCTATCTCTTTGTCTCACATAGAGGCACTCTTTTTTTCTTTTTTTTTAATCTCCCGTAGGAACTCACTCTTGCAAGTCAAAGAAATTTGTCAAGTCAAAGAAAACGGCAAGCATTTATGGCCAAAGAAAAGAAGCATGAATTTGGTCTTGCAAGTCAGAGAAAACGGCAAGCATTTATGGCCAAAGAAAAGAAGCATGAATTTGGTCTTGCAAGTCAAAGAAACTTGTCAAATTAAAGAAAATGGCAAGCATTTATGGCCAAAGAAAAGATGCATGAATTTGATTTGCATGTCAAGTGTTATTCCTTGTCATCTTCTTTGACAATTCATGAAGAACATTTAATGCAAGCTCTTGCATTTCTTTAGGCATGAAACTTCTTGA
This sequence comes from Quercus wislizeni, assembly GCA_023055345.1. Lineage (NCBI taxonomy): Eukaryota > Viridiplantae > Streptophyta > Magnoliopsida > Fagales > Fagaceae > Quercus > Quercus wislizeni. Next base: position 37,015,169 of record JALGQJ010000007.1, on the reverse strand, counting down.
ATATCATGCATCTTCCTGACATGGGCATGCAAGCCATTTAATGGTTTGTTAGCTAATGTCAAGCCACTAAGTTTGACTATTCAAGCCATTCCAACATAAACAAAAAGTAGAAAAAAAAAAAAAAAAAAGAAGGGGTACTCGACCGCACTAAGCCTGAGTACTATAAAGAGATAATCGATCTCAATAATATCGAGTACCACATTTTTTTTTTAATTAAACAAATTCTAGGTCAGTAGTGCCACGCTGGCGACTCAGTAGGAACTTGAGTTCACTGAACTCGAGTACTATTTAGAACTTTATTTTGTGGAACTCGAGTACTAAAAAAGTAGTAGATTGCTAAATATTTCCGAAACAGTGCTAGTTTGCAACAAATTTTGCCAAAACGTGGTATTTGACTATTTTTGCCAACAAAACATAGAACATATGAGATTATGAGAAATAAATCTTACAATCTTGTGCCCGTGTAACCCGGCGCAAACCAATTCTCTATTGATGAATTTGTTTTGTTGTTTAGCACACTTACCAGTTGCCATAAACTACCAAGTCAACAAAACATAGAACATATGAGATTATGAGAAGTAAATCTTACGGGCCATTGCCTCCACAAGTTAACTCAAAATAATGCTTAGTTATCCAATCAAAAAAAAAAAAAATGCTTAGTTACATAATAATTTTATTATCTTTTTCACAATTGATGTGATTATTATTATTATTATTTTTTTTTGAGAAACACAAATTTTTTTTTTTTGATATGATTGAGAAACACAATTGATGTGATAAATTGTAATATTACTAATATTACTTTCACAATGGTTCACCATTTATGTCATTTTGATTAACGCCAATTAAAATATAGATAGTTATTAAAAAAAAAAAAACATATATTTTTTTTCTACTTCTCTACACCCCACTTATTCATGATTATGGACCCACATCTTTTCTTTCTTTATATACTAGTCGCTAACCCGTGTGATGCACGGGAAAACTATTGAAAATAAGATTTTAAAAAGAAAATTTTATTAATTTTAGTTTATATTGAAATTTATTTATGGTAGTTTAAAATAATATTTCAAATTTTCATTTCATTTTATTTTAGTTGGAATAACTTATATAATTAAATGAAATGCTTATAAATAAGAGATGACATTAATAATATATTAGTGATTACTCAAGATATCATTCAAATATGACAAATTTTTTTTTTTTAAAAAGAACAATATTAATACATTGAAACACAAAATACTATATTGCCCAATAGATGTTACAACTTTAAAACTAAAACATGAGTAGTGAGGTCTCAAAAAAAAAAAAAAAAAACATTAGTAGTAATTTTTAATGGACTGGGGTAATAGCACAACTTTCTTTAAAAAAAAATCTGATTTAAAATTTTTTGGAGTAAAAAAAGCTACAAATACATTTATTTATTATTATTATTATTTTTTTCATTGAGCAAGTGCATCACTATTTAGTAGAGTCTTAATACATGGGGGATGCTCCTCCATCCAATACATCATTGTCTAGCAAATCCAGTATGCATCTTCTTTGCTAGTCCCCTGTTCAAGGAAAGCCATAAGAGAGAAATATATTCCTAATACAACCAAGCAGTCTAACATCATTAAGGAAGGATGTGGCCAATGCTCAAATTGGTAGGTCTAGCTAACTTTACTTCATCTACTGGACTTTTAAATTCATACTCTACCTTGTTAGGTTTTGAGTTTGTAATGTTGGCAAACCATGACAAAAACTAAATCTCATTGGTTTAGAATGGTCTACATTGAAGTCCAAGACAAAAAAACTCATGTTCGAGATGAAAAAAATGAGTTACAATCTGTTTTGTTCGATTGGTACTCGATTAATCAAAAGTCGCATATCAGCAAAATTAGCAAACGTAAAATGGCCATTACTTATCCATTTGAAGCCCAAATTGCGAGCCATTTTTTCTAGTATTTAAAGGACATTATAAGCTAACCCTAGAGGGGTTTTTCAGAGTTTTTAGAGAGATTAGAGTGCATCTTGTGCCTCTTTTGTAGATCTAGGGTTTTGTACTCAAAAGCTCTCTAATGTCTTCTACCGGTGTTATTCCTTGAAAAATCTCAAGATTCGGTGTTGTAGAAGTTGCTGCATACAAGATCATTGTTTAAGGAGATCCAAAACCTTTGAGTGGAGTCTCAAAGTCACAGGCAAGTAAGCTTGTGTTGTTGCAAAGGCCAATGAAAGAAGTAGTCCGTGGACTCAGAACTATCATGGGGTCGTTGTAATAATTTTTCTACTCGAGGTAGCAATACAATGTTAGTGGTCTAAGTCGCTATTGTACAAACTTCAATTCTTTCATAGTGATTTTGCTTTTTACTTTGAGGATAGTTATGTTAAATCCTCCCCAAGTTTTTTATTGGTTTGATTTTCCTGGATCATCATATCATTGTGTTCTTTATATTTCCGTTGCTTTGAATGATATGATTTATCTGTGTTAACCTAGATCTGCATAATTTATCTAAGTTAATCACTTAGCTAAATAACTAGGTTAATCTGGTTGTGTTTAAGGGGTCTAAAAACGTACATACCTCAACTGCTTGAAGCCCCAAATCCACACCAAACTGCTAGCTCATCATAATCTTAAAGCTTGCACTTCAATTGGATCATTTCCTTCTACTATTCTTGCACATAAAGCTCCTATACATTGACTTCCACTATCATTTTACCTTTAAACCACACCATCTATTGTTTTGCAATTTCTTGATGGCAAAATTTACCTTGTAACATGAACCTATAGGAGGCCATGTACACTCTTCAACAGGCTTCCATATATTCCATAGCAAGTATATAGGTTGTTTGCACCAACTCCACCATTAACTTTAGAGTTTCATCCACATGCCTTTGGTTCCGATTTTACCATAATAGCCAACCTCCACCTCCATCACATTCCCATTTTGTTTTACCCAACTTAATAGTTCAAAATAAGACAGAATAAATCTGTACCGTAACAAAATATTATGAGCATGTATAAGGCAAACAACCATAAGCATTAAACAAACAGTTTTTTTCTCCCAAGTGAACCACAAACTATGAAACTCAAACATTCAAAAGAGGCAATCATGGAGAGAACCCATTATGCATTAAGCAAAAATGTATAAGGTATTAATCTTATAAATGAAAGGTAGGCTTGTTACTGGTCACCTCTGTTAGAAAATAGAAAATTAGATTGGTTAAAACAATACATCAAATACTGGGGATATAAAGATAACAAATTTGGTAATATGTATATGATACCATTGAAAGATCACTATCATAGAGGGAGGGCTTCAAGGAAAATGCTACAAATATCATTGCAGGCTTCCTGAATTCCACCCATCACAAAAGCCACGACTTACATCAAATTGGCCTTTGAAATCTTGATCTCCTTCATTCTTGGAACCTGGAAAATAAAATTTCTGGACTAATTGAAAATTTGTAAATATTCCCAACTATCATCTAACAATGAAATTATTATATCTTTTCAAGAACAAAAGGAAAACAAAGACCAAACGTTCTATGTAGCAGATTTGAAACCTATCACCAAGAAAAAGAATTAAACCTATTGGAAATTCATTAAGTGGTATCAATGCAAGTAATTGATATGCTAAAAGGCTCATATTATATAACTTATATTTTAGCCTTTTGTAATTTTTTGTAGCTGAATTCTTTTAAATAGAGAACAAAAGGCATATTACAAATGAATCTGAGAACAAACACCTAAGCATTCCAAACTTGTTCAAAAAATACCACAAATGAATTGGCAAAGAAGAATCAGAGAACAAACACTTGAGCATCCTATCAAACACATGTTCAGCAATCTCAAACAACTACACTAACATACCCTAACCTTAAAAAAAAATTGCCATTGAATCCAAAATAGCAGCAGCCCCAACATAATAAGAAAACCCAGAGATTATAATAATTTATAAAAATGGAAAACCAATGTAAATGAAGACAACAATAACACTATATATCAAACCAAAACAAACCCAGAATTGAAATCAAATGGAAGAATCCCAGGAAACCAAAAATACAGTAAAAATTGCATAACCAAAAAAAGGGAAAAAGAAAATCCAAACCAATGTAAAATAAAGATGAGAAAAACACTATATATCAACTAAAACAAACCCAAAATTGAAACCAAATAGAAAAATCCCAAGAAACCAAAAATCCAATAAAAATTGCATACAAAAAAAAGGGAAAAAGAAAATCTAATAACAAAAATTTCATGATTCTTCTTTGCCATAGCTTTGACAACAAAGGAGGAAGAAGAAAACATGGAAATCTGCAAAGAAAAAAAAACAAAAACAAAAAAACTTAAATCCAGAAAGCGGATAGAGAGAGAGAGAGTAATATATAGAAATTAAGGAGAGTTAAAAACATGTTTTAATTACCTCAAAATAATTTGCCGACATAGAATATGATGGGTTGGGTTGGGCGACGATGGAAAGGCAGAGAGAAATCGATGTAGTGGCAGTGATCCATGGTGGCGGCGGTGGCGGGAGGATTTGGCATATATTAGAAAACAGAGATTGTGGGGTGCCGGCGTATATTAGAAAACAGAGAGGTCGTGGGGTTTACTACTTTGACTTTGACGCGAAGGCTGAAGGGGGAGTTGTATACTTGTGTTGGGGTTCTAAATTGATAAATTTTAATATAATAATAAAACGTTAAAAAGAATAAAAAAAATGATAGATTCTAATATAATAAAACGTTAAAAAAAATTATAAAAAAAAGAAATTAAAAAAAAAAGAGGTTACATGAAAAAGAGGCCAACCATTCTCCTACTGTTGGCTTTTCTGACGTTAAAAAGAATTATAAAAATTAAAATTAAAAAAAAAAAAAAAAGTGACGGGGAAAATTGAGGTGTTAGCGGGCTAATCTCTCTGTCACTCTCTCTCTCTCTCTCTCTCTATATATATATATGGATTTTACTAATGTGTGCCCTTAGGGCACACATTAGTTTCTATTTTTGGAAAAAAATTTCTTGAGAATTGAAAAAGTAATGACAGCTTTTTCAATTCCCGAGAAAACATTTCTAAAAATAGAAAGCTTAATGTGTGCCCTTAGGGCACACATTAACCGGACCCTATATATATATATAGATTAAAAGAAGGCCAAGCATTTACGATCCTACGTTATAATTCCTATCCCAACTCCAGACTACAAAGTGCCTCGTCTGTCTCTCTGCACACTCATTATGCTAGTACTCATGATGCTAATAGAAAGACCAACCATTCTCCTGCTGTTGGCTTTTTTGTTAGCGCAGCCATGCATACTTCACTTGACAGAATCCTCCAACAACTTTACCGATCAATCTGCTCTCCTTGCCTTCAAATCTAAAATCAGTTTTGGTCCAAACGATACTGTCTTCTCTTCTGGTAACTGGTCCACAACAACAAACTTTTGTGAGTGGTTTGGGGTCTCTTGCAGTCGACGCAGACAAAGAGTCACAGCCTTGAACCTTTCTTACATGGGTATCCGGGGCACCGTTTCCCCTCATATTGGAAACCTCTCCTTCCTAATCTCACTTGATCTTACAAACAACAGCTTCCATGGTTTTCTGCCACATGAGATTAGTCATCTGCGCCGCTTAAGGAAACTTCAGTTGTCAAACAACCTATTGGAAGGTAGTATCCCTCCAACTATACATAATTGCCAGAAGCTTACATATTTCTCTCTTGAAAGAAACAAGTTCAATGGTACAATTCCTTCGTCCCTCGGCAATATGTCTTCATTAGAGTTCTTGAATTTAAGAACCAATAGCCTCACTGGTTCATCTCCACTTGCCATCTTTAACTTGTCTTCTCTGATGGCTATTTATATTTCAGATAATCATTTTTCAGGAACCCTTCCAATAGAGCTTTGCCGCAATTGTCCTCATATTCAACTACTGTATGTTTCCTATAACGAATTCAGTGGTAAGCTCCCCTCTCAGTTTAACCACTGTACAGAGCTTTTAGAATTATCTCTGTCATACAATAAGTTTGATGGAAGTATTACACAAAGTTTTGGGAGTTTAGAAAAGCTTGAAATGCTATTTCTTGGACATAACAACTTAACTGGAAATATACCTCCTATCATTAGCAACTTGTCGATGTTACAGAAGTTTACCATTGAAAATAACCACATAGAAGGAAGCATTCCAAGTGATTTAGGGCGTCTCCAAAATCTGAATGTATTGTTCTGTCTACGGAATAATCTCACAGGGAAAATACCCCAAAATATTTTCAACATTACCTCTCTACAAACGCTCCACTTGTATGATAATTCCTTGTCTGGAAATCTTCCTTTAGGTACTTGGCTCTCTTGCTCTAATCTAGAAAATCTGTATCTTAATTCCAACAAAATTAGTGGTCCTATCCCATCATATCTTTCAAATTGTTCTAACCTCATCCGGGTAGAATTTTTTGACAATTTACTCTCTGGACCTATACCCAGAAATCTTGGAAACTTAAAATATCTCCAATTACTTAATCTGGGTGATAACCAGCTGACAGATGAACCTGGAGATCAAGAACATAGTTTCCTTTCATCTTTGACTAGTTGCAGAGTTTTGGAAAAGCTATCTTTATCGTCCAATCCCTTGAATATTGCAATCCCGGATGTCATTGGAAATTTTTCAGTTTCACTTGAACTCTTTGTTGCAGATCAATGCCAAATAAAGGGTCAAATTCCAATGGGAATCGGTTCACTGAAAAACTTGAACACTCTTTTGTTGAATGGTAATAGTTTGACCGGAACCATACCATCAACAATTGGGGGATTGAAGAGCTTGAACACTCTTTTGTTGAATGGAAATAGTTTGACTGGAACCATACCATCAACAATTGGGGGATTGGAGAGCTTGCAAAGATTGTATCTTGATGAAAACAAGATTGAAGGATTCATTCCAGAACAACTCTGTCAAATAAAGAGCCTGGGAGAATTGTCTCTCTCAAATAACAGAATCTCCGGATACATCCCAGATTGCATCGGAAATCTCAATCTTTTGCAAAGGCTAAATCTTAGTTCTAACCAATTGTCTCCATCAGTACCATCAAATTTATGGAGTATTGAAAATCTGTTGTTCTTAGATTTATCATGGAATTCCCTTAGTGGGCCTCTGTCTCCAAATCTTAGAAAAGTAGATGCTATTGAATACATAAATTTATCCCATAATCAAATTACTGGAAATGTTCCAAGTATCATTGGAAGTTTTGAAAGCCTACGTTATCTCGATTTGTCAAAGAACTCATTCCAAGGAGACATTCCACAATCTTTTGGACAATTGAAGGGATTGGATCAGTTGGACCTCTCAAATAATAATCTCTCTGGTGAAATTCCTAAGTCTCTTGAGGCAATTCAATATCTTAAGTATTTGAATTTGTCCTTTAATAAGTTATCAGGAGAGATTCCATCCAGTGGACCTTTTGCAAACTTCACGGTAGAATCATTTACAGGTAATGAAGCACTTTGTGGGAATCCAATTTTTGGAGTTCCACCTTGCACAAGTCCAAGTTCTCATGGAGCAAGGGTAAAACAAATTTTGCTCATATATATTGTTCCTGTCATTGCATCACTTATAATCTTTACAGCACTAGTCACTATGTTGAGAAGAGATCGACAATGTAACATGCACATTCCAAGTTTACCTATCACACTGCGTGAAGTGGATCATAGAATGATATCATACCAAGAGCTTTGTCGTGGGACAAACAACTTTTGTGAAAGCAACTTGCTTGGAACTGGAGGTTTTGGTTTTGTGTACAAAGGGATACTATCTGATGGTACAATTGTTGCTGTCAAAGTTCTTAACCGGCAATTGGAGGGTGCTTTTAGAAGTTTTGATGCTGAATGCAAGGTGTTGAGGTCAATCCGACATAGGAATCTAGTTAAAGTCATTAGTACATGCTCCAACCCTGAGTTTAGAGCTTTGGTGCTGCAATACATGTCAAATGGTAGCCTTGAAAGGTGGTTATACTCTCACAACTACTGCTTGAATCTTGTTCAAAGAGTAAGCATTATGATGGATGTTGCATTAGCGTTAGAATATCTCCACAATGGTAGATCAGAATCTGTGGTGCATTGTGATTTGAAGCCTAGCAATATCCTTTTAGATGAAGAACTAGTTGCACATGTTGGTGACTTTGGCATTGCAAAGATTTTAGTTGAAAATGACACTACCCAAACCCAAACCATCGGTACAATTGGCTACATCGCACCAGGTATACATGAATTCACCTTTGTTAATTTAATTAGTAGTCTAATTTCATGAATAACATTAATAATTGCTAATTTTAGAAATAACAAAGTGCATGGCAGTTATCATCAACTCAGTAATGTAATTGCGTTAGATTCTGATGAATTTAGAGTTAAATTATTTGTTTTATGTGTCATGCTCACATGTCAAATACAAGTTAATTAAGTAGGTAATTTAATATTGGACTTGTTAAAGCAACCATGGTTTTGATATGACTTGCCTTATCCCCACGTATAGCATATTTTATAGCCATACAGTACACATGGTAGGTCTTAGTAGATCGTTATCCTGAAATTGACTAAAAAGGTTCTAGCCATGGTGATTAGTCTCCAAGTCTTATACAAATAATTTCAAAGTCTTATCTTTGAATGAAGACATAAATGAATATGTAGGTATACGTAGGGGAGTTCATATTCGGTTTGGAAGTTGGGAGCTGAAAATAATTACGAAAGTGTATACGCAATATTTTGGGAAATAACTTATTTTACAAAATTTCAACTTTGCTTTCACATGATTAGCCTTGTGGATTAATTGATTGGTATCTTTTGGTATTTTCAATAAAAACATCCAAGGTTCAATTTTTAGTTCCCCAACTATCAAGTTATAAAACAAATAAAATAAAAATTTATTTCTACATAGATCTATTATTAATATCACTTTTATTATTTATAAATTACAATATATCCATGGTTTTAAAAATTGGAGTGGTTAAAGAACTGAAAAAAAGGACGGTTTTCAATTTTTCCTGGTTCTTGACCACTTTTTATTGGACCAGTTTTGAGTCTGATTCCTAGTTCAACCGATCGGTTTGATCTAATTTTTAAAACAGTAAATAGATGATAGATGTCAACAATTGTAAAATAACATTAATTCATGCTTTTAAGTTAGATAATCATTCCCAATAACACAAATAAAATGAAAGGACATAATAGCAAATAGACACAACGAATTAGACATGGCACAATTGAAGATTTTATATATATATATATATATATATATATATAATGTACGTATATACATGGTAGATGAATCATGGGTGGATACAATGAACATTTTTTTTTATATTATATATATATATATATTTAAAGTATGAATGTGTAAAGATATTAGTGTACTACTAAATTTGAAAAAAAAAATGACGAGTGTGTGAATCCTAACTTAATAATTTCTTGACAAATGTGAGTATGACAGAGTATGGTTCTGAAGGAAGAGTATCTACCAAATGTGACATTTATAGTTATGGGATAATATTGTTAGAGATTTTCACAAGAAAGAAACCCACTGATGAAAATTTTGTTGGAGAATTAAATATGAGGCAATGGATTGCATCACTTCCTGATCGAATGAAAGTTGTGGACGATGGTTTGCTTAACATTGAAGATGGAAGAGATGTAACTGCCATGAAAACTATTCTTTCATCAATCTTAGAACTAGGCTTAAGGTGTTCTGAAGAATTACCTGATGAAAGGCTTGACATCAAGGACGTGGTGACCCAGATTAACAAAATCAAATTGGCAATACTTGGAAATAGAAAAAATGGTATCTGATATCTGTGTTATTGTTCAAGTTTCATATCTTGTTAAAGCTTGTTTTCCTTTATTATTATTTCTAGTTATAATTTTGTGACCCTTGCTTTTGTATGTCCTATGATTCTGTAAACTACTTATAAGTGGTATATTACTTAGGACCAAAATTATCCCAAGTTATTTGCATTTGAAGTTAATATGTCGGGCTTTTAATTTCTGGTATAAAGATCATTCATATTGACGTTGTTAAATCTTGTATGAACAAATGTATCTGGGATGTTATGCATTTAAAAATCTATACTCTTAGTATCAATAGGCAAAGAATGACTAGCGAAAATTTTTATACTCCATCAGCCCAACAATGATTGGGGTTGTATGTATCTGTAGCAACTATACAAAGGGGATAAATAACAACTATATGAAGTATTGGGTATTGACACATACAATTACATAAATATATGTTCTCAATCCAAATACGTATAAACATTTTGCATAAAATATGTTTTGTACTATTTTTTTTTGGGGCTCAATAACCTAAGCACGATTTGAAAGAAGGTTCAACTTGAATTTGATCATCTAGAATTTAGCAGTAGGAAGCCCCTTGGTAAAAATATGAACTAATCGGTCTTTTGTGGGGCACATAGCATACACAATGCCACCATTGGCAACCCTTTTCTTAACCTAATAAAAAACAATATTAACATGCTTCCTTCTAGCTCGAAACAGAGAGCTTTATAGACATATATATGTTCCACCAATATTATCGCAATGAAAAAATTATAGACTTGGAAAGAAAACATATACATGAGGTTATATTAGGTGAACCTAAATTGTATCCCAGATAAGTCACACTAAATGCTAAAGAGTAATGTCGTTTGATTTCATTTTGGATCTCTAGAGTGTTTGTTGTTTCTTAGTGTTAGTCTGATATAACTTATTTTCATTGATTTATTTTCCTTTAAAAATAAGTTTAGGAAAAATTCTAGTTATACTTATATCTAAAAATCCAATGGGCCTTAAAAATAGTTCAGTTTCTTTAAAAATGAAAAGAAAAAAAAGGTTAAACAATCATACACAGCAACCATGAGTCCATACAAAAGATTTTCACCTAAAAATGTGCAATATCCCAGCGTCTACATTGGTGAAGCTAAAAATTTTTGCATTTTAACATCTCAAAAAACTATTTTATCTATTTTAACACACAACTTCATAACACATTCTACATCGATACTCTTATTTTTCCCATCAGCTAAACACTATTCATTCTTCCTCTCTCTTCTCCTCTACCACAAAACTCCATAAGTGATAAAATAATATTTTTTTACGCCTTCCTTGTGCTACGGTGAATTGCTCTAGATCTTCTTGGCCGTTCACTATAACAAGGAGGCAAAAAAATTTGTCTTTGGCTCCACCAATATTAGGCACTAATTGGAATTTGAGGTATTTACCATGACCAATGGTGATGCTCTTTACAAAGGCAGAATTTAGCTGAAAGCTGAGAGATTAGATTGGCAATGATGGATTTAACACCCTCTTCTTGATTAAGCAACATTGGACGCCATTTCTTCACCTTCACAAAACTTTCTTCCGGATAGACTCCACGATTGTACAGAATCCTAAAAATTTTTATTCAACATTTATCTTTAAAACCCAACAGTTACGTTTCAATACAAAAAATAAAAAATGATAATATATAATTTTTCCTATTTGTAGTATACCTTGAAAGAAGAATTGCAAAGAAATACAAAGATAAGCAAAGATTTTCTACAAAACCCAATAAAGAATATCGAACACTAAATTTGAAAAGAGGGTTTATCTAATGTGGGATGTGGAAGCGTCAAGAAGAAGAACACGTTTACTTCTAGAAAACAAGAAATAAAACACATTTGCTTTTAAAAATAAACTCGAATCCATGAGAGTTCCTTGTATTCATAAGGAGAAAGAGTTTTGGAATCCACCAAATAAACAATAGACAAAAGTCTAAATTTTTATTAATATCAATAATATTGAAAAAGTTTATAGACTTAGAGGCCTATCAATAATACTAAAACTTAACAAAGAAGAAAATATATTCTAAAATAATTCTTAATTAATATTTAACCATAACAGGAACCAAATTTGACCTAAAAAACATTAAAAGCACCTAAAGACAAAGAAATAAATCACCTAAACCTAAAATAATGTTTTTTACATAAAAATATCAAAATTAAATAATTACAAAAATTAAATTGTAGATTCTGTTCTACATTAGATCCCTCCACTTGAAACAAACTTGTCCTTGAGTTCATTTTTGAAATTTGAAATCTTCCATGCCAAGAGAACAAATACTTTGAATACTTCATCTTTTTTGTCTTCTTGCCAAAATTGAAAGTCCTTAATTGGGCAACTTGAACTTCTTCTTCCTTAATTTTCATTCAATTGACAATATTCACCAAATGAGAGTCAATGATCAAATCAAATCTTTCCACCCCAATAAAATCAATAAACTTTGTTTTGGTGTCTACCACCAAAATAATAGAAGCTTGAATGTTGCAATCATCTAACTTGACTTCATCGAGATCATTGACAACTTCCTCTATAATTTCTTCTTTAATGGTCTCTACTATCTCAAACTTAAAATCTTTCTCCATAATAGGGTCTTCATTAATCTCCTCCAAATTCTTGATTTTAGATTCTTTTTCTATAGTAATATCTTCATGAACTTCCTCAAAAACTTCTATATTTTCTTCAAGAAAAATGTGTTGTTCAACACACAATTCTTCTTTTGATGGTGGAAAATATGGTTCTTCAAAATAATTCAAGTGTGAACTTCTTGGTTAATAATAATCTTGTTTTGTATACAACAAAAGTTCATCACAATCCAAAGGATAATATTTGATAGCAAGCATCATTTTCATCCTTGGCCATGAACGAATTTTGTCCTTACCTTGTCGAATTTTATCAGTCTATATTCATTCCCCCCAATGTAAGGCATACTCTCTAAGTTTATACAAAGCAAGTTTGACTTTTTTCTCATCACAAATGTGATGCCCCAATTTGATTGATTGTGTGATGTGTGTGAGTGTGTGATGAGTTCTACATCGGGTATTTACTGGGTAGATCTGGGTTTTATTAACAGCTACAAGGAGCCTCAATTGTGACTAGTTCTTTTGAGGTATAACACAGATGTGGCCAAGGCTTTTCCTTGGATCGTTACATATGATATCAGAGCCGACCCGGTAATCCTGTGTGAGTTCAGAGACACTACCCCATAAAGTGGGCCCTAATGAAGACATTAGGGATATAAGTGGGGAAGATTGTGATGGCCCAATTTGATTGATTGTGTGATGTTTGTGGGTGTGTGATGAGTCCTATATCGAGTATTTACTGGGTTGAACTATGCTTTATTAACAACTGTAAGGAGGTTCAATTGTGACTAATTCTTTTGAGGTATAGCGCAGATGTGACTAGTACTTTTCCTTGGGTCATTACAAATGATATCAAAGCCATGCCCTAGCCGGAAGTGTGGGCCCCACACATGAGAACGCTTATTGTAGTAACCCAAAAGGGGGGTCTTGCATTCTATGGAATCCCACATCGCCTAGGGAAGCACATGAGAATGTGTTTATAAAGAATGACCTTCCTTCAATATGTAGAGGTTTTTTCCCCTACTGTTGTGTTCTTTGAGGGAGAACAAAACCGTGAGGGGAGTAGACCCCAAAGTGGACAATATCTACACAGTTGGGGTGGGGTCGTTACAGATGGTATCAAAGCTGACCCGGTAACCTAGTGTGGACTTAGAGACATTACTCACAAAGTGGGCCATAACGAGGACATTAGGGATTTGAGTGGGGGAAATTGTGATGTCCCAATTTGATTGATTGTGTAATGTGTGTGGGTGTGTGATGAGTCCCACATCGGGTATTTACTAGATAGATCTGGGCTTTATTAACAATTACAAGGAGCCTCAATTGTGACTAGTCCTTTTGAGGTATAACGCAGATGTGGCTAGCGTTTTTCCTCAGGTCGTTACATATGGTATTAGAGCGGCCCGATAATCTTGTGTGGGCTTAAAGACACTACCCTACAAAGTGGGCCCTAAAGAGGACGTTAGGGATTTAAGTGGGGGAGATTGTGATACCCCAATTTGATGGATTGTGTGATGTGTGTGGGTGTGTGATGAGTCCTATATCGGATATTTACTGAGTTGAACTGGGCTTTATTAACAACTGCAAGAAGTTTCAATTTTGACTAGTCCTTTTAAGGTATAGCGCAAATGTGGCGAATGCTTTTCTTTGGGTCGTTATAACAAATATTTTCATAGTCAAATAAATCCTCTAGATCAAGTAACTTATCAAAAAAATCTACTTTATAAAAATAACCATTAAAACTTGCAATTCTTTTATAAGGCATATATGAAATTTGCTTACCAATAGGTTGCCCTTGAGTTATGTCTCTGTGACAGTTATCCCTCTTATTTCCATACTCCAACGACGACATCCAAGCAAAGATATTTTTGAGTGCTAGTTGTATGTCACATAATACTTGCTAAGTTTTCAGTCACCAGAATTGCTACCGATTCATACGTTAGCCACTAAACCATGATAAGTCAAGGCTTTGATACCTATTGATGCGGGATGCAGAAGTGTCAAGAAAAAGAACACGTCTACTTCTAAAAAATAAGAAACAAAACACGTTTTCTTCTGAAAATAATCTTGAATCCATGAGGGTTCTTTGAATCCACAAGGAAAAAGGGTTTTGGAATCCACTAGAGAAATAATACACAAAAGTCTAAATTTTTATTAATATCAATAATAATGGAAAAAGTTTACCGATTTAGGGTTAGGGGTCTACTTAAGGGTTCCGTAAAACTTAACAGACAAGAAAATAAAATAACTCCTAATTAATACCTAACCATAATAGGAACCAAATTTAACCTAAAAACAGTAAAAACATCTTAAAACAAGGAAATAAATCACCTAAACCTAAAATAATTTTTTTTTTTTTTTTTACATAAAGATATCAAAATTAAATAATTATAAAAATTAAATGGTAGATTCTCTCCTTTATCACTATATAAGAAGTCTATAAGATACAATAATATACCAACAAACCCGTTGACAATAACCACTTAAAAATGAAGGGAGATAATATATTTAACAATTGTTCTTAAAGCCATAATCTCACCATTTCTACTCTAAGCGAAGAAAATCGAGATTCGTTCAAAGAAAGGTGAAACAAATCGCACAGAAATGGAAATTTTGAAATCAATGGAAACTGAAAATGGGAGAAGTAATTCTAGGACAATAGGAAAGTGCTTATTTGGGATAATAAAAGGGCAAAATTGGTGAGAATTTCTACTTGTTTCTTGAATTAAAGACAAGGGTTTTGTTCAGTTATCGAAGAGGCAAAATGGGTTAGGATTTTTTCACTCTATAGATTCGAAAAGAAATTTGCAATAAATTAGCAATAGCCAATCTATGATGGATTACGGGAGAGTTGAGGAAATAGAAGGAAAAGTTGGGTAACGGCTAGATTTTTGTTTTCGCTGGCAGTGGATGATGAATTTGTGCACACGTGTTTGTTGGCTTCTTTAAATGTTTCCGGCACGTGGCAAACTCATCGCCTAACTGTACTTGAGAACAAACAGGCTGTACGTGATTATCTCTTTTTATGAGAGTGCAATGATGCATAGATATTGGAGCATTTATTTTGTGTCGTCGTTGAATTCTTACCGAAGATAAATGCGAACTGATGTGGGGACATCTGATGAAGGTGATGCATTCTGTGACAGCTACATTGGAGATTAGGCACTAAGTGAAAGCCAACAATTTTTTTTTTGAGAAACGTGAAAGCCAAGAAATTGATGGCATTTCACGACAGGAATTAGGGAGGAGACCAACATATCTAGAATATTATGTTCCTTATTTAATCAGCCAATCATGCACGAGTCCTGCGGGAGATATTGTAGCATGTTCAGTGGAATTATTTAGAAGTTTGCAGCAAACTTAGGCTAAAGATGATGTTTATCTTCAGCAGTAGAACACGCGTAGGAGTTGTAAGGAAGCAAATCACATCCCTAATGGATTTGCTTTTATATTTGTCTCTTATTAGTATGTAGCTCTGTGTTACCGCACGGGAATTGATAGATTATTAATCATGAGTTTATTTATGTTTAAAAGGCTCAATTAAATCTAAATTCATATTATTAACTAGAAAATTTCATTAATAAAGCTTAGCAGTATATATATTTTACACAGAAAGATGAAACTTAGTGACAATGTTTATCCAAAAGATCCATTCACGCTTTTGAATCTTCAATCTCTATTGGTGATTGAAATTTTCGCAGCTTAAAAAATTTAAAATTAAAAAAAAAAAAAAAAAAACCTCAGAGTTGTACTCATTTTGTAGTTTTACGATGGATCATTTTGTAACATGATGGACATTTGTGTGAAGAAAAAACCTCTAAAGTTCCATGGCTGATAAAAGAAATTCTCTCCAATCTCTTTTTATAAAGAGATGGGTTTGTGCATGTTTTCATACATCCTTCATAGTTATATTATCACGAAGCAGGTCCAATGGATTTAGATTGGTACCACTGATTCCCAAAGCATGAGTGTTTAATGTGTTATTAATTTCATCTCATTGACTTCTACACATGACAGCAAAATTAAAAATAATTAGATTGTACACATGTATAGTAAAATTGGACTTCAATTTTAGATTCTAATTGAACAATTGGAATGATAATATATGATAGTAACAACAATAGAAAAATTCAAATAAAATTTCGGATTAAATTGTAATAATCTGAATAAAAAATTCCAGTAGAAAGACAGGGTGGAGTGATCCACTCCAAGAAGGTGATCAAATTTGCGTAAATATAGAATAATAAATTTTTCTCCGGAAAATTTACAATGTTCATAACCTTTACCTTCACTAAAAATTTTAAAAACATAGTGATTCACATCTGCCATCTACACATCTACAACCGGGTCCTCTCCAATTCACATGAGATTCCATTGATCACTAAGTTCCTTTGTAGCCTGCAAAAAGTATCATCCATCGGTCCATAGCAGTGCTTTCTTCATTGTTATAGGTGCTAAACCTGAACAAAAAGTCAAATATAAGAATAGTGAATTTTAAGTATAATGTGCGTCTAATCACATATTAGCAATTTATAACAAATGTAAAGATGCAAACTTTGTAAGTGAATAGTAAACAAAACTTAGTGTCAAAATTAAGAAGAAAGCACTTTAATCCGAAACTCAGTGCAAATGTAAAGATGCAAACTTTGTAAGCAATTTATAACAAAGATGCGAACTCTGGCTTTGCTATCTTTTTGGAAATTATGCAATGTACCCAAACCAAGTTTTTATCACTGATAATAATCTCTTTGGTTTTCACGTTTGACTGCAAAATTAAGAAAAAACTTAATTAGCACAGTAACTTACTTGACCTGATACATAGAAGTGGTTTTAATGAGAATGAGCCAACATACATTTAGCCACATGATGAGTTCTTATCACCGATATTAATCTCTTTGGTTTTCACGTTTGACTGCAAAATCAAGAAAAAACTTAATTAGCATAGTAACTCACTTGACCTGATACATAGAAATGACTTTAATAAGAATGAGCCCACATACATTTAGCTACATGATGCAAAATTCAACTTCAATTTTAGTTTCTAGACATATGGCACAAAATTAGAGTCCTAATTTGGAATTCATTTTCACACTCTCTCTGCTTCACCTATTATTATATATATAGATTTATTTGCTTTCTTAATTTATTTCTATCTTTATTATGTTTCCTAGTTTAATTAGTGATGGGATTGACGAAGTTGGCTATGGACAAGACAATAAATGCTAACGGGACCATTCCCCAGAGAAGAGCTTAACCAGTGCTTACACCACTGACGAGGATAGTTGGGCCATTCAATGCCATCAATAATACCTTGGACGGTTACGAAACCAACTGTACAGACTGTTGGAGGTACATTAAAACCCCATTACAAAGCAGGAGGCATTACCTAAAGGAGACATTAACATCACAATCCTAATCACAACGGCTAGAATTCAAGGCAACGTATATAAAGCCCTCCACACTACCAGCAAAAGGTACGGATAATATAGACACAAAAACAGTGATACTGATGGCCATTCCATGCTATTTTGTTTTCATTCAATAATTCTGTCCTGACTTTGGCATCGGAGGCGTTGTAGTAGGCACCACAGTGGTGATCACCCTTATAGAAGAAGTTCCCTTATTTATATAGATATCCCAGCCAGAATCTGGACCCATCTGGGCACGCATCACTCAACTGACGAAGTCACACTTCATTAGTTTGGCGCCATCTGTGGGGACGCTTTCTGTATCGAGATTCGAGGAAGTAGTTCCTATCAACTTCTATATTCAAAATGGAGTCCAACCAAGATTCTGTAACCTTGGTTTAACAAATCCAGGCACTTGCGGCCACCGTAGAAGAACTTACCAGACAAAACCAAGAAATGAAGCTACAACTCTAGCAGGAGGAGAATCGGTCCAAAGGCAATCCGGAAGATGAAAGGGATAGTCAGAAAAGAAATGACTGCCAAAGACCTATTTCATTGGATGATCAGAATTCAGATCTCCTTTGAGAGATGAGAAAGGAGATGGACGAGTTGAGGAGCGCTATCAAAGAGAAGACAGAGCGGAGTGTAGATAGACTGGTTAGAGCAACCGATTCACCTTTCACTATGGCGGTCCTGGAATGTCCAGTGTCGTCGAAGTTCTGGTTGCTTCAGCCTGAGCCGTTCGACGGGCTTAAGGACCCTCAGGACCACCTTAACACCTTCAAGATGACACTAGGCCTTCAACAGCCTCCTGACGAAATATTGTGTCGGTCCTTTCCCACCACTCTCAAAGGAACTGCAAGAAAATGGTTCACAAAGTTGCCAACGTCGTTAGTGGATAACTTCGAGCAGTTGAGCAACGCCTTCCTGCGCCACTTCATTGGGGGACAGCGTCCTAAGAGGCCAACGAACTACTTACTTACCATTAGGCAAGGAGAGAAGGAGACCCTGAGGTCATACGTGAAGCGCTTTACTCGGGAAACCCTAGAGGTAGACGAATCCGACGGAAAAGTGTAGTTGACGACCTTTAAAGTAGGACTGAGATCTAGAGATCTCGTGGCTTCACTCGCAAAGAATCCTTTAAAGATAATGACAGAGATGCTCCTGAAAGCACAGAAGTACATGAATGCTGAGGACGCAGTAGCAGCCATAAGAGATGTAGAGAAGCCAAGAGACAAAGGAAGGAAAGATGACGAACGTAGAGGACAGAGGAGAGAGCGCCCAGATCATTGGATTACTGACGTAAATAGATGGAAGGACGATAAAGGCACTCGGACGGTAAAATTCACCTTTCTTGTTATGCCTGTTGATAAAATCTTGATGCAGATTAAGGACGAGCATTACCTCAGATGGCCGAGACCATTGCATTTGTCACCCAACATCCATGATAAGAATAAGTATTGCCGTTTCCACAAGGATCATGGCCATTACACGAAAGATTGTCAGGACTTAAAGGAGCAGATAGAAGATTGATACAAAAGGGGAAATTGTTGAAATATGTAAAGAAGGGGGAGTACAGTAAGTTCAGAGGGGGCAACAAAAACCAGCATCAATTCTTTTCCAGGAGTGATGATCGTCCACACCAGCCTCCACAGGATGTGATCAGGGAGATAAACACAATTGCAGTAGGATCCTTCACAGGAGGGTCATTCAGGTCATTCAAGAAAGCATGCCAAAGACAGGTGAATAGTGTCCACATGATACCCCCGTTTAAACAAAAGCAGACGGACCAAGATATGTCCTTCAATGAAGCCGATGCCAGGGGAGTGAAACAACCCCACAATGACCCTTTGGTCATAATGTTGAATATAGAGGGATTTAACACCAAAAGAATCCTCGTGGACAATGGAAGCTCTATGGACATCATCTACCTTCCTGCCTTTCAACAGCTGAAGCTAGACCCAAAGAGACTGCGCCCATTTGAATCCCCCTCGTTAGTTTCAGTGGAGACAAGGTATATCCCAAGGGCATAGTGACATTGACAATAACTGTGGAGACACACTCGAGGCAGTTGACCCGTCAGCTAGACATTTTAGTGGTAGACTATTCCTCATCCAACAATATAATTATTAGAAGGCCCACACTCAACAGATGGAAGGTATCCACTCTACCTATTGCTTGAAGGTAAAGTTCCCAACAGATAACGGAGTTAGCAAGGTAAAAGGAGATCAAATCTTAGCTAGAGAATGCTACCAGGCTATCTTAGTTGCAAAGGAGAACTATACATGGGTGATCGAAGAGAAAGGAGAAAATAAAATGGAAGCCCTGGAAACAGTGGCATTAGCTGAAGATGAGACAACCAAGATGATGAGAATAGGGACGACGAGAATAGGGACGATGCTAAGTCCTGGGATGAGAACAAGGCTCATCCAGTTCCTTAAAGAGAACTTAGACATCTTCGCATGGAGCCACAAAGACATGCCAGACATATCTCCAGAAGTCATTCAGCATAGGTTGAATGTGAACCCTGAGAGAAAGCCCGTCCAGCAAAGACGAAGAGAGCCTTTGCCCCAAAATGGGATCAAGCGGTTACGGAAGAAGTTACAAAACTATTGACGGCGGGCTTTATCCGAGAAGTATACTATCCTGACTGGCTCGCAAATTTTGTACTGGTAAAGAAGGCAAATGGGAAGTGGAGAAATTGTATGGATTTCATGGAACTGAACAAAGCCTGCCCAAAAGATAGTTTCCCTCTACCAAGGATAGACCAGTTTGTGGATTCTACAGCCGAACATAAGCTGCTGACGTTCATGGACGCTTTCTCGAGATACAACCAGATAAAAATGGCTGAAGAGGACCAGTAGAAAATTGCTTTCATCATGAGCCAAGGACTCTATTGCTATAAGGTAATGCCTTTTGGATGAAAGAATGCAGGGGCTACCTATCAGAGACTAGTAAATAAGATGTTGAACAAACAGATTGGCAGAAATATGGAAGTGTACGTGGATGATATGCTCGTCAAGAGTAAAGAAAAGCTCGCCCATTTGGACGATCTCAGAGAGACGTTTACCACCCTCAAACAATATCAGATGAAGCTGAATCCTAGTAAGTGTGTTTTTGGTGTGGCTTCAGGCAAGTTCTTGGGATTCATGGTATCCCAGAGGGGGATAGAAGCAAACCCAGAGAAAGTATAGGTCATTATCAATATGGCTTTGCCCAGGACCATCAAAGAAGTCCAAAAGCTCACAGGCAGGATTACAGCTTTTAATAGGTTTGTCTCTAGAGCGACGGACAAATGACTGCCCTTCTTTAAGACCTTAAAGCGGGCTTTTACCTAGATCGACGAGTGTGATGCAGCATTCCAAGAACTAAAACGTTACCTGAGTAATCTGTCCCTCTTGAGTCCATCCAAGGAGGGGGAAATTCTACACTTGTACTTGATTCGGGAAGAAAGCAAGAAACAGCTCCCAGTTTACTATGTCAGCCAAGCCTTCCAAGGGGCTAAGTCCGGTTACCCAAGGATCGAGAAAATTGCGTTTGCATTAATTGTGGCCTCACGCAAATTAAGACAGTATTTTCAAGCAAATCCCATCCTGGTAATGACGGACTAACCTATCAAAAAGTTCATGAACAAACCTGAGGTGGCAGGAAGAATGGTTCAATGGGCAATCGAGCTTAGTCAGTTCGACATTGAATACCATCCTAGAATAGCCATTAAAGCACAAGTTTTGGCAAACTTCATCGCCGAATTCACCTTCCTAGACGAGGACAACCTTAACAACAAAGCTGAACGGTGGACAATTTGGACAAATGGTTCGTTAGCATAAAGAAGGGGCGAAGTAGGGGTCGTCATAACAACTCCTGATGGGGAGGTACTCAAATATGGAGTTCAATTGAAATTCCCGGCTACAAACAATAAGGTTGAATACGAAGGTATACTGATGGGACTAAGACTTGGAAGGGCACTTGGAGTTAAGAACTTATTAGTCCAAAATGATTTGAAGCTGGTAATTGGACAAATCAAGGGAGGGTACGATGCAAAGGAAGAAAGAATGTAGAAGTACCTCAGGCTTTCGAAACATCTGACTCAGGAGTTTCATAAGGTGGAGTTTGTACAGGTCCCTAGAAGACAGAATATGGTGGCAGACGAAATCTCGAAGCTAGCATCGTCAGAAGATGGGGGGATGAACAAGGACTTAGCAATGGAAGTCCAGAAACACCCTAGCATCGAAGAAGTTCCAACATTCACGATCCAGAGTGGGAGAAGTTACATGACACCAATCGTATCGTTCCTCTAGGACGGACATCTCCCTCTAGATGCAAATGTGGCCAGAAAGATAATAAAGAGGGCGTTTAGGTTCACGATTCTTAACGACGTCTTATACAAAAAAGGCTTCTCCATGCCATACCTGAAGTGTGTCGATGATGACAAAGCCAAGTATATTCTAGAAGAAATCCACGAAGGGATTTGTGGGGACCATGTCGGCCCTACATCTCTGGTAAGCAATGTTATATGAATAGGTTATTTCTGACTTACTATGCAGGTGAATGCAGTGGAGCTCGTCAAGAAGTGTGACAAGTGCCAACGATTTGGGAACGTCCAAAGGCTTTCGGTGGAAAGAATGACAACGATAACCTCCCCTTGGCCATTTGCACAATGGGGAATCAACATCGTCAGCCCACTGCCCCTAGATAAAGGTCAGGTAAAATTCCTACTAGTTGCTATTGATTACTTCACAAAGTGGGTCGAGGCAGAAGCCCTAGCAACAATCAATGAAGCAATGGGCAGCAGTTCGACAACCAAGGTTTCAAGGACTTCTATTTAAACCTCAGCATCAAGAACCAATTCTCCTCCTCAGGGCATCCCCAGACGAATGGACAGACAAAGGTGACGAATCAGACATTGCACAAGGTCATCAAAGCCAAATTGGACGACGCGAAGGGTGCCTGGCCTGAAGAATTGCCTAATGTCCTGTGGGCTTACAAAACCACGGTAAGAACCTCGACGGGAGAAACCCCCTTCAGACTCACCTATGGCACTAAAGTCGTAATCCTGGTCGAGGTTGGAGTATCCAGTATCAGGCGAGAGACATTCAACGAAGAGAGTAATGACGATCACTTGCTGCAAAACCTGGATTGTCTGGACGAAGTAAGAGAACAAGCTTCCATCAGGATGACGAAGTATCAGCTAAAGATGGCCGAATACTACAACAAGAGGGTAAAGCTTAAACGACTTGATATAGGGGATCTCGTCCTGCGCAAGGTTACCACTGTGACCAGAGATCCCGCCTAAGGAAAGCTTGGCCCCACATGGGAAGGACCTTACCGAGTCATCCACTACTCTAGACAGGGAAGCTACCACCTGGAAACCATAAACGGACAGAGACTCCCCAAGTCATGGAACATTGAACACTTGAAGAAGTATCACCAATAGATGTACTAAATGAATGTATCCACTCTTGAAATTAATAAAGGAACTATTCAGCCAATGTCTCCGTGCAAGCAAATCTAACCAGCTTTCAAACACTTGACAAAATCCCTCAAACGGGTGTAAGTCAAATAAAAAAGGCTAAGTAACAAGATTCCGCCTTGACAGATGTATGTTACTGATGAAGCCAAACACTTGACAAAATCCCTCAAACGGGTGTAAGTCAAATAAAAATGGCTAAGTAACAAGATTCCACCTTAACGGACTTGTTGATTTACGACCACATTGAATGGCACGCCAGTAAGGACCATTAGATCCTCAGCCGTCACAACCCCATATGCCCTGTCCATAGCCAGCCCCCCGTCGCTCCATATGGTGGACGAGTGAGAATCAGCTTTTTCCTTCTCCCTGCCCGATGTGCGTAACCTCTTCGACGAAGGGGTGGGAATCTCTTCCACTAAAGTGGCGAGAGAAGTCGTCCTCACAATCTCTACACTAGAGACGATGGGAGTAGCAGAAGTAACCAAAGTCACCGATGGACCCTCCCCCGTCACATGTACTCCTTTCTTCCCAATATTGGACAAAGGCTCGTCCTTCTTGGACCTCATCTTCGCATACATGTCCTTGTTGAATTTTGTCGTCATCTCTGCAAGAATGAAACACTTATAAAAAAGAATGCTTGAAAGAAAATTGATATTGACGATCTCATACGCTGAAGAAATTAATACTTACTCTATTTTTCTTCAATACTAAGAGTTTGCAGGATGTAAGAGGATGGGTCGGGACTAAGATTGTAGAAGGCGAGGGTCCGCGGATCTACCAAGTCGTCCGAGCTTTCAATCGTCAGGGTGTACTCTATGGCTTTTTCAATGCGCTCCCTATACCTGCTCTTGAGCTTGGGCTGTCTCTTTACTACATAAAACAAGAAATAAGGAGTCAGCAACGAACACAACAAACATAAAAAGAAAACTAGAAACAAGAAGGAATACTGATGCACCTAAAGTCGGGGTTCCCTACGGATGAAGCAACCTCGGGATATCACCTCAATCCCTGCTGGAGGGAGTCTTAAAGTCATCCTCGGACACAAAGAAAAACCTTGATTTCTAATACCTGAAGGACGATGGTAAACCTTTAACGATCGTAGTTTCCCTCCTCCAGGGCACTAACTCATAATACCTGTACTCCTTGGACTCCTTCAAACGATACATATGGACGAGCTCGCCTACCTTAATCATATCCCCGATAGCGGCCAACCATATCTCCATACATTTAACCACTATTCTTCACGAGTTAGGCATAAGCTGCCCAGGAGCAATGCCAAAATGATCCAGAAGCTCCACGGTAAATGGGTGGATGGGGAACTTAAGGCCACAAATAAAGGCCGCCTCATAAAAACATATCTCACCAGGAAAACAGTGACAAGCCCTATCCTCGTCATTGGGCCGATGAACACAACCCTTTCTAGAAATTGAAATATGTCCTTAAATCTGGCTACGGTGTTGGCATCCAGCCCACACGCCTCCTCAATGGCATAAAAAGCCCTAACCTCTTAAGGGGTAGAAACGACAGTATTTCCTTCTACCGGCTCGCCACTAGATGACAACCCAGTGTCGAGCTTGTTGGATCTAACCTCAGACATAATCCCCTGCTTTCTTATCAGGCCCTCAAACCAATCAATAGACTGACGAAGCAAAAGGCACAATTCAGTCAACACAACACCTAAACTATTGCCCTTAAAAACAAAGTCCTCAACATTTGGTAAAAAACCTAGAGACCCCTTAAACGCGCAAAAAGAAAAGAAATAGAGGGGCAAGCTATCCTAACCTCAGAGCTACCAACCATGGACACCCAAAAAAAGCGCAAAAAGAATGAAGTAAACACTAAAACCCAAAAACCAGAGAACAAAGACAACCATAGTAAAAAGAAAAGAAAAACAAAAAAAGGGGGGAGAAATCAGAAACTCACAATAGATTACCAAGAAAAAGAAAAAGGAAAGGAAAGGAGGAACATACCTCGAAAAAATGTAGCACAAATTGGAAGAGGAAAATCGCCGGAGCAGAATCAAAGCAATCGCAAGAGTAAGTAGAGAGCAATGAATAAGGAAATCGGGAAAAGTAAAGGGAGAAATGAAAGGGGAAGGAAGTTTAAAAACTAAAGCCCAAACAACTGAAAAGCAGCAGGAAACCCAAAGGTCATGCAAAAAAAAAAAAAAAAACCCACCAATCAACACGCACCACGCGGCCACAACACGTGCAGCGCCGCCACGATGCATTAAATACGGCGCAAAGTCCCAAGGGTCACTTACAAAGAAAGAACCTCTCATTTTCTATGGTCGTCATGACACGTCACAACGACCACAGAATCCGGGGGCATCTGATGGGACTAACGAAGTTGGCTACGGACGAGATAATAAATGTTGATGGGACCATTCCCCAGAGAAGAGCTTAACTAGTGCCTATGCCACTGACGAGGACAGTTGGACCATTCAATGCCATCAATAATACCCTGAACGGTTACGAAACCAACTGTACAGACTGTTGGAGGTACATTAAAACCCCATTACAAAGCAAGAGGCATTACCTAAATGAGACATTAACATCATAGTCCCAATCACAATGGCTAGAATTCAAGGCAACGTATATAAAGCCCTCCACACTGCCAGCAAAAGGTACATATAATATAGACACAAAAACAATGATACTGATGGCCTTCCCTGCTATTTTGTTTTCATTCAATAATTCTATTCTAACTTTGGCATCGGAGGCGTTGTGGCAGGCACCACACCGATGATCACCTTTACAGAAGTAGTTCCCTTATTTATGTAGATATCCCTATTGGAATCTGGACCCATCTGGGCACGCATCACTCGACTGACGAAGTCACTCTTCATCAATTAGGAAACCTAGTCGTAAGTTAGGTGAGGTTCTATTATAAAAAGGTGTGGGGGGACTTTGGGAAAAGGCAACTTATGTTTTATCAAACCTTATAGCTAAAAGCTGAAGTGTAGTATTTAATATTGCTACGTAATTTACGTTCTTATTAAGCCACCTCATCTTCCACGTAATACTTTTTTTAAAATCCTTCTTTCCTTTATGATTTCTCTCTATTTAAAAAAAAAAAAAATAGTTAAATATAAATCATGGACAAACATGTTGATGCACTCCATTACTATTCAATTGTTATTATTTATTTGCCTTAAATGCTAATGTTTTTGTTCCAAATTACAAACATTACTATATATTAGATACAAATGTTTGACTATTCGGCTAACCAAATTGATTTTAACTTTTCATTTTCTTCTTTCTAATTTCAAGTAATTGTTAAAATTGAATAGTTCATCGTTGTTTAGTGGATAGAATTAAAATTTCAAGTATAATGTCCAACCTAAAGATAAGTTTTGTGTCTTTTCATTTATCTACTGTTACAATGTTTCCTCTTCCAAATTTTTAGTTTTTCACAACCTTATCTATCTCTCCCACTCACACTTCAATTATCTATTTAAGCTTTACAATGTTATATCTACCAACTTACATTCTAGATATGATCACCCCATCATCTACAACAAAAAAATTAGATCAATACTAATTGTTCTCCACATTTTTCAATCAAGATTTAGCTTTCACCATTTTGAGAAGACATTGATTGCTTTTGTCAGAGATTTTCAAAGTTAAGTTAGCAATAAGATGACCATTGAGGTGAACAAAACACACAATTAGAAATGGCCTTTTTTTTCCTTTCTTTTTATTTCTTGCATTTATTCTTTGTGAAGTGCTTTTGTTGTTATCCTTCCCCAATTTTTTAATGGTATTGACTTTTTTTTTTCTTAATTGACTTAGAATTGTCAAAGTAATTTTATTTGGCCATCATTGTTGTGGAAATTCTTGATGTTGATATGAACATATTGATAATGATTTTTTTTTTGGTTGTTGTTTATCTATAGAGTATTGGAAAAGTAAAAAAGATATTCAGTGTAGTAATTTTTGTTATTATTGTATCCCATGTGTTTGGTAAAATTCATTTTAGAAATTTTATGTGTTATTCTCAAATCATTTTGTCATTTTTATTTTGGCCAGTCTCTTTGAGATTTTGAAGTTGCACAAATTCTATTACATAACACGAGATTAAGCTTATGCCCTTTCTTTTTTATTTCTTGCATTTATTTGTTGTGAAGTGATTTTGTTGTTCTCCTTCCTCAATTTTTTAATGGTATTGACTTTTGTTATTCTTAATTGACTTAGAATTGTCAAAGTAATTTTATTTGGCCCATTATTGTTGTGGAAATTCTTGATGTTGATATGAAACATATTGATATTGATAATGAATTTTTTTTTTTTTTTGGTTTATTTGTAGAGTATCAAAAAAGTAAAAAAGATATTCAGTGTAGTAATTTTGTTATTATTGCATCCCATGTATTTGGTAAAATTCATTTTAGAAATCTTATGTGTTATTCTCAAATCCGTTTGTCATTTTTATTTTGGCCAGTCTCTTTGTGATTTTGAAGTTGCACAAATTTTATTACATAGCACTAGATTAAGCTTATGTTGTGGAAACAACAGATGCAATGCCTAAGGTGTTCCCACTTTTGCCCAATTAAGTATTACACCACATAAACTTCTCAATAGCGTTGGTTTTTATGATGAAGTAATTGGTGTGTAATGCAAGTCTTAATGGAAAATGAACTTTTAAATTCCATAAGTATGTAGAACACATGGAACAGAATAATAAATTTGTCTGTACAAAGTTATGAATAATAGTTTTGAATAGCTCTATATAATTACTCTATAATTGTCGTAGTTTAAATATGTCAATGCCATCTTCATTTTGAAAAGTGAGAAACCATGAAAAATAAAGAGCAAACTAACATAGTTGATAGTGATTAAAAATTCATTGATTAATTCCTCTTGTTTGAACGTGTACACTCCCTATAAAACAAAATCTTAATCTTAGTAAGTTGAAGGTAGTATACTATTCAATCATTTTACTAAAATTTTGTATTAAAGTTATAGATTCCATCTTCTAATAGACCTTTTTGTTAGATGATTTATATACACTAGAGTGTAGTCCTATGCATATGCACAAATACAATTAAAAATAATCATAATTATATAGTTCAAATTATACATTTTTTTATTAAAAAAAAATGTTCAAATTATGCATGGTATTAGCATACACTTTTTTAAAACCATACATTTCTATAATATGAAATGGTTTCTCATTATATATACATACATATATATATATATATATATGATTTAGAATTTAATTGACTTTAGACTCTTTAGTTTTTGTACCCAATAATTTACTTGCCATAAAAATTAAAAACTTAGATGGACATGTGGCGGAAAATTGAAATCCAATTTAGAATCTAATTGGATTTGGACTTTCGATTTTTACACTCAATAATTCACTTGACACAAAATCAAAAATTAAATGAGACACATGACACAAAATTGAGAATCCAATTAAAATCTAATTGAATTTTCTCTGAGCTTTGCCTATTAATATATATATATATATATATAATCGGCTGTTTAAACTAAGAAATCCCTATCATATATTACTCTCTAAAGATCTTATAGATGGTACTTTTGGTTAATGAGACAAGATCAACAAAACATGATTTCTATATAATTATAACGAAATGATACTACAATGTCATGATGGATAGGTTGGTCTTATTTTACTATATAATCTAAGTAATCCTATGGTTTGTGAATTTGAAGAGTAATGTATTGCAGGATTTATTCATATTTTCATATAATGAAAAAAAAAATTTGTTTTTTGCATTGTATTTTATTTTATATTTCCACTTTATGATATATGATTTATTGATTATAAGAAAGAAAGAAATGTCGAATATATTTGGGAATAAAATATAACTATAAGAGTAGGCAAAATTTGCCAAACAGTATAATATTGGGAAAATATTAGATGGATGGCATGCATTCAAAGTTTTTTAGTTAGTTAGACTGTTTTTTGGAAATCGAGTACAGCAAAATCGACTTCCAACCAAAATCCCAGCCAAAATTGAGTTTACTATACTTGACTTCCTTTTTTATCCATTTCAGAGCTAATTTTCGGTAGGAAGTCGAGTACATTAAACTCTATTTTGGTGATTTGCGCTAGAAGTCGATTTTGCTGTACTCGATTTCCGAAAAACAGTCCAACTAACTAATAAACTTTAAACGCATGCCATCCACCTAAATTATTTTCATAATCATACTGTTTGGAAAATTTTTCCATAAGAGTATAAGAGATAACTTTTTTTATTTCATCGTGTTTTAATTTTCCATGCATCACATAGGTGTGCAACTAGTTGATTATTATAATGAAACCTGTAGTTTTTCATCAAGAGTTGTTGTAGTACTCTTCTATCTCTTCTCTTCATCTTGATCATGACTTGACAAACCATAGATCGGAGTTGAGTCGTATCGCTGACTTCTATTTCATACATCATTCTGTGGCGTTGTTTTGGTATAGTTGCGGGGCCCTAAACTGTTTCCCATCAAGTGGCATCAGAGCCAGTGCAAGCATGGTGACATCTAGTGCTTCCAATTTTATTTATTGGATGTAGAGCATGGTTAATCGTGGTGGTTTCCACATGGAGGCTTATCGTTATGATGATCATGCAAATAACACGGAAGATTTGCAGACACAAGTTCAGCAACTTTCGGGGCATCTAGCACGCTACAAGACTTGAGGTCGTGATATTAATCTCGGCTTCGACAATGTCAACCCTTTTCAGTTTTGGGCTCTTATGGGCAGTGGCGGAGTCAGGATTTGACTTTAGGGGGGGCAAAATTTATAACTAATATATATGTGTCTCCATAAACAAATACATATTGTGTATGTAGCATACAACATATGCATCATATATACAAAATATTAACCAAACTTAACAATTAAATGCCAGTAATATGAATAGTAAGTGATCATTCAATATTGAAAGATCCCCTAAAATCATTGCATATCATTATATTTTGTATATTTTATTAGTTTTTTTTTTAATATATAGCCAATAAAATAATCCCCTTATATATTTTATGGAATTTTTCATGTAATTGTTTCCAAATTTTATTGCTTAATACTTTTGAAAGGAAACTTTTTTTTTTTTTGGGATGGTATTTTCATCTCTTCAATTAAGACTTTTTCATCTTTATTTAAGTTTATTTTTTATCTTTTTTTTTATATAAATTTAAACTTTAAAAAATATTAATAAAATAAAAAAAGATATGAATATAAAATTTTGATACATAAAAAAGGAAATTTTGGGCAGGGTCAGGGGGGGCAAGTGCCCCCTCTCGACCCCCCCTGACTCCGCCCCTGCTTATGGGTGAGCCGGGTGAGAGGGAGTTCGTGGAGCGGCCTCAACAAAATCAACAACCACGTGATGTTGATTTGAAGGACATTCCAAAGTTCGAATGGAAGATTCAGCCAAATGATTTCATCGATTAGTTGAATATGGAGGAACACATTTTTTATTTTGAAGAAGTCCCAGATGAGAGGAAGGTGAAGGTTATTGTGCCAAGGTTGAAGAGACATGCTTCGGCTTGGTGGGAGCAACTTAAGGTTCATCGGGAGCGCATGGGAAAGCCAAAAATTGCGACTTGGGAGAAGATAAAGGAGCTTCAAAGGAATTCTTGCCTGAGAATTATCTCCAAGATGCGTCTATGCGGCTATATAATCTGAGGCAACGGCTCAGACTGTAGGTGAATTCACAGAGGAGTTTGATCTTCTGACCATGCGATGTGGCTCGATATTTGGGTGGCTTGTGGAGAGACATCTAGGATGCGGTGACATTACAACCATTCAACGGTTACAATGAAGTCTACAAACTTGCTGTAAAAGTTGAGAAGCAACAAAGACAATGTTTTGGGATTTACACTGGTAGTAATGGATATGGTGCTGAATCTGCAGAAAGTGAAGAAGGTAGGTAGCTTGCAGCAAAGATTTTGAAGTGGGCGATGCACAGTTTTGCAGCAACAAGTTCCACCATCACAACACTGTCAGCCATAGAGATATTCAGCCATGTAAGCCATATTATTCAAGCAATTATCAACAAGTCTTAAAAATTACTTCGCACCAAGTGAAGGGTGAGAGATTTTTTAGATGTAACAAATGCCTAGGATATGGTCACATCACTTGTGATTGTCCAAATCGTAGGTACACTAATTTGGCTAAAGTATCACTCAATGAGCAGCAAAAGAATGATGAGTTGGCAAGTACTATTTGATTTTGTGCGTCATGCTCCTTGTCCCTCGGTGCAGCCATTAGTCCATCCTCCTTCCTGGATTCATTGGCAACCTCCTCCCGCTCCCTTTGTCAAAGTCAATTTTGATGGAAAGTTGTTTAGAAATTCAAAGGAGGCAGGTTTGGGAGTAGTGGTACGAGATTATAGGTGAAGGGTTCAAGCTTTTCTTCCGAAAAAAAGTCATTCTTCCTCCCTCCTCCATTGATGTTGAGGCCTTAGCGGCAGTGCAAGCCATTCTCTTTGCTCAAGATCTTGGCCACTATTCCATTATCCTCAAAGGTGACTCAGAGGTGGTGATCAATTCTCTGAAAAGTGAGGATGAATCTCTAGCTTCCTTCGATCATCTCCTTGATTCTGTGCAGCCAACTATAGATGCCTTCAGTAGTATTTCTTTTTCTCATACTTGTAGATTAGACAATTATGTAGCTCATAACTTAACTCAACATGCAAGACATGTGAGTGGTTTATTAGTGTGGATAAAGGATGTTCCTTTCCACCTTTTTGTTGTTCTTTTAGCTAATTATGACTAAGTTTTTCAATAAAAGTTTGCGTTCTTTCTTCTAAACAAAAGAACTTTTTTTCTCTAGTGGCTAAAATGTAGAGTGTATCTTACAAGTTTAACTGAAATTCATTTCAGTTCTTTAACTTTACTTTTATTCAATTGAATTTTCTAAATTTCAAATTTATTCAATTAAGGTATTTTGTCTAATTTTGTTAAAAAATTACATTAAGTATGCAATTAACTAATGAAAAAAAATTCCCACATAAAAAAATTTATAAATTATTTTTATTAATTTTATAGATATTTTTCTTCATGTGAGTACAATATTTTCTTAATGGAAATTTTTTAACGAAATTGGACGGAAACCTTGAATTAAATAAATTTGAAATTTAAAGAACTTAATTGAAAGAAAATAAAGCTAAAAGAATGAAATGAATTTCAGTCAAACTTAAAGGGTTTAGTTTGTATTTTAGCATATTTTTTAACTAATCATTTTTTCTAAACGCCCACATCGTACAATTTATTCTATACTATATTTTATTAAAATACCAATTTTCTGATCATTTTTCTCTTCATACACAACCACTACTATTTACTCTCTTTTTCCACTCTCAAGAAACACAAAGAAAGAATTAAAAGTGAAATCTCATTTTACACACTACATGTATAAACTAATGTGAGTATTTTTTTTGGGGTTCATTGGGAAAATTAGGGTTAAATGTTATTTTACCAAATCTTATGCGAATGTTCTGATCCTAAAAAATGTGATTCATTTTCTATATATATATATAAAACACTCAATGGAGACATTTTCTGACTAGCACACTTTTCTCATGTATTACTTTCAACTAGTTGCAAACCTATGAGTTGAGTGTGATAATTTTTTTTTTTTTTTTTGGTGTTCTCATTAAATATATATATATATATATATATATATATATATAAATATATATTATTATTAATATTATTGTTTTAGTTATTAATAACTGGTTTTCATTATCTTTTAAGTTAATAAAAACCTTATATATAACTTTTTTTTTAAAAGACATTTACATACATACATAAATACATACATACATACATATATATATATATATATATATATTTAATGTGAATCTTTACATATACCTTTAAGTAAACTCTTTATATCTCACTTCTTTAGATGCACAAAACCATAGACTATTACTCCATAATGATAGTTGCTAATTAATTTTATCATTTTTTTAATGATCTCATTTGTCATGCTTCTTATCATTAGCATATATTTATTGATGATTTCCATAACAAAGAAGTTAAATGAGAGGTAGCATCGTTCATTAGATTTTTCAAAAGTAATAGTGTATGAAAATTATAAATATATATATATATATATATATATGAAATGTCAAAAAAAGGAATTTAAAATTTTTTAACTTGATTTCTTATAAAATTTCTATTATTACTAGAGAAAAACTTTTTTTTTTTTTAGTTATGATTGGAAATATGGTTTCCATGGTTAAAGTTTGATTAGTTTTAAATTTAAATTTAATACTATGATTGTATTTAATTGTTGATTATTGATTTATTTTTTTAAGTGAATGTAACAGTTTATTTTACTACACTGTAAAGTTTTTAATATTCTCCATACAATTATCTCTATTTTGTTTTTTACTTCTCCTTACAGTCTCTTCATTTTCCAATTAAAAGTTACTAATGATGTTTGATTTTTTTTCTTTATCTACTGGTTATTACTCTCTCTCTCTCTCTCTCTCTCTCTCTCTCTCTCTCTCTCTCTCTCTCTCTCTCTCTCTCTCTCTCTTTGTTCCATTGACAAACTATCGTTTTTCAAAATTTGATGAAGATTCTATGGAAATAAATATGCATTATTAGTTTCTTTATTTTATATTTGGTTTGATATCCTCGTTAATTTTTTATTTATTTAGTGTTTCTGAATTGGCATTTTTTTTTTTTTTTTTGGTATTCCATTTTTCCTTTAACGCATTGAATGTGAGAATGAGTGTTTCCCTAGCATTACTCCACTTTATGAGAACAATTTTTTTTATTAAATTAATCTAAGTAAAATATTATATGTTTAATTTTTTAAAATAAATAAAAAGAGGAAATATAAATAATATAATGATATGGAGGCCGTGACTAAATTTAAATGTTGAATAAAATATTATGAGAAGAAAAAAAGTTAAAGTAAAAGACAAACCATTTATTCCGAATTTTTTCTCTTTATCACTTTTAAAGAATGTAACCATTAGTTTCTTTTTATTATGGCTCTTTTGTAATTTGAATAAATTCCTATGTAGCTTTAGTTGTTATTTGTTTGAAATATTATTTTCTTCTTGATTTTAGAAGTGATCAATATTGAGAAAAATAATGATTGTTTTCTTTTCATTAAAACAACTGTGTAATTTAAATAAGTTCTTGCCTAATTTTGTTTGTATACCATGTTTTCATATATTTTATATATATATATATATATTTTTTTTTTTTTTTGATTTAGTGATGAAATATTAATTTTTAATGACTTTGCATCCCTTTGAGATTGCTTTTATTTATTTATTTATTTATTTTAAAAAGCTATATAAGAGTAAAGTTGTACATCCCATAAAGAAATAATTTGAGAAGTATTCATATATAAGTTGGATTTTAGTCTTTTCCAAACCCAAATTTAAATTGATTTTACAATTATTATTTGTAGTAATCGCTAATCTATGCAATGCGTTGAAAAGATTTTCAAAAATGTGCAACATATAAACACTCGATCATTGATGAAACAATTTCTACATTGTTAAAGTGAAAACTAAAATAATAAGAAGACTCCATATATACATTTAAAGATCATTAGCATCTATCATCACAAAAACTATCATGAACCAACTCGAATTCTAAATTTGCAACCATCTCCGACATGTTTATAACTTAATACCAAGCCTAGTCTAATGTTGAATAAAATAAGATGAGAAGAAAAAAAAGTAAATATATATATATATATATATATATAAACAATAAGCACTAAGTTATCCAAATCATGCTATGTAATATAATAATACAATGTTTATATCTACTATCTTTAATTCTTTACAATGCAATAGGATAACATTTAACAATAAATAAAAAATAAAAAAATAAAAAATAAAACCAACTATATCGCATCAACTCAAATTAGAGTTTTGAAAATCAACCAAAAAATTAAGAGAGAGAGAGAGAGAGAGAGAGAGAGAGAGAGAGAGACTTTTTTGTGAGGGAAAACTATGTAAAAAATGGAAGAGAGAATGACAAATTTATAATAAGAGGGTGTAAATAAGAAGACACAAAATAAAGAAAGATGAAAGGAAAGATGAATAGTGATATTAAGATAGATGTTAGTAGGGAGACGAAAAGGTAAGAGAGAGAGAAATGTTAGAGAATAAGAGTATGTGAATAAGAAGAGACAAAACAAAGGAAGATAAAGAGAAAAATGAATAGTGATATTAAGGTAGAAGGTAGTATTGTATCCAATTACTCGCAATTTCAAACTTCAAAGGACCTACTAGAAGTTAATTCAAGTCAGTGCAGATTCTCTATGTTTTTGTATTTACTCAATTTAAGAATAAAACTTGTTAAAAATGGCATAGAAATGACATCTCTATGCCTCTTCGGTTTTGGTACAAATAGCCTTGAATGAATCCACATGGGTTCACATGTGGATTTGTTTGCTTTGAATAATTTCTTAGTTTCTTACCATTTACCACTTACCAGAGAAGTTAAAATTCGTCTATAAGTATCAATCATGTTATGTAACTCAGCTGCCAAGGTTTTTTGGTTGCTCTCAACTTGGTAAGAAGTTAACTAATGCTTTAGCTCAATGTTTTTTATGCACTAAAGATGCTTATCTTTGATTGCACGTGATGCCCACAATGCTGAAGAGGATGATAGTGACAATCCTTCATTATTTAAGTCAGTTGATAAGTTTCCAGTTCATTGGAGGATTAGTCTTGAAGGATCAGTTTCCAGTCCAAAGTTCTTAGCTTAGTATGATCAGTTTCTGTTCGAGTAATTTAGTTTCACCTGGCTTTACTTATTTTGTGCCTGAGTTGTTCTATCTCATTTTGTTTCTAGTACATGGGATTCAGTGGCTGTCCTGGCAACATCTGGCACGTAGTAATTTTTAAAGACTTGTGCAATGACAAATCAAACCAAACAAGCCTATATGATGCTGCTCATGAACTTGCAATCGAGGGGCTTGATGCCAATTCAGCTGGCCGATTTGGACGACAAGTTCACCAATGGCCTTGCTGGTAATTCTGAAACTTTCTAATTTCTATGTTGGCTTCTTTTTTTTTTTTTTTTTTGGTAGCTGCTTGTTTGGGATAAACAAAATTTGTGTTTTTATTTTTATTCTTTTAATATTCTACCAAGTTGAAATTAACACAATGTTTGTATTCTTTGGTCTTTGCATTTACATAGAGACAATTAATTAATTTTTGAACGATTGCTAATCACTTATTTTTTTGTTAACAATTTTTCATAGCTGTTTATTCAGTGAAAAGGATGAAAATTTGAAGCTTATTTTTTTGGGTGTGATGTTGATTTTGATTGGTTTAAAGATAGATTTTTTTTTTCTTACTATAAATTAAACTCTAAAGTGCCCATGTGTGTAGCAAGTAGTTTTGATTGTAATGGTCCAGGTTTCTAATATGTTTTTCTTATGGAAAAACCTCAGCCAGTTATCCGCCAATGGAAAATTGACCGACATTAAGAGGATGCATTATGTGGTTTACAGGTCTGAGCTGTTCAGGTTCGAATTCAAGGGCGGAGCCAGGAATTTTTGTTTGGGAGGGCCAAGTGTGACGCTAATATATTTATCAAGATAACTTCTACGCACATATATATACACATATGCACGCTTTTTTATTATATATACACACTTTTTATTTGATAAGTTATATATATATACACACAACCAAAAAAAAAAGAGTTTAGCATTTTCAATCAAAATTATTTTTGACGGCGATCTTTCATAAAATAAAATTCATTTTTTCCACTTTCATATATAGTCAAATTCTTAAAAAGTTTCATTTTAAATACAAATTATCAAATTTTATGCTAAAGTAAGTAAAAAATCTTTCCATTGAATTAATGAAATTTTCCAAAATATGAATGATCAAAAACTTGGAGAAATAAGTTAGGCTCCAAACATATTTAAAGTTACATTACTTTAACCCATATTATATGACAACTAAAGACACATTTCATGTGTAGTTTTAGTAACAATTTTTTTTTTAATGAGTCAATGACTTGTTAATCATCACATAACAGGTTGAAAAAGATAGATTCAAACATGTTTGATACCAAACTTTATCAAATATTTAACAGATATAAGAACACATTTTACAATAAAAAATAGAATTGCAAAAAATAAAGTTATATCTCTATAACTATTAAACCAATTATTATTTTTTAAGAGCATTATTGGACTAATTCAAATATTGGAGGGGCCAACTCTTATTTTTGTAGACTAAATTTTGAAAATATTAAAATAGTTGTTATATATTTTAAAAATTTTCAAAATTTTGGGGGCCACCCTTATACATGTTATTTGTTGCTTTCAACTCATTTTGTATTTCTTAATTAGAGCTTGTTTGACACAAGAACATTTTCAAATTTCAATAAATGACCTTCTTTCAGTATATTTTGATGACCTTGGTGATTTCTTTGCCTTGCATCACCAACTTGTGTGCTTAAATTCCATCTAAAATGAGATGGATTAATATGATCTTCTTGGATAGCCAACTTACTGTATAGAATTTAGTGAAAATAAGTTTAACAGCAGGGTTTGAAGAATGTTTATTCTTGCACTGCAGACATATGGATCGATCATATCGGGAATGCAACAGCTGTTATCTAAGTTTTCATTCAACATCATCGAATCTTGACGATCTTAACAGAGTGGTCTATGTGGTAAGTTTATTTGACCAGGATGAAGTATGTGTGTCAAGAAGGGTTTTTTTTTTTTTTTTTTTAACCGTGGCATTAATTTTATGGAATATGGACAGACACTTATATATATTTTAGTAGGTAATCAGAGGTGATGAACTTGTAATATTGAACACAGCAATATAAATGTTATTTTAATGTTTAGGTGTAAAAA
This sequence comes from Quercus wislizeni, assembly GCA_023055345.1. Lineage (NCBI taxonomy): Eukaryota > Viridiplantae > Streptophyta > Magnoliopsida > Fagales > Fagaceae > Quercus > Quercus wislizeni. The sequence continues at coordinate 36,977,052 of JALGQJ010000007.1, read as the reverse complement.
AAATTTCTTTGAACATAAATCCTTATATTAATTAGTCATCAAATGTTATATCTTCAGCCACTTATGATAAATCTATTTTAATTATAGCAAAATGGTAAAAGGACTAAGGAAAATGGTGAAAACATACTCTTTACTGGCAATAGATTGCTTATTCTACTGGAAGCATGTTTACAATGCTGTGACAATGAAGCATTGTGAATGGTGAGAGGCTAGTTAATTCTTAGTTTACATGGCTTTGAACTGCACTCCATGCGTATGAGCTTGTGTGCACAGCTTTGTTTATCTGACTTTGATACCAGTACTGATACTTATATTCAAGCATTTATAGTCTTGCTTGTACTGTATCAATGACTGGACATTGAAAATAGATGTTTCAATGGTTTCCATAAAGGCCAGGAACAGAAAAGCTGTGTCTTCATGGTTGCAGGTGTGATACTAAATGGCAGGCACTCAAATAATTCTGTTTGTATATGCATTTTTTGGTCTGTGGCTCCACTTAGGGAGAGAATGAGGATAACTGTTTCCAGATATTGACTTCTTTTCCGTGCAACCAAATGTGGCTTTCTTCTTTGTTTCCTACCTTGCAACAAAGCATGACTTTCTTCAGCCTTTCTCCTGATAGATGCTTGAAAGCAAACTTATCAGACATTCCAAAAGGAAACATTTGGGTTTTATTTTTTTCAACAAATAATTAAGTCTGAAAAAATAAGTATATAAGATTATAGTACTGAACGTAAATGTCTCATCATTAGTTCTGTAACAATTCATATTATTTTTCTAAAACTTTAAAGTGATATTAGTATATAAAATACTATGGCCATGATCGCTGTAATTTTTAGCACAAACTATATGAGCAAGTCCACAATTTTTTTGTTTTTTTCCATAATTAAGAAATATCTATAATAATATGTAGTTCCACATGAACTCAACAAAATGAAGTCACAACAATAATATGTTTCATCTTGTATTTTGCAAACACTGTGGATGGATTCATTTACTGAAAGACAATGGTATTATGGTGCACATCACATTGGTATATGGGCGGCTTCTTACGCTGGTTTAAGAAACAGTAGAATCATTAGTTTAATCAATATGGATGCTGAAAAAATTGGAGACTTCTGCTGGTAAATCCATGGAATTTGGTTGGTTGCTTCCTGGCCCTCATCATCTTCAGAGCAAAATCAAGCCTCTCTCTAGTAATATGGATCCTTTGCAACAGCACTTGGATAAAGAGATTTGGAAGGTTAGAACTAGACATCACAACTTTAAAATAATCATATGAACCTTCTCCCTCTTTCATTTTTTTCATCTAAGATAACTTGATATGTCAGGATCTCAACAAGTATAATCTCACAATGACAGTGAATCAAGATCAGAGGCTTCTTGGTTCACCAGGTGTAGAAATTAGTAAGTAAGACGTTGCAATATAACTCCTAGTTTCTTTTACTCTCTCTTTATCAAAATTTACCATCTATGTTTTATTGCTAATTGGGTTTTTCATTCTGAAATCTGTGCAAGGATGCAGTTGCGGAAGATAGAGAAAATTCGAGCATTGGACAGCTCACAGTTGTACCAGTTCTACTCCATTTTATGCTTCAGAACTAGGACATTTTTCTAAATCTCACAGACCCACCATGTGTAAATCACCAAAGCCTCCTTGTCACCGCCTGTAATGTCATCATCTCAATTTTGAACCTTGGTTTTGGTTTTTATGAATACTGGAATCATAGATTTATCACTAGCAAATCTGTGTTCTTAGTCATGACTTGGGTCTTAGCAAATTTAGTTATAGTCTTTTCAAAGAATAGAACACTAAGTGAAGACATAAGGTGGCCATTAATCCTTATCCTCTTGTGGATCTTTTCCTTCATCTTTGAATCTGATTCTCTCTTTACAAAATCACCCATTTCAAATCCATTGATTTGCCAAGTCCTTTGCCAGAACCTAACATATTTGATTTTGCTACCTTTCCTTTGGCAATACAGCTTTGTTTCAATGCTTTTCCTACTAGTTGTACTAGGAAACACAATGATATAGTAGAACCTTTACATCAAACAGAAGTTGGAAAGTTCCTCTGGTGATGATGATGCATTCTTTAATTGAAATCCACTATGGTCTGATTCATGCAACCATTTTCTTCTTTGCAAAGACAATGGAGTTCCTTACTCAAAGATAATGGACTATCGGTGCTCAGCACATCAGTGTATGAGTATGAGCAACTCTAATGGTATTGATTTACCAGAAAACTCTATCAATTAAGCATGCTGGTTCAAGCAATGACAAAATCATAAATTCAATCAACTTGGATGCTGAAAAAATTGGAGACTTCTGCTCATACATTCACGGAGTTTGGTGGCTTCCAGTCCAGGTCCTTCTGGCCTCAATCATCCTCTATAGGAATCTAGGAGGTGCCCCCTCCACGGCTGCATCTTTTGCGACAGTTTTGGTGATGGTATGCAACACACCTTTGGCCAAAATGCAAAAAAAGGCTTCACTCGAAGATTATGGAAGCCAAGGATGCAAGAATCAAAGTGAATTCAGAAACTTTGAAGGGTATGAGAGTGTTGAAGCTGTATTCATGGCAATCCACTTCTTGAAGAATCTCCTTCATCTGAGGGAAACTAAGAGAAACTGGCTGAAAAGATACCCGTTTGCAAGCTCAGCAATGGCCTTTCTCTTCTGGGCTTCACCGACTTTTGTTTTTGTTTTCACTTTTGGCGTATACATGGTATTGAACATATCATTGACAGCAGGAACAATCCCTATTTTAGCCACTTTCCGTGTTTTACAAGAAACCATCTACAACCTACCAAAGTTCATTTCAATGGTGGCTCAAACAAAGGCCTGTATTGATCATATCCAATAGCTCATTGGGGAAGATCATAAGAAGATAAATAATCATACTTCCATAGCTTCCAACATTGCTGTTGAAATTTACATTGGACAATATGCTTGGGAAAGTGATGAAAAAATACGAAGACCGATAGTCAGAATTATGGAGAAATATGAGAATATTGAAAGGTGAAAAGGTTGCAGTACGTGGTTCTGTTGGATCAGAAAAGTCTAGCCTTCTCTCTACAACACTAGGTGATATTCCAAGGATTTCTAGTGAGGAGTAACAGTTTATGGAAGAAGGGCCTACGTGCCCCAGGGTGCTTGGATTCAAACAGGCATGATTAAAGTGAATGTGTTGTTTGGCAAGGAAATGGACAAGCCATATTATGAGGATATACTGGAAGCATGTGCTTTGAACCAGGACATCAAGATTTGGCTAGGCAGAGATTTGAATGTAGTTGGAGAGAGGGGATGAACTTGAGTGGAGGACAAAAGCAGAGGATCCACTGGCAAGAGTTGTATATACTGATGCCAGTGTTTATTTCGTAGATGAGTTTTGAGTCCTATTGATGTGCAGAACGGAACGTATTTGTTCAAGGCAAGTTACATTTTATCGTTGTGTCTTAACTTGATTTTTGTTGTGCATGCATCATTAGATGTATTTCAATTAAAGATAGAATGCTTTTTGCAAAAGTGTTTCCTGCAACTATTGTCCCAAGAGCCTATGCCATCTATGCTACTCATCAAGTTGAATTTTTAGGTGCTGTTGACCTTGTTCTGGTAATTTATTGGAATCCTTGTCCAACACCTACTTGAAATTTCCTCTCAAGCTGCTTATCACTTGGTTTTAAATGCACATTTTGATAGGTGATGAAAGGTGAAAGTATGAAGATCTGATTGCAGATCCAGATGCTGAACTTGTTAGACTGGATATTATGCACAGTGGTGGTCTTGTAGTGCTTGCAGAGGGTCTTATCCATGAAATGGGATCCCTTTATGCACGTTTTGCTGCTTGATGAGATCATTCAGGTAATGAGTAAATGTGAATAACCATCTTCAATTTGCTTTATGTCAAATTTATTTATGTCTTTAGGCTTCTAATGTATATTGTCCTGCGAAAATAGAATCTTGAACAACTAGAATTAAAAAGTTCCGAGGTAGGTAGCTTGGAGAAAGATTCTCACTATATATAATCTAATTAGAAGACATGGTGATGGAAAAATGGTGTCTAATATGTAAAAATAGTGATGAAAATGTAGATCATTTGCTACTTCATTATTGTCCAGTAGCTATGGGTTTATGGAAATTTGTATTTGTATCTACTAGGGTGAAAGGGTGATGCCTAAGATGGTGAAAGGAGTGCTTCAATGCTAGCATCGAAGTTTTAAGACTTTTAGAAATAGAGCATGTAAGTTACTCTTTGTTTAATGCATGTATGGAGGGAGAGGAATAGGAGGATGTTTGAAGAACATTAATTATCTCTAGAGAGATCCAAATTTCAGTTCCTAGGTTCACTATGCTATTGGCTATCCTTAAATGTGAGTAGACCACCTTCAATATTTGATTTCATTGAGGTTCCTACGTTTAATGAATTTCTACCCATCCAAAAAAGAAAAAAAAAAAAAAAGAAGGTTGGCAGGAATTGTATCATAAGTAGGTTGCTTATTTTTCAAGGAGCCTTTTGGAACATCTTATAGAATCTATTTTTAAATTTTGTACTACATTGGATCAGGTGGTTGTAAGGCACCAAAGTTTATAGTTTTATGAAGAAAGATTATTGATAATTAGGTTGGCACTCTCTTTGCATCCACTCTTATTGATAATTAGGTGCATGTAGGTGTATTAGATAATTAGGTTTGTACTATCTTTGCATCCACTCTTATTTTATGTCTTCTGCTTCTTACCTGTTTTTCTGCAAACGTTTTTGAATCTTTATGGGATTATCAATGTATACATATTTGGGTTTAGGACATTCAAGAGTGAGTAGGTGGTGATTTTTTCTTTTTATTTTCTTTTACATTTGCAAGTCTATTATTGTAAAGTGCTTCTGCTTCCACATTGTAAGTCTGATTTTGCATCTTGCTTCCACATTCCCTCCCTTCCCCCTATCTCTCTCTTCCCATTCTTCTGTAACAGCTATGAATTAGTTAACATAAGCACTTTTAGCTAATACTCTTTGTGTCTGGGACTTTTGTTCAATTGTGTCTGGCATTATGTTGGTTATAAAGTTACAATCTCATATGAGACTGAATCAGTTGTGTCACATGGCTTATAAATGTCAAGGTTCATGAAGTTCTTGTTTCAAATATGACAAGAGAAGGATATGATTATTGGATAGGTTTCTAACATACCTACTGGTTGAATATGAATCCAACAATTATGTCTGGCAGTGGAATAGGGAAAAAGCTACCTAGTTCATGAATAAGTTGCCTCTCATAATCTCCTATCTCTCTTTTCCTTGCATTTATATTCAAATCAGTAAGATATTCCAGTTGGAAATGCCATTTGTTTCCTCATATGTCATGGAAGAGGGAAGAAAAAGAGTATTAAATTGTCCAGGCAACCTTTAGCCTGTGTGGGGATCTTACAACTTTGATGCCTAGACATGCATTCTGATATTTATTGTCATTTATTTTTACCTTTTTCACATTCTATTGTGTTTCACATTGATATCCAGTTATACCTGCTATGATCAAACTTATATATAGTTGGAAAGAAAATGTACAGCAACATCACACTAACATAATCCGTAATGAAAAAGATTTTTTTTTTTTCTTTTATCTAACTGTACTTTTAAACATATATGTCGCACACAATTTTTTTCTTTCAATCTTTAAAATTTTCACATTTCTTTTAACTAACATGGTGTTCATTGCACCTTTCTGAATGCTTATTCTCAGGTAGCCTTTCACAATTCTGCCACAATGGAAAGGTTGTGCATTTGGATCAACTTTATGTTCAGCCTCGTTGTCTTCCTTGTTTTGATCATCTTGGTGAGCCTGTCAAGGTCATCTGTTGACCCCAGTTAGTTTACATGTCTCTCTTGTTCTTAATAAAGTAAATTACAAAAATGTGTGCAGAAATTGACAACTACATAAAACTCAAAGAATGGAAGAAATTGAACTCTTATGTCTCCCCAAAATTAAAACACTTCAACGTTAATGTGTGGAAATTTACACATATCAAGCATGTTTCTACCTACACATTATCTTCAGATTTCTTTTAAATATCAACGCTTAACTAATTCACTTGATGATCTATCTCAGGCTTAGCAGGACTGGCAGCTACCTATATTTTGAACATAAATGTTCTTCAAGCATTGGTGATATGGAATTTGTGAAATGTTGAGAACAACATCTTATTGTTTGAGAGAATTCTCCAATTGACTAATATACCAAGTGCATCGGCAGCACTGAAGGGGTCATCCAGGAAATAAACATCCGCATCACTATAGATAGCCTTGACCAGTTGGATTCTCTGCTTTTTCCCTCCACTTAAGTTCATTTCCCTCTCTCCAACTACACTTAAATTTCTGCCTTGCCAAATATTGATATCTTGATTCAAAGCACAAGCTTCCAATACATCATCATAGAATGCCTTGTTCATTTCTTTGCCAAACAAGACATTCTCCCTAATTTTAACTATTTGAATCCCAACACTCTGGGGGACACGGGCTTTTCTTCCATAAACTATTACTCCTCCCCCATAAATTCTTGGAATTTCACCTAGTATAGACTTTCCTGACCCAACAGAACCACATACTGCAACCTTTTCACCTTTCAATATTGTCATATTCTCCATAATTCTGACTGTAGGTCTCTGTATTTTTTCATCACTTTCCCAAGCATATTCTCCAATATCAATTTCAATAGCAATATTGGAATCTATGGAAGTATGATAATTTATCTTCTTTTGATCTTCTCCAACTCTTGGACAAGATCAACAGAGAACTTTGTTTGAGCCATCATTGAAATGAACTCTGGTAGGTTGTAGATGGGTTCTTGTAAAACACAGAAAGTGGCTAAACCAGAGGGGACTGTTCCTGCTATGAACAGTATGTACAGTATTATGCAAAGTCCAAAAGTGAAAATAGAAACAAAAGTTGGTGAAGCCTAGAAAAGAAAGGCCACTACTGAGCTAGAAAATAGGTATCTTTTCAGCTAGTTTCCCTCAGATAAAGGAGATTCTTCGAGAACATGGGTTACCATGGATGCAGCTTCAACACTCTCATACTCTTTAGAGTTTCTGAAGTCACTTTGATTCTTGCAGCCTTGGCTTCCATAATCTTCGAGTGGAGCCTTTTTTGCATTTTGGCCAAAGGTGTGTTGCATACCATCTCCAAAACTGTGGCAGATGATGCAGCAATGAAGGGGGCAGCTCCTAGATTCCTATAGAGGATGATTGAGGCCAAAAGGAACTGGACTGGAAGCCAACAAACTCCGTGAATGTATAAGCAGAAGCCTCCAATTTTTTCAGCATCCAAGTTTATTGAATGTATGATTTTGTCATTGCTTGAACCAGCATGCTTAATTGATAGAGATTTCTTGTAAATCAATACCATTAGAGTCGTATTCATACACCAATGTGCTGAGCATTGATTATCCATTGTCTTTGAGTAAGGAACTCCACTGTCTTTGCAAAGAAGAAAATGATTGCAAGACTGTAACTATAGTTGCTAAATCCCAAGTCATGGAGAAGAATGATTTGATAGTGATAATTCTTTGATTCCAGTATTCTCTGTACCTTTTAGTTCTGTATGGAATATTATTATAAAACAAAAATCGAATGGAGACCAGAATTTTAACAGTCATTGCTTCTCCTTTATTGGATTTATCATATCTGTTTTCCTGAATTCAAGCTGTCAATTTTTGCGCACTAAGAATATGCTCATATGTCTTCATTTCAATGTTATATAACTCCTTAGTCCTTTTTATTTTTATTTTTTAATTTTCAGTTTTCAGTTTTCAAGGGAAATTAAAATAGAAGAAATCACATTTGATATTGACCCTATTGAGTATATCGATTTACATTAACTGTCAATGGTGAATGTAAAAATGGTGGCAACTGCAACAATGTATCATGTTTCCTTCAAAAAATTGTGAAATATATAATTTAAATTCCTATCATTACTAGTCCATGCTACAAGGATCTTGAAATTTATACTACAAGGGTAATGCTACATTATGCTGCCTATGCACTTTGGTAATTGCTGCCCATCTATGGTCCTTGAAATACTTGACAGAGAAGGATAACAATTAGCAGAACTAGAGCTCCTTTATAAGCAAATGTGACAAAGGTTGAGTTAACAATCCATTTCACTCTACAAGTTTCTGTTTCTTCTTCTTGAGCTCTCTTTGTAAGTTTTCCGTTGTTGATTGGACCTTCAAAATTATCTTACAGGGTATACTAATTTAGGACTTATAATATTGGAGTGGGCTGAATTGAATAATGATATTTTATTGTGAAGTATCGCTTGTCTCTTCTCATTTGATTGTTTAAATTTAAAATTCAATCCTGACATGTGAATACTGAATGGGTGTGGTATCAATAACATTTACCAATTTTCATTGTAAAATTTCATCTTTTTCAATCATGTCTCCCCTAACTAGGTTTTCTCTACCTGGGGAGAATTGTACAAAAAAGTCCTTGTGTGTGTGTGTGTGTTTGAAGTAGTGTTAGTGCTACTGTGCAAAACCTTGATTTGAGGTGAATGGCAACAAGGATGATTAATTTCCCTTTTTTCCCCAGAACTAATGGATATTGTATATCATTCACATAGCAATGTGAAAATGTGCAGATCACAGAATTTTTAACAATAAGAATTTGCTCAGATAAGGTTCCAGATATACAAAGAATTCTGAGTTCAATCCTGAACTAGTTTTGTGATATCAATGCAAAAGCTCAACCTATGATTACTTTTTCATTGGGGGGGGGGGGGGGGGGGGGGGAAGAAATAAGAACAAACACATATGAGAGAAACCTCTATCCGAGATTGCCTCTAACTAAAGTTTGAGATTGTCAAGTTGTCTAATTTAATTTTCTGATAGCTATGGATCCTTTGGTTAAGAATTAGAATTGTCTAACATGTCACAGGCAGGAACTTCCATATCTTACATCCTTAGCACAGTGACATAGTATAGGTAGCATATCACCTCACTCATCTACAACCAGAATTGTCTTGCTGCACTGAATACAGTGCAATTATAGGGTTCATGCTTTGTGTTGATACCTTCAGCCCTGCTTTTCACCAATATGTAAGGATCCCGAATGCTGACACCTTGTATTCCTTTCATGTTAGAACTTAGAAGGTCGAAAGAAAAAATTGTTGTCGACAGCTTTGGCTACACTGATTTCATCTTTTTTGAGGCGTTTGCAAAAGGCTTGGACCATCAATTATTTAAAGATTTTGAGCGTGGAGTCGGAGAATTTTTCTTTGGGATTGGATCTCTAGGATCACAGCATTGACACATAATACATTTGTAAAACGTGGGAAGGACATGGGAGAGTTATTGCTTTTTCCCCATCTCTCTACTGAAAAAGTGGTATTTTACCAACAATTTTCTTGTTTTAGCTCACATTGCTAAACCACATTATAGAGGCAGAATTTAATCATGCCAATTAATTTCATGTTAACAAGAAAAGATTAGCTTCCCCAATCCAAATGGTAGTACACCAAATTTCATGAGACAGAAGTTCATTGCGGTTATAGGTTTTGTCAAATTTACAATTGCATTAACAGTATCTCTTTGGTTATAATATTATATTACTCGGTCAATGATTTTCCTTTCATCTCAGCCCAGCCCTCCACCGCCGTCCCTTGAGTTTCGGTCACCACATTTCGACATTTATATATATATTTTTCCCATTTTGGCACCTTGGCGTATTTATTTCAATCAAATACTCCCTTGGTAAGTATTCAAGCTCCCCCCACCCCCCCCCTCAAATTTGAGGTCAATTTTACTTAAATCCTATTGTTTTGGTTAGAATTAGAGAAACCCTAAGTCAGGGTTACACATAAGGCATGATTTAGGAGTTTCTATGTTACACTTATATTTTCATTCAATTGATAAATAAATCATGACATTAAGCACCCAAATTAAAGATTTAAACAACCAATTGATCAGACAATTTGCTTATTAACATATTATTAGAGATCTTGCATATTAGAATTAGGGTTTTATGCTTAAATTTGGGTGTTTTATGATTTGGCTTTTAGTCCATCAAAATTGGTTGCTCAGGAATGCAATTAAGGGTCCCAATTAAAGATTTAAACTCCCAATTTGGTCATAGTTCGATAGTTTTGAAGGTATTTAACAGAAGATGGGTTTTAAAGGAACATGTTTATTATGAGAATTAAGTTTTTTCAATTTGGTAAGGGGTTTAATTAAATTGGATGAAATAATATGAAACCGGGATATCTACTAAGTGTTTTTAACACCAATGGGACGAAATCATCATAGATTTGGGATTAATCAAAGAGTTAAAATTGCTAAAATTAGGGTTTAGGCCAATTTAGGGCTTTTGGTGTTCTTAAAATTAGGGTTTTGTGATTTGGCTTTTAATACATTAAAATTGGTTGCTCAAGAATGCAATTAAGGGTCCCAATTAAAGATTTAAACTCCCAATTTGGTCATAGTTTGACAGTTTTGAAGGTATTTAATAGAAGATGGGTTTTAAAGCAACATGTTTATTATGAGAATTAAGGTTTTTCAATCCAGTAAGGGGTTTAATTAAATTGGATGAAATAATATGAAATTGGGATATCTACTGAGGGTTTTTAACACCAATGGGATGAAATCATCATAGATTTGGGATTAATCAAAGAATTAAAATTGCTAAGATTGGGGTTTGGTGCAATTTGGGGCTTTTGGTGTTCTTAATGCTTTTATGTGAAATTGAAGGTGCAATTATCAAATTAAGATATCTAATTTCAAGTATGAACATCTAATTGGTGAAGTGACCAAAAATAGTATTAATTTAAATTTATCTTAAGTATAGTATAAGGATCTTATTAGTTATTACTGTATAAGATGAATATTTGGAATTTTAGGGTTAATAATATTTCTTATATTTTTTGTTTGTGTGGGTGTGGAATTATTTGTGCCCTCATTAGAATTATTTGCGCATTAAGCCAATTGGGACTTCATACACCACCCCCCTTACCTTCTGCATGTTCTGCATGTTCATTGATAAAACCACTTGAATGTCCCTTTTTTTATATTATAAATTTCTATGCTTATTGGATATCCTTAAACTCATTGTCATTGTCTTTACATCTCACATTTAATTCTTATATCTTTGAGTCATTCATTTGTGAAACTCATTTGATTGTGTTTATATGAAACTTTGGTTGTACAATTTTCTATAAATTAATTTCAGCGATCCCACTCATGGGGAAAATGCATGGGCCATGATCTAGTGAATGTGATTGGTTTTGTGGAGATTAGGATAATGTGGTGGTAGATGTAATTTTGAGTTTTGACTGGTGGTTAAATGTTTTTCAATGGCCTTACCCATGGGGGCAACACATGAAAGTGACCCTTGTTGTGGGAGCAAGACACAGTACATGACATATTGAATTTTATGTTTTAGACATTGTGCTTATAATTCTGCTATCCATATAGTATGATCATTCATTTATGAATATATAAGTATACAACTATCACCTTGTTTCCCTTTATTTTTATGTTGGAGCATTCTAAATATAAACTTGTATGGTTGTATATCAATTGCTACTTCTTGAGTTTTAGCTCATTCTCATTGTTCCTATATTTTTCCAGATTAACTACTCTGTTTCGTAGTAACAAGTTGGTGCTAGAATGTGATCATTGTGCTATAGGAGAACTATTGTCGGGATTTAAAGCACTAAGTTGTTTTAAGAAAGGTTCTTATGTATTAAGCTTTTAAGTTCAAATTTCAAAAGATAGCTTTTGTAAGGAGTTATTTAAGATTGTTGTTTATGTTTAAATCATTTGATTGTTTTGAAAATTAGATGAAATAGTCACATACCCACGGCCATGGTGTGATGCATGAAAAAATTTGAAGATTTGTTTTTTTGTAAAGTGAAAAATGAAAAAAGTATATGAGACTAACAAGAGTTAGTTTCATGGCAAAATGGCGAAATAGCTTTTGTTTGCAAAATATTCAGCAAAATAGCACTGTTCGTGAAATATGAAGCAGAATACCACTCTTTTAAAACTTGATTTTCAAAAAATCAAATTCTACACAAAAGTTGATTTTACAGAAATTGAGTTCCATTAGTGAAGTGCCATAGTAGCACTCGGTCACCTGGCTTTTATCAATTAAAAATTCCACGTAGAACTTGATTTTAGGAAAATCGAATTATGTGTAATGTAGAACTTCATTTCCTGAATATCAAGTTCTTTCTTAAGTTTGTTAAGTAAAGTCTTCAATTAGATGGTATGGCGGGTGTCTCTCTACTAGACTACCCGCCAGAACCACTTAAGTTGTTTAAGTAATGTCTTCAATTAGATGGTCTGGTAGGTGTCTCGCGATTGGACTACCCGCCAAAACCACTTAAGTTGGTTTTTAAAGAGCAATTGACAAATTTTGTTTTTTAAACCACCTTCTCTCATTCTCACGACTGCCATTCTTTCAAACCCTCTATTTTCTTCGGCAATACTCAACCACGATCATTCACATTTCATTCCCCAACTATATTTAAGGTACCTTCAAACAATTTACTTTGACCACAATCCTTAGAGTTCGTTTTTGAGATTTTGAGTTCTCGGTTAGACTTCACTCTATGGAAACATAATTTCTTGTCAAATTTCCTATCCATTTTTTGTTTATATTTTATGAAGTTCTTTGAATGTTGGTCATTGTCAAATAGTTAAACATCTAGAAAAGGTAGATTTTCACATGTCCATGCATTGCTTCATATACAGATGGTATTTTTGCACGTAAGGTGTTTGATAAAATGCCTCATAGGCATTTTCCACTATTTAAAAAAAAAAAAAAAAAACAATTTACACAAAACTCGATTTTCTGAAAATCAAGTTCTACTATATTTTTCTAAAAAAAACTTTACAAGAACTTGATTTTCTAAGAATTGAGTTCCACTCAATTTTCACAAAATCGAGTTCAACGTGGCATTTTTTATTGTGAAAAGCCACATCACTAGGTGCCACTGTGGCAAAAAACTCATGGAACTCGATATCCTTAAAATTGAGTTATATGGCATTTTGCTACATATTTTACGAACAATGCTATTTTACTAAGTATTTCACGAAGAAGTTCTATTTCAACATTTTGGCCATTGGTCTCAAACCATACTTAAAATGATATGATTATTTTATAACAAATTATATTTGGCACGATATATTAGATTTTCTTAATTAAGCTATTTATTTTTTATTTGAATTTGTTTTAAATTTAGTAAACTTTTTTTTTTTATAATAGGAAATATAATGGATTTTACATTCAATTATTATATAAAGTGAGATAATTTGTAAATAATGTAATGTGTGGTTAGAATTTGTTCTAGTGCTCCTTACATACGGTACATTCCTCTATACTTCTCAAATGACATGAAGAGGAAACAGATATAAGTAAATCCATTATTTGCATTAGGAAAAAGAAAAAAAAAATACAAGACTTTAATAACATAAGAAAAATGTAATTTTATATAATAAAAAAAATCTATCAACATTACGCTGAGAATGTAACATAATTGTCAATAAAACAACTCTTCTTTCTACGAAAATCTCTCGTCCCAAAGATTCATCGAAATGGACTGAATGGATTGAAGTAGACCAAAATAGACCAAACTAGACTGAAATGGGTCAAAGTAGACCAGATTGGATTGAATGGACCTAAGTGGATCAAATTGGACAAAAATGGACTAAAGTGGATTGAAATGCTAGTTGATGCGGCTCAACAAGATCGTGACAACAATAAATGCTAATTGAAAGCTCAAATAGTGTAAAACACTATAGCTTGTTTAGACCCCCAATTTTTAATTACAACTTGATTAATTTTAATCTAAACACACTTGATGCGGAATATATGTGATTAGCAAATTAATTGATCGAAGAACTCAAAAATTTCATGGATGAACAAATAAGTGCAATGCTAAAATGGAAAGGGCAGTGGGTAAAAGAATAACACGACGATGTATTATCGAAGAGGAAACTGAAGAACTCAGCGAAAAATCTCTCCACAACCCTCCAAGTCAAAATGATTCACTAGTGAATAGGTTGGAGTACATGGATACCAAAAAGACCTTCCAAACCTAATCTACCCAAAGTACTTGAGCCCCCTAAGCTCCAGCTACCAATGGACTTCTCAGAGTCTTGTCTTCACTAGTTATCCAGATCCTGCAATACCACCCGATTGCATCCGCCAAGCCTTACCAGCTTATTTTGGCAAATACCTTATATTTCCCAAGCTCTAAAACACTCTCTACACTTTGAATAGGTGTGGGTTGTGTTTGGGTACAAATCTCTTCTCAAGGTATAACAATGAGAGAGGTGAGGAGAATAGACAACAAGGATTTCTCTCTTGAGGATGAATAGCTCTCTCTAACAAGGTAGGTGTTGTAGAAACCTCTCCAAGCTTTTCTTCTGAATAGCCTCCTTACAATTTTATGGGTAATGTGGGTATATATAATATGGGTAAAGGGTATAAGAGTCATACTTAAAATTATTCAGGCAGAGAGTTTTGCAGGTCACTCACGAGTTGGCCAAGTGTGAAGTGACTTGTGAAATACAGTTTGGCAAAAGACTGTTCAAATTCCAACATGTGCTTCTCACGTGACCTTTCACGAGTTGTCCACTCATGAGTCAATCGCGAGCAAGTAGCGAATTTCATTGTCTTGAGCAATTTTCACCAACTTAATACTAAACCCATTACAATTAAATCCCATAAAATACAAGGGAATAAATTAATGAAATTACAACACTTTTTGTCATGGAATAAAGCCAATATAAATGTTATGTCAAAAACCATAACTTAACAATCTCCCACTTTGGCTATTCCGTGACAAAAACGTCTTATAACATATTCTAGACTTAAACATAAGTTTAGGAGCAATGGCAAAACTCACTCATACCTAAATCTAAAACCTGTGATAAACTTGGAATATGTAATGAGGTTTTCTATTATAATTAAATATATAATTTATGAATTGGAAATAATGTGTATTACACCAACATTCTCAAATAAATGATATTTATTATCATGGATCATCATATAACGTATTGATTGTGATTAATAAAAATGTAAGAAATTAATGAATCTTGGCCCTTCTGCCCTGTCAAGAATTTTGAGTACTTATGAAATATATTCAAAGTGTTACTAGCCCTTGATTTAATGCCTCATTTCTTGGGAAATTAAAAAATAAATAAATAAATAAATAAACCCTCAAGATTTACAAACGATGCTCACATCACATCACACCACATGTTACACCTCATAAAGTCGAGCTACTCATTTTTTGATAAAGTCAAGCTACTCATATACCTGGCCAACTTTGCCAAAATCATCTTACTCGAGCATTCACAAATGAATTTGATAAATGTATCAATGTATCATAGCTGAAAGCTCAAATAGTGTGAAACACTATAGTCAATTTACTCTAACTTAATTAAGTGCAGAATAAGAGTAAATAATACGCAATAAAACCAGAACACTACTTTAAGGCATAAGCAAGTACAATAAATAATAAATGTAAAGCTCAAAGAGTAGGGAAGAGAGATGCAAACATAAGATAACACCGAAATGTGTTATCAAAGAACAAATCGAAGTACTCAGCAAAAAACCTCTCTGCGGCCCTCCAAGCCAAAATCGATCCAATAGTGAATAAAGTTGGAGCACATGAATAAGAAGAGACCCTTCAAGCCTAGTCTACCTAATGTACTTGAACCCTTTAAGTTCTTGCTACCAACAGGATTCATGGAGCCATGTCTTCACTAGTTGTTCGGATCCCACAATTAGCTCTAAATTGCATCCGTCACTCAATGGCTTCTTCCAATGCTTCCTATATGCACCAAAACTTCTCTCAACACTCAGAATGGGTGAGGTAAGTATTTAGGCTAAGAACCTCTCAAAGATGTGTAGATAGAGAAGTAGAAGTAAAGGAAACCTTAGAGAAATGGTGTAGATGATTGTGGGTAAACAATCTCTAACTCTCAAGTGTTTGGATAGGGTTTTCTCTCTTAAAAATTTCTTTGGAAAAAATCCTTTTATTTTTTATTTTTTATTTTTATTTTTTACAATTTCGTGGGTAACGAGGGTTTATATAGTATTGGTAAAGGTATGTGAAAAGGCACACTCAAATTTATCAGGCAGAGAGTTTCGCGGGTCACTCGCAACTTGGCCTGAGTTGCGAATGACTCACAAAATCTAGCTTGGCAAAGACTCTTCAAATTCCAGCATGTGCTTCTCACATGGCCTTTTTATGAGTTGGCACTTACGAGCCAGTCGCGAGCTAGTCGTGAATTCTTCATCTTCACAGAATCTTCACCAATCTCTCATACATAACCCTTACATTATATTCCACAAAAATATAGGGAAATGATTGAACAGAATTACAATCAAATTTGACACGAAATTAATACCAACATAAAAACATAGTTGTAAATCACAACTTTACAATCTCCCCCTTCGGCTATTCCGAGACAAAACCCTTAAACAGACTCTAGACTTAAAATGTGAATTTGGGAACAGAGGCAAAACTCACTCATACCTAAATCTAAAACTTGTGAAGCACTTGAATCATATACACATGTATCTTGAAACACTTGCACATAACAAATAGATTCATTAAGTTCGAGACAAGTAGAACACAAGGCATGTATATAGAGCAAGTAAAATGCGATCCAATAAATACAAATGATATATGAACATATAGCATAGCTTGATCAAACATGAATAGTCATTAAGAAATGACCACAATGAACTTTTAACGAGTAAATGAACATCCAGACACACAAGCAATTAAGAGTAGTGTAAAAATTAATTGTATGTCCAACAAACACATAATGCATTAAAGAAACTAAAGCAAGAGGCAATAGATAACTAAAAGCATCAAGAAACGGCTGTAAGAACCAAGATACACAAGTACTAAAGAAAACATAGTTTTAGACTAAAGTACTTAAAGCTTTAAATAAAGCAATGTAAATAAGCTATAACAGCAGTAAAAGTTTCAAAAATCTACTCCCCCTCAAAATATACTACCCTCAAGCTAATATTGCTCCCCCTTTTTGACTGGAATGGCTAAAGATGCTAGTCTTCACTCCCTATATCTTGTATTTGGGTAGAAAGAGCGGTACTTTGCTCTTAAAGGTAGGTGAACTAATGTGTGGAGTAGATAGAATGCTCATCAAACAATCACTGCAAGTGATCTAGACGGTCAAGAATAAGATCAAGGCGATCTGGAGCATGAGCTGGTGCCTGTGGCTACACCTGAGGCTGAGCTTGTGGCTACTCCTAGGGTTGAGCCTGAGTAGGTGAGGCATCCATATCTTCTGGTCCAAGGGTGAAGTTGTCAATCTCATCATTAGTGTTGCCACCCTCATGAGCAGTATCCTCACTTGGTGCTCCTTCCTCTTCAAGACCACGAAGTCAAGCTCTGCTCCTAGTCATGGTTTAAGCAAAAATAGGATCTTCTCTCTTTATGACTGGCAAACCTGAGGGAATCTTGACCCTCTTTTGATGCAAGATAGACATAATCAATCCCGGGAATGGTAGAGTCATCTCTTCTTCTTGCTAACACACTTTGCAAGAAGATGATAGATATGAGCATAGATGTCAATGTCCTTCTTCTTGTACAAGCCATGAAGAAACAATACTTGTGGTTGAGAAAGAGTTGTCAGATTCTACACTGGGTAGAAGTTGAAGAGCATGATGTAGGCCAATGTTCTCATATTTGGAGAAAAGCTAGTAGTGTGTAGGGATTGTCTCTTCCATTCTCCCCCAAGATCTGGAACTTCTTTTGAAACTGGTGTTTTTCTCTTATCATAAGGAAGAAAAGACATAGGGATCACTGGTTGAATCTATAGCAAGTACTGGATTGACATGGTTGAGATAGAGAACTCATTTCCTTTCACCCAACAATTGAGCTGATCTCCTTCCATGAGGGCATTCGACAAGAACTTCTAAATTAAGATATCATGCACCTCTATTGCTTATGAGAAGATGAGCCCAAGTGTGGTCTCAAGAGACTCAAGGTCCACCTATCTCTCCACAATAATCACCACTTCCTTATAGAATTCCGAGAATGCCTCAAATACATCTCTATTTTGGAAATGATGCTTTTCGTATCGTTGACGCTTAAGAGGTTTCTTGGCAGTGGTTTTCTTGCAAGGAGACATCTACAAAAAGAAACAAACAGAAACCATACACAGAAATGGCAACAAACTTGATTAAATGCAAGTTAGAACAAAAACCAAGTAAACAACTCTTAAAAACTAAGTAAAAGAGCATATACTAGAACACAAAGACATGAAAACAATGCTAGAAGTCTAATTAGACAAAGGGAATGAAAATATTGTAAAGTTGTGATTTACAACTATTTTATGTTGGCTTTAATTCCGTGCCAAATTTGATTATAATTATGTTCAATCTTGTGTACCTTGTATTTCATATGGGGTTTCATTGTAAGAGTTGTGTGTAAGAGAGAGTGTGAAGACTCAAGGCAAAGTGAAGAGCAAAGAAGTTTTAGCGGGTAGCTCACGAGAAGCCTTCCTGCGAAGTGAAGCATGTGCTCAGCACATGACTGAAATGTGAAGAGTCATGATAGATGGTGACAATTGGGTTTCGCAATTGTCTCACGGGTAAGGCCTTCCCTCAAGATACCCGCAAAACATTCTGTTTTGCCAATTTGTCATATCTAATACATCCTATCCCTAACCACACTATATATACCCACATTACCCACAAATGTTGAGGAGTATTTTTCAGAGAGAAAACCCTAGCCACAATCCTTGAGAGTGAGAGATTGTTATACCCACAATTCTCTATACAATCCATTGAGGTTTTTCTCAACTCCTACCTCTCCATTTCCATATCCTTGAGAGGTTGATAGCCCAAACACTTATCACACCCATTCTAAGTTTCAAGTGAGGTTTTGGTGTTGCTGGAAGTATCGGAAGAAGCCAAGCTTTGGCGAATGCAATTGGGCATATGGCGGGATCCGGAGAGCTAGACAAGACATAGTTCTGAGAAGCCTTATTGGAGTAGGATCTTGGAGGGCTTAGGTGCATTAGGTAGATTAGGCTTAGAGGGTCTCTTACTATTCATGTATCCCAACTAATTGTCTAGTGGATCGATTTACCGCTTAGAGGGCGGCAGAGAGGTTTTACGCCAAGTACTTCGGTTTCCTCTTTGATAACACATCGACGTGTTATCTTGTGTTTTGCATTCTTCTTCCCTACTCTTTTAGCTTTCATTTTACTACCGTGATTTGATGAATATGGCTTAGAGTAGTTGTATTGTTTGTTCGCTCGCATTTATTCTATTCCGCACTTAGTTTAAGTAAGAATAAAATCAACTGAGTCGTAATCTTTAATTTGGGGGTCTAAACAGCTCTTGTGTCTTAACACATTTTTTGAGCTTTCAAATATGCATGACAATTCAATTGTGATAGGGTGTGTACATCAAGTATGCATGTGCAATGCATGAGCAAATCATGAACAAGCACCCATGGGGCAAAGTGTGTAAAACACATAAGCAATGATAGAAACATGTTACAATTAAGTAAACATGACAATCCCCAAAGTTTGGTACTCATCGGAGTCCAAATGTGTGCAAAAATGCCTAAAGAGCATTTTATCAAAAACTTTGCATGCATACAATTGCCCTATATGAAGGAAAAAAAATGCATGAACATATGAAAATATGCCTCAAATATATGTTAAAATGCCATAAGGGGCCAACACAAATAACATCAACACAAATGAGACTAAGCCAAATCAACAAAATTTAAAATTTTTACAAGAAATTAAGTTTTCCCAACCTAACACAAATAAACCCCAACCCTAAGTTTTAAGCATTCTAAAACAAAATCTAAGGAATTGAAAGATTAAAAGAGATGAAAAATACCTTAGAGAAGTCTTAGAATAGAAATCCAAAAGAGTTTGCTTGAGTTTTGGAAGAAATTTTGAGTTTTGGTAGGTGGGAGTCATGAAGTACAAAAAGACAAGGTTTTTGAAAACTGAATTTTCGAGCCCTTTAAAACTGTCTTTTTTTGCATTTCGCGAGATAGTGACTCGTGAGCCAGTCGTGAACCTACTTGCGAAATGTGCAGATGAATAGGGCAGAATTTCGCGGGTCAGGGCTAAGCTGCAAAGCACTCGCGAGGGAGCTACGAAACTCTCTGCTTGAAATTTTTAAGAAATTGAAATATCTAAAAAATCTTGTGACTTGGAACCACTCGCGAAAGTAGTCGTGAAATGGCTAAACACAAATTTTTTCAACACAAAAAATTTGACATTTTGAGAAAAACTTTCACAACCAAAGAGACAAAAATCACTTCCAGAAACAAATAAAATACTCAAAAATCTTTTTGGGTTTGATCATCAAGCAATTGAGTACACACACATCACATTTAAACACGTACAATCACACAAATGAAATAGATATTCATTGAATAGTAGACTTGTGTGTTGTGTGTGGGTATCAAGTATGAATTAGTTCATAGTCTATTATTAACCTTCAATGGTCAATTCAATCAAGTCATATACAAATAGCATGAAGTCAAGTGACCAATCTCATTAATAGAAATGAACATATATGACTCCACACCAAAGTGTTTACAATGATTGAGAGCTTTTCATTTGACTTCCATTTTTCATACTTTTTTATCAATACAACTCAATTTTTGAGCAACGATGCTATGAAATTTTTGATATTTCTTTGAAGAATAAGCCTTTAGCTTTGGCATCAAAAAATTTGAATACATTTTTGCTCCACTTTTTCCTAGTTTAACTAGTTTTCGAAACAAGGCTTTTTCAGCTATTTCTCCTTTTAGAGATTGATGTTTGAAGAGTTTTTTGACATAAAAATAAATGTGAGGAGATATATAGGATCAAGTCTACGCATGTATCAAGATCAATCAAGACTATTGGCTAGACATTCATGACAAGCTTGAAGATCTATTTACAACAATCAAACATAGATTTCTAGATTTTACTCACATTCAATATGTGCATACATAACAAGCTAAGCTTGTAAATACACTACACCATTAGCATGAAGGTACTAGGCCAAACTTATATGTGATATGACACAACACAAGCGATCAAACTTTTTGAGATTTTTTACTTTTTATGAGTTTTTGGATTTTTACTCACACAAAACAAAAGCAATAAAGTAAGATCAACAAATAAAACAACCTTTTAAACCAAAAAAAAAAAAAAACATTAAAAGAAACATGATAAAGAAGAAGCATTGTAGCAAGAAGAGTGCCCATGGTATTATGCATGATACTATGACTCTAAGACATTGGAAGTATTAATGCATGGGCATAGTGGATGAATCATGCTTGAGTACCCTTTTTCGCCCACATCGCACAAGTGCTTTGGGTGAGATCCTTAGATGAAGGGGTACAACCAACATAACTCTTAAACCTCGGGGTGAAGCTAGCTAGGCATGATGAGACGTTCTTAAGCATTTCCATGACATCTCCAATGAATTGACCATCATTTTCTCCCTTAGCTTGCTTTCCTCTTGGCATTCTTCTTTCATTTCCTTGAGCATGCAGAGAATCAGCCCTTTTGAGAGCGTGAAGCTAGAAGCAATTTGGTCTTGTGTGCCCTTGAATACCACAATAGTGACAAAAATGCTTCACTTGAGGTCCCCTTTGACTCTTAGGCAGTGACTTTCCTTTTGCCTTTGATTTTGGCTCAATGTCCTACTTCTCAATGATAGGGATCTCAATCTTAGGCTTTTCTACAACCTTTACTGATACGAATTTCATCTCCCTTCTTGGTTCTTCACTTGAACTTCCTTCACCAGTGTAATCTAGTTCGGGGTTTTGTCTGAAAAAGGCTTTTAAGATGAAAGAACATTATCAAGCTTCTTGGTTATGATGTGCTTTACTTTAACATTAGGTTGAATCACTTCAAGTTCGAGAAACTTGATCTTTAAGTAAGCATTCAACACCTCCTCTTTCAAGTCTTCAACTTCACATTTGGCATCCTTGAGTTGTGCAAGAGTGGATTTATGGTCTTCTTCAATTCTCTTCATCTTCTTGACCGCACTCTTAGCAACTTTGGCATACTTGCCACAATCCTCAAGCAATGCTTCATAAATGAGAGCTTAATTAGTGTAGAAACACTAATGCTTATTTAGACCCCCAATTTTAAATTACAACTTAGTTGCTTTTACTCTAACTTAATTAAGTGCGGAACAGGAGTAAAAGATGTGCAATAAACCGAAACACTACTCTAATGCATATGCAAGTACAATAAGCGATAAATGTAAAGTTTCAAAGAGTAGGGAAGAGAGATGTAAATACAAGATAACACCGAAACGTGTTATCGAAGAGGAAACCGAAGTACTCAGTGAAAACCTCTCCACGGCCCTCCAAGCTGAAATCGATCTACTAGTGAATAAGTTGGAGTGCACGAATATCAAAAAGACCCTCCAAGTCTAATCTACCCAATGTAGTTGAGCCCTCCAAGCTCTAGCTACCAACGGACTTCTCCGAGTCTTGTCTTCACTAGTTATCTGGATCCCGCAAATCCACCCGATTGCATCTGCCACTTAATGGCTTCTTCCAATGCTTCCCATAAACACCAAAACTTCTCCCAACACTTAGAATGGGTGAGGTGAGTGTTAGGGCTGAGAACCTCTCAAGGATGTGTAGATGGAGAGGTAGGAGTAATGGAAACTTTAGAGAAATGATGTAGATGATTATGGGTAAACAATCTCTAACTCTCAAGTGTTTGGCTAAGGTTTTCTCTCTTATAAGCTTCTTGTAAATATTCCTTTTTCTTCTTACATTTTATGGGCAATGAGGGTTTATATAGTGTTGGTAAAGGAATGTGAAAAGACGCAATCAAAGTAATCAGGCAGAGAGTTCTGCGGGTCACTTGCAACTTAGCCTAGGTCGCGAATGACTTGTGAAATCTAGTGTATCAAAAACTCTTCAAATTCTAACAAGGCTTCTCACGTGGTCTGTTTCACGAGTTGACACTCACAAGCCAGTCGCGAGCTAGTCGCAAAATCCTCATCTTCACAAAATCTTCACCAAACTCTCACACACAGCCCTTACATTAAATCCCACAAAAATACAAGGAAATGATTTAACAGAATTATAATCAAATTTGACACGGAATTAAACCCAACATAAAACATCGTTGTAAAACACAACTTTACAATAAACATCTTGAAGTTTCTTATCACCTTCATTAAGATACATTTCCTCACCATCTGAAACTTCATCTTCTTCAACATCGATGTGTACACCAAGTTCCTTAACCAATTCTCTCAATTCTTCTTTTGAATCAACCAAGGTAATTGCCATAAACGCAAAGTAGTTGCCATCACCATCACATCCTTCTTCAGAATCTGAGTTTGAGCTCTCCAAATCACTAAGGGTGCTTGTTAGCTCCTTACCCTTCCCTCTCAAATAGTTCAGACACTCCTTCAAATGCCCATGTCCATTGCATTCATAGCAAACAATGCCTTGGGGTGGTGATGACTCTCTTACATCCTTCTTCTTGAAGTCTTTCTTATAATTCTTGAAGGATGAGAATTTTCCTTTACCAAATGACTTCCCATTGTTCTTCATCTTTAGAAATTTGCAGAAGTTCTTGCAAGAAAAGCCACCTCTTTCTTAACATTATCCTCATTCGAGGAATCACCGGTTCTCTTATTTATAGTTTTGAGAGTAAGTGATTTCCTAGACCTGTGAGAAGGCAAGCTGAGCTCATAAGTTTGAAGAGAACTAACAAGCTCTTGGATCTTGATCTCATCCAAGTCTTTACTCTCCTCAATGGCAGTGACTTTGGCTAGGAAGCTTTCAAGTAAGGATCTTAAGACTTTCCTTACAACTTTGGCATCCTCAATCTTTTCTCCAAGATTGAGCTTGGCAATGACAATCTCATTGAGTCTACCATAGAATGAGTTGAACGACTCATCTTCACTTTCTCAAATCGGGTAGTGAGCATTTGCAATTTGGTGTCCTTGACCTTCTTGGTTCCCTCATAATTGGTTTAGAAAATTTTCCATGCCTCTTTAGCAGTCTTCACATGAGAGATCCTATCAAAATTGTATTAATAGCTTTGCTATTGGCATTTGCCAAAGTAAAGGCAACCTTGTCCTTCTCGGCCTTGGGTGTTGTTGGTCTCACCCAACCATTCTCAACGGAGTCCCAAACGGTCTCATCAATAGCACATAGAAAAGCACACATACGTACTTTCCAAAACGCATAGTTACTCCCATAAAAGAAATGAGGTGCATTGAGGGATTGAGATCTATCCATCTCTAATAGGGTCTAGGATCATATAAAGATAACGAAATCCAAAAAGTGTACCAACTCTGATATCAATTGAAAGCTCAAATAGTGTGAAACACTATAGCCAATTTAGACCCCCAATATTAAATTACGGCTTAGTTGCTTTTACTTTAACTTAACTAAGTGCGGAACAAAAGTAAATGAAACGCAATAAAACCAGAACACTACTCTAAGGCATAAGCAAGTACAATAAACAATAAATATAAAGCTTAAAGAGTATGGAAGAGAGATGCAAACACAAGATAACACTGATATCAATTGAAAGCTCAAATAGTGTGAAACACTATAGCCAATTTAGACCCCCAATATTAAATTACGGCTTAGTTGCTTTTACTTTAACTTAACTAAGTGCGGAACAAAAGTAAATGATACGCAATAAAACCAGAACACTACTCTAAGGCATAAGCAAGTACAATAAACAATAAATATAAAGCTTAAAGGGTATGGAAGAGAGATGCAAATACAAGATAACATTGAGACGTGTTATTGAAGAGCAAACCGAAGTACTTGGTGAAAAACCTCTCTGCAACCTTTCCAAGCCAAAATCGATCCACTAGTGAATAAAATTGGATTACATGAATAATGAAGAGGCCTTCCAAGCCTAATCTACCTAATGTACTAGAACCCTCTAAGTTCCTGCTACCAACGGGCTTCAAGGTGCCATATCTTCACTAGTTGTTCGGATCCTACAATTAGCTCCAAATTGCATCTGCCACTCAATGGCTTCTTCCAATGCTTCCTATATACTACACCAAAACTTCTCTCAATACTCAAAATAGGTGAGATAAGTGTTTGGGCTAAGAACCTCTCAAGGATGTGTAGATGGAGAAGTAGGAGTAAAGGAAACTCTAGAGAAATAGTGTAGATGATTGTGGGTAAACAATCTCTAACTCTCAAGTGTTTGGCTAGGGTTTTCTCTCTCAATTTTTATTTTTTTATTTTTTACAATTTCGTGGGTAATAAGGGTTTATATAGTATTGGTAAAGGTATGTGAAAAGACACACTTAAAATCATCAAGCAGAGAGTTTCACAAGTCATTCGTGGCTTGGCCTTACTCGCGAAATCCAACCTAGTAAAAACTCTTCAAATTTCAGCCTGTGCTTCTCATGTGGCCTTTTTGTAGGTTGGCATTTGCGAGCTAGTCGCGAATTCTTCATCTTCACAGAATCTTCACCAATCTCTCATACACAACCCTTACATTAAATCCCACAAAAATACAGAAAAATGATTTAATAGAATTACAATCAAATTTAATACAAAATTAAAGCCAACATAAAAACATAGTTGTAAATCACAACTTTATAATAACCATAAGAGTTTGGGTCCTTTGAATTTGGGCAGACTTGTTAACCAACCAACAGTAACACCCAATGTAATTGGGTCAAGTGATGGGTTAACACCAAACCTAATCAAATCAACCCATGAACAATTGTACCACGTATTATTCAAGTACTCCAAAAAGGAAAAATCTTTTTACATACTCATCATTGCAAACTTCGTAAATATTTTTTAAAATCGACATAATTTCAAAGAGGTATATGAAATGTGTAATAGTGCGCTTGAGATAATCATTGTCCCTCATAAAATGTGGGAACTTGGCACTAAATCTCATCTATCTTTATAAAAGCATGTGAGTCATACTCCACTACTCTGATTCCATTTTTTCAAAGTGAGCCCCCTGTATAATAATTGAACGACAAAAGGTGCAACATACCTCTTTACACGTTTGTTAAGAGAAAACGTGCTCGAATTTCAGTAATTTGGGAATTTTTTAATTGTGACAGGACGTAAAGAGGTCATATATGAATGAGCTCGTTCAATTAAAGACGGCTAACATTCATGTATTTAGACTAATTAAATCAAAAGCTTTGTAGTTCAACTCGCATGAATTTCTTAGTGTTTTCAATGGGAAGTATTCAAAACTCAAATGCTCCCGCTCACAACTAAGGATATATAAAAAGAAAAAAGAAAAAAAGAAAAAGAAAGCTTTTGATATATAAAGGACTGACAGAATTATTTTTATCAGCAGAGAAAATTAGTGTCACCACAAGATGACAGTTTGCCAAAAGGGTTTCTGGTTCAAAAGAAAGAAGGATGAAACATCTAATCAATTTTTGAAGTGTGATCAGCATCCTTCAACCACTGTCCACTAATACACTAGCTCTCTAAAGATTAGGATAGGATTCTGTATTTATGATTTTATGTTTATGAGGGAGAAAGATGAATGGAGCACATGTAACTCCACGATTGATGATTCATATTGGTGTAAGATACTTCTGGCCAAGGAAAATATCTGAAATTATCAAATCAAAATCTTCATGGTGGTGTAAATTAAATAATTCTGGCCAAGAAAAGAAGTTTGCATTGTCAAATCAAAATCATCATCCATGAATGATCAAAGTAGGAAAATGAATTGGAGGTCCAGAGCTTTCCAGAAGATAGTACTCGTGACTAGTAGGCGTGAATCGAAATGAAGTGGGTGGTCCTTTTCAAGTTAAGAGGCTTTGAGGCTACCAAGGAAAAGCTTACATCTAGTCATCTTTTTTTCCCTCCTTTACTCAGAAATGTCGACACCATGTACTCATTGATATCATCATTTTTGGTAACAGTTAGTGTACCATGTTTTTGAAGTTAACCGTTTTTATTCTTGCTATCATAATTATTATTATTGAGGCCGTTGTTATTGGTAAATTTATTACATTTTTAACGTAATATTAGTTGACCCAACATAAATCATGGACAGTGGCGGAGTCAGGAATTTAGATTAGAGGGAGCAAGATTAAAAGACGAGATTGAAAATAAAAAATTAATATAAAAAATTAATCAATATTAATAACAAAATAAGTAAAGAACTATATGATAATTTAATTGTCATACAAAATCTAACATAAAATGTAAACTTTAATTTATTTTTTCATACCTAGCTTATTTTACTCAATTGCCCTCAATGATTTTTCATATTTTGAAACCGCTGCATGATTTCTTCACACTTAATAGTCTTGAATATATCTTTCTCAATATATGTAACTAACCAATCATTCATCCACTGATCTCCAATTTGATTGCATAATCGATTTTTAATTATATTCATTGTTGAAAAAGCTTTTTCAACGGTAGCTGTTGCAACTAATAAGATCAATGTCAAAGTCACTAATGAGTAAATTAATGGATATGAAATATTCTTTTTCATTTCTACCATCTTTTCAACAAGCTATCCAATTCCTTTAAATGCTGAAAACTCTTCAATGGACTGCATGTCATGGATGTATATCTCAAGTTGGTTATCCAAAAAAGAAACTTGAGACATAAAAAAAATTCTACAGACAATTTGGTCTAGTCCATCAAGTTTATTAAGTGGGATCCATTAATTTTATATATAGAATTGTACTAGGAGTAGAAGTCATCTACTACTACTACTAGGAAAGTTGGAAAGGTAACATGAATTCACTTAATTGGGTTATTTATTTTTTATTTATTATTTATTTATTTTTGTCTTTAGTGTGGGGGGTTTATTTTTTATTTTTTGTCTTTAGTGTGTGTGTGTGGGGGGGGGGGGGGGCATTTGAAATTTCAGGGGGGCAGGTGCCCCCCCTCGCCCCCCCCCCCCCCCCCTCCCTCCGCCCCTGATCATGGAGTTAATATGGCAGAAACTCAATTACTCCAACATGAATCATGGCTATTACTTAAAGTTAGATCCAGAGTCTTATAACATAATTGACATTTTTCCATCCTCAAAGTGTTTGAAAGTTTAATGAAAAATAATTCAAGAAGTTAGTAGCATATTGTAACTTTGTAAAATAAAATAAAATAAAAATAGGTTCAACTTTATAGTAATTGAGTTATTCTAACAATCCATCAAGAGAAAAGTTTACCTAGTATCAAGTATATGCTTCTCCTCTCTCACAACTAGTAGGTCTCATTGAGCCACCAATTATGAGAGAGAAAAAAATGGGATTTACCTATTGTGAGAGAGGAGAAATATATACTCGATGTTGCAAGGAATCCTTCTCCCATTCAAGGAATCCTATATTGCATAATAAAATCACCATCATAGGTGAGAGACAGACTTAGAAAAATCATTTCTCTCTCCCTCTCTTCGATCCGGGTCCTCATATGCACTAGGCACTCTCAACTCAATATAATAGTATAAGTTCTATTCAATCAAAACAAAAAATATACTATAGTACTATTTCTATAAACAGAAAGTTTGATCCAAAATCTTTCTTAAACAAAGAAAAAGAAAAGATAAATAAACAAGTCGCCAGAAAGCAGAAACTTTATCGAGTGGGGAAAGTGGGTGTCATGTGTTAATATTTCAGAATAAAGTTGTTGTGCTAAATCAAGTTGTAAAGAGTGATGTGGGTTCGGAATCTTTGGATAAAGCGCACTGGATAACCTAAGGTCCGTTACTCCATAAATGCACATAAATTAAATAACAATATAACATTAACTTACGTGCGTACAAAAGGACCTCTTTTTAAATTCAAGGACAGAAAGGGCCACCACCCCTTTTGTTTTTGTTTCTGTTTTTATAAAAGGTTAGACACCATTATTTTATTTCAGAAAACTACAAAACCACCAAACTAAAATAGAGATTTCTACAAACATTACTCTGAATTAATATTAATTTAGTTTTTGAACATTGCAATTTCAATTATTAACCCCTTAATTAGACATTAATTTACTAACAAAAATGTTTCAATAGCATTTTATGAATCTATTTTTTGATAATTCAAATGTTACAATAAATGGAAAGGAGAAATTTGAACATTTTTATTTATTTATTGAGAAATGGTTATTTAAACCTTGGTTATCTTAAATATTGGTAAAAGAGACCTATTAATTTCATTAAATTAAAAAACTCTGGTCGATGGTGTTTTATATTCAAACTTAATAAAGTTAAACAAATATTATAATTTAAAACAATGACTTTTTTTTTTTCTTATCGGAAACATGAGAAACATTCACTCAAACAAAAAGATATTATGACATAATGATGTCTGTCTCATGTGATTAAACTCCTTAAGATAATACTAAAATAATTAATAATAGAAAAGGTTTTGATCAGAAAGGTTCTACCTTTTGCTTTTCCAATATCAAAACGAACCCGCCAAAGATATGAAATATATATTCCTTAGGTTTTTTTTTTTTTTTTTTTTTTTTTTAAATAAGAATGACTGTCACTCCATAATAATTACTCTTATTATTAAACTAAAAAATTAATAAATTTTTTGTGCATGCTAAGCTCAAACCTTATATATATAACCTTAGTTTGGTATATCAATGTTCTAATCACAATTACTTCCTCCTAATCATCAATATCAATCAATCAATATATATATATATATATATATATATATAAGCAGAGACCTCATGCGAGAGAGCATGAGGTCCTGCCATGTGACGCTATTTGTGAAGAAAATTAAGATACCCTTAAGCCATATTAGAGATAAGAACAAATTTAAAAGTGGAGACTTTTTATTTCCTTTGGTTCAATGTTTCAAGACTATATATATATATATATATATTTTTACATTTTGTATTCAATGTTTTAAGACTACTATTTATTTTATTTGATTCAATGTTTCAAGACCTTTCATCTCTCACACACACAAAAAAAACTTTTTGCATTTCCATTCATCATTTTCACTTTTACTCCCTTATATACATATGTCCATAGCCTTTCATATCATCCTATCTCAAATACACTTAGAAAAAAAATGATGTCATTTAGCTTCAACCTTTCAATGACACCTGTGCGACCCCACAGTTGGATTCCTGGGCTCAGTCTAGCTTGGACTCGGTCTTACTTGGGCTCACAACTTATTTGTGTGGTGGGCTTGAGTTTCCTGCTCTATGTGATTCTCGACAAAGACTCAATGAGATCACTTTTCTCTCTCTCTCTCCTAGATTTTCTCCTCGCCCCTTCCAACCCCTTTTTCTTCCACAATTTCTCCTATTTATATTTCTAAGTTAGTGGTGGGATCATGATTACTACCAATGTTAGTGCAATTAAAGGTCCAATGTTATCCGCTCTAGGTGGCTATTCAGGTGAGAGTGGAAAATTATAGTTGTGGCTTTGGAACTTGGTTCCAATTTAAGCAGATGTGCCCGGTAGTGAGGTCCAATGTTATCTGTTCTAAGTGAATGTTTAGGTGAGAATGAGAAACCAAGTTTGTGGCTTTGGAACTTGGTTCCAACTCAGGCACATATGCCCAGCAATAATGTTCCCAAAAAACTGCCAAGCATCCTATGATATGTTGGATTTGCCTTTCTTCGTTGTCCGGGAAAATCTCGCCGAGCATTGGTCAGGGAACGAGATTTAGACTCGTAACTTACGAGGGCGGTACAAAGTAGGGATATCAAATGCGGGGCCGTGTAGGCGATTCTAAGTCTAAGGCCCAATTCGCATTTGGGCATCCTGATGCCACATTCTGGTCCTGTACCAGGCCTAAGATCAAGGCCCAATTTGGACCTGGATACCTTGATGCCATACAACACCTTCATAACTACAACGTTGCGGTATCATTTGATTGTAACCTATATGAGTAGGCTATGATCAAGGAAGGAGGCTTGCGTTTTTTATTTAATGACAATAGCTTACAGTTTTGATGTTGAAGTCAAACATTGTAGATTTTGTGAAGGTTATGATTCAATTGGAGTCTTTGGGTGTTTAAGATTTTGGTTTGGGAAAGTTATAAATGTATTTTATTTTAGAACTAAAAAAAAAAAAAAAAAGAAACATTCTAATTGATTATTTATGAAGTTAGCTTTATTATTATTATTATTTTGTGTTAGAATTCATAATTTTTAGGTTTCTTTGTATGTAGCCATAGTGGTAAAAACAAAAATCGATGGTGACTTAAAAGTATTTTTCGCTTTTTTTTAAAGGATACAAAAGCCCAACTAAAGTTAATTGAATTTTGATAAATGAATGTGTTTTTAGCAAATTTCTCTTTATTTAATCACAGTCTTTTTATGTTGATACTTACAAATGATTTCCTTAATTCCATTAAGATAATTAATTGGGTGTTTATGATCAAGGTCTCCATATTTGGTTGTGAGAATAGAGTGAATGGGAAAGTGTTTGGGAGGTTGCTTAAATTTATGTAATTTTAGGATATAAAAGTATTTTATATTTTGAATTCTTATTTGTAGATTTCAAAATCATTTAATCAGTTTGAAAAAAAAAATCCACTTTTAACGGTAAATATTATAATATTTTATAATCTTACAATGTTATAAAATTTTTTTAAAATAAATTATGAATTAAAAAAAAATCAAGTTTTAAAGTATTTAACAATATTGTGGGAAAACATAAATATTATACAACAAAATAAGTATTAAGTATTATATGTGGATTTTAATATACATAAAAATGATTTCAAATGAAATTGTAAAGTAATTCGCGTATTGCGTAGGATATCATCTAATTTTATTATAAACTCACACTAATGAGTGAGTAATAAAAGTCATAATACACACAAAAAAGAAATAAAAGTCATAATACACACAAAAAAGAGAAGAAAACAATTTTTTCCTCAAGAGAAAAGTAGTAATAAAATACAATTGATTCAATAAAGTATGAATGTACAACATATTTCATACATTTTTCATAATTATACAAGATGTCTTATTATCAGGTTAATATATTAATTGATTTATGGTGATTCGAATCCCATATATATAACCTTAGTTTTGGATATCATTGTTCTAATCACAATTACTTCCTCTCAATTTAGTTACGAACTTACGTAAGTTTCTTTAAAAAACCTTCTCTCCCTCTCCCCGTGTGTGTGTGTTAAAAATATTTAGTATTCTCAAAAGAAAAAACAGTGGGTTAATCTCACATTGAAAAATAAGTATAAATTAAAGAGGTTTAAAGTCTGTATTGTGTATCTAAGAGTTATGTCCTTTTGGATATACACCATTATAAGTTTCTTTAAAAAACCTTCCCTCTCTCTCTGTGTGTATGTTAAAAATACTTAGTATTCTAAAAAAAAAATAGTTACAAACTTACATAGATGAGTGAGCAATAAAAGCAATAATACACCCAAAAAAAAAAAAAAACTTCCCTCAAGGGAAAAGTACTAAAATAGTTTTAAATAATGAATGAACAAATAATGATAGTGATAAGTATATGTATACACACACATATTAATCAAAACTTGACAACTTAATAAACAGTAAGAACGGCTAATTTAACATAGTGCCCACAACGCACAATAAGAGATCTAAATATTGTAATAATTTCTTAGATTTTTTCCCATTTTACTATTACACCCTAAGATGGCACAAGAAGTGCACACTTTTACCGCCGACTGGCTTTTCCTCTCCACACTCTACCCTAATTTACCACGTGCCCAGTCCAATCTGGGTAGTCATCTACAACTCAATGGCCGCCACTTGGCAGGAACATCGGCTATGATTTCTTTTGTGACATATGTATTAAGTCACGGGAATAGGAGTGAACTATATCAGTGGCAGAATTGCAATTCCAATTTTTTTGGCTATTTTTTCATAGTATGTTTTGCCGACAATAGCATGGATTAGGGTCCACTTGAACATTTTTTTTTTTAATTAGTAGAAAAACATGGGTCCACGTGGGCATGAGCACACTTCAGTTTGTCCAAGACATCCCGTTGACACTTGTGGTGGTGTTTACCTTTCCTTAAAAAATTATGTTAGCTAAGAGAGAGAAAAAAAAAAAAAAAAAAAAAAAAAAATATATATATATATATATATATATATATATATATAAAGCAAGAAAGAAATAAATAAGGGTGCATAAATTTCAAAACCTTATTTTAGAATAGATCAATGTTAGAATACAGTAGAGTTCACAATTTATTTAGGCAATATGTTGAAATTGGTTGAGAAAGAAACATGGTCCATAACTCCAATCAATACCAATATTGTTTTCCATTTATAACTAAACAAGTTGTAAAAGAAAGTATTTGAAATAGATTTTGTACATATATTTGCTCTATTAGTCTATAGTGTCATAGTAAGTTCTTATATATATATATATATATATAGATATTCTTTTTTATTTTTCCTTTAAAAACAGAAAAAATAAAAGATTTATAAAAAGAGTTGTATGACATTGTAATGAAGACATACATGAACACATTCTTACTTTCTTAATGCTCAAAAAATGACAGCTTGAAGTTTGGAAAATAGATATGGTCAATCCAATCAAAGAGATGCAATGACTCTTAAGATTCTGGTCTCCATTCAATTTTCCTTCATAAATATTATTCCATTCAGAATTAAAAGTGACAGAGATAGGCTCCAAGGTGGTGGTGGTTGTGGTGATGGGGACAGTTTATGTGTGTTTTTTATTTATATATAAGAATCTCTCAGACCTGTACTGTACAAATACTTCAACAGTCTTTTGTACCTACCCTTAAAAGAGCCACGTGGGTCCTTCACAGGTTTCTTCTCTTTAACACGTCCTTACTGGCGGTACTAGTTCTTTAAATCCATATCCTCTGAATTTTTGCTATTGTTTTACTTATGAATATTTCAATTTCAATTCGGTTGCTTTTCTTGCCATTGTTTTGTATTATCAAGGCATTGATATGCAGGTCTTGTTTTCTCTGCAGACTCACTTTGCTCTAGTTCTTAGCCACGTTACTCATCTCACTTGAACTGGGACACTTGTAGAATATGGAACCTGTCATGATTGGTATCTCCTTAGAGTTTCTCAACTTGACATTTGTCATAGCATTTCTGACATGGGTTTTGCAAAATGTTTGGAGACAAAGGATAGATGGTGATATAAATGAGAAACATGGGCCAGTTAGAGGGTCTAGAGTTTTTACAATGATCACTGTTATATCTAATGTCATCATCTCAACTTTGTACCTTGGTTTTGGTTTGTATGAATATTGGAATCATAGGATTATCACTATTAAATCTGTCTTTTTGTTCATGACTTGGGTTTTAGCTACTTCGGTAGCAGTCCTATCAAAAAATAGAATTCTTAGTGGAGACAAAAGGTGGCCATTAATCCTTATTTTCTGGTGGGTCTTTTCCTTCGTCATTGATTCAGTTTCTCTCTCCATTTACACTATCAGACATTTGAAATCCATAGATTTCCCAAGTTCTTTGCCAGAACCTAACATAGTTGATTTTGTTTCCTTTCCTTTGGCAATACTTCTTTGTTTCAACGCTTTCCCTACTAGTTGTACTAGGAAACACAGTGACGTAGTAGAGCCTTTACTGCAAGAGGAAAATGAAACTTTCCATGGTGAAGATGGTGCATTCACAAATGCTGGAATTTGGAGCCAACTTACTTTCCAATGGTTAAACCCGATTTTTAAAAGAGGCCGAGTTCAAAAGCTTGAATTACCTCATATTCCTTCGATTCCACAATCAGAAACAGCAGAATATGCTTCCTTGTTGCTGGAAGAATCGCTCAGAAAACAGAAATTTGAAGCATCGTCATTGCCAAAGTCCATAGCCTATGCCATATGGAAATCCTTGGTCATGAATGCAACTTTTGCAGGTACCACCCTGTCCTTATAGTCTTATAATTATTTTATTTTCTCTTCCACATAATTTATATTCTTTTGTTCTTTTTCTTCTCTATAGGAATTAACACAATTGCATCCTATACGGGACCCCTCTTAATCACAAACTTTGTGAATTTCCTGTTGGTAAAGGAAGATAATTCAAGCACCCACTATGGTTTGATTCTTGCATTCATTTTCTTCTTTGCAAAGACAGTTGAGTCACTAACTCAACGACAATGGTATTTTGGTGCTCAGCGAATTGGTATACAACTAAGGGCAGCTCTAATAGTATTAATTTACAAGAAATCTCTATTCACTAAGTATGTTGTTTTAAGCAATGGCAAAATTATAAATTTAATCAATGTGGATGCTGAAAGAATTGGAGACTTCTGCTGGTACATTCATGGGGTTTGGCTGCTTCCAGTCCAGGTCATTCTGGCCTTGATCATCCTCTACAAGAATCTAGGAGCTGCCCCCTCCATTGCTGCTCTTTTTGCCACAGTTTTGGTGATGGTATGCAACACGCCTTTGGCCAACATGCAAGAAAGGCTTCACTCCAAGATCATGGAAGCTAAGGATTCAAGAATCAAAGTGACTTCAGAGACTTTGAAGAGCATGAGAGTTTTGAAACTACATTCATGGGAACCCTCATTCTTAAAGAAGCTCCTTCATCTCAGGGAAACTGAGAGAAGCTGGCTGAAAAAATACCTATATTCTTGCTCAGCAGTGGCCTTTCTCTTTTGGGCTTCACCAACTTTTGTTTCGGTTGTCACTTTTGGTGTCTGCATTGTATTGAAGACGCCATTAACAACAGGTACAGTCCTCTCAGCCTTGGCTACTTTTCGAATTTTACAAGAACCTATCTACAACCTACCTGAGCTCATTTCAATGATTGCTCAAACAAAGGTCTCAATTGATCGTATCCAAGATTTCATTGGAGAAGAAGATCAAAAGAAGCTAATACATTATCATACTTCAAATTCTTTGAATATCGCAATTGAAATTGATATAGGGGAATATGCTTGGGAAACAAGTGAAGAAAAATTAAGGAGACCTACAATAAAATTTTTGGAGAAGATGAAGATAATGAAAGGTTACAAGGTTGCAGTTTGTGGTCCGGTTGGGTCAGGAAAATCAAGTCTTATCTCTAGTATACTTGGTGAAATTCCCAGGATTTCTGGGGGAGGAATAACAGTTTATGGAAGGAAGGCCTATGTGCCCCAAACTGCTTGGATTCAAACAGGTACGATTAGAGAGAATGTTCTGTTTGGCAAGGAAATGAACAAGGCATATTATGAGGATGTACTAGAAGCCTGTGCTTTGAATCAGGATATCAAGATTTGGCAAGACAGAGATTTGAGTGTAGTTGGAGAGAGGGGGATGAACTTGAGTGGAGGACAAAAGCAAAGAATCCAACTGGCAAGAGCTGTCTACAGTGATGCCGATGTTTATTTCTTGGACGATCCTTTCAGTGCTGTTGATGCCCATACTGGAACCAATTTGTTCAAGGCAAGTTACATTTTTTTCATTGTTTCTTAACTTCTTGTTTGTTATGCATGCACCATTCGTGGATTTCAATTAAATACAGGATGCTTTTTTGCAGAAGTGTCTCATGCAACTATTGTCCCAAAAGACTGTCATCTATGCTACTCATCAAGTGGAATTTTTAGATGATGCCGACCTTGTTCTGGTAAGTTATTGAAATCCTTGTCCAGTCCCTCTATGAAATTAAGATCATTGTCCTCTCAAGCTTCTTATCACTTGGTTTTAAATGCATACTTTGATAGGTGATGAAAGCTGGAAAGATAGTTCAGTCTGGAAAGTATGAAGATCTGATAGTAGATCCAAATGGTGAACTTGTTAGACAAATGGCTGCTCATAGAAAATCTCTAGACCAAGTTAACCCACTCCAAGATGATAATACCTTAACTAGTAGATCTTGTAAGATAAATCAGATAGAAGTTACAGAAGAAAATTTTGAAGCTCCCATCAATTATGGAGAACTTACAGCAAGAACTCAAGAAGAAGAGACAGAAACTGGCCGAGTGAAATGGAGTGTTTACTCGACCTTTGTTACTTCTGCTTATAAAGGAACTCTAGTTCCTGTTATTCTTCTCTGTCAAGTTCTCTTTCAAGGACTACAAATGGGCAGCAATTATTGGATTGCATGGGCAACAGAGGTGGAAGGCAAAGTCAGTAGAAAGCATATGATAGGGATATTCGTTTTGATGTCTGGTGGGAGCTCAATCTTCATATTCGGAAGGGCAGTTTTGCTAGCTACTATTGCTGTTGAGACTGCTCAGCGTCTCTTCTGTGGAATGATCACATCAGTTTTCCGAGCACCCATTTTCTTTTTTGATTCTACACCTTCAAGTCGAATCCTTAGTAGGGTATGTTTTTGTTTATTTCGAAGTTCAAAAAATTTTGTTTTGTTTGAAGTTTGTATGAAAACTTCAGAATAACTTTCCCCTTTTTTCCTTTCACCATTGCAGTCTTCTACAGATCAAAGCACTGTAGACACAGACATTCCCTACAGATTAGCTGGATTGGCATTTGCACTTATTCAGCTATTAAGTATCATCATCCTAATGTCCCAGGTTGCGTGGCAAGTCTTCCTTCTCTTCCTTGCAGTTCTTGCCATCTCTATGTGGTATCAGGCAAGAACAAATCCTGTTTTAAAATTTTATTTTGCATTTTGACAGCTTCACTAAGATATAAGCTATATATGTTTCGAAATAAAACATGCCGAAGCATTACACTTCATGTAATTCTTAATGAAAAGTCTATACATGTTTTATCAACAATACTCTTAAAGAGATATTCGCTGCACGCATCATTTTCTTTTGATCTTTAAAAAATTTCATGTTTCTTACAATGGTGCATCACTAAACTGTGGTGTTCATTTCACCTTTCTGTAGGATTATTACATTACCACTGCTAGAGAACTAGCCCGAATGGTTGGAATTCGAAAGGCGCCAATCTTGCATCACTTTTCAGAATCAGTTTCTGGGGCAGCAACTATTCATTGCTTCAATCAGGAAGAGCGCTTTGTGACAAGAATTCTAAGCCTGATTGATGATTATTCTCGCGTAGCCTTTCACAATTCTGCCACAATGGAATGGTTATGTGTTCGGATCAACTTTCTCTTTAATCTTGTCTTCTTCCTTGTTCTGATAATCTTGGTGAGCCTGCCTAGGTCAGCTGTTGACCCCAGTAAGTTTTCCTGCCTCTCTTCTTATTAATAAACAAACAGAAAAAGTGTAGCAATTGGCAACTACATACAACTCAAAAAAAGAAAGACAATCTTACATTTATTTCTACTCGAGATTAAAACTCTTTAATGATAATGTGTGGAAATGTACGCATTAAGTGTGCTTCTACCAACTATTGATACCTGATACCATCCATTCTAAAGTGCTCAACAGATCTTCTTCTCTTTTTTTCAATAATCAAGTTATCCTTTAATTCATTTGACTAAATCCATTAAATGTCAATGTTATACTAATGCACTGGTTGAACTAAATCAGGCTTAGCAGGACTGGCAGCTACCTATGGCTTGAACCTAAATGTTCTTCAAGCATGGGTGATATGGAATCTGTGCAATGTTGAGAACAAAATGATATCAGTTGAGAGAATTCTCCAATTTACAAATATACCAAGTGAAGCACCGCTAGTGATTGAAGATCACAGGCCAAAGCCTGAATGGCCTACAGATGGAAGGATAGAGCTTGAAAACCTTCATGTCCAGTATAATCCTGCACTTCCAATGGTTCTAAAAGGGATCACTTGTACCTTCCCGGGAGAGAAGAAAATTGGAGTTGTGGGGAGGACAGGAAGTGGAAAGTCAACTTTAATTCAAGCACTCTTTAGGGTGGTGGAGCCTTCAGGAGGACGGATTCTGATCGATGGAGTTGATATTTGTAAAGTAGGTTTACAGGATTTAAGGTCTAGGTTGGGTATAATACCACAAGACCCAACATTGTTTCAAGGAACCGTGAGAAGTAATCTAGATCCTTTGCAACAGCATTCGGATCAAGAAATTTGGGAGGTTGGAACTCAGAAACACTTTTTTGAAAGAATCACTGAAGCTTCTCTTCCTTTTTTTTTTTTTTTTTTTTTTTTTTTTTTTTGTGTGTGTGTGTTTCCTTCACTAACTTAGCTTGATATGTCAGGTTATCAACAAGTGTCATCTTGCAGAGATAGTGAAACAGGACCAAAGGCTTCTTGATGCACCAGGTATAGAACTTAGTAAACAAGTTTTAGTAAAGTAACTTATTGTTTCCTTTTCCCACTCTTTCACAAAGCCATTTATCTTTTATTGCTTGGATTTTAATTTTGGAATGTGAGTAATGATGCAGTGGCAGAAGATGGAGAAAATTGGAGTGTTGGACAGAGGCAGCTTGTTTGCCTGGCCAGGGTTCTCCTCAAGAAGAGAAGAATTCTAGTGTTGGATGAGGCTACTGCTTCTATAGATACTGCAACAGATAATCTAATTCAAGAAACAATAAGAGAAGAGACAAAGGGATGCACGGTCATTACTGTAGCTCATCGTATACCCACTGTTATTGACAATGAATTGGTTCTGGTTCTTGATGAAGGTAAATCTAGGAAATCCAGTAAATTTTTCCATCCTAAAAATTGATAGAACTCAATTCCTTGGCTCTAAAGACGTAATATTTAGTTTTTCACTTTATTGATAGCAAGCATACAAGTAGATGACACACACAAATGCTTACAAGAACAGAAACTAGTACCACTATCTATTTAATTTCACTAGCTATAAAAGATTCAGACGAATTAAGATCCAAAAAACATAAATTAACACTATAAAATTACTTATTATTAGATTCAACTGTGAACGATTTGAGCTTATGAGTACTGAATTTTGCTTAATACAGGCAATGTTGTAGAGTATGACTCCCCAGCTCAGTTACTCAAGGATAAGTCCTCTTCATTCTCAAAGTTGGTGGCTGAATTCTTGAGGAGATCATCCAAGAGTAACTGCCATAGGGATATTTCTTGAACAAAGGCTAAGATTATGATGCAAACCAATAACAGCAGCCCCCTTGAAAGTCAGACAGTGAATCGTTCATGTTCCAAGCGCTTGGGAACCATCTTATATACCAAAGCACCCTGAACAGCCAAAATGAGACTTCCAGTAAACAGCTCTGACAATTGACACGTTCAAGATTCATGAAAGCAAAACCATTATTCTGAATAAATTGTAGATCATCGATGACACCATTGATATAGTTTCTAACAGCTTTGTTGCCAGAGAATGATACTGTGTATGCTTTGGCAACACCATCAAGTAATGAAATATTTTAACCAAAGAGTTACAACTAATGCAGTTGCAAATTTGAAAAAACCTATAACTGGAATGAACTTTTTCTCTCATGAAATTTGGTGTACTACTATTTGGATTGGAGAAGCTGATCTTTTCTTGTTTACAAGAAATTAATTGGTATGGTTAAAATCTATGGACTACCGAATACTGCCTCTGTAATGTGGTATAGCAATGTGAGCTAAAGCAAGAAAATTGTTGGTAAATTACCTCTGTTTCAGTTGAGAGATAGGAAAAAGGATATTACAACACTTCACTACAAATGTATGAATGTGTCAACGTTGTGATCAAAGAGATCCATTCCCAAAGAAAAAATTCTCAAAATCCATGCCCAAAAGCTTTAAATAATTAATGATCCAAGCCTCAAAAAAGATAAAATCATTGTAGCCAAAGTTATCAACGGAAATTCTTTTATTTGACTTTCTAAGTTCTAACATGAAAGAAAGTCAAGGAATCAGAATTCGAGATCCTTACATATTGTTGAAAAATAGGGCTGAAGTTATGAACACAAAGCATGAACCCTATAATTGCACTGTACTCAGTGCAGCAAAAACAATTCTGGTAGTAGATGAGTAAGGTACTATGCTACCTATACAATGCTACCTGCCTGTGGCATGTTAGCCAATCTTAATTCTTAACCAAAGGATCCATAGTATTCAGGCAATTAAATCAGCCAACTTGACAATTTCAAACTCTATTTTGAGGCAATTTCAGATAGAGATTTTTCCCATATGTGTTTCTTCTTTTCTTTTTTTTTTCTTTTTTTTTCCTGAAGTAATTGTAGGTCGAGCTTTTGCATTGATACCGCAAAACTGGTTCAGGACTGAAATCATAATGCTTTGTATATTTGAAAACTTATCTGAGCAAATTATTATTGTTAAAAATTCTGTGATCTGCACATTTTCACATTGTAGAAGCTATGTAAATGATACGCAATCTGTGTTAATTCTTGAAATTAAAAAATATATATACATTTTTTTTTTTTTGGGTCGTTAACCTTAAATTATGGTTTGGCAAGAAGATGAACAACGACTTTTATGAGGATGTACTGGAAGCCTGTGCTTTGAACTAAGATATCAAGATTTAGCTAGGCAGATATTTGAGTGTCGTTCGAGAGGGGGCTTAGAACAAAGGCCTATAGTAATGTCAATGCATATTTCCAGGACAAGCCTTTCACTGCTATTGATGCGTATACTCAAAATCATTTGTCAAGAAGTGTTCTTCCTGATTGAAACAATGAATGCGCTAGTGATACGAGTCTTACGAACTCCATCCATTTGAGCTAGTTCTCTGGCAGCGGTAATGCTATTAGCCCGCAGAAAAGTTGAAATAAGCACA
Organism: Quercus wislizeni; assembly: GCA_023055345.1. Classification (NCBI taxonomy): domain Eukaryota; kingdom Viridiplantae; phylum Streptophyta; class Magnoliopsida; order Fagales; family Fagaceae; genus Quercus; species Quercus wislizeni. Next base: position 36,935,531 of record JALGQJ010000007.1, on the reverse strand, counting down.
AAATACATATAAAAGAAAATGATGCATGAAGCATACTTGCTTATGAATTATCATTATGGTGAGATAATACATATAAAATTTTATTCATTGAGTATCATAAGTAGTGTGATACTATATATATAGGTATAATCATTGAGAAGCAGTTAAAAAGCATATAAATATTTAAATTTGTCCTTGCCTGATACCACATGTAGATTGCAAGAATGGCAATGAAGAGAAGAGGACATGCCACGCAAAGGATCTATATTACTAGAGAGAGACTTGATTTGCTGTGAAAGATGATCAGGGCCAGGAAGCAACAAAACTCCATGGATTTATCAGCACAAGTCTCCAATACTTTCAGAATCCGTACTGGTGAAACTAATGATTTCACTGTTGTTTAAACAAGAAACATATAGTTAATGGATAGAGAATTTTTGTAAATTAATACTGTAAGAGCTGCACGTATACCAATACGATGCACCATAATACCAATTTCTTTGAGTTAGTAAATCCAGTCTCAAAATTCCAGCATTGGTGAATGCACACTCATCAACAATGAACTTGTAGTTACCTCTTGCAGTAAAGGTTGTACTAGGTCATTGTGTTTATTAGTATAACTGGTAGTTAAAGCATTGAAACAACCATAGCCAAAGGAAATGAAGGAAAATCAAATATGTTAGGCTCTCATAAAGAATTCTCAAATCTATGTATTTCAAATGCGAGATTAATGTAAATGGAGAGAGAAACTGAATCAAAGATACAGTGAAACAAGATTAATGGCCACCTTTTGATTTCTTTGGAGTTCTGTAAAGTAGGACTCCCCAGTTCAGTCACTCAAGAATTCTACATTCTCAAATTTGGTGAATGGATTCTTGAGGAGATCATCCAAAAGTCACTGTGCTTAGGTCGTAAGATATGGAAGTTCTTGACTTGTGATATGTTAACCTCTTTTTTATTTTAGTGAAGACATGTTGAGCAATCTTAATCTGAACTAAAGGATTCATGGCATTGAGGCATTAAATTCAGCAAGTTGATAATCTCACATTCAAGTTAGGAGCAATCTATAATGCTTAGCCGGAGGTGAGGTAGTAACAGGTTAGGAAAACTAATAGGGGTTCTCAGCTAAAATTTTTTCTCGTGTGTGTGTTTTCAAATTTCAAATCCTGATGAATTGGTTGGAGTTCTCCTTGCATTGATACCAAAAAATTTAGTTTAGGGTTAAAATCAAAATTCTTTGTATATTTGGAGATATATCTGGTCAAATTGTAATTGTGAAAAATTATGTGATTTTCACGTTTTTTTTTTTTTTTTTTACATTGCAAAAGTTTAATCTCTGCCAATTTTGGAAAAAAAATATATTTATTTTTCATTGACAACAAAACATGGATTTGCACAGTAAGTGGCGATTTTAATTTTTAATTTTTTTTTTAAATGCTTTATGCACAAACTATTCAGTCACAGAAACTATTGACTGCAAAACATTCTCAAACTTTTGCCTGCTATTAGAGAACAAAAATAACTGAGTCTGAGTCGTGTTCTAAATTCTCTTCTTCTGTTTTGATCTTCTTCTTTTTCTCTTTTTTAACCCGCACCACACGCAACACAGAGAGAAAAAGGGGGGGGGGGGGTGGTGGGGGAGAACAAGAAAGATGATGTCCAATTTGTAAATATTGACTTTATTACTCCATGGTTGAGCTCATGCATCAACATGATGGAACCCTGTTGAGCACAATTATCTCATGCCTCTTCTAAAAAAATAGCATCTCTTTTAATCCAAATCAAATATTTAAGTAGACAGCCATCATTTTCAAAATTTAAATATCTAGAGTCTGTTTGGTAATGTTGTTTTAGTAATATTGTTTGTATTTTTTGAAAATACGTATAGGTGAAAAAATGTGTAAAAATACAAGTAATATTGTTTAAAAAATGAAAACTGTTGTTTAAGTTGTGGTACCAAACACCCCCCTAGCAATCTTCAAATCACAACATTTGATTCAGTTTGGAATCTTTGGATCCGAGAAGAACTTGTTGATGGATGGCATGATCTGCGGGGATCTATTGCATACGAACTTCCTGACAGCATATTATGAACATTTCTTACCCTCTTCAAAGTTGTCAAGCACTCCTGCTGTTCTGTGCTCTTTGGTAAACCTGATAGCATATTCAAATTTGGATATGTTAAACTATTGTGGAGACTTTTTTCCTTTTTCTTTCCTATGGAAATTTTTTTTGTGCTGTCCAACTCATCTTCCAAGATGAATCCCTGCAGATGCAGTGTTGTATCTTCAAAGAACTATAAGACACTTGACAAGAGTCTTGTAACTCAGTGTCATTGCTTGGTCTCCTTTATAAGGAGAACTAGGGTTCAAATTCCACCTTACCCACTTGTTGTGACAATTAAATAATCAAAAAAATTACTATAAGACACTTCTACAGGGGCATCTAATCAAATACAAGTAATTCACAAGGACTTGAGTATTAAGACAGAAGCTTGTTTTTGGTTTAAATATCAGCAAAGATCTTATAACATGATTGATTCGCATGGACAGAAACAGAAGACTTGAATAACTATAACACTATAAGATGCTGGAGTGAGGCTTTCCAATCAATTACCAAAATTCACACGACTCACATACTCAGATTGGCAGTTCACTTTAAGCTTAAATAACAGAAAAAATCATAATAGACTTGGAATCAAGGTAGCATAAAATAGATTACCTCAGTTCAGGGTTGGTGCAGATGTTCCTTACAAGCTGTATGCCACAAATGCCAACAGCTACACCAACTGCTGCAAAAAGTGGGTATAGCTATAAAATGGGAAAAAAATTGAGAGAAGCTTATAGTGTAAAACCCGGTCTTGACTGGTAGTGAAAAAACTTAGCACATTGGTCAATGGCAATCTTATAGCATAAGAAGTTTAATCGGCCTAGCTATCTGACTATAAGACTTATACTCCTCGAACTGAAACCTAGTACTAGGTCCTAGGAAGCTAGGAATTTGTTTCAAACACAGTATATATCCCCAAGACTATGGCAAGATAGAATAAAATTTCTTGCAGAAGTATCTCATCTCACACAAAGATTACAATAAGAAAAACTGAGGATGATAAGATATTGCTTTCAAAGCCTGACTGATTGTGCACATTGGATACATATGTATGTTGTCTAGCGAGTTAGTGACGTTGCTAAATATGCAATGTGATATATAAGATCATATCTAAAATATTGGTGACAAGGCTGAGACCCCTCCTCCACAAGCCCATATCCCCCGCCAGTTAACTTTATACAGGATAGATGGGTAGTAGAAAATGAAGTTATCGTCTAAGAGATGCTACATAGTTTCAAAACAAGGAAAGTTAAATCCAACATGATGGCTATAAAGCTAGACCTTCAAAAAGCGTATGATAGAGTCAATTGGAGACTCTTAAAAGCTGCCATTGCACAATATGGTTTCAGTTACATATTTATTAGTTGGATCCTTGTGCATCCTTAGTGTCTTTTGAGGTCCTAGTGAATGGAGGGAAATCCAAACAACAGTTCAAGCCTAATAGGAGTCTACGTCAAGGTGACCCCCCATCTTCATATCTGTTTATCTTAGGGCAAGAGGTCCTATCCAGAATGCTAGAGCATGAGTACTCTTCTAATCAGGGGCTGAACTAGGAACTTTTGCTTGGGGGGCCAAGACTAAACTATTATTTTGAATCAACATTCAAGTAAAAACTCAAAACACTACAAGAGCATTATATCTTTCTAAATCCTTTTGAGTATAAATTTTTTTTTTTTAGTTTGCAATACACATGTATAAAAAATATTCAAAAAAAGGGCTTAGCATCTTGACCTTAAAGTGGCAATGTAGCATTATACTACAACAGTAAAACATTTGGCATCAAATTTAGCTCCTCTTTAAATAATCTAATGACTAAACATACCAATATAACAAGAAAATGTTTCATCAACTGATGATCAATGGGCTTTATAAATTATTAAAAAAAAAAAAAAACTAAAATCATAAGCTAAAAGATAAAATAGATAGAAATTGAACTGAACTATAAATAAAAAAGGTAAGAAAATTTTTGCGCATCTTAAGATTTAAAACTATTTTCCCTTAACTTCAATTAAGAGAACTCTTTATTAAAAAAAAAAAAAAAAAGTAATTGAATAAGAATGTGACTATCAGACTACTAAATTAATGGAAGTCAATGAAGAGTGAGAGTAGAAAAATTGCACCAAGATGAGACTTTTTATTAGAATTGAGTGGTTCATGGCTGAAAAAGTAAAGTACTGGGAAATGGAAATTAATTTCTGGAGTCGAATGAAAAAGAAACTAGGCTAGTGTTGATTTGCTAGGCTAGTGTAGTGGCTACGTGTTTGGGAAAGCAATTTTGAGGCTTGTAAGGGACATGGACAGGTGGTTGTGTGTGTTGGGGGGGCGTGTTGGGGAATCAATTTCCTTGAAGGGGGGCCAGCTCATAAAAAAAAGAACGTATTGAGTCACAATTTTAGTTTTTAACCTACAATAAACTATTTTGTAAAATTTTTGTAGGGGCCTTGGCCCCCCCTGCTATACACTCAGTTCCGCCCCTGCTTCTAATAGCATTAGTGGGATCAAAGCTAGTAGTGGAGGCCCTGCCATTACCCACATGATGTATGCCGACGACATTTTGTTTTTCTCAAAAGCCAACAAGCTTGAAGCTGCAAGGATTATGGCGTGTGTAGATAAATACTGCAAGTGGTTTGGCCAAATGATTAACATAGGCAAATCTGGGAATTTTATTTTTCAAAGAGCACCCAAATCCAAACTCACAGATGTCTCAAGAATATGCTCCACATGAAGGGTCTGAAGAAAGATGTTGTGTATCTAGGAGCCCTTTAAGATAGGTTGTAATCAAAACTCGATGGATGGAGGAGTTAATGTTTATCTTGAGCTGGCAGAAGCACGGTCATAAAATCAGTTGAGCAAGCAATCCCTAACTACTCCATGTCATCTTTCGATATTCCCAACAAAATTTGTGATAACCTGGATGCTCTATCCAGAAGGTTTTGGTGGAGACCCAAAGAGAAGGAGGGCAGGTACCTAGCTTGGAAGGACTGGGATAAGCTATGTCAACCTAAAGCTAGAGGCGGGCTGGGGTATAGAAAAGCAAAGAACTTCAATAATGCTTTGCTAGTCAAACTAGCATGGATGGTTGCGTCGAAGACGGACTATTTGTGCATGCAAATTTTGAGGGCCAAATACAAGGTCAGACCTAATTGGTTACACAAAGTCTCCAAAGTCTTCCTCACCAATATGGAGAGCTATCGAAAGCACCAAGTTGATTATTTTAAAGGGTGCATGTTATCTCATAGGAGATGGAGCTTCAATTAATGTATGGATAGACTCGTGGGTGCCAGGTTTTAAACCTAAGCCAAGAAATCAGCCCCTAGCTCAGTGCCCTATCATGGTTTCCCAATTCATTAGAGCTGACCAACATGCCTGGAACGTTTCTTTTATTCAGGAGCTTTTTGATTCGGAGGATATTCAAGCAATTCTCTCTATTCCCCTGCGCATCACACCAAAGGAAGATAAGCTTATCTGGGTTTTAAACTCTAAGGGAGAGTTCACTATCAAATCAGCATATCACTCAACCATACATCAAGCTAACAACCCACTCATGTCTCAAGAGCATTGGAAGAAGCTATGGAAGATGGTTGCCCTAGAGAGAGTTAGGATGATTTTTATGGAAACTAGGTGCCAATGTTCCTCCCACTAGAGAGAACATGATGCATCGTATTTATTCGGCGCGTTTTCTTCAAATGTCCCGTTACCAAAGCAATTTGGCACTCCACTTGCTGGGGATTTAGAGCCGAAGAGATCCCTATTCAATCACCTGAAGAATATGTCAAATTGGTTCTAGACCCTCCAAAATCTCGATTTTTTTTCCCCATTTAACACCATTTTGCTAACAATTTTGTTAGTTAGTAGGTTTTCAAAATTATTTTGGAAACTAGTATCTCGAGTCTCTAAGACTCGAGTTTAGTGTCAAAATCTACCGTAAAACACTTGGGGCCCGTTTGGTAGAAGAGTTTGAGTAATGTTGTTTGTATTTTTTTGAAATACGTGTGGGTAAAAAAGTGTAAAAATACGTGTAATGTTATTTAAAAGCTGAAAATATATGTTTAAGATACTCTACCAAATGGGCCTTTGAGTTCCAAGCTAATGTGGATAAAATTATCCATGTGGAACTCGAGTCTCCCATAGAGCTACGTACAGAGTGAAGAAGAAGGCGTACAGAAGAAGCAGAAGACGAAGAAGAAGAGAACAAACTCACACCTGTGCAAACCTAGATTTGAAGGAACTCAAGACTTTCCATGTGTCTATTTTTCTGCCACATCAGATTGCCACAACTTGGAACTCGGGGCTTAGAGACACGAGTTCCTTCACTGAACTCGAGTTTCAAAGCCTCGAGATGCTAGTTTGCAAAATAGTGTTGCAAACTTGACAACTAATGAAATAGTCAATAAAAAATGCTAAATGGAAAATACCACCCCCCCCCCCCCAACCCACAAAAATCTCTATATGTCCATACAGCAACAAGTGGCTAGTCACCCTATGTATGTTGTTCACCCTGAATGGCATTTGGTATCTGCGACACTATGTCCTGAATCACAGAGGCTTGGCTGACATTCATGGCTCCATCAAGCAGATTCATCACAAGTGTTTGGAGTTTTTGAGCCTAGCTGCCCCTCCGTGTAACTAGGCAAAGCTTGGAGTCATATCATTCATAGTTGAGGGAGACTCAGAAACCTGCTTTGACTACCTATAATGGCAAGCTATACCATGTTGTGGTGTTGAATAACATGACTCTATTTCATCACAAAAAGGTTAGGAAAAACAGAACATGAATAATAAAAAAAAGAGTAAAATTATTAGCTCAGACAAGCAGTGAATCCTTCAAATCATAGTACCACACTTCCAATTACAAAATGATTTGGCTTTAAAGCTTGTTATTGTTGTTGTTGTTACTGACGTAAGACGGGATGTTATTTTTTATTTATTTTGGCTTAATAAAGATAGGGTGAACTTAGAATAAAAAATAAAAAGGAAGTGAACTTTAGATGCATATGAGAATTTTTATTAAAAATGGCTTTTATGTGTAATCAACCCCATGGCCTATGGTATGTTGCCTCTTGGGCTTTTTGGTAAACCCATAGGCCATGGGTACTATTAGCTCATAACATTACCACGATTTTTACATATTAGGAAGAATGGGTTGATACTAGCACTCAAAGTCTTCCAACACCGCTTCTTTAAGGAGGGGAATATTCTTAAACTAAATGACCGGGTTAAGGGATCATATGCTTGGAATAGTATAAAGGGCGTCAAACATTTAATAGAGGTGGGTAGTAGGTGGCGGATTGGGAGAGGTAACAAAGTGAAAATTTGGGGAGACCCATGGCTACCAAATACACATACACACAAGGTCCAGTCCCCAATTAGTCATTTACCTCATGATGCAAAGGTTGAAGAGCTTATTGATTGGGAAAACATGAGATGGAGAGATGATCTTATTGACCAAATTTTCTGGCTGGAGGAAGCTACTCTTATTAAAAAAATCCCGCTAAGCGATCGAAAACCACCTGACTGTTTGATTTGGGCTGAATCAAAGGATGGCAAATATACAGTCCGTAGTGCATATCGAAAGGCTCTTGCTAGGGAAGAAGCTAACCAACCAAGTAGCTCACACACCAAAGAGAACACCATTTGGCATAAGATATGGAAGCTGAACATCCCTCCAAAGATCAAGCATTTCCTCTGGAGAGCACTAATAAACTCACTGCCTACTAAGTTGAATTTAAAGAAACGAGGAGTACAAGTTTGGGAAGTTTGTGAGAGATGTGGTGCAAAAAAAGAGGACACAAACCATATCCTATGGCTTTGTCCTTCAGCAAGAGTTGTGTGGGAAAGCAGCCCAATTTGGAGCTTGTGCTGTAACTCTCAATACCAGAACTTTGAGGAGGCAACAAAACTTATTCTCCAATTAGACCAACCGGAGTTACAGGAGCTGTTCGCAATCCTAGCTTGGTCTTTATGGTTTTGCCGAAACAAGATAAGAGTGAATGAGCTTGATAAAGTCCCTCATGATGTGGTTTCTTGGGCCAACAACTTCAGACATGAATATCAATCCATAAAGAAAGAAACGAAAGCTGATAGACAAAAGGAAAATTTGAAGTGGGTACCACCCCCTCAAGGCTGGTTCAAAGTTAATGTTGATGGAGCTATTTTCAAAGAAACTAATAAAGCAGGCATTGGTGTGGTGGTGCGTGACAGTCAAGGATGGGTGTTGGCAGCTTTGACAGAGAAAATGGATGGTGTTCAAGATGCAGAGGTCATCGAGGCATTAGCTATCCGGCGGGCTATCAAGTTTGCAATTGAAACTAGCTTTAATTGTGTTATAATTGAGAGTGACTCTCTCTCGGTGGTAAAGCTATCCAAGATACTGCCGAATCTTCTTGTCACATTGGAAACATCATTGAGGATGTGAAGATCTTGTCAAAGACCATGAGAAGCTGTGAATTTCTCCACACAAAGAGGGAGGCAAACCAGGTTGCTCACACCTTGGCCCGCAATGCCATCAAGGTTGTCTCGGAGCTGGTCTGGTTTGAAGAAATTCCCCAGTGTGTGTCTGATGTAATCCATTTAGATGCTGTGTAATAGCTGTTTCTGTGTGGCTTTCTTCTTTGTTTTAATGGATCTGTTTTTCTCAAAAAAAAAAAACTTGCGACCACTTTCCTCTTGGTACTTGGTTCAAAGTGATAGGTCTTTTCGAGGGCTTCACACCGCGGCACCACACTCGTTGATGGTTGAAAATATATTAATTTCAAAAGTTGTTACAACTTACACCTATTAAGAAATAACCATTACATCTCTTTTGGAAAAGAATAACCTAATTATTCCATGTAATAAAGATGCGTCAAAATAACCTAATAACTTCATTTCTATACAAAAATTATCTTGTCATTTCTTATTTTTGATCTCATATCATAGAACATATAATTTTAATTATTAATTAAGTATAATAAACTAATTATATGTGTTATGCATGATGAAATCTGCTGTAAAATATATAGATATATATATATATATATATATATATATATATTTTGGGTAAATGCTGGATATTACAATTTACACATGAATTATCACTCCACTATTGGATCTATTTCCACATACTAAACAATTCTGGAATGTCATAAATATATATTTTTTAGAAAGTGTTTTAAAACAAAAGTTGAAATAAGTTGTAAAATCAGGCGTGCAATGTCTAAGACTCAGTGTCCCTATATATGATCTTAGGCAAGACATGCTTTAGGACTTTGGTGTTTTTATTTTATTTTATTTTATTTTTTTACAAGATAGAAATTCTATTATAGCCTAGTCTAGGTGTATATGTATGTGAAACTCCCTTCTAGAGGCTTGAACCTCGATCCTTGCCTCTCACACCCTACAAGCACTTATACTTGTGGAGTGACCGTCGCACCAAGTGCGCGTGGTGATAGGAATTTTGGATTTTGGTTGAGAGGAAGAGAAGAAATAAAATATGAAATCTAATGAGATCCACAAGATTGAATGTTGTATAATTAAATATACTGTAAGTTCTGTAACCTCATGCAATTAAAAGGTCTAAATTAATTTTTACTTCGTTACCAAATTTATATAAAATGATTATTAAGAGAAAATTGCAAAAAGACACTGGAACTGGATCACATTCAAACTCATCCCTTTGAAACTAATAAAAGTCCCTAACATTTAGGGAGTGTTTGGTAGTATATTTTGAACAATAGTTTTTAGTGTTTAAATAACATTACATGTATTTCCACATATTTTTTCACCCACACGTATTTCCAAAAAATACAAATAACATTATTAGAATAACATTATACCAAACGGGCCCTTAATTTTGTGTGCTCACTATAAACGTGATAATATTTTAATAACATAATTATTTTTTTAAAAATAAAGTAATTGAAATTTTATTTTGTTAAATATAGACAAGGTGAACTTAGAATAAAAACTAAAAGAAAGTGAAATTTTGATACACTAAATGGATACTACAATAGGAATAGTAATCTCTATCAATAAGAATAAAAGATATTGTAATCAAACAATTTTTTCTATTCATATATTTGGTTGTTATATATAAAAAGTCTGAAAATAATTATGCACATGATAATTTTTACTTTTGAAAAAAAAGGATCACTTGTAATCATTACCCCATGTCTCATGATACCATGGTTTTAAAAGCCGATAAGGTGAAAGAACCAAAAAAGAGACTAGTTATCGGTTTTCTGGTCTGACTGGGGTTCAATTAATGGTCGAATAAGTGACATCATAAATAATTTAATTAATAATTTTTTAAATTATATAAATAAATAATGATGAATATATTTAATTTTATAATGTTAATAATTTTTCACAACTTATATAATAAATATTATTTAAATATTAAAGGTAGCTTACTATATTTATTCACAAATATGATTAAAACTCTAAAAGAGGCACATATAGCTACAAGACTTTCTAAGCTCCACCAAAAAAGGAAAAGAGATAATAAATAAATAAATAAATAAAAGAACCACCCCACTTCTGTTACTTCTCTCAGCCATTACTAACAATTAACAAAGTAATCCTATAAAAAAAAAAAAAAAAAAAGAAGTAACAATTTAACACCCACCCACCCACTTTTTGACTTTTATGAGATATCATTTACTCCTCCCAAGTTCCAAGACTCCCAACCTTTCCACTTTCCTAATAGAAATCCATCAGAATTCAAGTAGGCAATTTCCCATAAGGCCATAACCTCTCATTCGTCTCTCTCTCTAATCTATCTCTTCCTCTCACCTTATCTGCCAAGCCCGTCCATCTCTTTGCAACATATCAATTATCAATAGCTCAAACTTTAAACCAAAATAGCTTCCTCCACAGTTCTCATGTTACTTCTCTTACCTCCTCTCCAAATTTTATTTTACCCGCAGATTTGAAAACTTCATTCACCAAATCTCATTTACAATAGATCTAAGATTCTCAAAACAAGGAAGAGAAATCGTTCACTCCCATCACCCGCAGTGACAAAGTAATTGCTGCACCAAAGAGAGGTCGAATGGGGAAGAAATCAAGGGAGACAAAGTCATTTTCTTTGTATTTTGCAAAACCGGTTCAACCATACCGGTGCCCGGTTTTACGGCTGAACCTACCGGTTTTCAATTATTTTTGGTTTTTATCCATAACTGTACCAGATTATAGGCCGGTTCCTGGTTGAACCGATTGGACCAACCCAGCCCATTTCGGTTTTTAAAACCATGCATGATACATTGTCACTTGGGCTTTTTGGTAAACCCATGGATACCACCAAAGCACAATATAGCAGGATGGAACCAAAACTTTGAGTTAGGGGGGTAGTTTTACTGTTGGCTGTGTGCAGTGATTTCAAACTTTGATTCTGCTACTTAGTTGTTGAGTTTTTTTTTTTTTTTTTTTTTTTTTTTTTTTGTAGGTAAGAACAAAACTATTTTTGTTAAGAATTTTTTTAAAGGGCATGGTTATTTATTTTGGATAAAATTAGTTAATTGAACTTAATTTTTTTTTTTTAGTTTTACTAATAATTTTTGTTGTTGAGTTTTTTTTTTTTTTTGGCTTGTATATTTTGTTTTAGATTTTAGATCTGTGAATTTTTTTTATGATCACTAAATGAGGGAAATGCTAGAACTGTAAGTTTTTTTATAAATTACTTATGTAATAAGTGGTTACTGATAAGTAAAAAAATGATGTAAGTTGTGTGCTCATATGCGAACCAATAAGAATTTGCTACAAAAAGGGTTTGTAAAAATGTTATAAAAAAGTTTATGAGTATAACATTACTCTTAAAAGAAGCAATGATATTGTTAAAGGGAAATAAAATGTAATTTTTAGAATAAAATTGCTAAAATTAATATACATATATATAATAATATATTTTTAAAAAAAATTTAGGGGGGGCCATTGCCCCCTTGGTCCAAGGGTAGTTCCACCCCTGCAATATAGTGTGCCACTACTTAACCACATTACCACGATTTTTGCAAATTAGGAAGTATGGGTTAGTATTAGTATTCGAACCCACAACCTCTTGGCACTTAGTTCGAAGTGATAGGTATTTTCAAATTTCAATGGCTTCCTACAACTCACCACACTCACCTGCGGTTGAAAATATATTAACTTAAAAAATTATTACATGTACACCTTAGACTTATTAAGGAATAGTCACTGCATCTTTTTTGTAAAGGAATAATTATTTTTCAATTTAATGAATAATTTTTCCATGTAATAAAAATGCAATCAAATAACTATATTACACATGAATATTTTATGCCTGTAGCATTACTCTTGGATCTATTACCACATACCAAATATACTTGAACTTCATAAATATTTTTTTCTTAGAAAGTCTTTTGAAACAAAAGTTAAAATGAGTTGTGAAATCAGATGTGCAATTAATATTCTTAGGCAAGACAAGGCGGGGCAAAATTGCCATCCCAACCTATAAGGCTATACCTCATACAATTAAAAAGTCTCAATTAATTTTTAATTATTTACCAAATTTATAAGAGTATAAAATAATTATTGCCAGAAAATTGTAAACAATACACTAGAAATGGATCAAATTCAAACTCATCCCTTTGAAACTAATAAAAGTCCCTAACTTTTACTTTTGTGTGCTCACTAGACACGTGAAAACATAATATTAACATAATTATTATTTTTTAAATTAGTTAAAATTTTATTTTAAATTTCAATTAATTTTTTCTTTTTGTTCCTTGTCGACTGTCCACCAAGAAACCACCACCAAATAAGTGCACCGATTCTTCTCTTTTAACTTGTCTTCTTTAACCACCACATACCCTTGGTGCGATGGTCTATCTACAAGTATAAGTGTTTGTGGGGTGCGGGGTGTAAGGGCTAGGGTTCTAGAAGGGAGTTTTACACACATATGTACCTAGATTAAGTTAGAGTAGAATTTCTATCTTATATTTTAAAAAAAAAAAAAAAAAAAAACCTTGTCTTCTTTAAAATACAAAAGCTCAATTGTTCTTTTTTATAATTCAATTGTTACTATAAATGAGGTGAGGGAGATTCGAAGCTTAATTCTCCTTTAAAAGGAGACTACATTATACCATTGAGCTACAAATGTTTTAGCAAAAACTCAGTTATTGTTCATTATGTACCCGTTTGGATTTGGCGTTTTGCGTGTTTGCGTTTTAAAATCACGTTTCTTTTTTTTTTTTTTTTTTTAAGCTGCAATATTTGACTTTTCTCCCGTGAACAGTGCACTCGTGTATTGTTTACGGATCCCACAAACTTCACTTTTTAACCAGTTTTTCATTAAAAATTGGTCCAACGATACTATTTACATATTTAAAAATTATTTTACTACAGTATTTTCAGTTTCAGCAAAAATAAACTGTATCCAAATGGATCCTATATGGCACAAACCAACCATACATAAGTAGTGATTTAGCCCAAAACTCCACCAAAAGAAAACTTTTTGTTAGTTTGAAATATATTTGACTATCATATAAGTACAATTTATTGGTGAATTTAATACACAACTCTCAACGGAAAGGAAAAAAAAATGAAAAATGACTTCTCTTGTTTGCAGGAATCACCCCTATCACATTACATCACATTACATGACAATATATAAGATCTTTCACGTGTATTAAATCATTTAAACACGCTAGTAACATAAAAGAAATCCAAAAATTTAGTAAGTTCAGATATTGCAAAAATGATAACCTAAAGCCCCTAGGTCCATAAATGCACATAATAAATGAAATAACAATATAACACTAATGTTACGTGCCTACAAAAAGGACTGCTTTTTATTTTTCCCCTTCCACTTCATATTTTACATATAAATATGTTCTCTTTGTCCCTATTATACCATCCAATATATGGGTTAGAATTATTTATGTTCATCCTTAAGTTATATACAACCCTTTCCTTTCATATTTCGAATAAGAAGTTTTATTTCCATTTTATACAAGAGCGACCTCCTAAATAATAGTTACATACTGTTTTATACAATCTTATTAAGTTTCAAAGAAAACACACACACACATATATATATATATATATATATATATATATATATATATATATATATATATATATATATGTATTCTTATTGAAACTCACTATTAATAGACATGGTAAAAAATTGACGTTATACATTTGAAAGAATTTGTTTTTAAATGTTCTATTTTTCCCATAATTTGTATCTCATTATCAAAGAAATTTTACTGTCACATCTTTTTCTTTCCTTCACATTAAGAATGATCTAAATATTGTAATACTAAATTTTTATATATCATAGTATTTTTAAAGTAATATACAGTTAAAAAAGTTTAAATAAAGCAAACGTATTGTACCATATTTTATATAATAATCTTTTGAGTGTTATATGAATAATGTTAATATATTGAAAGATTTTTGTGGACCTGTTCTGTCATATTATTCATTCAAATAATATAAATAAAATTTTATTCATTGTTTCGCTAATATTATTTATTCATTTATTATGATTTTTTTTTGGTTAAATTTTTACTTCTATTCAATATTTAAAATGAAAAGTTAACGAATGCCCTAAGGGCATTAGTTTGGAAAATATTTTTAGAAAATTTTTATGAGAAAATAAAAAAATATTTTGACGGCTTTTTATATTTCACATGAGAGTGGTGTCAAGACTTTCATAAAATAGATTATTAACAATTGTTCTAAGAGCACCATTAACATGATTCATATTTAAAGTAACTATACTTATTATAAGTTTTAATGCATTACAATAATAATAATATTAATTTACAAATATATATATATATATATATATATATATATATATTTTAAATAAAATAAAATAAAAAGCCTATTGGCCTATAATTACTAGTTACAATTATATTGGCACAAGAAGTGCACACTATTCTTTTACTACTAAATGACTTTTACTCTCCACACTCCTACCATAATTCATCATGTGTCCACCATAATTCATCATGTGTCCGCTTGAGTATGAGCACGCACTACAAGATTTTTTTTAAAAATAATTGTGATAACATCAGAATCATTTCAATAGTTGATGCAAGGTGTTGCAATAAAATTTGAGTTGCAATAAAATTTGAGGTAATAAGTTTGTGAACCAACAAATTTTATTGCAATAAACTTTAGATATTTTAATAACAACTTTGATAAAATGATATATTTGTTGTTGTAATAAATAATTTACTATTTCGAATATCTTGTAGCAATAGGCTATTATTTATAAATAGTTGACAAAAATAATTTTGGTCAATTTATTGCAATCATATCTTCGTTATAATAGATAATTTTTTTATGTTTGTCATCGCAACAGATTATAAAATAATTGATATTTTAAATATTTTTGTTGCAATTTCATGTTTGTCACTGTAATAGATTGTAAAATAATTGATATTTAGTTATTGCAATAATATATTCATTACAATAAGATATGACTTGAAAATTTTCATTGTAATAGATTGCAAAAATAATTTTTGCATTAAAGCCTTTATTGCAACCGACCATAAACATAAACAACTTGAATTACCTCATATTCCTTTAATTACTCAATAAGAAACAACAGAAAATGCTTCCCTGTTGCTGGAAGAATCGGTCAGAAAATAGAAATTTGATGCAACATCATTGCCAAAGGCCATAGCTTATGCCATATGGAAATCCTTGTTCATGAATGCGGCTTTTACAGGTACCACTCTGTCCTTCTAGTCTTATACTTATTTTATTTTCTCTTCCACATATTTTATATGTTTTTCTTCTTTTTCTTCCCTATAGGAGTTAATACAATTGCATCCAATACGGGTCCCCTCCTAATCACAAACTTTGTGAATTTCTTGTTGGTAAAGGAAGATAATTCAAGCACCTACTATGGTCTGATTCTTGCATTCATTTTCTTCTTTACAAGGATAGTGGAATTACTAAATCAAAGACAATGGTATTTGGGTGCTCAGCGAAATGGTATACAATTAAGGGCAACTCTAATGGTATTAATTTACAAGAAATATCTATCCACTAAGTATGTTGGCTTAACCAACGGTAAAATTATAAATTTAATTAACGTGGATGCTAAAAGAATTGGAGACTTCTGTTGGTCACTAACTTAAAAACAATGGTATTTGGGTGCTCAGCGAATTGGTATACAATTAAGGGCAGCTCTAATATATATATATATATATATATATAAAAAAGTTGATATATATATATATATATATAAGTTGAAATGTAGCACTTATTGTTGTTACGCTCCTATTGAGTCATATTAGCAGACACGTCACTATTTATTCATTTATTATGATTTTTTTTCTTGGTTAAATTTTTACTTCTATCCAATATTTAAAATGAAAATTTAACGAATGCCCTATGGGCATTGGTTTAAAAAATATTTTTAGAAATTTTTTTTATGAGAAAATAAAAAAATATTTTGATGGCTTTTTATATTTCACATGAGAGTGGTGTCAAGACTTTCATAAAATAGATTATTAACAATTGTTCTAAGGGCACCATTAACAAGATTCATATTTAAAGTAACTATACTTATTATAAGTTTTAATGCATTACAATAATAATAATATTAATTTACAAATATATATATATATATATATATTTAAAATAAAATAAAATCAAAAGCCTATTGGCCTATAATTACTAGTTACAATTATATTGGCACAAGAAGTGCACCCTTTTCTTTTACTACTGAATGGCTTTTACTCTCCAAACTCCTACCATAATTCATCATGTGTCCGCTTGAGTATGAGCACGCACTACAAGAATTTTTTTTTTTTTTTAAGTAGTTGCAATAACATCGGAATCATTTCAATAGTTGATGCAATGTGTTGCAATAAAATTTGAGGTAATAAGTTTGTGAACCAACAAATTTTATTGCAATAAACTTTAGATATTTTAATAACAACTTTGATAAAATGATATATTTGTTGTTGCAATAAATAATTTACTATTTCGAATATCTTGTAGCAATAGGCTATTATTTATAAATAGTTGACAAAAATAATTTTGGTTAATTTATTGCAATCATATCTTCGTTATAATAGATAATTTTTTTATATTTGTCATTGCAACAGATTATAAAATAATTGATATTTTAAATATTTTTGTTGCAATTTCATGTTTTTCACTGTAATAGATTGTAAAATAATTGATATTTAGTTATTGCAATAATATATTCATTACAATAAGATATGACTTGAAAATTTTCATTGTAATAGATTGCAAAAATAATTTTTGCATTAAAGCCTTTATTGCAACCGACCATAAACATAAACAACTTGAATTACCTCATATTCCTTTAATTACTCAATAAGAAACAACAGAAAATGCTTCCTTGTTGCTGGAAGAATCGGTCAGAAAATAGAAATTTGATGCAACATCATTGCCAAAGGCCATAGCCTATGCCATATGGAAATCCTTGTTCATGAATGCGGCTTTTACAGGTACCACTCTGTCCTTCTAGTCTTATACTTATTTTATTTTCTCTTCCACATATTTTATATGTTTTTCTTCTTTTTCTTCCCTATAGGAGTTAATACAATTGCATCCAATACGGGTCCCCTCCTAATCACAAACTTTGTGAATTTCTTGTTGGTAAAGGAAGATATTTCAAGCACCTACTATGGTCTGATTCTTGCATTCATTTTCTTCTTTGCAAGGATAGTGGAATTACTAAATCAAAGACAATGTTATTTGGGTGCTCAGCGAAATGGTATACAATTAAGGGCAACTCTAATGGTATTAATTTACAAGAAATATCTATCCACTAAGTATGTTGGCTTAACCAACGGTAAAATTATAAATTTAATTAATGTGGATGCTAAAAGAATTGGAGACTTCTGTTGGTCACTAACTTAAAAACAATGGTATTTGGGTGCTCAGCGAATTGGTATACAATTAAGGGCAGCTCTAATATATATATATATATATATATATATATATAAGTTGAAATGTAGCACTTATTGTTGTTACGCTCCTATTGAGTCATATTAGCAGACACGTCACTATTTATTCATTTATTATGATTTTTTTTTTTGGTTAAATTTTTACTTCTATCCAATATTTAAAATGAAAAGTTAACAAATGCCCTAAGGGCATTGGTTTAAAAAATATTTTTAGAAATTTTTTTTATGAGAAAAGAAAAAAATATTTTGATGGCTTTTTATATTTCACATGAGAGTGGTGTCAAGACTTTCATAAAATAGATTATTAACAATTGTTCTAAGGGCACCATTAACAAGATTCATATTTAAAGTAACTATACTTATTATAAGTTTTAATGCATTACAATAATAATAATATTAATTTACAAATATATATATATATATATTTAAAATAAAATAAAAAGCCTATTGGCCTATAATTACTAGTTACAATTATATTGGCACAAGAAGTGCACCATTTTCTTTTACTACTGAATGGCTTTTACTCTCCACACTCCTACCATAATTCATCATGTGTCCGCTTGAGTATACGCACTACAAGAAATTTTTTTTTTTTTTAAATAGTTGCGATAACATCGGAATCATTTCAATAGTTGATGCAATGTGTTGTAATAAAATTTGAGTTGCAATAAAATTTGAGGTAATAAGTTTGTGAACCAACAAATTTTATTGCAATAAACTTTAGATATTTTAATAACAACTTTGATAAAATGATATATTTGTTGTTACAATAAATAATTTACTATTTCGAATATCTTGTAGCAATAGGCTATTATTTATAAATAGTTGACAGAAATAATTTTGGTTAATTTATTGCAATCATATCTTCGTTATAGTAGATAATTTTTTTATATTTGTCATTGCAACAGATTATAAAAGAATTGATATTTTAAATATTTTTGTTGCAATTTCATGTTTTTCACTGTAATAGATTGTAAAATAATTGATATTTAGTTATTGCAATAATATATTCATTACAATAAGATATCACTTTAAAATTTTCATTGTAATAGATTGCAAAAATAATTGGTATCAAGTTATTGCAACAACAAATTTCACTGATGCAATTTTGCATTAAAGCCTTTATTGCAACCGAACATAAAAATAAACAACTTGAATTACCTCATATTCCTTTAATTACTCAATAAGAAACAACAGAAAATGCTTCCCTGTTGCTGGAAGAATTGGTCAGACAATAGAAATTTGATGCAACATCATTGCCAAAGGCCATAGCCTATGCCATATGGAAATCCTTGTTCATGAATGCGGCTTTTACAGGTACACTCTGTCCTTCTAGTCTTATAATTATTTTATTTTCTCTTCCACATATTTTATATGTTTTTCTTCTTTTTCTTCCCTATAGGAGTTAATACAATTGAATCCAATACGGGTCCGCTCCTAATCACAAACTTTGTGAATTTCTTGTTGGTAAAGGAAGATAATTCAAGCACCTACTATGGTCTGATTCTTGCATTCATTTTCTTCTTTGCAAGGATAGTGGAATTACTAAATCAAAGACAATGGTATTTGGGTGCTCAGCGAAATGGTATACAATTAAGGGCAACTCTAATGGTATTAATTTACAAGAAATATCTATCCACTAAGTATGTTGGCTTAACCAACGGTAAAATTATAATATCAATTAACGTGGATGCTAAAAGAATTGGAGACTTCTGTTGGTCACTAACTTAAAAACAATGGTATTTGGGTGCCCAGCGAATTGGTATACAATTAAGGGCAGCTCTAATATATATATATATATATATATATATATATATATATATATATAAAAGTTGAAATGTAGCACTTGTTGTTGTTACACTCCTATTGAGTCATATTAGCAGACACGTCACTATTTATTATTATTATTTTATGTGGTTTCCATCTTTATTGATTATCAATTGCAAGATTAATCCTATATTATTATCTCTAAAAGATAATAATACTAATAGTAAATGTAATTTCTATAATAATAATAATAATACTAATAATAAAAATCATACTAAAAATTCAAAATAATTTTACGTGAAATACAACAACATTGAAGTTTACTACATTCCCAACGGGAGATGATTATATATTAAACAAATGAATATAGAGAGGAAAAGTAATAAAATAATGCATTTAATAATAATTAGGAAAATATTCTTTGTTACAAAATTTTTATCCACTATTTCACACATTTTCATTTATAATTGATGCCTTAATATTGATATTGTAAAATGCTAAAAGAAATGTGAATATTTAAAATGTGAAAGACTAAGTTTGGCTACAAACTTGGTTGTAAGGTTACAAGTTACTTTAAAAATTAAACTTTATCCAAAAATAAAAGTATATATAAAAAATTGATGTGAGAGAATCATTACTTAGTAAGTATAGGCCTTAGTATTGGCCTTACCTAATAAGTATAGGCCTTATTATAATTGATGCCTATTTTGTCATCATCAAGACCAGTTAGTCTAACATCAATGACTAGGTTAAGGTGTTTTTGATCAGTTTTTGGTGAAATGTATCAAACCTCTTGTATAATTTACCGAAACCATTGTCTACCAATTCTTCACCCCAACTGTTTTTAAACCACCAAATTTTTTCCCTTGTCACTGGTTTTATTTTGCAGCCAGTAATTACAACTGTATGTGTAGTCCAATCGACACCTATTTTGTCATCATCAAGACCAGTTAGTCTAACATCAATGACAAGGTTAAGGTGTTTTTGACCAGTTTTTGGTGAAATGTATCAAACCTCTTGTATAATTTACCGAAACCATTGTCTACCAATTCTTCACCCCAACTGTTTTTAAACCACCAAATTTTTTCCCTTGTCACTGGTTTTATTTTGCAGCCAGTAATTACAACTGTATGTGTTCCAATCGACACCTCGTACTTAATGTGGAGGATTCCAAATATTGCCCAGTATCACTTAATCTTCAGTAGTACTTTCACAGACTGCATTTTCTTCATATTTGTATTTGGAGAGGTTTGGAAACATATGAATTGTTGCATACAAGCAAACTCCATTAACTAACATCGTTATCATTAGTTCCTCATTCTCTGCATTTATCATTGTGAAGTCATGGAGATATGACACTTTCATCCCCTGAAAGATAAGCATTAATAAATTATATCATAAAATCTCATTTGTTACTTAATTTTTTTTTTAAAATATTGTTACTTCCATATGTTCATTACACATTTTATTCCTACAATAATGTCTACTTGTTTTCAATAATGCAAAAAATAAAAATAAAAAAAAATAATTCTTGTGGAATTTAGGATTGTGTAAACCCCTAGTAGTTGTAAACAGCTTCCGTTGTTACTCCATATGTCATCATCCACTGAAATACATCAAGTATGGGCATCCCATAGCCTCCATGCCAACCTATTAAAGATGGAGTATACTTTTTAAGGATTTGGTTGGCTAGTAGTGAGTCTACAATCATATACTCCATTGTTGAAACGATTGCCACCCCAATACTAGATTCCGAATAGGAGGTGATTAAATATTTAACAAATGAAGATGGAGAGGAAAGTAATAAAATTAGGCATTTAATAATAATTAGGAAATATATTCTCTTTTACAAATTTTATATCAACTATATCTCACATATTCATATATAAAATATTCATATTGTAAAATGCTAAAATAAAATGTCAATATTTAAAATATGAAGGACAAAGTTTGGCCACAAATATAATTGTAAGGCTACAAGCTCCTTTTAAAATTAAACTTTATCCAAAAATGAAAAAAATATAAAAAAATCAATGTAAGACAATCATTGCCTAATAAGTATAGGCCTTAATAGAATTGACGCCCATTTTGTCTTCATCAAGACCAATTAGTTTTACATCAATGACTAGGTTAAGGTGTTTTTGACTAGTTTTTGGGTGAAATGTATTAAACCTCTTGTATAATTTACCGAAACCGTTGTCTACCCATTCTTCACCCTAGCTATTTTTAAACCACCAAAATTTTCCCTTGTCATTGGTGTTATTCCACAGCCAGTAATTACAACTGTATGTGTAGTCCAATCAATGCCTCGTACTTTATTGTGGAGGATTCCAAAAATTGCCCAGTAGCACTTAATCTTCGGTAGTACCTTCACAGTATTTTCTTTATATTTGTATTTGGAGAGGTTTGGAAACTTATGAATTGTTGCATACAAGCAAACTCCATTAACGAACATTGTCATCATTAGTTCCTTATTTTCTGTATTTATCATTGTGAATTCATGGAGATATGACACTTGCATCCCCTGAAAGATTAGCATTAATACATTATATTATCAAATCTCATTTTTTTACTTTACAAATTTTCTAATATTGTTATTTACATATGTTCATTACACATTTTATTCCCTACAATAATGTCTCATTGTTTTTAATAATTCAAAAAAGAAGAAGAAAAAAAAAAAACTTACAAATTTTTGTGGAATATAGGATTGTATAAACCCCTAGTATTTGTAAGCAACTGATGGGACCAACGAACCTTCTTGTCTAGACGATAATATAAGTCGCCTTTGTCCGTCCTGCCACGTCATGGACGGAGTAAGACAAGCCATTCAATGAAGGATTTAATGCCTCGGGCAGTTACAAGACAGGCTGTCAGACCGTTAGAAGCTCATTAAAACCTACATCATTGAGTCTAGAGGTGTTACAAAGAGGCAATAAAGCCACAATAAAGGCAACAACGGCTAGGAGCAATGAAGCCATATATAAGCACCCCCCAAGACCAAAAAAGATACACATTTTGATATTCCAATACGCTATTGCTCTAATATTTTTTGAAAAAGCCTTCACACGCTAACTATATCATCAGAGACTCTGTGGTAGGCACCACACCAATGACCACCTAAGGAAGGTCCTTAACAATGATTGCAAGCATAACTAATGAGGTTGCTGACTCATCTGAACGAGTGTACTTGACTGACAATTTTTGCATCGTCAGCAGCTTCTATTGTTACTCCATATCTCATCATCCACTCAAATACGTCAAGTATAAGCATCCCATAGTCTCCATGCCAGCCTTGTGAACTTGGAGGACTTTGACTTCGAAGCCATGGATAAAGAGATGGCCAGAGATGAGGCTGCCCAGGTGTCTAAAGTTGCCCAAGCTACAGTCGTTGCTCCCAAGGGAAGTACTCCAGAGCTTGTTGAGACTAACGGTGGAGAGGGCGATGTTTAGCCTTGCAGACACTTATGTTTTTCTTTCTCCTCTTTTTTTGGGGGGGGGGGGGTGCCCAGTGTGTTTTTGGGCTTTTCATTTCAATGCTAGAACAATATCTTTTGCCCAGTGTTCCTAGGTCTTTAATTCTAATGTTGGAACAATATTGGTTGCCCGGTGTTTTTGGGCTTTTAATTCTATTGACTACTTTATGTTTTACCTGTTTACTTTCCTGCATTGTTGTGCCTGATATTTATTGTCTGTATATATTTTTTTTCTGCCTCGTTGCTTGTTTACCCTTAGCTTGAGGCCTTGGCTGACTAGGAAATGACTTGCATCCGTCAGTAGTTTATATTTATCGTTAGTAATTTACATCCGTCTAGGCGGAGTCTGGTTACTTAGCCAATTTTTGGTTGACTTACACCTATTTAAGGGATTTTGTCATTTAGTTTCGTCAGTAACTTACATCCGTCTAGGCGGAATCTTGTTACTTAGCCAATTTTTGGTTGACTTACATCCATTTAAGGGATCTTGTCATTTGGATTCGTTAGTAACTTACATCCGTCTAGGTGGAATCTTGTTACTTAACCAATTTTTGGTTGACTTACACTCTTTTAAGGGATCTTGTCGTTTGGCTTCGTCACTAACTTACATTCGTCTAGGTGGAATCTTGTTACTTAGCCAATTTTTGGTTGACTTACACCCATTTAAGGGATCTTATCCTTTGGCTTCGTCAGTAACTTACATTCGTCTAGGCGGAATCTTGTTACTTAGCCAATTTTTGGTTGACCTACACCCATTTAAGGGATCTTGTCATTTGGATTCGTCAGTAACTTACATCCGTCTAGGTGGAATCTTGTTACTTAGCCAAATTTTGGTTGACTTAACCCATTTAAGGGATCTTGTCATTTGGCTTTGTCAATAACTTACATCCGTCTAGGCAGAATCTTGTTACTTAGCCAATTTTTGAGTTTTAAGCTTCTAGATTTGTTTGCATTATATTGGAACATTGCCTGAATAGTTTTTTTATTGCTTTCAAATACAAGTACAATTGTCTGTTACATCTATTAATGGTACTTCTTCAAATGCTCAATGTTCCATGGTCGTGGCAGCTTCTTCCCATCTAAGGTCTTCAGGTGATAGCTGTCTTGTTTAGAGTAATGAGTGACCTTGTAAAGCCCTTCCCAAGTTGGGCTAAGTTTCCCTCGGGCCGGATCTTTGGTTGCCGGGGTGACTTTGCGTAAGACGAGGTTCCCTATGTCAAGTCATCTAAGCTTCACTCTCTTGTTGTAGTACTCGACCATCTTTTGCTGATACTTTGCCATCCTGTGAGAAGCTCATTCTTTAACTTCGTCGAAGCAATCCAAATTGACCTTCAGCTGATTGTCGTTGTTACTAGTGATTCCCACTTCGACCGGGATTACTGCCTCGGTGCCATAGGTGAGTCTGAAGGGGGTTTCTCCTGTCAGGGTTCTTGTTGTAGTCCTATACGCCTACAAGACATTAGGTAATCCTTCAACTAAGCGCCCTTAGCATCGTCCAACCGAGCTTTGATAATCTTGAGCAGTTTCTAGTTCGTCACTTCCGTCTGTCCGTTCACTTGTGGGTATCGTGGGGATGAGAATTGGTTCTTGATCCCTAGGCCTAAAGAAAAGTCCCTAAAGCCTTGATTGTCGAACTGCCACCCGTTATCCGATATGATCGTCTGTGGTATCTCGAATCTGTAAATTATGTTCTTCCATATGGAGTTCTGGATCTTTGCCTCTGTGATGGTTGATAATGCTTCTGCTTCAACCCATTTTGTGAAATAGTCAATAGCGACCAGTAAAAATTTTACCTGTCTCTTACCTTAAGGTAATGGGCCAACGATGTCAATCCCCCACTGTGAAAATGGCCATGGGAAGGCTATCGGCGTCAGTCTCTTTGCTGGGAGGCACTGAACACTCCCAAAACTTTAGCATTTGTCGCATTTCTTGACGAACTCCCCTGCATCCATTTGCAAAGTAGGCCAGAAGTAGCCTGTTCTGATAACTTTGCCTACCAAGGATCTTGGGCTTGCATGGTCACCGCAAATTTCTTCATGGATCTCTTCCATAATGTATTTGGGCTCCTCCTCGTCAACGCACTTTAGGTAGGGCATGGAGAAGCCTCTCTTGTACAGGGTGTTGTTCAAGATCGTGAACCTGGTTGCTCTTTTCCTGACTTTCCTAGCCTCCTCGATGTCCTGTGGAAGTCGTCCATCTTGGAGGAAGGATAGGATTGGGGTCATCTAGCTGCTTACACTCTGGATTGCGAAGGTGGAGACTTCTTCAATGCTAGGGCGTTTCTAGACCTCCATCTTCAAGTCCATACTCGTTGGTCCCGCTTCTGACAACGCTTGCTTCACGAGCTTGTCTACCACTATATTTTGGCTTTTAGGGATTTATGTGAATTCCACCCGATCAAATTCCTATGCTAAATTCTTCGTTAGCCTAAGGTATTTTTGCAGTCTTTCCTCCTTTACTTTATATTCCTCTTTTATTTGCCCCACTACCAGCTTTGAATCACTTTGGAGGAGCAAGTTTTTGGCTCCTAGTGCCTTCTTGACCTTCAGCCCCGTCAGTATTCCTTCATACTCAACTTCATTGTTAGTGGCCGGGAACTTTAGATGAACTCCGTATTTAAGCGTTTCTCCTTCTGGGGTGACGATAGCGACCCCAACTCCGTCCTTTTTTCGGGCTGATGAGCCATCAGTTTGAACCGTCCATCTTTCTACTTCGTTAGGTGCCTTATCCTCGTTTGGGATGGTGAATTCGGCGATGAAGTCTACTAATGCCTGCCTCTTAATAGCTGTTCGAGGGTGGTACTCAATGTCGAACTAGCTGAGCTTGATTGCCCATTGGACCATCCCTCTACAGTCTCGGGCTTATTCATAGACTTCTTAATGGGTTGGTCCGTCATCACCAAGATGGGGTTCGCTTGGAAGTAGGGACACAACTTGCGTGAGGCTACAATCAATGTGAATGCAATCTTCACGATCCATGGGTACTTGGCTTCTACTCCTTGGAAGGCTTAACTGACGTAGTAAACTAAGAGTTGCGTCTTGTCCTCTTCTCGAATCAAGGCTGCGCTCACAGTTGTAGCTGACATTGCCAAATATAAATACAGGTTTTCTCCCTCCTTGGACGAACTCAAGAGGGGTGGATTGTTTAGGTAGTGCTTGAGTTCTTGGAAAGCTTTCTCACATTTATCGATCTAGGTGAAGGCCTGCTTCAGTGTCTTGAAGAAGGGCAAGCATTTGTCCGTTGCTTTAGAGACGAACCTATTGAATGCTACTATCCTTCCTGTGAGCTTCTGGACTTCCTTCACGGTCTTCAAGTATGGCTCACACCTTCTTTGGGTTTGCTTCTATCCCTCTTTAGGACGCCATGTACCCTAAGAACTTCCCTGATGCTACCCCAAAGGTACACTTGTTAGGGTTCAACTTCATTTGGTACTACTTGAGTGTGGTAAACGTCTCTTGGAGATCTTCTAGGTGAACAGATTCTTCCTTACTCTTGACGAGCATCTCATCCACGTACACTTCCATGTTCCTCCCGATTTGCTTGCTAGACATTTTGTTTACTAACCTCTAGTAGAGCCCTTGGCTCATGATGAAGGTAGTTTTCTCCTGATCTTCTTCTGCCATTTTTATTTAATTGTACCCCAAGAATATATCTGTGAACATTAGTAGCTTATGTCCTGCTGTGGAATCCACCAGCTAATCTATTCTTGGCAGAGAGAAACTGTCCTTCAGGCAAGCCTTGTTTAAGTCCGTAAAGTCTACACACATCCTTTATTTCCCAATTGCTTTCTTTACTAGGACGACATTGGCAAGCCAATCTAGGTAGAAGACCTCTCAAATAAAGTCAGTTGCTAACAGTTTGTTGACCTCGTCTATGAGAGCTTGGTTCCGTTCTGGAGCAAAGACTCGTCGTCTCTGCTAGACAGGCTTTTTCTCGGGGTCCACGTTCAACCTATGTTGGATGACCTTCATGGATATGTCTGGCATGTCCTCGTGGCTCTATGCGAAGACGTCTAGGTTCTCTTTAAGGAATTGGACTAGTCTCATCCTCATCTCGGAACTCAAGAGCATCCCTATCCTAGTCGTCTATGTTGGTTCTCTGTCTACCAACTCCATCATCTCTAGGGCTTCCACTTTCTCTTCTTCTTTCTCCTAAATCATTCACATATGACTTTCCTTTGCAGCTAACGCCGCTTGGTAGCATTCCTTGGCCAGCACTTGATCTCCTTTTATCTCGCCTACACCATTTTTTGTTGGGAATTTTACCTTCACATAATAGGTGGATGTGGCTGCCTTCCAACGATTGAGTGTGGGCCTCTTGATGATCACATTGTAAAAGGAGGGACAGTTTACCACCAGGAAGTCCAGCTGATGAGTCAGTTGTTTCGGGTAAGACCCTACTGTGATCGTCAGTGTCACTATGCCTTTAGGATACACTCTGTCTCCATTGAAGCTGACAAGTGGGGAGTCAAAGGGATGTAGCCTTTCGGGGGCCACCTTCAACTGTTGAAAAGTGGAAAGGTAGATGATGTCTGCGGAGCTACTGTTATCTACAAGGATTCTCCTAGTATTGAACCCTTCTATCATAAGCATGATAACTAAAGGGTTGTCATGCAGCTGCTTCACTCCCCTGGCATCTTCTTCTAAGAACAGGATATCCCTGTCCATCCATCTTTGCTTCAAGGGTGGTATCCTATGGGTGCTATTCACCTGCCTCTAGTATGACTTTTTGAGGGATCTGAACCACCCCTCCGTGGATAATTCTCCTATGATCATCTTTATTTCCCCTACTGCACTCTATTGACGATGTGGCTTATGGTCTTCGTCTCTTGGAGAGGCTTTGGGCATGTCCTTACTATCGTCCCTGGGTCTGCTGGAATCTCTCTTCTTTACAAATTTTTGCAACTTCCCTCTTCATATGAGTTCCTCTATCTGCTCCTTCAAGTCTCTGCAGTCTTATGTGTAATGGCTGTGATCTTTATGGAAACGGTAGTATTTCCTCTTGTCATGAACATTAGGTGACAAGTGTAGCGGTCTTGGCCATTTGAAGTAATGCTCATTTTTAATTTGTGCCTGAATTTTATCAACAGGCATAATTAAAGAAGTGAATCTTACCGTCTGAGGGATTTTATCGTCTTTTCTTTTGTTCCCATCAACATTTTAACGATCTATCCGCCCCCTTTTTCGTCCTCTCCAATCGTCTCCCCTTCTTTGCCTCTCATTAGGCTTTTCTACCTCTTCGATTGCTACTAGGGCTCCTCAACATTCATGTACTTCTGCACCTTTAAAAGAATTTCTGCCATTATCCATGGGGGATTCTTCGCGAGCGAGACCACAAACTTCCTGGACTTTAACCCGGCTTTAAAAGCCATCAGCTGTACTTTGTCATCCACTTTGTCCACCTCTAAAGTTTCTTAGGTGAAACGCTTCACGTACGACCTTAGGGTTTCATTTTCTCCTTGTTTAATTGTAAGTAGGTGGTCTGCCAACCTTTTTGGACATTGTCCTCCGACGAAGTGGCATAAGAAGGAGCTGCTTAGTTGCTCGAAGTCATCGATGGATGAAGTTGGTAACTTTGTGAACCATTCCCTCGCAGCTCCTTTGAGGGTAGTTGGGAAGAAGCAGCATAATATCTTGTTAGGGGGCTGCTAAAGACCCAAAGTTGTCTTGAAGGTGTTAAGGTAATCTAAAGGATCCTTCAACCTATCAAACGGTTCAAGCTGTGGTAGGCGAAACTTTGAAGGCATTAGGCACTTCAGGACTATCATGGTGAAGGGTAAATCTGGCCTCCTGACCATACGGTCTAAGCTTCAGTCTGTTTTTTCCTTGATTGCACTCCTTAGCTCGTCCATCTCCTTTCTCATTTACCCGAAAAGGTCTGAGCTCGGTTTTTGTGGAGTGGCAGGTCGTCGGTGTTCATCTCTTTTTTGGCTGTCCCCATCATCATCCAAGTTGGTCCCGAACCAGTTCTCCTCTTGCTGCAGACGCAATCTCACTTCTTGGTTTTGTCAGGTAAGCTTTTCCATGTTGGCTGTAAGTGTTTGGATTTGCAGAGCTAATGCTGCAGAATCCTGGTGAGTGTTAGGCTTCATCTAGACTTGTGAGTTCAATGGAGACTGTGTTCTTGAACCTAGGTACGAAAATATCGTCCCCACAGACGGCGCCAAACTAATGATGCAGAAATCGTCAGTCAAGTAGACTCGTCTAGATGAGTCAGCAACCTCATTAGTTGTGCTTGCAATCATTGTTAATGACCTTTCTTAGGTGGTCACCGATGTGGTGCCTGCCACAGAGTCTCTGATAATAAAGTTAGCGTGTGAAGACTTTTTCAAAAAATATTAAAGCAATAGCATATTGGAATATCATAATGTATCCCTTTTTTGGTCTTGGGGTGTGCTTATATATGGCTTCATTGCTCTTAGCTGTTGTGGCCTTTATTGTGGCTTTAGTGCCTCTTTGTAACGCCTCCAGGCTTAGTGATGTAGGTTTTAATGAGTTTCCAACAGTTTGACAGCCTATCTTGTAACTGTCCGAGACATTAAATTCTTCATTGAATGGCTTGTCTTACTCCGTCCATAATGTGGTAGGATGAAAGAAGGTGACTTCTATTATCGTCTGGGCAAGAAGGTTCGTTGGTTCCATCAAATATGACGCCGCAATTCGCTTTGAGCCTTAACGAACTGCTAAATGGAGGTAGTTCCAAAAAAGCAATTGATGTCCTGCGCAGAAAAATATATGTAAACAAGGTGTTCCAAAGGGGTAAAAGCAAGAAGACAAAACCTGATTTAAAAAAAAAAAAAAAAAAAAATCTGCTTTAGTAGAAGAGTGAGTGGCAGATGACTTCACGCCTCCTTTGAAGTTTGTCTTCACTTGTAGGCTATCAAGCGCTCTTATAGTTATAGATAATGTTGACAAGAAACCCTAGCAATGTGTGGCCAAAAGAGAAATACTTGCAAGGGAAGACAATAGCAATGCTGACTCCCTTACGGAGCCTAGGATATATGTTGTGGCCCAAGACAAGGTCATGGCGTGAAAAAAAAAAAAATTCAAAAGAATTGGGCCAACTTTCTTCAATCCCAATTCACAATATACAACATCAACAGGAAGGAGGCCCATCCCTCACATGAGTACGGCATTGCTTACCCGTAAACCAAGTTCCCAAAAAAAAAAATAATAAAAAAATACTTCAAGCCTCGTCTTCCTTCATTAAAATCATGCACAAAGCCAAATCTTGAAGTGGAGGCATTTTGTAGACATCAAAATTTTATGATGCATTCACATCTGTCTGATTGACCATGATAAAATATTTGTAATTAAATTAATCTCCAATTGATGATGCGGACGATCAGCAAATGAAATTAAGCCACGTGGCAACGTGAAGTGAAGAAAGCCATGTGGCAACGTCAGAAGAAAAGACCTATATGGAAAGTTCTTATTAAATGAAAGACCAAATTCATAATTAATTCTCAATAAATGTTGAGAGAAAATTCCAAATTAAATACTATTGAGTTGCTTATAAATAGAGACTTCTCATATGAGAAGATGACAAAAACTTAGATAGAAAAACCCTATTGACACTCTGCCAAAATAGAGAGTCATCTCTAAGTCCAAAAGAGCACACTTGCTCCCTCAAAAATCAAGCTCATTCCTACATTTTCAAATCAAAGTATGGATTTTCCTTCAATTTAAATCGAGATCAAGCCAACGGCCCTTACATCAGATCAAGTACGTTCGACTACTTATTCAACTTGGAGACATTAAGGCACAGTTCAAGATTAAGCTTTACAACCCTTCGGATCGTAAAGTTTCTTGGAGATCGAATCAGAGGAGTTTATTGTATTCTTTCATTTGTAAAGAGTCACACAGAGGATTGTACTCACATATATACAAATCAATATAAATTGATAATTTGTTACACTATTTCGTGATTGTGTGATTTATCTTTTACGAAAATTGTGTGTACATCTGCGTTAGGGTATTGCTTTGTAATCATATCCTCCATTGTTGAAGCGACTTGAAAGTACATATAAAAATTAAACTTTGTCCAAACATGAAAGTACATATGAAAAAATGGTCGCGACTTGCCTAGTCATCACTTTAATTTGGTTCTTCTACTATGTGACATTCACAAGATAAGGAAGTTGCCTAAGGTCGAGAGTTGGCCCAAGATGTAGCTTTCACAAAGATCATTGGGCTCAAGTACTTTCTACCACAAATACAATTTTGCCAACACACATTTTATGTGTATGCTGAAAGAGGGGTTGCTTTGCTTTTGTTCTTTGATCATTCTCTCTTGCCACGTTCAATATACACAAAAAGTGTGTGGTGACATAATCACAAAAAAGGATCAGAAAATTGAGCAGTCCGATCATGCAATTCACGACCCTATTGTGACCTGGCTGGTCGCGACTTGCCTAGTTAGCACTCTAATCTAGTTCTTTTGCAACATGACACTCGCGGGCAATTTTCTATTTAAGTTTTGTATTTGTAATTTTTATCTTTATAAATAATACTTTAATAGTTTAACTTTCCTTTTGGAAATTAAAAATAAATTAAAAAAAAAAAACCCAAGCCAAATGTCCCAAACGTGTGATACTCACTAGACAAATCTCATAAAGAGAGTTACGTAAAAAGAGTCGAACCCGAAACAGTAAAGATGTTGTGAAATATTTCACGAGTTGAAAAATCCTTCTTCTCTTTTTTTTTTTTTTTTTTTGATAGTGAAAACTTCACAACAATCTCATTAAGTTGGACAAAGGTCCTCACAAATTACATCCAATCTAAGTTGGTTTGCTATTACAGGGGGGGGGGGGTGTCTTCCACCCAAACTTGTGTTTCAGTACTACTGCTAGCTGTCCTAGCCAAAATGTGTGCAGCATTGTTATATTTTCTGCATATATGGTTCAGTGACCAAACCTTAAAAGAACTAAGTCCCATTCTTATACCTTCCACCACCTTCATAATTGAACTTGGCCCCAGCTCTGCCCCTGTGACAGCTTTGACAACCACCTGAGCATCGCTCTCAAACTCCACTTCCCACAAACCCAGGTCTCTAGCCAATTCAATCCCCCCTTCCAAAGCCTTAGCTTCCACCTCCAAGGCTTCCAACGGGAGAGGCAGATTTTTGCTCATCGCTCCCATAATTAGACCATCCTCATTCCTGATAACTACCCTGATCCCACTGCTTTTCAGCCTTGTGAACACTGCGCCATCAACATTAACTTTATATCTTCCATTTTGAGGTGGGCGCCAACTGAATCTACCAGTGGCTGTACCGCGAGTAGGAGGCAGAGACTCCTCTACCACTTCTTTCGCATACTCCTTAGCTTCCATTGCGATTTTCTTTGGGTCTTTGCACTTACCTTCATGCTTGAACGTGTTCCTATTATTCCATATCATCCACGCTGTAATGACAAACAGCTCCCAGTCTGAAACACCATTCCTTTCATATAGCATCCACACCATATCAGTGAAATCCTTCATGGGCTGATTCAGTTTGGGAAGTTTAAAGCCTACTTCCTTCCAAACCTTAGCAGCTATATCGCAGTCCTATAGAGCATGACCCAACGATTCAAAGCCTCCACAGAAGCCAGAGCTATTATCCGACACCACTCTCCTAGATGTTAGGCAGAAATTTGTCGGTAAAATGTTCTTACATGCCCTCCAAAGAAAGTGCTTTATCTTGTTTGGACAATGAAGTTTCCATACCAACTTCCACAAACCAGCACTCTTTCCCTTCTCTAAACATTCTCCACTCTCTTTAGCTGAACTTTCTGCTCTAAGAATCTTAAGTGCCACCCCATACGCATTCCTCACTGTGAAGTTACCATTCTTTGACCAAGCCCAAATAAAGGAATCCTCCGGCATTCTGGGACTCAACGGTACTCCCAGGATAATATCCGCCTCATGGGGCATGAAATGCTTCTTGATAAGGTCTGCCTTCCACATTCCGGTGTCCCCATCTATAAGTTGAGCCACCTTAACCAACTCCTCATCCAAACCTTTTGGGTTGATTACCTTAAAGTTGTCCGGGGTTAGAATCCACCTGTCATGCCAAATCTTCACTTTTCTGCCATTACCAATACACCACTTTGATCCCCTTTCAACCGTCTCCCTTGCTGCCATTAAACTTCGCCACACATAAGAAGGCTTTTTCCCCACTTGTGCTTCCATAAAAGAGCAGCCCGCAAAATATTTAGCCTTGAACACTCTATGGGTGAGGAGATCCGGATTTTGATTTAGTCGCCAGCCTTGTTTTGCTAGAAGAGCCAAGTTGAAAGCCTTCAAGTCCTTGAATCCCATTCCCCCCTCCATTTTGGGTCTACACAGATTGCCCCACGAAGTCCACGTCATTTTCCGCTCTTTATCTTTCTGCCCCCACCAAAATTGGCTTACCATAGAATTAAGATCATGACATAGGGCATCCGGGAGCTTGAAGCAACTCATAGTATAGGTAGTAGTTGCTTGTGCTACTGCTTTTATCAGAATCTCACGGCCCGCATTCGATAAAAGCTTGCCTTTCCAACCCGCAATTTTCCTCCCAACATGGTCTTTAATGCGACTAAAGGCCTTTATTTTTCCTTTCCCCACTAGAGTAGGCAGCCCCAAATACCGCTCATGCTTGTGGATAATTTGTGCCCCAAAGATTTCTTTGATTTCCTCTTGTATCTCCCTGCTAGTATTCCTACTGAAGAACAGAGATGTCTTCTCCTTATTCAGTTTTTGACCCGATTCTTCCTCATAGTCGGCCAACACCTTTAGCACTCTATAACCTTCATCAACACTCGCCTTTCCAAAAATGATGCAGTCATCGGCAAACAAAAGGTGAGAAATCCTTGGAGCCCCTCTACACACCGAAACTCCACTGATTTGACCCTCACCCTCCTCCCTATTAAGCATGGCTGTCAAACCTTCAGCACATAAGAGAAAGAGATAGGGTGATATAGGGTCGCCTTGCCTTAAACCCCTCGTTGGAGTGATCTTTCCTTTAGGTTCCCCATTTATAAGAACCGAATAGGAAACCGTCTTTACACACATTAGCATTAGCCCAATCCATCTCTCCCCAAAGCCCAATTTCCTCAACATTACCTCCAAGAAATCCCACTCAACCCTATCGTATGCTTTACTCATGTCGAGTTTTATAGCCATCAAATCGTTCTTACCCTTTCTCCTTTGATCTATACTATGCATTGTCTCAAACGCCACTAAAACATTATCCGTGATTTGCCTACTGGGAACAAAAGCACTCTGGGACTCACTAATCACCAAAGGCAGGAACTTCTTCAACCTATTTGCTAGAACTTTGGAAACTAGCTTATAAACTACATTACATAAACTAATTGGGCGGAATTCCGAAATCTTTTGAGGGCAATTCACTTTAGGAATAAGGCATATGAAGGTCTCATTTAAACCTGCTGGCATTACCCCCGTTCTAAGTGTTTGGAGCACACTATTTACTACACTCGGACCAACAACATCCCAATATTTTTGGAAAAAGATAGGAGACACACCATCCGGGCCGGGGGCTTTGGTTGGGTGCATCTGGATCAGGGCGATCTTGACTTCCTCTGCTCTAAACTCACCCAGCAGTGCTTCATTCATCTCTGGAGTCACCCTCTGACTGACTACCCCCAAGCTTGTTTCAAAGGAAGTTGGATGATTAGAGCTGTATATATTAGTGAAGTAATTCAGTATCACCCTCTCAATGTCCTCTGGACTTTCCACCCACACCCCTTCATCCTCAATCCCTTCAATTTTGTTCGTTCTTCACCTCTGAGATGCTGTCGCATGGAAAAATTTCGTATTTCTGTCCCCACTCTTGAGCCACAATGCTCTTGATCTTTGCTTCCACATAACCTCTTCTCTCGTTAGCATCTCATTGATCTCCTTCCTTACCTCATAGATTTCCAAGGCTGTTTCATGAAGACTATTTTGAACTTCAAGCTGGTGGAGCCGCTCCTTTTAAGAATTTCAGCCTTTTATTGACATTTCCAAACACCCCTCGGTTCCAATCTTGCAGAAGGTCTTGATAGCCGCGTATTCTATCTATGATACTGAGATCGCAGCTAGTCCGAATAGGATCCCAAGCCCTTTCAATCACTTCTCTACATCTGTCATCTCTATCCCACATCGCCTCAAAAACAAATCTCCTATTTCTTGGTTTTGGCCGTTTTATCTTTGTCAGAAATAGAGCTAACATACAGTGGTCCGACGCCGACATACT
Source organism: Quercus wislizeni (assembly GCA_023055345.1). NCBI lineage: Eukaryota > Viridiplantae > Streptophyta > Magnoliopsida > Fagales > Fagaceae > Quercus > Quercus wislizeni. The sequence continues at coordinate 36,900,076 of JALGQJ010000007.1, read as the reverse complement.
GACATGGTGAACCCGAGCTTCAGGGAATTGGTCTATCCACTCCTCATTAGCCACCATTCTATCTAATCTAATGAGGGTCCTCTGTTCCCCTCGTCTCTCATTACACCAGGTAAAACGCTGCCCCACAAAACCCAAATCAATAAGCCCACAAACATTTAAACACTCCCTAAAACTCCTCATCTAATTTGCATCCCGCTCTAACCAGCCCAACTTCTCATCTGGATGGGTGATTTCATTGAAATCCCCGAATACTATCCAAGGCATCATACATTGATTTTTCAACGAAATTAACAACTCCCAAGAGACATACCTTTTCCTTGCATCTGGATGCCCATAAAAGCCCGATGCCCTCCACGGTTTCGCTCCACCATCACCATGAACCACCACGTCAATGTAAGAGTGAGAGCAGCTCTTGAACCTTACATCCACCCCTTCACGCCATAGCATTGCCAATCCTCCACTCCGCCCATCACACGGCACCGTAATTCCTTGAGTGAACTCCAATCTCCTCTGTAAACCCTTGATTCTACTCGAATTTGCCTTAGTCTCCACAAGGAAGACCAAAACAGGGTTTTTTGATTTCACCTCATCGGTGAGGATTCGGACTGCCGGGGTTGACCCTAAACCCCGGCAGTTCCACGCCAGAACACTCATGAGGCTCGGCGGTGCTGCTCCGCAGCCACCGCCTCACCGCCATCCCTCACATCATTGTGGTCTTGTGTCTTGCTTTTCACTTGCCATTTTCTTCGCTTCAGGGTATTACTATCAGCTTCAACATCATGTGATGGGCTCGTACCAGATCGTTTCCCCAAGCGTGTTTCCTCCTTTGACTCTTCTGTTGGGCTTATTTCACGGGCCTTTCTGGCCAAACGTTTCCAATGACCACTTCGTGGTCCAAGATTTTCTGCTACCCAGCCCATATTTACATCATAACTCATTGCCATTGGGCCCTTATCCTTAACAACACTCGCAAGGCCCATTGCCTCCCTACTGTCATCAAGTTTTGGCGCCACGCAAAAGTCAAATAGAGTCTCAGTCACGGGTTCGGTCCCTTTCTCCCATTGCATTACTTCCCCTGTTAGCTTTTGATCATAGAGCCCTTCAGTATTTTCTTCATCCAAATTGGTAATAACTTCAGTAGGTTGCTCACCGAGGCTGGTCTCCTTTCCTTTTTCATGATCCCCCTTTAGTTTGTTGCCTTCCTTTCCTCCCTTGGTAGTCTCATCCCCTCTGACACTAGCTTTCACGCTTGGTAGCGCAGAATCCGAAGATTTCCCCTACCCCAAACTCCTCCCCGGCGCGTGTAGAGTCTTATCTTTCTCCCCCCCCACCGTCCACAATATGACCTCCCTTCACAGGCCACCTTTCCTCTGTTCCAAATCTCCTCGGCACCTCACCTCTCTGCCACGCTCCATACTGGAGCGCTAATATCTCTGGTAAAGCTTCCACCTTCCCCTCTGGGCAATCCCGTAATCCATGGTTGAGCATCCCACACCTGTAACAAAAGTTTGGAAGACGTTCATATTTGAACGATATCCAACGTTGCTCACCACCTTCAACGGCTATCTTTTTCCCCCGGATCAGCTTCTTTGTGACATCAAGCTGCACCCTTACTCTGAGGTATTTTCCCCATTGAACCCCCGACTCCGTGACATCAACTTCCACAACCTCTCCCAGATTTGATCCAATTGCCCAACCAGTCTCTCTAGTTCGACAATGCAGAGGTAGATTGTGTATTTGTACCCAAAACGGTGACTGCCACAATTGGATGTCCTTTGGTATCTGTTCACCCTCAAATTCCTTCAGAAGAATCAGTTGCTTCTCGTAAGTCCATGGGCTCATATCCATTATCCTTTTCTTATCTCTTCCATCTCCAAATTCCGCCAGGAACTGCTCTTCCCCAATCTCATTTATCTGCACCCCTTTGTTCGGTTTCCATAGCATCCTCATATTCTTCCTAAGAGCCTCAATGTTCATGTATTTATGTGATAGAACCTTCATCAAAAGACAATTTTTTCCAACCACCTTCGCCGCTTCTATAGTACCCCTTCCTAGTGTTATGCTCTCATCTTCTTCCTCTGTAAAAGACAACTTCTTCCACATTTCCTCCAGTTCATCCTCCATCTCACCCCCACCCCTGATGGTCTTACAGCACGAAGACCACAACACTCTTGCAAGGATGCTGCCTGCAAGACTCTACCTGCTACCACATGCAGCACAAGGCACCCGAGAGCACCCTAAGCAGCTTGAGAGCACCAGACAAATTAATATCCGTTGTTAAGTTATATTCAAAATTTCAAACTCAAAACCCCAATGTGTACGTTCAATCCTTAAACCCCTAATTTCCCCAAACTATATTCACTCACTCAAAACTCAAAAGTAAGTCCTCTTTTCTAAATTCTTCAATGGAAGAACGAAGCTCAGTCTCTGAAGATCAAGGTAACTGAACTCTTCTTGATTTTTTATTTTTTATTTTTTTTTTTATGGTTATTCCCCTGTTTGGATGCCCTGAAAATATATATATATATAGCAAAATAAAAGAATCTAGGTCTAGTTTATTTATTTAGTTAATTAAACTTTTTCCTTCTCAAAATTTGAATAAAGAATGAAAGTCTCACCTATTGTTTGGCCAATATTTCAATTTATTTGGTTATTACGCTAAGCTGAATGGAAGGTTAACTGGTTAAGCAACTTCATGTTTTTAAAATTTCTGTAAGTAAATAGAAATTGGTATATTAATTAATTAATTATATATATATATATATATATATTTCAAAGCTTATAAAATTTGTTTTATAACAAAAATAATTTTTTAAATAATTATTAACAATAATTTTAGAAGAATATTAAAACCTAACCACTAATAATATATACACGTGTCTGCTATCTAGTATCTAGCTTTATAATAAAATATAAAAGAATTAAAAACTATGTTATGTATTTATTGTTTTATTAATCAATATTACCATACACACAGGTATACGCTCAAAAAAATAAAAAATAAAAAATAAATAATTGAAACACCTGGTTGCCATGCCAATTCCGAAGTGGGGAAGGGGAAACTGTAAAATATATAAGGGCATATTTAGAAGAAGAAGAAGAAGAAGAAGAGAGAAGAAACACCCAATTATTATCCATTCGCATGAATAGGCCACAGAGAGAGAAAAACATAGCCGATCGAGAGCCCTAAGTCTAATATATATGCGAATTCTTGAGTGAGAGAAAGAGAGAGGGGGACAGCTCTAAGCCCTAACCGTATACGTCTGATATATATTATATACTGTGCACTGTGTATAGTCGGTTGGCTAGGTTATGTCAAAGCACGGTTTTCCCTTTATGTCTTTGAATTTTAGTGCACGGTCAGAAGTTGTGCTTGTATAGATATAAGTATGCTAAATTGCTAATTCACCCTATAAAAAGGAAAAAAAGGAGTATTATAATTCACCGTTTATTTTTTAAAATTTGGTCTGTTGCAGAGATCTAGATACTCAAACTATCTACAGTATTCTTCTACAGAATCCAGAAACAGTTGACCTTGTCTCTCCCTCCCATGCTATAAGACTATATATATTTAAGTACTTGTATCCATTACACTATTAGCATTGGCGGTGTAAAACCTACGGTTGCTATTTTAGCAACCCAACCACTCAAATTGAGCTTTATTGGAGTGTGGGTTGCTAAAAATGTTTAGCAACCATGCTAAACATAAAAGTAAATACGAAAGTACAAAAAAGATGCACGGAAGACAGATGGGAGAAAAGAGAGAGAATGAGTTGATAAGGTAATTTATATTATTTTAATGAATTGTATATAAAAATAAAAGCTGGAATGTTGGGTGAATTGTAAAATGTGATGGTAAAATAAATAAAATAGATTTTGATAATGTAAAATAGATAATTTTTTTGCATCCCCAAATGCTAATGCTTATCTAATAGAGTTGGAATTTTTGGCACAAGCTTCGAAGAAAGTGGGCATCAAAAGATAGCAATCCCTGTGACATCACTCAAAGTCTCAAAGTAGGAGATGATCTTGCTAAACAAAACATTTTTCGCAAAAAAAATAGATAACTTGATCCCAAACCAGCGGTCATGCTGAGAGAACAAGGAGGGGCGTGGCATACAGGAATAGAAATTCAATAATTTCTTGTTGAGAACTGGCATGCAAGATTACTACTTTGAAAGTGAAATTTACTCATGACTACTTGCACATATGATGCAAATAGAGATAACCATCCATATCGAATTCTTAAATACGCACCTGACCTGACTAAAATTGTGAAAAAATTCCTCATGCAATTGCATTTGTATTACTTCTTTTCTATAGCCAATTGTGCTGCTTCAACTTTCATTGATAATAAAATGGACAAAATTTAGTTACAAACTTAGTTGTAGACTAATGCTAGAAATTCCTTTAAAAAAATTAACATTGCTATATATTTTGAAAATCTAACCGTTAAGTTGTATGTTTTTTATGCTCCTAATACATATGTCAAACTTTGTGTTATTCGGATGTTATTTAATATATGATGATAAACCTATTTTTTATGTATAATTTTATACTATATAAACTGGTAATTTAAATAATTGATTGATGACATAACTATCGATTTTTTATTATCCGGAAATTTTGCAAGCATAAAGTATATAAGAAGCAAATGTAATCCAATGATGGATTGTCAAAATTTATATCCAATAAAAAAATATTAAGTGAAGTTGTATCCTTAGGCTATAATCAAGTTTTTAGCCAAACTTTTTCCTAATAAAATCTAACAAGTTTATTTTTAGTCAGTTTGTTATCAACTTTTTCCTTTAGCTTTCTAGCTTATTTTTTTATCTGCTATTTCTTAAAGTCTTACTTTCTCTCAATATAACCAAGACTTTAACCAACTTTCATTGAAAGGCAATCAACAAAATGCCAAATAACTTTTAATAATATTGCATATTTTGGTTGTCCAGTATTTCACTGCAGTATTTACAGCACTAGATTAAAACCGAAAATGGCAGAATTCTATGGCCTTTTGAAGAAGAGTGACTACTGAGTTGGATGTGGGCCATCAGCAGTGTGGAAACTTTACAATCTCATAGTCCACATTTGCCATGATTCGTAACTTCGAAACCAAAAGAGAGAGAGAGAGAGAGAGAGAGGTAAAATGAATTTTGTATTCCAGATCCACACACAATAATAATAATCTATATCTAAATGCGTCTAAAAGCTAATGCATAGTGTAAGGGCGGCGTTTTGGTCCCGGAGCCCAAAAGGTAGAAGGATCCAAGGCCAAAGAGCCTAGCATAATAAATTTGTAGAGAGTGGGCTTAAAAGCTAGGTTTCAATGAATCAGGCAACATGCACAGTGGATTAAAGATATTAAGAAAGCAAAGAAAGACTAGTTCTAAGCAAGCAAATCCTTCCTCGATGAAATCCGAGGAGAATGATTCTTGAATATAGTTCTATTGGACTTGGATACAATTTTAGTTCTTGTTGGTACAATGTGTTATCTCCTCTCCCTAGAGCATCTCTTACATTATATAGCTCCCTTTAGATGATCTTGGCCCTCCATTTGTTGATCATCCAGGCCATTGTTTGAGTGCTTGTCTCATCAGACATCTTCCCAAACCCTTATGAGTTAGGGCAGCCAAGGCAACATTATTCAGGGGTTTTCTCCACATAAATGCAGTTAAGAGGTTTGGTGGGATGCATTAAATGTGGTGGCAGCCACCATCTCTTCAATCATGTCAGGACTAACCCCCTCCCCAAAGCTCTTTCTCCACAATATGACCTCCTCTAGTATTGTGCCACTGACGTGGCCTTACTGTCTGAGCGTGTGACCTCCTCAGCACGATAATGGCCCCCTCAGCCATGGGTATGACACGTGGCGCAAATGCCTTATTTAAATTCCTATACCCCACACGTAGTATTTATTAATTATTATTGCTACACTCCAGTTGAGCTACATCAACATTTACGTCGTTATCTTTCTTTCTTTATTTTTTTTCCAATTTTCCTATAATTTGTTTTAACATTTACATTTTTTTTTAATAATAATTACACTTTCTCCAACCTTTCTCCTTCCCTTACCTTTTCATCTCCCTTTTACTCTTAATCTTAATATCACTATTCATCTTTCCATTCATCTTCCTTTATTTTGTCTTTTCATCTTTTCCGCACTTACCTTTTCATCTCCCCACTAAGGGTTTGTTTGGATACTGCTTATTGCTGAAAACTGAAAACACTGTAGCAAAATAATTTTTAAATGTGTGAATAGTGCCATGGGACCCAATTTTAACTTAAAATTTGGTGAATTCCATATTTGTGGGTCCCGTGAACAGTGCATGGGACCCATAGAAAAATGCCAAATGCACTAAACTTTCAGCTTTCAGCAACATCCAAACCCACACTAACCTCAACCTTAATATCACTATTTATCTTTCTCTTCATCTTCCTTTATTTTGTCTTTTCATATTCACACCATCTTACTATAAATTTGTCATTCTCTCTATAGAGAACAAAAATTCCCAACCTATCACAAGCTGACACATCATACTACCAAGTCCACAAAGTATGGCCAATTACAAAGCGCCACGTACTGCTACTAGTTTCTACCATCACTATTCAAAAACCAACAGAAATTTGCTAAGTGTCGTTGAAATAAAAACATAAAAAGCATGCAAAATGCCAATCACACACTAGTGCGTGTAAGCAATGACATAAACAGTCCAATCGGGTGCTAACATGTGTCACCTTGAAAATCAAGACATTTTAGCCAATCAAAAGATGTCATGTGTCCTAGAGAAAAAGTCTTAAAACTCCTGCTATCATACTATGACACATGTCACCAATCAGACTCCACCACATGTTGCTCATCCACCCCCAAACTCCTATAAATAGAAGCCTTCCTAAGGCATTTGAACACACCAAGACATCTTGGAACACACCAAGGCATCTAGAGTACAAGCAACATTAAAGAAGATCCAGAAGCACTCGGAAGTATAGAAACTCTGCAGGAATCAAGCCTCAAAGCTTTCAAGAACTTCAACTTCAAAATCGAAGAAAATTTGAAGAAGAACCATCCAAATTACCTTCCTAGATCTTAAAGTTTGCTGAAATCAAGCTCAAAAGCTACCAGGAACTTCAAGAAATTGTAAATTAGTGAAGCTCTATAGATTCAAGCCTCAAAAGCCCAAAAGAACTTCCACCACAAAACCTTCGAAGACGAAGAATACGCGAAGAACACGAAGAATATACAAAGAACATGAAGAACACGAAGAACATAGAATTTATAACAAGTTCGTAGCCAAAGATTCATTGTAATTCTATTTCAAGGGTCTTCAATCCATCCTTCAACATATTGAAAAATATTTGGTGTTCGAGTCAAAATCACATTATTAAAATTCCAATCAACGAGTCTTGCAAGGAGATCGAATCAGAGGATCACTCTTTTGTAATCACAGTGAATTGTACCACATATTCACCAATACAAATACACATTTGTGAAACTACTTTACTTATTTGATTTATTTCAAACTCGAAATTTAGTCGTCCACAAATTCTGGCACACCCGATAGGACATCTCTGCCTTTCATCTCATTCTTCTTTAAAGAAAGAAATCTCCATCATCTTTCTACTAGCTACAATGTCCTATAGCAAGAACAATCAAGCTTCAACAATAGCTTCTTCAATTAGACTTAGTATGGCTACCACCAACAACTGCATTGGTGTGATCAATAATAACCAACCTAAAGCTCATAATCAACTTCAATCTTAATCAACCAAGGAATCCAAAGTCCAAAAAATCATCTCCTTAGACCCTCTTGCAAGAAACAAGGTCAACAACAAGGACGCCTCCACCTTGGAACACCTCAAGTATAGGCGCAAATCCCTTCTTCCTTCACAAAAATTTGGTCGCACGATTTCTCTCCCATTGAAGGGAACCCAAAAGATGAGATTTCACGTGCTCACTTCAATTCATTTTCTTCTCCATCCTCTTAGGAAGTTGTGTTAGTCCTTATGACTAACTCCTCTAGCATGGAAGAAAAGATGGCTGAAATGGAACAAAGCATTGTCCTTCTCACAAAATCACTTGAAGATAAGGACCTCTAAATTGCAAATCTAATGAATAAACTCAAAATACAAGATCTTGGTAAATTAAACCATGATCCTAAGCTCCCATTTGTCTTCACTTCTACAAAGGATGGCAAAGGGAAAGAAAATGAAAACACTTCTTGACATGAACAATCTACTTTGGTTGCTTCATTATCAGTCCAACAATTGCAAGACATGATGACGAATACCCTCTGAGCACAATATGGAGGTTCTTCTACAAGTTCTCTCACATATTCAAAACTCTATACAAAGTGCATCGACAACATGAGGATGCCAAATGGATACCAACCTCTTAAGATCCTACAATTTAATGGGAAGGGCAATCCAAAACAACACATTGCTCACTTTGTAGAAACTTATGAGAACGCAGGAACTCAAGGAGATCTCCTTGTAAAGCGGTTTGTCCATTCACTCAAGGGGAATATCTTTGATTGGTATACAGACTTAGAACTTGAGTCAATCAATAGTTGGGAACAAATTGAAAGAGAGTTTCTTGACCGATTCTATAGCACGCGTCACACGGTGAGCATGATGGAGCTTACTAATAGCAAACAATGGGAAAATGAGCCAGTGGTCGATTATATCAATCGATGGTGTTCTTTGAGTTTGGATTACAATGATAGACTTTCTGAAATATCTGCTATAGAGATGTGCATCCAAGGCATACATTGGGGACTTCTTTACATCCTTCAAGGGATAAAGCCCACATTTGAAGAGTTAGCAACTTGTGCGCATGACATAGAGCTAAGTATTGCTAGCCACGGAAATACCAAACCTCCCATACCTGAGGAAAGGAAAGAAAGGAAGGAAGTAAGGAGGAATAACAGGAATGCAGAAGTCAACCTCAAAGACCCAGTGGCTGTTAACACTGTCGTAGTTAAGGTTCCAAGAAGAGGAGCAAAGGCAAATGAAAAACAGCTTGAAGGATGGCAAAAAAACAAGGTGCAGCATCTGACTTTTAAGGAACGTGAGCAAAAAGAATATTTGTTCCCCGATGAAAATGTGCCAAACATCTTAAAACAACTACTGTAAATGAATCTAATTGAATTGCCAGAATGCAAGAAACCAGAAGACATGGGGAAAGTTGATGACCCTAACTACTGCAAATGTTATCGCATCATCAGCCACCCAATCCAAAAATGTTTCATCTTCAAAGAACAAATCATGAAGCTTGCCAAAGAAAACAAGATTGATCTAGACTTTGATGAAGTTATCGGGTTATACCATGTAACCATTGCTTGTGATGTACTTCCAACTCTCAAGTAGGGGGCAAAGACCATTAAAGCTCACAAATTAATTGACAATGATGATGCAAGGATTAACCCTATCAATGACAAGCTCTTGCGACACTTCAATGCTTGAAAATCAAAGACTACTCCTCGGTAAGAGTTTAAACTGCCCACTACAACGTTGCAAGGGTACATGATGTCTTCCCATTACCTTTAAAAGCATACAAAAAACAAAAAACCAAAAAAAAAAAAAAAAAAAAAAAAAAAAAAAAAAACCAAAAAAAAAAAAAAACAAAACAAAACAAATCAACAAAAAAATCATCAAAAGAAAAATCATAAAAAATCTTTTGAACTACGTAATGACTTAATCCCTCTCTGAGGAATGTAGGCAGCTTGGTACTTTTCACTAAGTTCAGTCACATGAAAAAGAAAAAAGATTGCTAGTCTAGATTGAAGAGTTTCCAAAGGTCATCAATGTGCTTTTAAGAACCCTTTGATTGGTAAGCATCAATTAAGATCAATCAACGGCTTAAACTATGGTGATCAAAGGTCGCTGTAGTAGAAAATGAAAACTGTAAGGTGTTGACGTTGCTTAGCTTTCCATGAAATGATGATAAACATAAGTTGGTTCTTGACTATGGAGTAAAATAAAATCTTCAACCTCTTTTGCAAGGAATGAAGTTTGCATGGCATTGCCAATCTTATGTGGACATCCTCCCAAATCTTTTTTTTGCATCACTCATCTCCTGGGGGCATCTTCTTGTACCTCTCAAGTCTAGGCTACATTGTCTTTCTTCTAGGTTATGCCACTTCACAACTCTAAAATTTGAACCACATCATCTCCCTTCTGAGTGGTGTCGTTTCACATCATGTCTCTGAAATCAAGACAACGTCACCTTCCTCCAACATCTGAAGTTGGTGTTACATCATCTCTCCTCTAAGGGCATATTGTGACATCTTCAAAGTCTTGGCAGCATAATCTAGCATCTTCAAAGTATCAACATCATTTTTCTTGCATCTCCAAGCTTCATTATAAAGGCCAATATTGGTGTGACTTCAATATGAGTGCAAGGGTTGATGTGGAATCATGGCAAAGATGAATGTTAGCCCGACTTCAGTGTAAATGCAAGTTTTGATGTGGCTTCATGGCAAAGTGGAATGTTGACGCGGCTTCGATGCAAATAAAATGTTGATGTGGCATCATGGCAGAGATGAATGTTGGCAAGTATTGACGCGGCATCATGGCAAAGAGGAATGTTGATACGGCTTTAATGCAAATGAAGTGTTGATGTGGCTTCATGGCAAAGATGAATATTGGCATGGCTTCAATGCAAATAAAGGATCGATGTAGCTTTATGGAAAAAGAAGAGTGCTGGTGCAACTTCATTACAAAGGTGAATGATGGTGCGACTTCAATGCAGATGCAAGTGCTAGAATTGCTTCATTAGACAAAGTAATGGTGATGCTTCAATGCAAATGCAAACTTTGAGCGGTTTCATGATAAGAACAATTGGTTTGGCTACGTTGCAAAGACAAGTGTGGAACACCTTCATGCAAAAACAAGTGCTAGCATAGTTCCATTGCAACGACTAGTGCTAGTATTACTTAATTGCCCGGACAAAGGCTAGTACAACTTCAAAGTCAAATACTGGTAATAGAATCATTGTATCATGAACACCAGCGATAACAATGTTGCCTAGATGACTGCCACTATAAGAACCTCAAGGATGGATGTCGCTAAGAGATTATAGTTGCAAGGCAAGAATGTGATAATATGGAGACAAACATCACTGTAAGAATATTGATGTAAAGCTTGATATTAAAGCCCAAAGAATAAGGAAAGCATGCTGCAAAACAAAAACAAGCAACAACAAAAAACTTGTCAAAAGAAAATTTCATGACACGTCTAAAAAAAAAAAATGAAGAAGAAAAAAAAAAAAAAAACTTGAAAGCAAAAGATGAAAGCTAAAAGGCTAAGAATGCCTAAGTAATGGATGAAACTAATTTCACAAACTCTTATATAGAGAACTTTTGCTAAACTAGTAGACAAGAAAAATAAAGAAAGTCAAATGGTTCTAGCAAAATAAATAAATAAATAAAGATTATGTTCACATTTCAAAAAATGTGAAAACAGATGAAGTTTAGAGTCAAATTTTGCAAACTCAAACGCACTCAAAATCAAGGAAGTTTGCACCAAATTTTGAAAGAGGATATTCAGCGAAGAGAGACAGAAGATGATGCCTCACTACCTACCTCATGACCTACAAGTCTAATCTTAGGCGTCGTCCTGTCAGAACGGCCACCGCCAAAGTAGACTAGAAGGTCTTCAGTCCAGCAATGACCAGTGGCTTTCTCATTCGAATTTGTGAAAATCCAGACCTTATTTCACAAAACTATCCCTAACCGAGTCTTCTACGGCCTTCAATCTACCAAATCTGAAAATTTCAGGTCCAAATGCCTTGCCACGCGCCACAAAAAGCTTCAGAGGTCATGGACTTCTTATTCACATTTATGCAAAGCTAGTCCTCATTTCACAAAAGTAACACTACCGCTCAATCCAGCGGCCCTTGGTTTACAAAACCTAGAAAAATTGGCCCGAAAATCGCTACCACGTGCCTCCAGAAGATCCGGCATTCTCAACTTCAGTTTCATGCACTACCATGCGCCACTAGCAAAACTCACGCACATCCACGCGCCCATGCACTGACATGCACCCAGTAGCCACCTAACATCACTGATGACACCATTATGATGTGATCCTTCGAACCAATTCGAAGATTTGACCTGAATCCAAACCGCCTAAAAGAAAGGCTTTGACCAAGGTTAACCTTTGACTTTGACTAAAAGTCAAAATTTTCAAAATGGCCCTATTCCACTCAATTTTTTGCGTACATTCCGATCTTGGGATCTGTTCCTTCCTCTGAGACTCGAAAATTGTGTAAATGGTCCAATTTCTAAAAAGTTGACTTTTACATAAATCTTGACCAATACTCAAAATTTTCAGAAAGGACTTGTCTTGCTCAGTTTTTCGTGTATATTCCGATTTTGGGGTCTATTTCTTCATTTGAGAGTCCAAAATTGCTTAAATACTGTGATTCTACAACTGTTGGCTTTAATGTAAATTTTGACCAAGAGTCAAGATTTCCAAGCAAAGCTTGTCCCACTTGGTTTTTCATGAAGATTCTGATTTTGAAATTTTTTTATTTGTTCAAGACCTAGAAACCACCCATCTAACCCACTTCTCCAAAGTACTAGCAATATCCAAAACTCAAGCTCCCAAAATCAAGATTTGACATTTTTCCATTTAGTCTAGATTCCCTCAAGGTTATCCTTTAGACTTCATCATGGCTTCTCTTTCAAAGAATGGATGAACTCTCACAAGTGTATCCTAAACTTAAAATTACTTTAAGTCACCAATTCAACCTACCATTCCCGTTCAATGCCTACCAGTCTCCCACCTACCATTCCCATTTGGTGCCGAACATTTTCATCTACCATTCCCACCTAAAATTCTCATCTGCCATTCTCATCTCACATACCCATCTACCGTTCTTCATATCTCCACTATAAATAGAAGGTTCAAATTCATTGAAGCTCATTAAGAAAAACACACTGAATCGTGAAATGAAGATTTGCTCCTTTCAAATTTTCAAATCCTCCTTCTCACAACCATTTCTCGCTATAGCTTCATCATTCTTAATACCTAGTGACGATGCAAAAAATTAGCAGTTGAGCTCCTCGTCGTAGTGGATGGACAAAGCTGTGATTGGGGTCGTCTCTGTTGGAGGAAAAACCTGCAAAATGAACTCGGTGGAAGGGTAACACGTTGGTGTGGCATTAGCCAAACTGCCTCCAATGCTTAAGTAAGTAAGGGAGAAGGATTCTAGAGAGAATATACTAAGGAGTGATTTTTGTCAAGTATTTGTGTGTACCTTTCACTTCTGTTGCTCTTTCTTTTTATAGTTGTATGCCTCATTAATGGGCAATGAATCATTGTATTTATGCCAAATGGCTAGTGCGTTACAAAATCTTGGTCTGAAGTTCACAGCTCATTCTGTGACCGTTGCTCCGTCCGTTACGTTTTGTCATCAATGAGCGTAATAAATGTGTGACATCATCTCTTAGTTAATAACGGTTTCAGCTTAATGACGATCGTAAATTTCTGACTCATCAGTTACCCCCTTGTTCGAATCTTCATTTGTTGGACGAGATAAGAACATATTTGTCTGACACTTCGTATTCTATGTACTATGCATTTTTGACAAGTTAATGTTTGACCAATTGAGTGCCACATGTACGGTCAAGATGCATTCGACGTGCAGAAACTTCTCGGTTTCCCCACGCGTGTTTTGGTCACTTATTTCACATTTTCCCCTCCTGCTTTCCTTTCTCTATAATCTTTCCTTGTTCAGTTTTCATTTTAGGGTTTGTTCCTCCTTCAAGCTTCCTTTCTCTGTCCTGCGTTCCCTGATGAGTCCTTTGTGCTCTTGTTTCTTTTTCTGTTCTTCCATGGTAGATTACTCTTCCGTTAGGGGTGATTGTCCTTCAGTAGCTTTTATTTTTGCTCGAGATTGTAGAGGGGGAGTGTCTCAAGTGGGTCAGTCTCTTCGTGGGGGAGGACTATGCACACAAATTTATCCTTTCTTCTTTATTCCCTCTAGTTTCCCATTCTACTAAGGTTGCTAGATCACTTAAGATGTTTGGGGAGATTAGGACTAGTAATTTGGAGACGGGGTTATCCTCGTCTGATGATCGTGTAATTCCTGAGGTTACTTCCCCTTCCACTCCTTATAAAGCTTGGAACATCCCGTGTGCCCTTTTAGAAAAGGATGAGAAGCGGATTAGGGATACGTTTCAATTCCCTGATTCAGTTGAGATCAGGATTCTGAGTGACAAGGATAGGGCCTATCACTCTTATGTTGATGAAGTCTGTTTCCACGATGCAGACTTTACCAGTGGTCTTCGTTTCCCTGCTCACCCTTTTGTTAGGGAACTTTTTTCTTATTTGCACCTTGTTTTGGCACAGTTAGTGCCCAATTCTTGGCGGGTCGTCATATCTTGCATGGTGGTATGGATGTCTGCCAATGACGGGGACGTCATCAAGAAAGACAAGTTCCTTCATTTTTATCGTCTTAGAAATTCCAAAGACCCTGGCTACTATGAATTTAAGTCATGGGATAGGGCTTCTAGGTTAATACTTGATTACCCATCATCTCTTCGAAATTGGAAGCCAAACTTCTTTTTTGTTTCTGGAAGTGGTTGGGAGTTCGTCCCTAGTGAGGACCTGGACGAAACCTAACAAGTGGTATCAGGGCGGGTTAGCTCTTGATTTAGGTTATTATACCTAGAGTTGAACCTTGATCCCTATTATCATGGATAATTTTAAGTGTCTTACTGTTTTTGATTGTGATGATTTGAATAAAAAGGACACTATTGTTTCAGTTGATCTTTTGAAGCTTGTGAAAGGAATTTGCAAGATTTCAGTCTTTCTCAAAAAATTGGTGTCCTCAAATACACTCTGCTTCACATGGATTTTCACCTACAAAGTCGAAGACTTGTGCTATATGGATGAGAAAAGATACTCTAAGGTGAGTGTTGCTGACTTGTCCCTGATTTAATTCTTTCAATTATTTTTGGACATGTTTACTTTTAGGTTTTGGTTGTTTTTTTTTTTCTTAGATTGTTTTGATTATTCAAAAATCCAAAAACATTGAAATATTTCAAAAAGACAAAAATATTTTTTTTTGTATCTTGTTTTATTTTTTTGAGGATGACATGAATTATAATATCTCTCTCTTGATTTAGAACATGCTTGACATTGTGGAGAAACTTGAATAGTATGTGTTATTTATGTAAGTGCTAAGCTATTTCTAATTTTGTGTGAGTATGTACTAGTCTGTACATGTACTCAAGGGTTAATTAAGAAATTGGTATTTCTTGTTTGTGTACCCTCTATAGCTTAGTTAAGCACTGTCATGTAGCATTTGCATTTTTAATCATTTAGCATAATGTGTGCTTTTAGTTTTGGTCATAATTTTTTTTTTTTTAAACCAAAAAGATTTTTATTTCTTATGTGTTACATATCATGAATATGTAATTGAGTTTGGCCTATTATCTTTGCATACCACGCCTGTGTACCTTGTTTAGCTTAGATAAGCTTATTTTTATGCAGTTTGCTAGTTTTAGCTATGTAGTGCATGTTTGTGTGAGTTTTTATAGTTTTTGATCACATGCTCTTGATTTTGTAGTCACATACTTTTGATTGTAAGGACTAAAAAATCCTAAGAGAAAGGCATAAATAACTATCTCACCACTGTTTACTAGCCAGTCGAACACCTTTGTTCATATCTTAAGATTATGTGCTCGAGAAAGTGTAGCACATGCGCAAAAAGAAAATAAGGTGTAGCCTTAAAAGAAAAAGAAGAAGAAAAGAAAAATAATAAAATAAGGCAAAAAAAAAAAATGCATGATTGCAAGCTTATTTTATGGGAGATGTGGGAGTTATATGATGTAACTCTTTAGGTGATAGTCACTTTCAAACTTATGTGATGAATAATGTAGAAGTTATGCTTGATTACTATCTCTATATCACCTCACATGTATCCCATGCATTTACTAGTTACACACACTTCACAAGTTAGTCTTTGCTAAGCCTTGTACATGGAATTGTGTGTGAATTTAGTTTGGCCATCGAATATTATGTTTTCTATGGTGTTTGATGCAAATATGGTTAAGGGTTGGCAAAAATTGTGTTTTTGATGATTAAAAACCTTGTTTTGAAGTTTTGGGTTGAAAACTAATGTTTTTGAAAAACTTTTAAACTCATTCTGATGCATTTCATTCACGAAATTACTTGGGTTGAGGTGTTTCTGCATAATCTTTGACAATTTTTCAAAAAATTCAAATTTCCAGAATTTTGATCAATCAAATGTGTTTTTTTATCGAAAATCCCTTGATTTTTAATCATTGCACTCGGCCTAGCTCGATTGGTATTCAATCAATGCTCGATCGATTGAAACTGAAAAAATTTTAGTTTCTAAGTTTTTGACCAAATTGTTTTTCATGCATCATTTATGTTTAGGATTCACATACATTGCATTGTTTTTTTGTATCCATCTTGCGGTTTTGCAGCCATATCTCTCATTGTTTTCACACATAACATGTATACACCTTGCTAAATTGGGTACTCAACTTGATTTAAAAATTGATCGATTAATCTTCGAGTCCTATTACATTTTAGTATATGCTATTTTTCTTGATGTGTGAAATGCTAAAAATTGAAAATATTTTTTTGAGATATGATGGATAATAATGTGCAAATATTTTCTCTACTCATGCATTTGTTTATGGGTCACGTAGTGTCAAGTTTGCATTTATTGAAAGAGAGAATATTTGTGTTCATGTGTAACCTCAATTTTTTTTTTTTTTTTTTATTTTGAGGTAAATAGGTGGAAACTTTTATTCATAAATGGTAAGTATAAATGGAGTATATATCCTGTTTCAACAAGCCGAAAATAGGGGATAAAAAAACAAAAAACAAAATAATGCTCAAGTATTGATACATGGTAGTTGGTCCTTTATAAGCTTCACTATTGACCCTCGGCCTCTCTGTCCTGCTACTGTGCCTGAATGAATCTCTAGTATTCTTGCAAGAAACCGTTTGCATGCCTTACTATGTCTCTTGGATGGAGTTGGACCCATTCAAAGTAATATTTTTTTCTCGCATTCCAGATTGCCCAAGCCGATACTGCCCATTTCTCCACATCATGCACCTCTAGTTTATTCGCCATCCTTTGGAGAAGCATGAAGAAATCACAATTTGTATTAGGGCATTTCTGAATTCTTCCATTGCAGAGAGCCCATATGTTCCTTGCTAGGGGGCATTCCCACAATAGGTGTCCAACCGATTCGGGTTTCTAACAACACATACCACACGTGGGGTCTACCTGCACTCTTCTCCTATTTAAATTCTCTCTGGTTGGCAATATATTTGAGCATGCCCTCCATGAATTTTTTTTCTAAATAACAATAAATATTAAAAAATTTAGTTAGTTGTCACGTTTCAAAACAATGTTGAAAACTAGCATCTTGAGTGTCTAAAACTCGAGTTCTAAGATAAAACTTGAGTTTTTAAGTCTCGATTTGAAAGAGAAGTGGTTTAAAGTGAGAAAAAAAATCAATGTGAAAATCGAGTTTTAAAGACTCGATTTCCATAAATTGCAGAAAAACGCCGCTATAGGGATTTAAAACGTCACTATAGGGCTTAAAAACGTCACTATAGGGCCCCTAAACTTGGTACTTACAAAATTTTTTTTTGCAGGAAAACGCCGCTATAGATCTTTAAAACGTCACTGTAAGGCTTAAAAACGCTGCTATAGGTGAATTTTTTTTTGCATAAAACTCGAGTCTTAAAGACTCGAGATCTATGTGGCACCTTCTCACTTGCAAGGCGAGTCTTTTAGACTCGATTTCTAATATGGATCTCAATTTTCTAAAACTCGAGATGCTATTTTCCTTAATTCTTCAAAACGTTGTCTAACTAACTATATAGAAATCCTAAATATGTTTAGTCCGATCATTCCCCCTGCCCTCCATAGGAACATTTGGACCTTTGGTGGCACATTCAACCGCCACATCTTCCTCCAAAACGTTCCATCTTTTTTGGCTGATGAGTGCTCAACCTGAATGGTGTCACTCCTCCTTATAGCTACCTTGTAAGCAGATTTCACCGAGAAAGATCCAGATTTTGTCTGTGTCTATATCAGAGTATCTTGGCTTGTATCTTGTGGCAGTGGAATAGCTAGAATCTCCATCCTTGTCCTATGTGTAAAGAGGTCGAAAATCCTCTCCCTGTCCCATTGCTTCGTGTGTCCATCTATCAAGTCCTTTAACATCAGCCCCTGTTGTTGTTCACCCAGAAAAACCAGTTCATGAGAGAGCCAGTTGTGTGTACTAACGCCGATAGTTCGACCATCCCCCACCTTTCATTTGGACCCTTCACAAATGATGTTTCTCACTGCAAGTAAACTCATCCATATATAGGGTGGATTATTCTCCAATTTAGCATCCATAAAAGGGTAGTTTGGGAAATACCTTGATTTGTACACCCAATAGAATTGTGAGTGCGTATTATAGATAAGCCTTCATGCTTGTTTTGCTAGCAAGGCTAGGTTGAATGCTTGTATGTCTCAAAACCCCATCCCTGCTCTTACTTTTGGACTGCACAGCTTTTCCCAATTGATCCAATGAATTTTCTTTTCATCATTTGTTTGACCCTACCAATATTTAGTTAATGTAGAGTTTCGAGTGTCACATAAGGCATTTGGGATTTTGAAAATTCCCATATTGTATGTGGGAATGGCTTGGGCCACTGCTTTGATTAGTATCTCCCTTCCAGCCTTTGAAATAAACTTCTCCTTCCACCCCATCACCTTCTTTGTAATTTTCTCTTGTAGGCCATTGAATGTGTTCACCTTTGATCTTCCTCCGGTCATGGGCAAGCCTAGGTATGGTTCACAATCTTCCATAATTCTGCCTCCCAATAGTGCCTGAATTTCAGCCTTAAACGAATCCCTTGTATTTCTACTAAAAAAGATGGATGTCTTATGTCTATATATAGCTTGTCTCGAAGCAGCTTCATACCTCCCAAGAATATTTAGAAGGTGCTACCCCTCTTCCATTATGGCTTGGCAAAAGATGAGGATATCGTATGCAAACAACAAGTGAGAAATGCATACTCCATTTTTACAAGATAAGATCCCATGTAGGTGTTTTTTCTCCACAACCTTTCTAATAAGGGAAGAGAGGCCCTCCACACACAGTAAAAATAGATAAGGGAGAGGGGTTCTCCTTGTTTTAGACCTCATGAGGGTGAGATGTATCGCTTTGGTTCTCCATTTATAAGCACCGAATATGTTGCTGTATGAATAGTCGCCATAGCCAATTGAACCAACCTTCCATCAAAGCCCAATTTTAGCATGATTTGTCGTAGGAAAGACCACTTAACCCGATCATATGCTTTACTGATGTCCAGTTTGATTTCCATCTGCCCTTTCTTTCGTGATATTTTATTCCTCATCCTATGTAACACCTCAAAAGCTATAGTTGTATTTATCAATTATCAACCGGTTAGGAACAAAAGCACTTTGTGAATCCAATATTAAATTGGGTAGAATTAATTTCAAGCAATTTTCTATCACTTTTGAGACAATTTTTTTTAAGTTAGGTTTGTGTGTTTTTATTTTTCCCCACCTCCTAAATTTTCCCCAAAACTATTTTTCCCAAAACATGTTTTGTTTTTCCTATTTTTATTGGGGGGGGGGGGGAAGAGTTTTTTTTTTTTAACCTCTATTCTCTATAAGGCTAGATTCATTTGTTTCCTTAACTCTTTATTTTCTCTTGACTTTTGTTGCGTATGTTTTCTCTTTACTCCCTGTTTGAGTTGTCTTTGTCAATACGTGACAAAAAGGAGGAGAAATAGATGAAATGTGGGAATCCTATTTAAAAATGTTTTTAAAATGTTTTGTTTAGTGGGAGATAAAATTGTTTTTGAAAGGGGGAGAATATAAAACTTTTTGATGTATCTAACTTAGGAGGAGAGTTAGTTTACTTTTGTTTTTATATTGTGTTTCATATTATTGTTTATATTTCTTACTTTCCACACATGCAGTGATGTGTTCTTTTGAGTGTTTCAGGAAAGACAGGTACATACTAATCAAGACCTTCTACCTCTTCTTGCAACTTCTAGGTTAGGAGTCTTAGATTGGGATTTGTAATGTATTTGGGCAATTTATTATATTGGGTTGTTCTTGTATTTGAGCATTTCATATTGTATGTAAGTTTTGTCACGAATTGCCAAAAGGGGAGATTGTTAGGTTCTAAAAGTTTAGAACAAATGGCAAATTGTGAACAAAAACTTGTCTAGATATAGATCTTAGAGTCTATAGGTATTATTAGACAATGCTCAAGGTGATTCAAGTCAAGATTCAAGTGCATACAAGCTGTAGAAAGAAAAATTCAAAAACTGCCTGGTTTGATTGATCGAAGAATAGGCTAGACTAATCGAAACACGTATCTGTTGAATTTTAAGTCATCCTAAATAGCAGTTCAAACCCATCAAGGATTAGTGTTTCAAATCTACTTTTCCTAGTATATAAAGGAAACCCTAAGCACGTTTTTATAAGGCTTTTCAGAGATATTAGAGTGCATCTTGTGCGTTTTTTGTAGATCTAGGGTTTTGTAGCCAAAAGATCTCTAAAGTCTTCTACTGGTGTTATTCCTTGAAGAATCTCAAGATTCAGTGTTATAGAAGTTGCTGCATATAAGATCAATTTCTAAGGAGATCCAAAACCTTTGAGTGGAGTCTCAAAGTCACAAGTGTGGGTGCTTGTGTTGCAAAGGCCTAATAAAGAAGGAGTCCGTGGATTTGGAGCTTGCATGTGACTGTGTCAGTAAGTTCTACATGTGGTAGCAATAGTATGTTAGTGGTCTAAGTCTTATTGTAAACTTCAATTCTCTATAGTGGATTTGCTTTTTACCTTGAGGATAGCTAGGTTAAGTCCTCTCTAAGTTTTTTACTGGTTTGGTTTTCCTAGGTGATCATACCATTGTGTTTTTTATTTTCCGTTGCTTTACATGATATGACTTTATTGTTTTAACCTAGATCTTAATAATAAACCTAAGTATTCACTTGGTTAATTAATTAGGTTAAACAATCTAGTTTACAGGGGTCTAAAACCTAACAATATATATAGTCTCTCTTTTCCCTCAAGAATGACAACTAGATTTAGCAAGCAAAAATTGGTTGAGGCTCAAGAGAAGAAAGCCAAAGGTGGCCTCATCAGTGGTCTTCTCTCAAAGAAATGTTCGAAGGTAAGGGATGTTTCCAAGGATGATCTCGTGGTGACTGCCCATTCTCCTGCTAAGTGTCCTGCTTCTCCCACCTCGTCTCTAGAGGTAATTGCCTCTGTGGGGAGGAGACTAAGAAGAAGAAGAAGGTTGGTGGCAAACCTTTTTTCTTCCTTTCTTCTGGGACGATGCTGATTCTGCTGCTCTAAAGGCTCATGAGGCGCTCTCTGTGGACGACCTAAACCCTTTGATGGCGAAGTTGTCCAGCGAAGTGATGTCGTCCCACGTTCAGAAACTCGTGTAGGTGTGTGTTGATAACATAGATTTCTTTTTCTTTTTTGTTTTGCTTTTTGCTAAGAGAGATTTTATGTGTAGGCTCTAGGGGAATCTTTGTTCGTTTTTGGGAAACTTTTGGACTTGGAGAAGAAGGTGTCCACAGTTAAGCCCATGATCAAATCCCTTTCCCTTAAGAATGAAATGCTGAAAAACAAGGTTGCCATCCTTGTTGTTGAGGCTGAGAATGACAAAGAACATGTGGTGGCCTTAGAGAAGAGTCTTCAAGTGGAGAAGGACTTTTGCAAACTAAAGGACAAGCATATTGGTGATTTGGAGTTGAAGTTGCAAAAGGCTGGGGCCATGACAATGCAAGAATTCAAGGATTATGACGAGTACTCAAACAAGTTATGTGGGTACTATGTGGAAGGCTTTGATCTTCTCAGAAAATGGATGGCGAAGCATCACCCTGACTTGGAGCTTTCTGGTCTTATTATTGGTGATGTTAAGAAGGAGCTCATGTCTGGCCGTCCTTTTAAGGCTACGGCGGAGAATGTAATGGAAGAAGCCACAACTGTAGCTGAGGTAATTTTATGAACTACTGATGAAAAACTTTTTATAAGTACAACTTTGCTGTGTTCAGATGACGAAGGTTTTTGGATACCTTCATGCTTTACCTGTATTAAACAACTTTTCATGCTTGATTGTGTTTAGGCAACCTTTTATGACGATATTAGTTGTGTAAAAACAACTTTTCATGTTTAGCTTGTGTTTGAACAACTTCTCTTACTGAGCCATATTTGAATGACGATGCTAGTTGTGTTTGAGCAACTTTTTATGTTCAACTGTGTTTAAACATCCTTTTTATTGGGTCATGTTTGAATGAAGATTTGAGTTGTGTTTGAACAACTTATTATTTTTAGCTGTGTTTGAATAGCTTTTTATTAAGTCATGTTTGAATGATGATTTTAGTTTTGTTCACTTTTGGCTGTGTTTGAACAGCCTTTTATTGAGTCATGTTTGAATAACAATTTTAGTTGTGTTTGAACAACTTATTACTTTTGGCTGTGTTTGAACAGCTTTTTATTGAGTCATGTTTGAATGACGATTTTAGTTGTGTTTGAACAACTTTTTATTGAGTCATGTTTGAATGACGATGTTGCGTTGTACTCATGACTTAAAGTCATGGTATTGGAGACTTTAGGTTAACCATTTTTTTTCGTTTATTCATGCTTGAATGATGGTCATATTAGTTGTGTTTAAACAACTTTGATTTAGTCGACTTTGGTAGTTGTGTATTAACAACTTTGGTGGTTATGATGCCATTGGCTGTGTATGAACTGAACAGCTTTTGATTTGAAATTGTAACGACAGAGATCCTTGGGACATCTCCCAAGGATAACTCCTAAGCGTTGAACATATTTTTATTGACAAGTAATTCATGGATAATGCTTTCATGTGTTATTGATCTATGAATGACGAAAGTAATAACTGTCGTACATATTGATATGAAGATTTAGGCAACTTGAAATATAAAGTATTCCTTACTAGTAGTATTTCTTCAAGTGTTCTATGTTCCATGGTTGAGGCAAATCCTGGCCATCTAAAGACTTTAGGTAGTAGGAGCATTCTCTGGAGTGATGGATTACTTTGTAGGAGCCTTCCCAAGCTGGTCCCAGTTTTCTTTGGGATAGGTCCTTTGTTGTCTGTTATACTTTCCTGAGGATGAGGTCTCCTGCGTTGAACCTTCTTACCTTGACCTTTTTGTTGTTGTATATGGTTATTACTTCCTTTTGCTTGGCCATTCGCTTCATAGCTTCTTCACTAACTTCATCAATTAAGTCCAAGGTGCTGTTAAGCTCCTGCTGGTTCTTTTGGTCTTCATAAGTTTTGACTCAGAAACTTGTCAATCCCACTTCCACTGGTATGATGACCTCAGTGCCAAATGTCAATTTGAATGGTGTTTCTCCTAGTGAAACTCTTATGGTCATCCTATATGCCCAAAGGACACTTGGTAGTTCTTCAAGCCATGCCCCCTTTGCCCCATCAAGTCATGTTTTGATGATTTTGAGCAAGCTTTTACTCATCACTTCTGTTTGCCCGTTGGCCTGAGGGTGTCTTGGAGAGGAGTAGTGGTTCTTGACTCCTAAGTCTTGGAAAAATTTTCGAAACTTGGGATTGTTGAACTGCTTTCCTTGTCTGATATTATGACATGTTGGACTCCAAACCTGCAGATGATGTTTTTCCATACAAAGCTTGTGACTTTGGCCTCTATTATCATTGTCATTGGTTCTACTTCTACCCATTTTATGAAGTAATCAACTGCAACAATCAGAAATCTGAGTTGCTTCTTCCCTAAAGGGAATGGACCCATAATGTCAATCCCCCATTAGGTGAAAGGCCATGCAAGGATATGGGTGTCATCGTCTCTCCTGGTCTCATTTTGACATTTGCGAAGCGTTGACACTTATCGCATGCTTTGACGATGTCGTATGCGTCCTTCTGTAAGGTTGGCCAATAATATCCTACTCTGAGTGCCTTTCCAACTAAAGATCTTACCCCAGCATGATTTCCACAAATTGCCTCGTGTATCTCTCAAAGCACATAATCTGCTTCTTCTGAGCTAGCACATCTTAGATATAGGAGTGAATACCCTTGTCTGTACAGCACATCGTCAATAATGACAAAGCAGGCCGCTCTGATCTATATCTTCCTTACTTCTGTCTTATCTTTTGGGAACCATCCTTCTTTCAAGTAACAAACGATAGGAGTTATCCACTCGTTTTGTTCTTTTATCTTCAGAACCTACTCACCTTCTGTGCTTAGTTGCCCCCTTATCTCTATAAATAGTTCGAAGGTCGCATTGTAGTCATCTGATGAGGCCAATCTTGCTAGGAAGTTAGCTTCTGCATTTTTGTCCTGAGGGATTTGTACAAAGTTTAGGCTATGAAAATGTTGTGAGAGTTGTTGGACGATATTCAGGTAATTCTGCATCCTTTCTTCTTTGGCTTTATCATCTCCTTTCACTTGTCTAATTATTAGCTAAGAATCAGCTTGGACGATAAGATTCTTTGCTCCTAGAGCTTTTGCTAAGCTTAGCCCTGTTAGTAATGCTTCGTATTTTGCCTCATTATTCATTGCTGAGAATTGCAATCTAACTGCATACTTCAATGTTTCTCTTTCTGGAGATATAAGCATTACTCCTGCTCTTCCTACTTTTTTCGTGGCAAACCTATCTATTTGGATAGTCCATGTTTCCATGGGGAGTTCTTCTTCCTTATAGGGGAAGTGAATTCTACAATAAAGTCCGCTAGTACTTAAGCTTTGATTGTTGCTCGAGGCCGATATTCAATGTCAAATTGGCCTAATTCAATTGCTCATTGAATGAGTCATCCTGCTACATCTATCTTGTTCATCGTCATTCTTATTGGTTGGTTTGTCATGACAACGATGGAGTGTGCTTGGAAGTACGGACGAATTTTCTTGGAAGCGACCAACAATGCGAAAGCTATCTTTTCCATCCTTAGGTAACTTTCCTTTGTTCCCTGGAATGTCTAGCTGGTATGGTAGACTAGTTTCTGGACATTTTTTTCTTCTCTGATCAGTGTCGAACTTAATGCAGTGTTGGATATTGTTAAGTAGAGGTATAACTTCTCTCCCATCACTGAGGGGCTTAGCAAAGGTGGCTTCATCAAGTACTATTTTGATTTGGCATGGGCTTCTTCACATTTGTCAGTTCACTGAAAGGCCTTTTTTAATACCTTGAAGAATGGCATGCACTTATTCGTTGCCCTAGAGATGAATCTGTTTAAGGCTGCGACCTTTCTTGTCAAGCTCTGAACCTCCTTCACTATTTTTAGTGATTTAACCTCAGTTATCACTTTTACTTTGTCTGGATTTGCCTCTATACCTCGTTGGGACACCATGAATCCAACAGCAAAAACACACTTTGCAAGGATTAACTTCATATTGTACTTAAGTAGTATGCTAAAGGTTTCTTTTATATCGTCCAAGTGGTTGGCTTCGTCCTTACTTTTCACCAGCATATCGTCATCATATACTTTCACATTTTGTCCAATTTAGTGAGAGAATATGCAGTTCACCAATCTTTGGTATGTGGCTTCTGCATTCTTCAATCCAAAGAGCATAACTTTGTAGCAGTACAACACTTGGCTGGTAATAAATGAGGTCTTCTCTTGATCGTATTCATCCACAAGAATCTGGTTATATCCAAAAAATGCATCCATGAAACTTAAGAGCTTATGTCCAGCAATTAAGTCTACCAGATTATCAATCCTGGTCAAGGGGAAGCTATCCTTTGGGCAGGCTTTATTTAGGTCTGTGAAATCAACGCACATTCTCCATTTGCCATTGCTTTTCTTTACCAATACCACGTTTGCTAGCCAATCTGGATAGAAGACTTCTCTGATGAAATCAGCTTCTAGTAACTTCTCTACTTCTTTAGTTCAGCTTTATTGCACTATGGTGCAATTATTCTCCGCTTCTGATGTATAGGTTTGCATTCTGGGTTGGCTTTGAGACGATGTTATATGATCTTCCTATCAATTCCAAGCATATCCTCGTGTTTCCAAGCAAAAACATCCTGGTTTGCCCTTAAGAAGGAAATCATCTTCTCTTTCTTTAAAGTTGGGTGTGCTGATCCTATCTTCGATACCTTCGTTGAATCCCTTGGGACGATCTCAATTTCTTGTGGTGTTTTTTACGGTTCAAGGATGGGTGCTGATCCTATCCATATGTGGTTCTCCCCAGATACTAAGGCAGCTTGGTAGCATTCTCTTGCCAAAACTTGGTCTCCTTTGATTTCTCCTACTCCATGGGCTATTGGAAACTTCATCGTCAAGTAATATGTTGACGTCGTTGCTCTTAGCCTATTGAGTGTAGGTCTTCCTAAGATAATGTTGTATGTTGAAGGGAAGTTAACTATGAGGAAATCAATTTCCTTGGTGAATTGTGCTGGGTAAGTTCCTGCAATTACGGTTAGAGTGACGATGCCCCTAGGGACGATTATATCCCCTATGAAGCTTACTAGAGGCGAGATGAAAGGTTTGATCCTTTTCTTATCCAGTTTCATCTGCTGAAACACAGGCAAGTAGATGATATTTGCTGAGCTTCCGTTGTCAATGAGCACCTGGTGGATGTTGAATTCTTTTATCCTGAGCATGACTACTAGTGGATCGTCATGGGGTTGCCTAATGCCGCGACCGTCTCTCTTTGAGAAAACAATATCAAGCTCATCATTCTTTGGCATCTTCATTGGAGGGAGCTACAAATGGACATTGTTTATTTCTCTCCCATAGTCTTTCTTCAAGGACTTCAGTGTTTCGCCTGCCGTTAGTCCTCCTGAGATCGTCTTTATCTCTCCTGTAGGAGGTTTGCTATCTCCTACTCCTTGAGTTTTTTCCTGATCATCCTTCCATTGGTATTTGTGGGGCTCTGTCTTCCTGATATACTTTTATAACTTTCCTTGCCGGATTAAAGTCTCCACCTAGTCTTTCAAATGCCTACCCTCGTCAGTGCGATGCCTATGGTCCTAATGGAACCAACAGTACTTAATCTTGTCTCTTTTTTCTGCTGGAGTACTGATTGGTTTCGACCATTGCAGGGAGGGATCGTCCCTTATCTGCATAAGGACCTGCTCAATTGGCATTATTAGAGGAGTAAAGTTAGTGAACTTTTGCTTTCTGTCCTGAAGTTCCTTCTTTTTCCCTGTGCTCTGCCCACCACTTCACGTCTCTTTCTTTTTATCGTGATTGCTGCTTGTTCCTTTGTCTCTATTCCTTTTTCCTTTCATTTCTTTTGCGAGCACCGCGTCTTCTGCATTCATGTATTTCTGAGCTTTTCAAAGCAACTCCGCAACTGTTTTTGGTGGACTTTTAGTGATTGAGAAGAAGAAATCCTCAGGCAGCAACCCTGCTTGGAAAGTTGTTAGGATGACTTGATCTTTAGCTTCGTCTACCTGCAGTGGCTCCTTATTAAATCAAGTAACATACTATCTTAGTGATTCTCCTTCTGGTTGTTGAATGTTAAGAAGATCAGTTGGTTTTTTGTGTCTTTGCCCCTTAATGAAATGACGAACAAAACCCTTACTGAGCCAGTTGTGTGTACTAACGCCGATAGTTCGACCATCCCCCACCTTTCATTTTGGGATTCCATTGTCTTTTGCAGCTCTTCATTCTGGCGAGTCAGCTCTTCAACATTAGCCAGAAGGGCCTGGATTTGTTGTTGTTGCATAGCTTCTTGCTATTGTGTGATTTCTGATTCCATCTCGTACTTCGAGGAACTCTTTTGTCACTGGGAAAGATGGCTTGAATGCTTAGCATTTCCCACAGATGGCGTTAAACTGATAATGCAAAAAATCAGCAGTTGAGCTCCTCGTCGTAGCAGATGGACAAAGCTCTGATTGGGGTCGTCTTTGTTGGACGAAAAACCTGTAAAATGAACTGGTGGAAGGGTAACACGCTAGTGTGGCATTAGCCAAACCGCCTCTGATGCTTAAGTTAGTAAGGAAGAAGGATTCTAGAGAGAATAGACTAGGGAGTGATTTTTGTCGAGTATTTGTGTGTACCTTTCACTTCTGTTGCTCTTTCTTTTATAGTTGTATGCCTCATTAATGGGCAATGAATCACTGTATTTATGCCCAACGGCTAGTACATTACAAAATCTTGGTTTGAAGTTCATAGCTCATTATATGACCATTGCTCCATCCGTTACGTTTTGTCATCAATGAGCGTAATAAATGCATGACATCGTCTCTTGGTTAATGATGGTTTCAGCTTAATGACGATTGTAAATTTCTTACTCATCACCTAGCGACCAATATTGCTTCGTAATCAGCTTGAACTCAATCTTCTCATGGTTCAGTAGAAACCCTCCTCACAATATCATTGTAGTTTTAAGATCTAAACAAACTTTGTCTCTTCATTTAACGACCTCATTTGTCCGTAAAATTTCACATAACATAGTCCACATCATTGTTCCTTGTAGTCTCAAATCTACCTAGCTAGGAGATCTAAGCCCAACTGAATCATATGTACCCTAGCTCAAGGAGTTTCCTAACTGCTTTGAGAACTCCATAGTCCTTCTCAAGTTGTTTGGTCTTCCAGTAGAAGTAGAGGTTCGGAACAAACAGCAACTTGGCTGGTTTCTAAAACCAGGATCACAAGTTAGCTCCATCTTTCATTTTTTGGGTTTTCCAACATACTCAAGACCATAACCCCATATCTTTCAACTGACCGCCTGACTTTGTTCATATCTTTCAATATATGTCATTAGTTAGGGGTTGTGGAAAGTGTTAGGGCCACCCTACAAATTTTCTCCCATCCAACACTCACAGCAACCTCCAAGGTCCTAGCTCATCAAAAATCAACCTCTAGTGTCAGTTAACCAGATATGTGTTTCCACCAAAGCCTCATTCCATGTCGCCACTAGTTCAAGACACAAAGGACATCATTGCTGGTACTTCAAAACACATTTTTCTGGAATTACTCCAACTTAAATTCTGCTTGTAGTATTTCAAAAAGTATACTTCTGAAATTACTTCAACTTAACCTCCATCGGCATGGTCCCATCACATAGGCACATTCTACTACTTACCGACGAACTCCGCTCAACATATCTCATGTTCCAAAATATACTCCTCAAAAACATCAACACCAAAAATTCCCCAACATACAGGTCCAGCTCCATGGCGTCGTATATTTCACACAATCACCATCTCCACTTCATCTTCATCGTCTTCTTTTCATAACCACCACCAGCAGACCCAAAATCCATATGCTTCTGAAATTTCCTCAACTTAACTTGAGCGATACAATAACACATGCACACTCAACCACTTTCCCACATGTCCTCTCTATAATCCAAAGTATATTCTTCTGAGATCACTTCACTAGGAGTTCTTAAAAATGCGAGGCTAGCCCAATAGCTTTGCATGCTGTGCCCAACTAACATCCTCGCCTCATCACCATCTTCTATACCCTGTGAACACTGCCAACAATCCAAAATACTCTTCTGAAATTACCTCAGCTTAATCTCTGCCGATATGATTAAATCACGCTAGTACATCCAACTACTTGCAAATAAATTTTTGCCTCACTGACCCATTCTAAATACCATGGGACACTTTTCTAAAATTACCTTAACTTAACCTCTGCTAAAATGATTTAATCACACAAGTACATCCAACTACTTGTAAATAACTTTCAGCCTTACTTACCTATTTCAAATACTATGGAACACTCTTTTGAAATTACTTCAACTTAACCTCTGTTGAGAAGGCTCAATCATGCAAGTACAATCAACTACTTGTTTACCAATTTTCGGTCTCATCAAAACCTTTCATGTAGGTGGGTGTACTCTTCTGAAATTACTTCATCCTACTGAAAGCTTCACCACCTTCAACTACTTCACTTGAAGAGTCAATGTCAAAATCCATTTTCGAGACTCATTCCTTCACCACACTCCAAAAATATGTGCGTGAACGAGTCTTGAGGGAGCATTTGTAGAGAGGGAAAATTTCCGACTTATCACAAGCTGACATATCATACTACCAAGTCCACAAAGTACAGTCAATTACAAAATGCCACATACTGCTACTAGTTTCTACCATCACCATTCAGAAACCAGCAGAATTTTGCCAAGTGTCATCGAAATAAAAACATAAAAAGCATGCAAAATGCCAATCACACACTAGCGCGTGTAAGTAATGATATAAGCAGTCCAATTGGGTGCTGACATGTTTCACCTTGAAAATCAAGACATTTCAACCAATCAAAAGATTCCACATGTCTTGGAGAAAAAAGTCTTAAAGCCCTTCCAATCAAACTCTGCCACATGTCACTCACCCACCCCCAAACTCCTATAAATAGAAGCCTTCTTAAGGCATTTGAACACATCAAGATATCTTGGAACACACCAAGGCATCCAGAGCACAAGTAGCATCAAAGAAGATTCAGAAGCACTCAGAAGTACAAAAGCTCTGTAGGAATCAAGTCTCAAAGCTTTCAAGAACTTCAAGAACTTCAACCTCAAAATCAAAGAACATTCGAGGCAGAACCATCCAAACTACCTTCCTAAATCTTAAAGTTTGCTAGAATCAAGTTCAAAAGCCTCTAGAAATTTCAAGAAATCGTAAATTAGTGAAGCTCTACATATTCAAACCTCAAAAGCCCTGAAGAACTTCCATCACAAAACCTTCAAAGACGAAGAACATGCAAAGAACATGAAGAACAAATAATTTCTAACAAGCTCATGGCCAGAGATTCATTGTAATTCTATTTCAAGGGTTTTCAATCCATCCTTCAGCCAAATTAAAGGATATTTGGTGTTCAAGTCAAAATCACATTATTACAATTCCAATCAACAACTCTTGCAAGAAGATCAGATCAGAGGATCACTCATTTGTAATTGTAGAGAATTGTACCATATATTCATCAATACAAATACACATTTGTGAAACTATTTTATTTGTTTGATTTATTTCAAACTCAAAATTTAGTCGGCCACACTCTCTTCCATTCTTTGCATAGTTTTCCCTCACAAAAATGTTATTTCTCTCTCTCTCTCTCTCTCTCTCTCTCTCTCTCTCTCTCTCTCTCTCTCTCAATATTTTTTGGAGTATTTTTTTTCCTGCATCTCTACTTTAAGTTGATAAATTTTTGTGTTCGAAATAACTCTACTTTGGACTGAAGTGTAGCATTTATTGTTGCTATGCTTTATTTGAGCCACATCAACATCCACGTCATTATCTTTTTTCTTTCCAATTTTCCTATAATTTATTTTAACATTTGCATTTTTTTATAATAATTACACTTTATCCAACCTTTCTCCATCCCTTACCTTTTCATCTCCCCTCTACCCTTAACCTTAATATCACTATTCATCTTTCCATTCATCTTCCTTTATTTTGTCTCTTCATCTTTCCCTCCCTTACCTTTTCATCTCCCCATTAACCTCAACCATAATATCACTATTTATCTTTCCCTTCATCTTCCTTTATTTTATCTCTTCATATTCACACCATTTTACTATAAATTTTTCATTCTCTCTTCCATTATTTGCATAGTTTTCCCTCAGAAAAATGTTCTCGCTCTCTCTCTCTCTCTCTCTCTCTCTCTCTCTCTCTCTCTCTCTCTCTCTCTCTCTCTCTATATATATATATATATATATATATATATATATATATATATATTTGGAGTATTTTTTTTCCTACATCTCTGCTTTAAGTTGATAAATTTTTGTGTTCGATATAACTCTACTTTGGGCTGAAGTGTAGCATTTATTGTTGCTATGCTTTAGTTAAGCCACATCAACATCCACGTCATTATCTTTTTTCTTTCCAATTTTCCTATAATTTGTTTTAACATTTACATTTTTTTATAATAATTACACTTTATCCAACCTTTCTCCATCTCTTACCTTTTCATCTCCCCACTACCCTTAACCTTAATATTACTATTCATCTTCCTTTATTTTGTATTTTCATCTTTCCCTCATTTACCTTTTCATCTCCTCACTAACCTCAACCTTAATATCACTATTCATCTTTCCATTCATCTTCCAATATTTTGTCTCTTCATCTTTCCCTCCCTTACCTTTTCATCTCCCCACTAACCTCAACCTTAATATCACTATTCATCTTGCCCTTCATCTTCCTTTATTTTGTTTCTTCATATCCACACCATCTTATTATAAATTTTTCATTCTCTCTTCCATTCTTTGCATAGTTTTCCCTCACAAAAAGGTTCACTCTCTCTCTCTCTCTCTCTCTCTCTCTCTCTCTCTCTCTCTCAATATTTTTTGGAGTATTTTTTTTTTTTTTTTTTTTTCTGCATCTCTACTTTAAGTTGATAAATTTTTGTGTTCATTATAACTCTACTTAGGGTTTATGTGATTTAGTTTTGTATTTTAAGTTTTTTTGTTTTCTTTGATTGTTAAATGTTATCCTATTGCATTATAAAAAATTAAAGATAATATATAAGAATATAATATATATATATATATATATATATATATATATATATATATATTATTCTATTGTATAACATGATTCGGGTAATTTGGTGTTTATTGTTATATCTTTTTTTTTTTACTTTTTTTTTCTTCTCATCTTATTTTATTCAATATTTAAACAAAAACCAGATCCTCCATATAATTAAATTATTTATATTTTCTCTTATTTTTTATTTTAAAAAATTAATCATATAATGTTTTATTTAAATTCAAATAAATAAAATTGTACTCATTTTTTAACGTTCACACTTTCTTCAACCTTTCGTCTTCCCTTTACCTCTTCATTTCCCAATTACCCTCTATCTTAATATCACTCTTTATCTTTCCCTTTACTTTCATTTATTTTGTTTCTTCTTATTATTATCCTTTTAGTATAAATTTGACATTCTCTCTTTTATTATATGCATAATTTTTTCTAACAAAAAAATTATTTCTCTCTCTTTCTCTCTCAATTTTTGGCGGAATTTTTTTTTGGCATCTCTACTTTAGGTTATAAATTTTTGTGTATTTTTGAACTCTACTTTAGGTTGATGCGATTTAACTGTTTTTTATTTTATTTTTATTTTTTTGTTCACTTTGATTGTTAAATTTTATCATATTGCATTATAAAGAATTAAGAATAGTATATAAGAATGTAATATTATTATATTACATTACATGATTTAGATAATATGGTGTTTATTTAGAGACAATTAATTTGGTGCTTATTGTTAGATCTTTTACTTTTACTTTTACTTTTTCTTTTCTCATATTATTTTATTCAACATTTAAATTCAACCACATCTTCCATATGTTCAAGTATTATTGTTATTATTATTATCTATATATATATATATATATATAAAACCGAAACTTTTGAAACTCCCACAATTTTCCACGTCAACACAATATTTAAAAAATAAAATTAAAAAAAATTGTACACAGAAACCCAACACAATATTAAAAAAAAAAAAATTTAAACACTCATACGCAAGGAAACCCCAAAACTAAAAACCCTTCCTCTATCTCCACTCCAACCCTAGCCACATATCCTTCTCCTCTATCTCCACTCCCATCTAAGACAATCTCTTCCCAGCAACGGTAAGCGATCAAGTTTTAGATTCTAAATCTCTACTTATTTGAAGGTATTTCCTGTTTTTCTTTTCTCTAAATTTTTTTTTTTTTGACTTTTTTTTTATGGGTCTTTAGGCTGGATTTGAAGAAAAACAATGCAACTTTTTGCTGCAAAATGCATAAATCTAAACAATATTATGTCTTATAGATGATCTTTACTCTTTGTAGTCGCTAATCTACCTTTAAAACAATTGAAAAGGGATACCCTGAAGGAGTTCATTGGTCTCTCTGGTTTTTTTATTATGTATTTTGTGCTACTGTAACTCCTGATCTCCAGCAACAAATCCTTTTTGTTCTCCCTCTCCATCGTTTCTCAGTTCTCACCATCACATCTCTCGAATCAAGGTAAGAATCCCCTTGCTCCTTAATTTGCTTTAATATTATTTTCTATATATTGCTCTTTCTCTCCTTTTCAATTATTCATAGAATTTTGTTAGTTTGTGGCTTTGGGTTTCTTTGGCTGCATGGTTAGGCTTTGGTTTGCCATCGATAAATAGGGGTTTTCAAAAAATTTCTAATTGTGCTTATGGGGCTTTGTTTCTATTGCTTTTTAGTATTGCTTTGTTTCTGTTAATAAGCATATTTACACTCAAAAGCTGTTGGGTTAGTAAGTGAAGGTTCCAGTATTAATCAGCTCCTTATTTTGTTCTTTGTAGGTACTTAACAGGATTTTGTAGAATTTTTGGTGTTTTGGCTGCTTTTAGTTCAAGTGAATTCCATGAGGTGAATTTCATATAAGATGTAGTTGATATTTTCAATAGAAATTGTAATGAACTGTTTGACCACTAGCATTATTGTTAAGTTTTTCTTCTTTTTTTGTGAAAATTCATAGTTTCAAATATTTGAATAATAAATGTTATTAGCTTTCATAGTTTACTTATCAAAAAAAGAAAAGAGAAGAAGCTTCATGGTGAGATGAAGGAGTTTAGTGGTTCAATTGATACTTTAGTAGAATATATTTTGTTTTGCCACAAACAACCATTTTTTTTAATCCTTTTTTTTTTTTTTGGTGAAAGTACAGTTGATTGGAAGAAATTAGATCTTTCATGTTTAATTCAAGCAGTGTCATATGGATACTTTGATTTGCCTAGAATCAAGAAGCATGAAAAGGATGGAAATGCAAAGAAATTTCCATTACTTTATCTTATTTGTTTGGTGCTAAATTAGAATTTGCTTCATGTTGGAAAATTTACAACCTGAAGAAGTTTTTGAGTATCTTAATTGTACAATAAAGGATTTGACCTTTGATCTGATGGAGTTCAAGAAAGATTGGATTTGTTTGGATACAACACTTGAGGAGGAAAAGGTTAGTAAAGCAATGTTAAAATTTTATATTCATCCCTTCTTTTTATTTTGCCATTATTGCTTGCTCAATCTCCCTCATTGATTAGTTCTTATATTCCTTTATCTTGCTCTAGGAAAAGAAAATAGTAAAGCTTTTGGGTTTTATGTGGATTCCTTAAAAATTATGACTCTATGGGTTACTTTTTCTTGATGACTTCGATGTAACTAATGTTGAATATTGTAGTCCTTAATTTTTTTATGCACAAGTCATTAATCAAATTAAGTTGAAAATACATTTTGAAAATTCCTAATTAGTCAAAATCGATTCTTTAGTCGAATTTTTTTGAAAATTTTTTGAATATACCTAATCTGTGCTGAATAAAAATTCAGATTATTGTGACTTCTTTGGCATTCAGATCTTTCTAATAATGACAACAATATTAACAATGCAGCTGGCCCAAAAGTCAATGGAATTATAGTTTTATGTACCATCAAGGTCTTCTCCATAAATGAAAATGTAGTTTTATTTATATCGTTGATGGTTATGTGGTTTGTTTCTGGTGCTAAAATTTCTTAATTCAATTCCATAATTTTGGGCATGGTTAGTTTTACTTTATGATTTTTAGTACTTGGGTTGAATGCCATATAATGTGCTTATTTGTGCATCACATAGATAATAACCAAATTTGATGTCAGTAAGATCTTAGAAACTCAAAATTAATTTGCATTCATATTTTGGAGATGGATTTTTGTGTCTTAGATCCTAACTTAATATCGCTAAGATTTTAAAAGCATATCATTTAGTTTGAATTTCTATATATGTATTTGTGTGTATGTGTGTGTGAGTCACAGTGCTATAGACAAAGAAAGTGTGTAAGAATTTCCATTTTGGGTGGAGGATCAATTGGAGTATTTAATTTGGATTATGAGCAATCAAAGGAGAAAGTGAATGCTTCAAATGGAAGCACCAAAACCCTGGGGAGAATATAGAGAAATTACCTCAATGAGTTGCAATGTACTGCACATAAGGATTAAGATGTGAGAAAGATTCAAGTTATCTACTAAGTAAATGATTCAAATATGTGATTATCTTTGGAAGATGATTTTATGTTTTCTAGTTGTTTGATTTGTGTTAATTTACAAGATAAAAATGTACTACTATCATCTTATGTTCAAAATGTAATACCAGCTTTCTAATTATTTGTTCATGAATAATCTATAAACATAGATATTCTAACTTTGTATTAATTAGCTCAAACCACATTACATGCCCATGTGTTTCAAATATGTAATGTTTCTTAGTGGCAATTTTATGGATGCTAAAAACATGTTCTATAAGCTTGAATTTACATGTTTCTTAGCAAAAACTACTCAAAGAAGAGAAATCCTAAACCCGTGCATCGCACGGGTTAGCAACTAGTTATTATTATTATTGAATTAATATATTAGATTGTATATTTTTTAAAAAGTCAATATGTGTTATTTGAAAGAATGTTTTAATTTAGAAGTTTTTTGTAGTGTAACATAATATATTTTGTAGTTGGATATTATATATAGTAAGATTAGTATGAAAACATAATGCAATTAAAAAAAAAAAGTTATCTTTTATAATGTGAGAACTATTATACAACGTTATTACCATGTATACTATAAATATGTATGCAAATCATCTCTTATAGGTGTATTTTCCTCCAAAACATAGATTGGCATCTCTTTCTTTCTCATAATCATTAAATCATACATCATAAAGTAGAAAAATAAAATAAAATAAAATGAAAAGACAATTTTTTTTTTCATCACATGAACATATGAATAAATCCCACAATATATAACTCTTCAAATTCATAAAACACATGATTACTTAGATTATATAGTAAAATAAGACCAACTTATCCATCATGGCATTGCAATATCGTCTAAATATAATTATATAAAAATAATATTTTGTTGATCTTGTCTTATAAACCAAAAGTATCATCTATATTGCTAATAATATCTTTAAAAAGTAACATATGACAGAGAATTATTAATTTAAGCAGCAGATTATATATATAAATCATTTAACACAAACATCTATCAGAAGATAGAATCTATAACTTTAATACAAAAATTTGGCAAAATGATTGAATAGAATAGTACCTTCAACTTAGTGAGATTAAAATATAGTTGATCTTCGACATATTATTATTCATTTATTTAAAAAAATTAAACATATAATATTTTACTTAAATTCAATTAATAAAATTGTCCTCATAAAGTGGAGGAATGTTAGGGACACATTCATTCTCACACCCAAAGCATCAAAGGGAAAATGGAATACAAAACCAATGTCAATTTAGAAACACTAAATTTTAAATTAAATAATAAAAAGAATTAACGAGGATATCAAACCAAATATAGCAAAAAGAAACTAACAATGCATATTTATTAATGTAATAAAATCATCATCAAATTTTGGTTAAAAAATTAAATCAATAATCAACAATTAAATACAATACTACATTTAAATTTAAAACTAATCAAACTCTAACCATGGAAACCATATTTAATTGTTTTTTAAGTTATTTTTCTTTATGATTTATGACCTGTATTTTGTAGCATTAAATTGAAGTCTTTATGAATTTTATTTTGCAACATAAAATTGAAGTCTTCATCACTTTTCTAATGTCACACGCTTAGAATTCTCATATGTAATCGTGGAGGTTGCAATTAAAGGCTCATTCACATGCTTAATGCCTTTTTTTTTTTTTTTTTTTTTGAGAAGGAGCTTAATGCTTGACTTAAAAGATTTACTTGTTCGAGCTATTCCTTATTGAAGATTCAACAATAATAGTACAAATTTGATGACTAACGAAAAAAAAGGGTTAATTAATAAAATATCACTCTAAAATATCACTCTAAACTAAGGAAAACTTGCACTCCACATCCCAAATTATGAAAAATTCCGATTGGTAATCTTTTTTCTTTTTTTTTTATTACTATTTTTTTAAAGAAGTTCAGCGCATATTATTAAAAGAGGTTGTTCAAATCAGCTTGTAGCACAGAAATAATGTCTGGTAGTATATCCTCCATCCAAACTGATAAGGGTGGAAAAGAATTGCATTTTTTTTTTTTTGGCAAATGAATGAACAACCTTATTACAATGCCTACATATATGGGATAAATAGAAAGCTGAAAAGTGTGAGTTAAGGAAGTGAATATCTTTTGCTGCCACTTCAAGTGCTCGTCTTGCTGTCAAAGTTTCCACCTCAATGACCGTGGGAGGCAAAGGTATCAGTTGTGACAAAGAAGCCAGGACTAAACCTTCATTATTCCGAATGACAACACCCAGACCTGCATTGTTATCTTTATCAAAGATAGCTCCATCGAAATTTATTTTGTAACAGGGAGATTTAGGAGCTGTCCATGAGGGTACTTGTCAAGTCGGGTGTAGAGGTGCAATCATAGGGAGCGTTGAAAATTCCAGTATTCATTCTTTCGCTTGTTTCAACAATTGGCCGAGGCTGATAGTTTGTTTACCCAACCAGAGATTAAATCATATTGTACTTTGCTTAACAGTGTCGTGGTTTCATATTGGAATTGTATTCCAAAAACTGCCAATTTTGGGAAAAGGAAAAGAGCATGAACCACGTCCTCTCGGTGATCACAGAATTGCCTTGTGAGAACTGATATTCTATTCATAAAAAAAATTTCAAATTAAATCATACACCCAATCGATGGTTAACAAGTTGCATGATGCATGAGACTTAGAAACTAATTTACTATTGTACTCAGTGGTGGAGCTAGAATTTGAGTTGAGGGGAGGCAAAACTTGTATAAGATATATGCAATTTATGCATATCATGTAAGTATATAATATTGGAAACAATAAACTTATGTGGAAGGCATGCTAGTGGAGGACTTGTGATTACTTATTAGTTTATTTCGGTAGAGTTATGCTTTGTTTCAAGACTAAAGAAATAGAGTGGGGTTTTATTTGCCTAAATTATCATTAAGTGTGAGTGAGTAGAGCTATTGGTTAGATGAAATTCCTAACCGGATAAGGAAGATTGTCCAAATTGATGTATTACTTTGATCTAGATTGCTATTTCTATCAAAAGAAAAAAAATTAGATTGGAGTTTTTAATAAGTATTAGCGATAAACTAAGGGGTTTTTTTTTGGTGGGCCAGGGGGGGCAGCTGCCCCCGCAACCCCTCTAGCTCTGCCCCTGATTATACTCCCTCTAGCGATTTTAAAGACTAATATAACTTTTCCAATAGCCTTATAACTCAAATGACACATCTAGGATTTAAATTCCCCCACCTCCAATTATAGAATTATAAAAAAAAAATGAAATTAAAAACCCTAATATAACCTTATAAATTTTCCTTATGAACTAAAATACCCTATCCATTGCCTTCTGTAACTCATTTGATTTCCCTAAAATTTCCATAACTCTCTTAACCCACAAGACCCATCTTACTGGGAGAAAATGGGCTAATGCCCCTTTCAAAAAAAAAAATTCTATCATTTTGCCCCATTTCCCAAACTAATTAGCGAAATGCCCATATTATAACTCAATTGTCCAAAAATCGAGTTTCAAAACACCACTATAGGGTCCTTAAAACGTCACTATAGGTATGGGGCGATTAAACTTAGAAAAAAAAAATTGCACGGAACTCGAGTTCCAAAATGCCGCTATAGGGTCTTAAAACGCCACTATAGGGCTCCAGAAATTTTTTTTTTTTTTTTTTTTTTTCAATTTGTTATAACTCGATTGTCCAAAAATCGAGTTTTAAACTGAAACTCGATTTTTAGAAAGTCGAGTTTCAAAATATGGGCATTTCCATAATTAGTTTGGGAAAGTGGGCAAAACGCTGGATTGTTTTTTTAAAAAGGGCAGAGGCCAATTTTCTCCCATCTTACTATGCTTGACCCAACCCACACTGGCAAGACCCATTACGAAGAGCACCAGATCGAGCGAAGTCATACTTGGTAAGATTTTGTGACACTACACCGTCGTTGTTTGTTGTACAAAGCCTTTCATCATTGTGGTTCGGACGCCAACCCAAAACAAAACAAAAAATAAAAAAGAATGAAATTTTAGATTCTACTTGTTGAATTTCTAAGAAATCCAATCATACGTAGTTCCAAGCTCCTTCAATCAAAATTGTAAATAACTCTTTTAAGTTTTGAGTTGTAAATATAACTAAACAATAAAATTAAATTAAATTAAATAATCAAAAAAATAATCTCTAGTGAAGGCCATACTCTCAATTCCATGCAAATATTGTGAGGCCGGAGAGTTTGGCACTAAAAGCCAGACTCTCAGTTCCATGCAAAAGGTAGCTTATTAGCAATTTGGCACCTAATGAAGTTCGATAGGCGTTTTGCAATCTAAGAATAGGAATAAAAGAATTTCGTGGGTTTTGATGCCTAATATAGTTTAGTCAGGAATATGAATGGATGATTTCAGTGCATTTAAATTAAGTTGAATTAGATGGTTGAAGAATATGTCAAAATGCATCAATTTTTTTTTTTTTTTTTAATAGGGTAAATTGCAAATTACACCTTTAAAGTTTGAGAGTGTTTGGATTTTATACCATGAAATTTCAAAATTTAGATTTTACCTCCTGAAGTTTGGGGTGTTTGAATTTTACACCTGACTTTTCTTAATTTGGATTTTACCTCTTAAAATTTGGGAAGTGTTTGGATTTGACACCCCAAATTTTGAAACTTTAGGGTGTAAAATCCAAACACTCCAAAACTTTAGCGAGTGAAATCCAAACACCCCTAAAATTTGAGTAAAATCCAAATTCTAAAATGTCAAGTTGTAAAATCCAAACACCCCCAAACTTTAATGGGTAAAATCTAAATTCTGAAACTTCAGGAGGTAAAATCCAAACACCCACAAAATTTAGGGGTGTAATTTGTAATTTATCCTACTTAATAATCAAGTATCATCCATACATATGCATTTGAACTTAAAAGGTGTCTTTTGCTCTTTCATGGATGGAAAAGATTAATAAACTCTGATCACTCTGGGATACTCAGCCTCTTTGACATTGCTGAAATAGTTAAACAATAACTAAGTGAATTCTATTCTTGAATGAATATATAACTATATAAGCAATCAAGAGACTTTATTACAAAGTCCTCGTAAAAATAAGATGGAGGGTGGTGGTAATGAGTTCAATACTTACACAGGTTGCCCCTGTAACTCATAGTTAAACATTAACTTCTTTTTCTGAGAGAATTTCAACATATGACGTCCGTTCCTGATGATAACTCTTTATTATCAGGCCAAGACACCAATCAGTTTTTGGTATAGACGGGAATTGAACTCCAGATCTCTTATACAACCATCAAAGACTTTACCAGTTGAGCTAACTGGAACCCACATTTAAACATTAACTTTAGTTTGTTTATTTTAGCTTTTGAAGGACTTCTTTAGATTATATGATTTGTCAATTTAGTCAAACTAAATAAAAAGTTACACTTTTAAGTTGGTTTGTCAATTTGGCTAGACTAAATTGCAATTTAAACTATTAAATTTGTGAAATTTTATTTTTATTTTTAAAATTTTTCAAAATTTTGGATTTACACCCCTAACATTGCGTAGTGTTTGCAAAAAGACCCTTCCGCCCCTATTCATGAATGAGGCAACCGTTAAATGTCACGTTACCTCAAAACAATATGGTTAAATCAATTAAATCTTGGAATTGTAGTTTATGGAGCCACCGTTATATTTAACTTCAATTAAATCTTGAATAGTATATCCAACAACCTTGATTATATAATTTTTGACATTCTTAATCAATTCAATCTTCTTCGCTTTTGACCAATCACACCTTGCCCCAAACTTG
This sequence comes from Quercus wislizeni, assembly GCA_023055345.1. Taxonomy (NCBI): domain Eukaryota; kingdom Viridiplantae; phylum Streptophyta; class Magnoliopsida; order Fagales; family Fagaceae; genus Quercus; species Quercus wislizeni. The sequence goes on along the minus strand of JALGQJ010000007.1, from coordinate 36,858,353 downwards.
GGTTAGCTATTATAAACTTCAAGCAAAAATTAACAATTCTTTCTTCTTTTCCACTTATTTTAAACCACTGTTCAATTTCAATAGGAAAAAACCAACTTATTCCACACGTAATTGCCAATAACCACAAAAATGCAAGAACTGATGGCCGTATTGACTGGAGTCAATCTATGCAAAGGGACCCATGCAATGGAAATTAGCTTGCTTGGGAGATAATGACACAATGAAAAATCCAAAAATCTTCCAGAGAGCAATATTTCTTTGATAGTAATAGGATCTTGACTTGAAGTTTATATGAGCTAAGTAGCTAACCCATGCTTTGGGCTAGGTGAGTTTGGTCCTCATTGCATTTGCATGGGTGTTTCCCCTTCCTTGACTGGTCCTTAATTGAATCGCCGCCCAAGCATATAGTAAATGGGCTTGTACAATTCCACAAATAAGGTTATTGCAGCTGGGTCTGCGTCACTATCTAGAAGCGAAGGCTAATGTTTCTTACCTAGTCATTGTAAGTGGGTTGGTATATTGCATGCAATGATGGAGGAAGCGTCACTGAGATTTACAGGTATGGCATCATTTTTACTCTTTATGATGTTAAAGTTGTGTGATTGAGTGAGATAATTGAATGATGATAAGTAAAAGTATGAAAGAAATAGCATATATAAAGGCTTATGTAGTTCGGTCCAACAACCTATGGCAATAATAAGAAAACCCTTAAGGACTACATATGGTATTAATATAAGCAATACTTTTTACAATGAACCTAATTTAGAGTTTATATACTAGAGAATATTTGACTAATCTTAGAATAACTTAAGACTAATATACAAAGTTAATTAGTATTTTGGCATCCCATTAAGGGAGAAGATACAAAATTATCAATTAAAAAATAATAATAATAATCATTTGAAGTTATCCGTTTAGTGCTAAAAGTTGGAACCTTTATTAAAGTGTAGGGCTGTGCACCATTTTCTGATTCCACTAATCTAATTAAGGACCTCATATGAAACGTTTTATAAATTTTTAGAAGTAAATCATGGCTATTACACCATTTACTGATTCCACTAATTAATCTAATTAGGACCTCATATGAAACCCTTAATGAAGTGTTAGAAATAAATCATGACCATTACATCATTTACTGATTCCACTAATCTAAGGACCTCATATGGAACCGTTGATAAATTATCAGAAATAGATCGTGGCAATTAAACCATTTGCCGATTACACTATTCAGATTCTTAAAAAAAAGAAGAAAAAAAAAATTGCAAACTTCGCAGCAATTCCACTATCAGTAATCCAACAAGGACGCAATTGCATTATGAGGTTCTATTCAAAAAGAAATTTCTAAGATGATTTTGAGGAAATCGTGCCGGGAGATTCATGTAAATTTCTGCACTTCAATAGGGTTCAAAAAGATAATGCTTCGTGATAATCACGTTGGTATTCATTCAAAGTAAATATATAAGAGCATTAGAATTGGTGGTGATAAAAAACTATATTGCTATTTTTTGCACCACCAAAATACAAATTTATAGCTACATTGGTGTAGCCAAAGCCAAATAATTTGGCTCCACAACTACAGTGCACAGCCAAACAGTAGATCATAGGTAAAAAAAAAGTATTATTAAATTGCGTGTTCACACTACCTTATATTAAATATAGTATTTTATTCATATCTTGACACTGCTTTGTAGAGAATATATAATTTTATTGTAGTTGATGAAGCAAGATTTCGCCTCATCAGTATGTTCCTTGTCAATACAATGGATAACCTAGAGATCCTGTGCAAAAGAAAACACTAAGTGGATAATGGCACCGATTTGGGGCTTACCAAGGACCCTACGATGCCTCAATTAGCTTAGGCTCTTTAGAAAATAAGTAATCTGTAGAGCAATCTGTATGTATGTCTTTGTATGAATCATTTACCTGGCTTTCTTGGCTTTATATAGCCTCTGTGTGAATAAATGCTCTGTGTAATGTTGTACTACAACTAGAGGAGTTATGGCTCAATGATGACCACTTAACCCCAGCCTTTTACTGTCTGTAACGGTCTTTTAAATACACATTATTGGACTATTGTAATAGCTTCGCGCTCATTTATCACTCAATCATTGAGCGAAGTTTGGAATTAATGCACTTACGCTCGTCTATACGCTTACTCGTCATTATTATGGACGGTTTGCAAGTACAGACAACCATTTATATGCTACTCGTCAGTTGCCCCCTTTATTCCTTTGTCATCATTCGTTTGGACGAGCAAAGGAATATGGAAAGTCTTTTTTAGCGGGTCAGCTTGTTTGTGCCTCGAGATTCTCATCTTATCACATTTATTATGGGGTGATATTCCCGTTAGGTGATTGCCACATTTCCCTCTTGTATTGGTCGCACGTGTGTGTTTTCCTTGTGTTTCCCACGCATTGATTTTGCTTCCCTTTTTCGGTAAAAACTCCTCATATTCTCCTTCTTCTTCAACGTGGGCTGTATTTGAAGTCTGAAACTTTCAAAAAAGAGAGCTCCTGCACATTCAGTACGGTAAGACTCCTTTTCCTCAAAACTCCATTAATGGTTGATTTTGCTTTCATTAGGCAGGAAGCTCCCTCTATTTCATTCTTCTTCACTAGGTTAGGGGTGTTCTTAGAGTTCTCTGGTGGGCACCGTCCTCAAGTAGGTTTTTTTTTTTTTTTTTTACCTCAAGATTGTGGGGCTTTCAGACCTGTTTTGACCACTTTTTACCCTCTGATTCGTCATTCCTTGATTTCTCATTACTTAGAGATGACTGTCGTAGAGTATAGGGACACCGATGTTAGGTCTAGCGAACTCGATACTGGTCTGTCTTCAAGTGGTGAATCTATGAATAAAGATTTTGAAATTGTAGTATCGAAACCCTCGTCGTCTTTTAAACCCTCCTCTTCTTCATCTTCAATCCCCTTCCATGCTCTCTCCAAATCTTGCTCTTCAAACCAAAAGCACCTGAAATCTATAAGAAAAAGATTTCAATGATGGTAGAAGCACCATAGAGATTGACATGGCTAGGGTCGATCCGGTGTTCTATCTGGGAGATGAGGGAGATGAGTTCAGTAAACTCAACTTCTCTTCTTTCCCAAATTTAGTCCGTCTTAATGTTTCTTATTATGGGCTTCGGGGGAGCATCCCAGTTGAGATAGGCACCCTTTCGAAGCTCACCCACCTTGATCTATCCCATTATTATCTCACAGGTGAGTTACCTCTTTCATTGGGAAATTTAAAGAATCTTCTTGAACTGGATCTAGATACAAATAATTTATCTGGTGTGTTATCTCTTTCACTTGCAAACCTCACTCAATTACTGACATTTGACATTTCTTCTAATCATCTCAGTGGTTCCATTCCCATAGTATTGGGAAATATAAAGAATCTTCTTGAATTAGGTCTAGGCGGAAATTATTTTAATGGTTTCATTCGAATTGAGATCGAGTGCAATTGCTATCCTAATCCTTCCTGTTGATTTTCAAATTGTTTTATCCACTTATAAATTAGATTCTCAAAATAATATATATATATATATATATATATATATATATATATATATATATATATATATGTATGTAGAATAAAAACATAGGGTTTTTTTTTTTTTTTTTGGCTACAAAATAAAAGTGTAATATTTGTTCATTTTTTTAAAACTAGTCTCATGACACCCATGGTTGTATTAGTAGTTCTAAATGCATAATATTAATGAGGAAAACGTATAAACCTTAAATTGGAATAAATAAAAAATTATAACACTATAAAAAATTAAAACTTAATAATAATAATAATAAAAAGCCTCAGAGGATAGTATATTTTAAGCCCGTATTGACTGGAGTCAATCTATGCAAAGAGACCCAGTTAATAGTGGGTCTATGAATAATACAAAAATCTTTCAGATAAAAATACAGACGCTGAAAATTTATTTGACAGTAACAGTATCTTGACTTGATTTGGTCCTCATTGCATTTCCATGGATGGTTCCCCTTCCTTGATAAGTCGCCAGTCTACACTGAAAATTCAGAGGATAATGACTTCTTCCTGCACGTTGACGTGGCAACATGAAGTTTTTGCTATATGAGAATGACAGCACCAATTAATCTACTTGGTCACTTATCAGATTTTTAATTCTCAATCGATTTTCAATTTTCAACTATATTCTCTAATATATAAGGATAACACTAAACCTAAAAGTCTAAATCTATAGATTTTGATCTAATTATATTATATATCCACTAACTAGGGGGTAATTATCCAATGTAGGAATTCTAACAATTAACTAACCACATTATTTACCCAAAAAAAACTACAAACCACACTATTCTCACATGAATATTTTAACAAAATGTGCTACTTGTTGCTGCAGAAATAGTCATCCAAGGACAGTGCAATGTAGAAATGTTTCACCTCAATTGCATTAGGAGGAAAATCCAACCAAAAAAAAAAAAAATTTCCAAGATGCATTTATACTGGACTAATCTTTTTCAGTTTTTTACTTGTAGCTTAATATTTGTTAGGTTACCGATGGGCCTAAAAGCTGGAGCTACATAACTCCCATTTAAGTGTGGATTCAAACTATCTTTTAATAAGTGAGCTCCAACATGTAGGATTTTAAACTCAAGACCTTTTATATTGATACTATGTTAAATTATCGATTGCCCTCAAAAGCTTAAACTATTGGAAAATTATAAATTTAATCATTCAACCACATAATTCTAACAATATCCCTACTCCTTGCAACATCAATTGTTATTGTGGCCTTTATTATTATTATTATTATTATTATTATTATAGCAAGACTTAGGTACAGTACTTAGGTATTGTTCTTTCAGTTTCCCTTTTTAAGATTCTGTCATGTGGATTTTTTCTCGTGGGGTGAAAGTGTATTTTTTAATTAAATAGCCACATGGTTGAATTTTAAAAGGAGAACCTAAGAAACAGCACGTAAGGTACTCTACATAAATTTTGTCCTTATTAATATTATTTGCTAAATAATTGTTATTGTGGCCTTGGTTCCCTTTGAAGCAAATTTTCTAATTTACTAGTATTGTTGATTAGTATCACGAGTTACAAATAGTAGAAACCAATTTTAACATATAATCTATATATTACTAAAATTTAAAGCGTGACATTTATTGCTGTTGAGCTTCTATTGCGCCACCTCATCGCCACATCGTTCGCCACATAATTATTATTTATTATTTATTCCTTTTTAAATATATATATATAAAAATTATTGACTTTACATATTCATCTTTGTCGGTTTTAACATCTATATTTTTTTTTTTTCTAATTTTCCTATAATTTTTTTTACATTCACTTATTTTTTAAATATTTACACTTTCTTTAACCTTTCTTTTTCCCTTACCTTTTCTTCTCCTCACTACCCTCTACTTAAATATTGTTATTCATCTTTCCCTCCATCTTCCTTTATTTTTCTCTTCATATCCCTTCCCTCTTACTATAAATTTGTCACTCTTTTCCATTCTTTGCATAGTTTTCTTTCACAAAAAGGTTTTCTCTCTCTCTCTCTCTCAATGTTTTGGTGGATTTTTTTTTTGTTTTTTTTTTTTTTTTTTTTTGCATCTCCTCTTTAGGTTGATAAATTTTTGTATTTTTAAGAACTTTAATTTAGGTTGATACAATTTAGTTTTGTGTTTTAAATTATTATTATTATTATTATTTTGCTCTTTGATTGTTAAATTTTATCAGATTACATTATAAAAAATTAAAGATAGTAGATAAAAATAAAATAGTATTCCATTACATAGCATAATTTGGATAATTTAGTGTTTATTGTTATATCTTTTAATTTTTCTTATTTTTTTCTTCTCTTCTATTTTACTCAATATTGAAATTCAACCACATCCTCCTTATCATTAAATTATTTATATTTTCTCTCTCTTTTTGTTTTAAAAAATGAAATATTTTACTTAAATTCAAATAAAAGAAAATTGTGCTCATCAAATTGTACTCATTTGTTTTAACATTTACATTTTCTCCAACCTTTCTCCTTCTCTTTATCTTTTCATCTCCCCAAACATTCTACCTTGATATCACTCTTCCTCTTTTCTTTTATCTTCCTTTATTTTGTTTCTTTTTATTATCATCCTCTTAATATAAATTTGTCATTCATTCTTCCATTCTTTACATAATTTTCTCTCACAAAAAAGTGGTTATTTCCTACTCTTTCTCCTGTGGATTTTTATTTTTATTTTTCTTGCACCTCTATTTTAGCTTGATAAAGTTTTGTATTTTTTAGAACTCTATTTTGGTTGATGGGATTTAGTTTTTTGTTTTAAGTTTTTTTTTTTTTTTATGACTTTGATTGTTAAATATTATCATATTGCATTATCAATAATTAAAAATAGTATATAAGAATGTACTATTATTATATTACATAGAATTATTTGATAAGTTAGTGTTTATTGTTATGTATTTTATTTTTATTTTTTTTCTCATATCATTTTATTTAACATTTAAATTCAGCCACATCCCCCATATATATCATTAAATTATTTATATTTCCACTCCTTTTTTATTTTAAAAAATTTTAAATATAATATTTTGGCTAAATTAAATAAACAAAAATTGTCCACATTAAGTGGAGTAATGCCAGGGAAACTCCCATTCTCACACCCAATGCATCAAAGGAAGAATGAAATACAAAACAAATCAAGTTAGAAACACTAAATTAAAAAAAAATTAAAAAAATAAAAAAATAAAAACTAATAATGCATATTTAATGTCATAGAATCATCATCAAATTTTGGAAAACGATAGGTTGCCAATGGAGAGAGAGAGAGAGAGAGAGAGAGAGAGAGAGAGAGAGAGATGGTATAGAAAAAATCAATACAAAGTAATAAAGAGTAGATAAAAAAATAAAAAATAAATAAAAATGGACGTTAATTAGTAATCGTTGATTGGAAAACAAAGAGGTTGTAAGGAGAAGTAAAAAATAAAATAGAGATTACCATGTGGAGAACATTAAAAACTTTACAGAGTAGTAACATAAACCATTAAATTCACTTAAAAAATTAAATCAACAATCAACAATTAAATACTGTAGGGTCCTAGTTAGGGAGGTCCTTCACTGTAGATGTGAACGAACCCAAACCCAACAGGCCCAATATAATGAATTTGGTAAAGAAGTGGGCTCAAGAACTGGGCCTTAGTGAGGGCTTCTTCAGCGGTCTGACAGGATCGTAAGGGAGCGGGATGGTCAAAAGCGTGGAGGAGGGGTAAAGGCTTATCATCGGGTTGTGTCGGAGGATGAATTCTTCTTCTTCTTGGTTCTCCGGTGCTTCACAGTCAGAGCTTTCAAGAGTCCTCAGAACTGCAATCTTCCAGCCCCCTCTTTGTGAGACCTCTATTGTTATATATCCTTTTACTCCATTCATCTAGACCGTCCATTTGTTGATCATACAGGTCGCTACTTAAGTACCTGTCCCATTCAGCGCTTCCCTCAACTTGCTATGAGTTACAGCAGACAAGGTGACACTGTTCAGGGGTCATTCCTTCATTAATGCGGCCAGACTGCCAGCTGTGGGCATTTAATGCGGAGGTGACAGACTCTTCTATAATTGCTCCTCCATCATGCCCCCATAGCTGTCCCCCTATGTTAGTCCTTTCATTTGGGACGACTTGGAGGGTTGCTTTAGATGGTGTGCTGCTCTTTCCTTCCATGACATCGGTTCGCCGAGGACAGGATAGTCCTTGGCGATGCCTCCCAGCAGCTTTGGGCCTTCCTTAGTCATCCTCGGACGTTTTTCCTCGTCAGCCTGGGCCTTGGGCTTGACATTAAAATGGGCCGGGGCACCCAGATCCTTTGGCCCCACAATAGCCCCTCAAAATCCTGATGTCCGGACTCTCAAACGAGGAGGAGGGTTTTGATGTCTTCGGGCTACCTCACCGACTTGTCAAGTCTTGTCATCTGTTAGCGTTTAGGGCTTTTTTGTTTGCTTACGACACGTTTCTGGCGCTTTGGTATCTAGAGCGTGTTTTCATTAAATTCTAGTGGCTCTGTGCTCCCCACGTTGGACGGTGTGATGGTAATCTAACAGCAGGGATTCCTCCAGCCTTTATGGGTGCGAAAAACCGGGCGATTACCTTAATTGGGGGTATAAATACCCATTCGAATGGGCCTATCATTTTACTTTTTCATCCAAGAGCTCTTGCGCACATACCTTGAATTTGGTCATGTGTCCAATCGAACTTACGCCATCTTTCAGCATAAAAAGCCTGCCTGAGAAGCTTTTTCTCACTTCTGTAAGTTTTCTCTTCTCTTTAACTAATACTTCCTCCTTTCTAAGTCCCCGCCTGTCTTGTCCTTTTCTTTCCTTCGTCTTCCTTTGAGTTTTTAGTTGGTCCCAAGGATGGGTAAATTTAAGAAGTTAGTTGAGTCGGAGGAGGCAATGGAGAAATTCGTCGCCGATTACAAAATACCCAACAATGTGGGCATAAGGTACTGTAAGGAGGGTGACTGGCAAATTATGAGGCGAGAGGGTGAGGTAGTGATTCCAATAATCACCTTCCTAGAAGGGGGTATGAGGCTCCCTATGCGCCCAGTGGGGAGGGACTACCTTAGGCATTTTCGACTAGCGCCCGTCCAGTGCGCCGTCAATGTGTTTAGGATCCTGGGCAACGTGGATGCCTTAAATGAACAGATGGGGTTGAGGTTGACCCACCACGACGTAAACTGGTGTTACAATCTCCAGTACCTCATGGGCAAAACCTATTACATGAAGGCGAGGGATGAAAGGGTTCGCCTTATTCAGTGTCTCCCAGAGTCCAGCAAGGGTCTGAACAAAGACTTCCTCATCGTGTCAAGGGCGTGGCACGACAGCCTACCCTACCCGACTAAAGAGGGGACGCCAGGTGGGGCATTTGAGTAGGGGAGGGTCATTTCTTTGATGTTGCCATAATTGGCGTTTGTGTGGTTGCTAACGGGGGTACATTTTCTCTTTTTGCAGATCCCCACACCTTTAAGCGCCACATTCACTTGGTCAACCAGGCGGACTTAGAAACCATTCTTCGCACAGAGGTTTTTGTGAACGAAGGCGACCACCAGGTCAAAGCTGCTCACAAGATCCTCGGATACGATCCCATTCAGAAATCCTTCGCGGCCCCAAAGTACGTAATTAAGGCCAAAGACCCCCGGCTCCAAAAGATCACTATTGCAGAGCACAGTTTTTTCTTCCCCAAAGGGTCTTCTGCTCAACAAGCCACAAAGATCGAGGAAGGAAGGGACGAAGGCGAAAAGCAGGTCATCGAATTGGACCAGTCCGAGGACGAATTTGACGCATTCGAACAATTGGATCCGTCTGAGGATCCTTTTGGTGACATAGGCGATCCTAATTTGTCCGAGACGGATCTCCAAGGGACTTCCTTGTAGACCGACATAGGTTTCAAGAGGAAACCGTCCGCAAGCCTTCATGATCTACTCAAGGGCCAACCAGGGAAATCACAGCCAAAGCTTCCCCCTCCCCCCTCCAAGCCCGAACCCCCACAGACCAGGTCATCGTCCGCCCTGCCGCCACCCGCCAAACTTCCCCCCACCATCCAACCTACTGACCCCAAGAGGAAAAGGTCTGCTAAAGGGAAAGAACCCATGGACGGGGGAAGATCCCGTACTTCTCAGGAGGAGGACGAGGGCCGACAGGCTTCAAAGCAATTAAGGGTTACACCTCAGGGTCAAGAGAAGGAAATAGACGTTCAGCTCGAGCCCCAGGCCTGGCTCCCTACTCCAATGCTCCATAGGGAGCCTCTAATGGACAATACTTCCCTTAGGGACTTCAATAAAGGTGAGGGCACTTATGTGGCCGACGCATTGGAGAGGTCCCTGCTACTCCCCGTCGATATGGTGGATCTGAAAAACCTGAGGAGGCAGGAGCTCTTCCTCAGCATGAAGAGGTACCTCGGCATGGTAAGATTTTTGGCACTTGCAACTTTTCTGGTCTTAGTTTCTTGGTCCCCAATTTACGCCTTGCTTATTTCTAATGGCAAGCCGTTCAAGCTACCTATAGAATGGAGGAAATGGCCAATGACCAGGGCAGGACCCTGGACCTTGAGCATGAAAAGCATTTGGACGCCACGCGGACCCTTAAGAACTCCGAGACCGACCTCTTGAAAGCAAGGGAGGACTTGAAGGAGGTAACTAGGGCCAGGAATAGCGCCAAATCAGGCCTGGCCAGCACCCAAAAGCAGGCCGAGGATCAGATAAGGTACCTGCTAGAGGCCAAGAAACAGCTGTAGATTGCCAAGGAGCAGATTGTTAATCTGAAAAAGAAACTGGCCGAGGCAGAAGGGGCCAAGAATGTTGCCATGTGGGCTAGGGACGAGGCCTTGAGGGCCAAGGAGGAGGCGAAATTTGCCAGGATAGAGGCCGAGTGCTCCAAGGAGGAGGCCTATGACTCGGGGGTGGTGGAGACCCAGGCTGCCCTGAAGGCTCAAGTTCCTGGGGTATGCAGGCTTTATTGCTCCCAGGTTTGGAATGAGGCCCTAAAACAGGCTGGGGTTGATGGCTCGTCCAACCTGTGGAAGGCAGAATGTGTGTTCTATCCCCCTGCCATCAAGGAAGATGCTACCCCCAGCTCCGAGGTTCGGAATGCTCTAGAAAAGGTTGAGGTCGCCAGTCCCAACGCTGCCCTAGTAATAACTTCCCCCGAGGTGCCCGCCAAGGAAAGTGGTCCTTCGGGGGCGGCTGGAACAGACGAGGGTCAGAATCCTGATACGCCCAAGGAGACTGTAGGGTCCGTAGGTGACGATCCGGTTTCTCACATCGAGGGGCCGGTCATCGTTGTTGAGCCCCTTCAGTCGGTTTCCCTCTGTGAGGGCTCCAAAGATCCCAAGATCTCACCCGCTCAGCCTTCCCAAGAGGGGGTCAAGGACAAGTCCAAGGAGTAGTCCTAGGGATTTTTTTTTATTTATTTTTTTTTTTTTTGGAAGTAAAGTGTAATGTTGTAATGGGGCTCTCTTTGAATGAATAAAAACTTTCATTTTCTTTTTGTTTCACTTGTTTTTATTACCTGTTATCACTATTAGTATGGGTTATGAACCTAAAAACAATAATGTATGTATGCACCATCGTTGCCTTAAAGTCCTGGAGCCCCAAAATTCAGAGCCACGGGGTGTGCGTTTAGGCTGGTCTCACGATTTGTGCGAACTATTGGTGGGAGTAACCAGTTTCCTTATAGGTTTGAGTCCGAAGACCATGCAAGACCTTGGTTCAGTCTAGTATTCAAATTTTTCTTGGAAGTAGCTAGTTTCCCTATAGGTTTGAGTCCAAGGACCATGCAAGACCTTGATTCTGTCTAGTACTTAGTTTTTTCTTGGAAGTAAATAGTTTCCCTATAAGTTTGAGTCTAAGGACCATGCAAGACCTTGGTTCTATCTATTACTTAGAGATTTTTTTGGAAGTAACTAGTTTCCCCATAGATTTGAGTCCGAGGACCATACAAGACCTTGGTTCTGTCTAGCACTTAGAAATTTTTTTGGAAGTAACTAGTTTCCCCATAAGTTTGAGTCAGAGGACCATGCAAGACCTTGGTTTTGTTTTGTACTTAGTTTTTTTTTAGAAGTAACTAGTTTCCCTATAGGTTTGAGTATGAGGACCATGCAAGACCTTGGTTCTGTCTAGTACTTGGTCTTTTTTTTTCTTTTTTTTTTTTGGAAGTAACTAGTTTCCCCATAGGTTTGAGTCAGAGGACCATGCAAGACCTTGGTTTTGTCTAGTACTTATTTTTTTCTTAGAAGTAACTAGATTCCCCATATGTTTAAGTCCGATGACCATGCAAGACCTTGGTTCTGTCTAGTACTTAGTTTTTTCTTGGAAGTAACTAGTTTCCCCATAGATTTGAGTCTGGGGACCATGCAAGACCTTGGTTCTGTCTAGTACTTAGTTTTTTCTTGGAAGTAACTAGTTTTCCCATAGGTTTGAGTCCGAGGACCATGCAAGACCTTGGTTCTGTCTAATACTTAGAGATTTTTTTGGAAGTAACTAGTTTTCCCATAGGTTTGAGTCTGAGGACCATGCAAGACCTTGGTTCTGTCTAGTACTTAGAGATTTTTTTGGAAGTAACTAGTTTCCTCGTAGGTTTGAGTCCGAGGACCATGCAAGACCTTGATTCTATCTAGTACTTAGTTTTTTCTTGGAAGTAACTAGTTTCCCCGTAGGTTTGAGTCCGAGGACCATGCAAGACCTTGGTTCTGTCTAGTACTTAGTTTTTTCTTAGAAGTAACTAGTTTCCCCATAGGTTTGAGTCCGAGGGCCATGCAAGATCTTGGTTCTGTCTAATGCTTAGTTTTTTTTTGGAAGTAACTAGTTTTCACATATGTTTGAGTCCGAGGACCATGCAAGACCTTGGTTCTGTCTAGTACTTAGAGATTTTTTTGGAAGTAACTAGTTTCCCCATAGGTTTGAGTCCGAGGACCATGCAAAACATTGGTTCTGTCTAGTACTTAGAGATTTTTTTGGAAGTAACTAGTTTCCCCGTAGGTTTGAGTCCGAGAACCATGCAAGACCTTGGTTCTGTCTAGTACTTTGTTTTTTTTTTGAAGTAACTAGTTTTCCCATAGGTTTGAGTCCAAGGACCATGCAAGACCTTGGTTCTGTCTAGTACTTAGTTTTTTCTTGGAAGTAACTAGTTTTCCCATAGGTTTGAGTTCGATGACCATGGAAGACCTTGGTTCTGTCTAGTACTTAGAGATTTTTTTGGAAGTAACTAGTTTCCCCATAGGTTTAAGTCCGAGGACCATGCAAGACCTTGGTTCTGTCTAATACTTAGTTTTTTCTTAGAAGTAACTAGTTTCCCCATAGGTTTGAGTCCGAGGACCATGCAAGACCTTGGTTCTGTCTAGTACTTAGTTTTTTCTTGGAAGTAACTAGTTTTCCCATAGGTTTGAGTTCGATGACCATGCAAGACCTTGGTTCTGTCTAGTACTTAGAGAGTTTTTTGGAAGTAACTAGTTTCCCCATAGGTTTGAGTCCGAGGACCATGCAAGACCTTGGTTTTATCTAGTACTTAGAGATTTTTTTAGAAGTAACTAGTTTCCCCGTAGGTTTGAGTCTGAGGACCATGCAAGACCTTGGTTCTGTCTAGTACTTAGAGATTTTTTTGGAAGTAACTAGTTTCCCCATAGGTTTGAGTCCGAGGACCATGCAAGACCTTGGTTTTGTCTAGTACTTAGAGATTTTTTTAGAAGTAACTAGTTTCCCTGTAGGTTTGAGTCCGTGGACCATGCAAGACTTTTGTTCTGTCTAGTACTTAGTTTTTTCTTGGAAGTAACTAGTTTCCCCATAGGTTTGAGTTCGAGGACCATGCAAGACTTTGGTTCTGTCTAGTACTAAGTTTTTTCTTGGAAGTAACTAGTTTCCTCATAGGTTTGAGTTCGAGGACCATGTAAGACCTTGGTTCTGTCTAGTACTTAGATTTTTTGGATGATATAAGGCGCGTAGTCAAGACAGACTAGAAATTGGAGTTGGATAAGTGCTCTTCATTAATAATAGTACCTCTTCAGGTTATGTACATTCCAAGGGCGGGGTACAGCTTTTTCATCTAAATCTTCTAAATAGTACACACCTATTCCTGCTACCGAAGTAACTCGAAATGGCCCTTCCCAATTGGGCCCGAGCTTTCCCCAGGATAGGTCTTTGGCAGCTCCCACGACCCTCCTTAACACTAAATCTCCTAATGCCAATGGCCTCAGCTTTACGTTGGCGTCGTAACCCCATTTGAGTTTTTGGTGGTAATACGCTAAGTGGATCGTTGCTCTTTCTCTTCTTTTCTCGTTCAGATCTAGGCTCTCCCCCAGCAGCTCATCATTGCCACTTGGGGTGAAGGAATTTGTTCTCAGCGTTGGGAAGTTTACTTCCAGGCGGATTACAGCCTCAGCCCCATAAGTCATGGTAAAGGTTGTCTCTCCCGTTGACCGTCGCGGCGTCATTCGATAGGCCCATAAGACATGTGGGAGTTCCTCTACCCATCTCCCCTTGGCGTCGTCCAGTCTTTTCTTATGCCCATTGACTACAACCTTGTTAGAAGCTTCGACTTGTCTGTTCCCCTGAGGATAAGCTGGGGTCGAGTACCTGTTAGTGATCCCTAGTTCACAACAGTATCTTCTGAAAGCCTTGCTATCGAATTGGAGTCCGTTGTCTGAGATAAGGACCCGAGGGACCCCGAATCGTGTAACGATGTTTCTCCAGACAAATCTTTTCACATCTGCATCTCTGATGTTAGCCAGTGACTCAACTTCAACCCATTTGGTGAAGTAATCTGTGTCGACCAGCAGGTATCTCTTATTTCCCGCTGCCTTGGGGAAGGGGCCTACAATATCAAGGCCCCACTAGGCGAATGGCCATAGGCTGGACAAAGGGTTGAGAACTCCTTCTGACTGATGGATGCTCGGGGCAAACCTTTGGCATTGGTCACATTTCTTAACATACTCTAGAGCTGCCTTCTGCATCCCCGGCCACCAGTAGCCCTCGGTAAGGGCTCGGTGCGACATGGATCTTCCTCCTGTGTGACTCCCATAGATCCCTTCGTGTAACTCTTCCAGCAGTAACTCTGATGCCTCAGGGTGAACGCACAACAGGTACGGCCCAGAGTAGCAACGCCTATACAACTTGTGATTCTTGGACAACTAGAATCGAGTCGCGTTTCTTCGTATTTTTTCAGTCTCTGATTTCCCTTCAGGCAAGATATCGTCTTTGAGGAACGCCACTATAGGGTCCATCCAGCTGGAGCCTACCCTGATTTCATGGACACGGGTTGTGTCTTTCGCAATTTTGCTTGCTCTACTCAGATGCTCGACAAGGATAATTCGAGGGAGCTTTCCCGCCGAGGAGGTGGCGAGCGTGGCCAACGAATCTGCGTGGGTGTTGCCACTTCTGGAGATGTGTGACAAGCTGAATAAGTCGAAACCCGGCCAGAGGCGCTTGACCTAGTTAAGGTATTCTTGCATTCTCACATCTTTGGCCTCCATCTCTCCCCTCACCTGACCTACTACTAGCCTCGAGTCCGAGAACATCTCTACTACTCTTCCCCCCATTTTCTACACCACAGCCATCCCTTGCAACAAAGCCTCATACTTGGACTCATTGTTTGTAGCCGAGAACCCCAGTCTCAGGGATTTCTCTATGGTGGCTCCCTCAGGGGTGATTAGGACTAGCCCCACTCTGGATCCTCTCTGGTTCGTCGCGCCGTCAACATACACTTTCCAGCACAAGGGTTTCGATGCGGAGACCATGCCGACCGGTTTTCCCTCCACGCCGCGTAGTTCGGTTAGTGTTTCTACTGGCGATTCAGCGAATTCGGCCACTAGGTCTGCCAGGACTTGGCCTTTTATGGAGGTTCGCGGCATATACTTGATGTCAAAAGCTCTCAGAATCGTGTTCCATAGGGCGATCCTTCCGGTGTAATCTGCGGTCCGGAGTACAGATTTCAAAGGTAGTTGAGTTAGAACCATTACTGTGTGGGCTTGGAAGTAGTGGGGAAGCTTCCGCGAAGCATGGACCACGGCTAGTATTGCCTTCTCTAGGGGGGAGTATCTGATCTCAGCCTCATGTAGCGATTTGCTTACGTAATAGACTGGCCTTTGGAAGCCATTGTCTTCTCGTATTAACACTAAGCTCACAGCGTGGGGGGCCACAACGATATATACGTATAGGACTTCATTAGCCGCAAGACTGGACATGATGGATGGTCGCGACAGATACTCCTTGAGTTGCTGGAAGGCTGCGGTGCAGTCCTCGGACCATTCGAATCCCTTCCACTTGCTGATCAGGAGGTAGAACGGTCTACATCTATCTGCCGATCTGGAAATGAATCGATTCAGGGCGGCGATCATCCCTGTGAGCTTTTGGACTTCTTTAGCATTTCGCGGCAGTTTTAGGTCATTAATGGCTTTGATCTGGTCAGGGTTGACCTCGATTCCCCTATGTGTGACCATGTAGCCCAAAAACTTGCGTGATCCCACGCCAAAAGAGCACTTGGAAGCATTCAAGTGTAGCTTATGCCTCCTTAAGATGTCAAAAATGTCGCCGAGGTCTCCCAAGTGTTCGGTTACCATCTTGCTCTTTACCACCATGTCGTCAACATAGATTTCGATGTTTTTGCCTAACTGCGGCTCGAACATCCTAGTCATCATCCTTTGATAAGTGGAACCCGCGTTCTTTAGGCCAAATGACATTACTTTGTAGTGGTAGTTCCTAGTGGGCATGACAAAGGCTGTTTTCTCTTGGTCCTCTAGGGCCAGTGGTATCTGATGGTAGCCCTAGAAGGCGTCCAAGAAGCTCATCCGAGGATGGTCTGCAGTGGCGTCCACCAGCTGGTCTATCCGAGGCATGGGGAACGAGTCCTTTGGGCATGCTTTGTTTAGGTCCGTAAATTCCACACAAACTCACCACTTTCCATTTTTCTTCTTGACCACCACGGTGTTGGCCAGCCACTCGGGGTAAAAAACCTCTTTTATAGCACCGGCATGCTTAAGTTTCGTCACCTCTTCTCTAATTGCCTCGGCATGCTCTTTGGATGGGCGCTGGGGTGACTGCTTCTTGGGGGTAATGGAGGGGTTGACGTTGAGGTGGTGGCAGATGAAGTCTAGGTCGATCCCTGGAGCGTCACAGGCATCCCATGCAAACACGTCGATATTCCTTTTGAGAAACTCGACCAGCTCTTCCTTCTCTTGAGGAGGAAACTTGGCCCCTACCTGAAAGAACTTCTCCACGTCACCTTCGACGACCACTCTTTCTAGATCCTCGCATTTTGCCTCCTCGGCTGCTATTTCAAATGGTGGCGCCAGAGCTTTTGATTGCTATAAGTCTTTTTCCTCGGGGGCCGAGGACTCCGCATCGGGCCGATGTGAGATGGCCGCCACCATGCACTGCCTTGCCATGGGTTGGCAGCCTCGGATCTCGAGGACCCGATCTCTTGATGGGAACTTTACCTTCTGGTGCAATGAGGAGGCAATGGCTCCCAGGGTGTGCAGCCAGGGCTTGCCAACGATGGCTATGTACGGAGAGTAAGTGTCGACTACAATAAAGTTCACCTCCACGATCTCCGAGTCAGTCTAGATGGGCAACCTGATCATGCCCTTTGGAGTGATGAGCTTTCCATCGAAGCTCATTAAAGGGGAGCTGTATGGCAGCAAATCTTCCGATTTTAATTTCAAACCCTTGTAGAGGTCAGGGTACATAATCTCAACTGCGCTGCCCCCATTTACCATCACCCTTTTCACATCGTAGCCCCCGATTCTGAGGGTGATCAACAGCGCATCGTCATGGGGTTGGGTGGTTCCGACCTTGTCTTCCTCTAAAAAACTTATGACTGGGTGAGAATTCATTTTGGCCCTCTTCGGTCCTGGTTAGGATTCTTCGGCGGGCAACTGAGTGACGGACAGTACTCGTGAGGGGTAGCCTCTTGTCCTTCCTGGCGTGGCTAGGATCGTATTGATCGTCCCTACAGATGGCCTTAGGGTAGCATCCCTCCGGGGTTCCTAGTATGTCTGGTTCTGATGACCTCTTGAATGATGCAGGAGGTGTTTCAACTTTCCTTCTTGGACCAACTTTCCTTCTCCGTGGTATGTCCATGGTCCTGGTGGTATTGGCAATACAAGTTCTGGTTTCGCTTTGTGGACTCTCCCGCCATTTTATTCGGCCATTTGAAGTACAGTTCGTTCTTGATTTTCTCTAGCACCTGATGCACTGGTTCTCGGAATACAGCCCCGACGTTCCGCGCGCTGATCATCTCCGATTGCCCACAAAGTCTCTCCTCGGACGACTATTGGTGTATCAGTCCGACCTAAAATCCCTCCTCTCCTGAGGGATAACCTTCTCCTTTCCTCTGCCCTGCATCTGGTCTTCCTCTACTCATTTATACTTATCGATCCGATCCATTAGCTGGCACACGCTGTTGGCAGATTTGCCTGTCAGGGATTTCTTTAAGTCATGCTCAACAGGGAGGCTGCTCTTGAAGGTATTAATGGCGACGTTGTCGAAGTTGCCATCCATTTCATTATACATCTCCCAATACCTACCCGAGTAAGTTTTCAGGGTCTCTCCGTCGCGCATGGATAATGATAGCAATGCACTCAAGGGCTGAGAGGCTCTGCTATTCGTGACGAAGTGTGAACCAAAGGCTTGGGTTAGCTGCCTATATGAATCTACAGAGTTCGCTTTCAGACCGTTGAACCACCTCATCGCCGCTAGTCCCAAGCTGGACGGGAAAACCTTGCACATCAACGCTTCATTTTTAGAGTGAACTGCCATCCTTTGGTTAAACTGGCTTACATGCTCCACGGGGTCTGTATTGCCGTTGTAAATGGTGAAGGTTGGCTGCTGGAATCGCCGGGGGAGCGCGGCCCCTTCAATACGGCGTGTGAATGATGATCTAGAGAGCTGGTCTAGTGCCATACTCATGGCGTCATGCCCCAAGCCCCTTGGAGATGGGCTTCTGCATTTGCGCCTTTGGTGACGTTCCTCCTCGTGAGAGAAAGTCTCGCTTGGGGGGGTCCTGGACCTTTGCCTGTAGTCGTCATCATTTTCGTCATCGAGAGGTGTGTCTAGGCTAGGGGGGATTGTCTTCGTTGTGCAAGGCGCAGCTTTCTCTTCAAGTCATTTATCTCTTGCTGCATGGCTTGTTCGTCATCCCGTCTCTGGGACATGTGACTACCCACACGGGTATGGCTTCTGCTGGTTTGCGTGGTGTTTATGCTCCCTTCCCGAAACTTTCCGTTTTCTTCATTCTGGCCATGCTTAGGGTTTGGAAAATTACCCTACTGTTGGGATCTGGTTGGCTCAGGCTGATGGGGGCCTGCTCTGTGGGGGTCCGATCCCGCCATGTTCGATTATCGTTCTCACTAGCACACAAGTTCTCCCCACAGACGGCGCCAATTATAGGGTCCTAGTTAGGGAGGTCATTCACTGTAGATGTGAACGAACCCAAACCCAACAGGCCCAATACAATGAATTTGGTAAAGAAGTGGGCTCAAGAACTGGGCCTTAGTGAGGGCTTCTTCAGCGGTCTGACAGGATCGTAAGGGAGCGAGATGGTCAAAGGCGTGGAGGAAGGGTAAAGGCTTATCCTCGGGTTGTGTCCGAGGATGAATTCTTCTTCTTCTTCAGAACTGCGATCTTCTAGCCCTCTCTTTGTGAGACCTCTATTGTTATATATCCTTCTACTTCATTCATCTTGACCATCCATTTGTTGATCATACAGGTCGCTACTTGAGTACCTGTCCCATCCAACGCTTTCCTCAACTTGCTGTGAGTTACAACAGACAAGGTGACACTGTTCAAGGGTCATTCCTTCATTAATGTGGCCAGACTGCCAGCTACGGGCATTTAATGCGGAGGTGATAGACTCTTCTATAATTGCTCCTCCACCATGCCCCCATAGCTGTCCCCCTATGTTAGTCCTTTTGTTTGGGACGACTGGGAGGGTTGCTTTGGATGGTGTGTTGCTCTTTCCTTCCATGACATCGGTTCGCCAAGGACAGGACGGTCCTCGGCAATGCCTCCCAACAACTTTGGGCCTTCCTTAGTCATCCTCGGACGTTTTTCCTCCTCAGCCTGGGCCTTGGGCTTGATATTAAAATGGGCTGGGGCACCCAGATCCTTTGGCCCCACAAATACAATCATAGTACTAAATTTAAATTTAAAACTAATCAAACTCTAACTATGGAAACCATATTAATTATAACTAAAAAAGAGATGTTCTCTGATAGTAGTAGAAATTACATAAGAAATAAAGTTAGAAAATTTAAAAATCCATTTTTTGACATTTCATTTAACCTTATATATTCATACACTATTACTTTTGAAAATCTAATGAACAATGCTACCTCTCATTTATCATCTTTGTTATGTAAATCATCAGTTAGTAAATATATGATAATGGTAAGAAGCGTTACAAATGAGATCACTAAAAAATATATATAAAATTAATTAGCCACTATCATTATGGAGTAGTAGTCTATAATTTTACACATCCAAAAAAGTAGAATATTTAGAGTTTTCTTAAAGGTATGTGTAAAGATTCACTATATATATATATGTGTGTGTGTGTGTGTGTGTGTGTGTGTGTGTGTGTAAAGGTAAAAAAATGTATATTTAAGGTTTTTATTAACTTAAAAACCAATGAAAAACCAATGGTTAATAACTAAAATTATAAAATTAATAACATATTTAATGAGACCATCCTAAAAAAATTATCACACGCAATACGTGGGTATGCGACTAGTAATTAATTAAAAAGAGGAAAAGAAGTGAGATTGAATGCATTATTGGGGTTCATAAAGAAAAGAATGCATTAACGGGCTTAAATCAATAATGACCCATTTGGTTAAAGATTTTTTAATATTATTGTTTAATTATTGTGAAAATATGTGTGGGTTAAAAAGTGCAGTAAGAAAACGTGTTTTAGTGTTTAAACATTGAAAGTGAAAATTATTGTTTAAACAACAGTACTAAACATCCCCTCAAGATACAACATTTTTCACCCTTTTTTAAAATTAAGTTGTCTTTAGATTTATTGTTAAGTTTTTCCTTGCGAAATAACAGGGCAATCTCACTTTGAAGATTTATTGTTTTTCTTTTTTTCGTTTTTAGTCTGTAAGTTAAATTACAAAAGAAACAATTACGAATTTGGAAGTCTATAGACGTGTGCGTCCCAAAATTCCACTCCTGACAACGTAAAAGAAAAAAAAAAATATATATATATATATATATATATATATATATATATATATATATATATATATATTTGTGGTTTGCATTCAAGGAATGAATGGGGCCAAGAAAATTGAGAAAACAAAGAGCTATCAATTCACACTAGACAAGACTTGTACCGTACATGACAAGAAATAATGGCCAAATTTTTGTGAAAGAGACAAAAAAGAAGAACAATTGTTTTCACTTTGTGAATTGGAGGTGATCATGTGATGACAAAGAAGAACAGCTATTTTCCTCACTGCTAGACTAATTGAAGTAGCACGATTAGCATCCACGTAGTTGATGTAAACATTTGCAAAATATGTAAAATAAAAAAGCAACGAATTTTATAAATTTTACCTCAAAAATCTTTCATATCAATCCTTCTAAAATTATGTATATTTACATATTTATTACATTAATCGTGTATATATGCACGGTTACTGTAACTTGTATATACCATTATTTTATTAATTTCATGTTTTGTGCCTTTTTTTCCCTCCCTTCTCCTCATCGTCTTTTTCGTCAAATACACACAAACACAAACACACCCACGCAGACAAACCAATAAAGAAACAAATCAATGCTGGCAGCGAAAATCGGTGCTTGTGGGTCGATGGAGTCCGTGCTTGTGGGTTTTGATTCTTGTGGTGCTGGTGGGTTTTTATTCTCGTGGTTCTTGTGGTGGAGATTAGTGCTTGTGGTGGATAAATTATTTGACCAGGAGAGGAAAAGAAAGAAGATGCTTGTGGAGGGAGGTGATTTGACCGTCAGGAAAGGAAGAAGGAGGAGTTTACCGTGAAATGTAGAAGAAAGAAGTAGAAGAAGCCAGAGTGACAAGGATTGGTCTGAGTGAGAAATGAGATAAGAACAAAGAAAAAGGGATAAGTACAAAAGAAAAAGTAAAAGGGACAAGTACAAAAGAAAAATAATAATTAAAAATTTAAAAATTATTATTATTTAAATAGAGGAAATTGTAAAATAGATGAATTGACGCGGATACTTTAAAAATGTAGTAGTGTAAAATGAAAAAAGTAAACTTTTAGTGTAAAATAGTTGGTGAACCTCTATTTTTGTATAAGGATAGATCTACATGGGAAGGTAATCAAGCCTACCATTCTATTAGAATATCATTTTCAACTTTATAGCAAAACCTATATTTTAATAATGGTTCATTTATTAATTAATTATTTTAGAAAATTTTCTTGCTACTATTGTGCTTTTTTTTAATAAAAAGTTTTTAAAAGAATTTTCTAAAAAAGGGTATTTATTAATTAATTATTTTTAAAAAAAATTCATACTACTATTATGTTTTTTTTTTTAATAAAAAGTTTTTAAAAGCATTTCCTAAAAAAAACCAATTCCGTTTAAACAAAATACTTGTACCATAAACGACAAGTAATAAATGGCTAAGTAATTGTTTTCATCATTAAAATAAATAAATAAAACCACTTCGGATGCTTGACTATAGTCACATTAAACTTTTTTTATTATAAAAAAACAATGATAATATATATATATATATATATATATATATATATATATATATATATATATATATATTAATATCTATATATATACATATACACAATTATTTACAAATTGGTGGTTCATTGAATCTTTTAGTAAGAATAGTCGTACTTTGTTTTCTCTCATACAAATTGATGGCAAATATCTTTCATTCAACCATTGTGTGTTTCACCGAGTCTTTTGGTCTTTGCTCGGAACTTCCACAAGATTTGGGAAGTTATAGTCTTGTCTATTAACCAGTGTGCGTTTTCAAGGTTGATGAATGACTGAGTCGAAAGCAACGAACAAGAAACTGAAAGGAGAAATAAGAGAGTTTGGGAAGCGAAGAGAAAAGGAAACTAAGAAGCAAGAGACATTTAGATTAAAAAAATAGAGAATCAATTGAATTAATTCATCTCAGTACAAATATATTATTTATATATAAGAGCTAGGCTTAACTACTTGCTTCTTAGTTTGAATCCAAAGTAAACTAAAAAAACAAATTAATTTACTTTGGATTATGAGGAAACACTTGATCAAGAAGCAAGCCTAGATCAAGTGTTTCCTCATAAACCCCTTTTTATGGTTTTATATATGAACTACACATCACACTCATCATGGTGAAGTTCTATTATTCATCCATAATTTTTCATTATTTGTGAATTCTAATGCATAAAATTCTTTATTAAAATAATATATATCTTCATTTTAAAAGGAAAAAAAAAAAAAAAAAAACAGTTCATGTAGATCATGAGGATCGAGAATTAATTTAATGTTCACTAAATTGATATTTAATTTATTTTTTACTAAAGAATTTATTGTAACATAGAAAATTAATAGTTGATAATGATGCTCAGTTGCAAAGTCATCTTGTTCAGGAAGAAATGAAAAAAAAAAAAAAACAATCTTTTAGATGGAGTTAGACAACACATACCCAGATATTGAAATGCCAAACTTTAATTTTGTAGTCTAAATAAGCAACAAGCCAATTTCTGAAGCCAAATACATAGTTATAGTGTATAACTAAACATAATTTAAGTGGCCACTTCAATGTTTGAGTTTTTAAGGAAAATTTTCAATTTTTGGGGCTGATTTTTAATTTTTAGGGGGCCAAGAATTTCTTGAAACTAAATTCTCAAATAACGGTCTATTTATTAATTAATTATTTCAGAAAATTTTCTTACTACTATTGTGCTTTTTTTTTAAATAAAAAGTTTTTGAAAGCATTTCCTAAAAAAAGGGTATTTATTAATTAATTATTTTTAAAATTTTTCATACTACTATTATGTTTTTTTCTTAATAAAAAGATTTTTAAAGCATTTCCTAAAAAAAACCAATTCAATTTAAACAAAATACTTGTGCCATAAACGATAAGGAATAAATGGCTAAGTAATTGTTTTCATCTTTAAAATAAATAAATAAAAACCACTTCGGATGCTTGACTATAGTCACATTAAACTTTTTTTATTATGAAAAAACAATGATAATATATATATATATATATACACACAATTATTTACACAATTGTTTTTTAAATGGGATACTTCCATGCAACAACAACAACATGACTAGGAGTAAATGCCAAAATAGAGAGCAAGCAATAGCAACAGTAGTGACTAGAAATGACTTGTACAGTACATGAGAGGAAAAAATGACCAATTCATTGTGAAAGGGAGGTGATGGCAAAGAACAATTTACTGGCATCAGGAAATTATTATACAATCCAAACTTCCAAGACTTCAACTTTCCAAAGTCTTTGGGAGTTCCAAACAATGACCAAAGACTTGTGAAACGTTAACAGTAAGGGTCCGTTTGGTTGGAAGAGTGGAAAAGTAAGAGGATGGAAAAGTGAGAGAATGAAAAATATTTAGTTTTCCCTCGTGTATGTTTGGTTGGAGGGATGAAAAAGTGGGAGGATGGAAAACTCTTTTGTTTGGTTGAAAAGAAAAATGGGAGGATAGAAAAAGTAGGTAAGAAATAGATTTATTTGTACTCATTAAATAATAAAAAATTTACCAATAATTATACTTTGCAATAAGAAGTGCTATGTCCATAACATTTTTCGTAATACCTTCACAACAAAATTTATGTAAAAAGTTCTTACTAGTTCTAATTTGAACCCACCACTGAAATTATTTTTTTACTCACCAATATTAACTAATAATAATATGTTACTTAAAATTTATTGTGAAAATATTGTAGTAACATTTCTCAATTAGGATTTTTTATTCTTTATATTATTTCTCTTTTCTCTCTTTTCATTTTATCCATACGTTTTTTTTTTTTTTCTATGCTATCTCCTCCACACACGTTGTTATCTCCATCCCCACCCCTTCTTTTTCTTTTTCTCCACACACATTCCAGCCAATCATCCAGAACTCTCATTCTCTCTTTCTTTTCTCCAGCTTGCTCTCTCTGTTTTTTTTTTTTTTTCCTCCATACACGTTTGTCCTTATCTCTTTATCTCCCCCTTCTTTTCTTTCTTTTTCTTCCTCATTCAAGAAGTGCTTTCTCTCTTTTTTTTCTCCAGCTCTCGGTCACAGATTTTTTTTTTTTACTTGATTCCAGAACAGTTGTTGTGTTTGTGAGGAGGGTAGGTGGGAGAGGGCATTTGTGTAATTCCACGGTAAGAGTAGTTTTCTCTCCATGGGAGGAAAAATTTCTCCCGAGTTACTCTCTTTTTTCCTTTGCTTCCCAAATAGTGGAAAACAATGTTTTCCACACCATTTTCCACCCATTGTTTTCCATCCACCCTATAATCCCTCCAACCAAACATAGTGTAAGTCTCCTAATCTAAGCCACACGTTTTCAAGGTTCATTGAATCTTTTAGTAAGAATAGTCGTATTTTGTTTTCTCTCATACAAATTGATGGCAAATATCTTTCATTCAACCACTGCGTGTTTCACCAAGTCTTTTGGTCTTTGCTCGGAACTTCCACAAGATTTGGGAAGTTATAGTCTTGTCTATTAACCAGTGTGCATTTTCAAGGTTGATGAATGACTGAGTCGAAAGCAACGAACAAGAAACTGAAAGGAGAAATAAGAGAGTTTGGGAAGCGAAGAGAAAAGGAAACTAAGAAGCAAGAGACATTTAGATTAAAAAAATAGAGAATCAATTGAATTAATTCATCTCAGTACAAATATATTATTTATATATAAGAGCTAGGCTTAACTACTTGCTTCTTAGTTTGAATCCAAAGTAAACTAAAAAAACAAATTAATTTACTTTGGATTATGAGGAAACACTTGATCAAGAAGCAAGCCTAGATCAAGTGTTTCCTCATAAACCCCTTTTTATGGTTTTATATATGAACTACACATCACACTCATCATGGTGAAGTTCTATTATTCATCCATAATTTTTCATTATTTGTGAATTCTAATGCATAAAATTCTTTATTACAATAATATATATCTTCATTTTAAAAGGAAAAAAAAAAAAAAACAGTTCATGTAGATCATGAGGATCGAGAATTAATTTAATGTTCACTAAATTGATATTTAATTTATTTTTTACTAAAGAATTTATTGTAACATAGAAAATTAATAGTTGATAATGATGCTCAGTTGCAAAGTCATCTTGTTCAGGAAGAAATGAAAAAAAAAAAAAAAAAAATCTTTTAGATGGAGTTAGACAACACATACCCAGATATTGAAATGCCAAACTTTAATTTTGTAGTCTAAATAAGCAACAAGCCAATTTCTGAAGCCAAATACATGGTTATAGTGTATAACTAAACATAATTTAAGTGGCCACTTCAATGTTTGAGTTTTTAAGGAAAAATTTCAATTTTTGGGGCTGATTTTTAATTTTAAGGGGGCCAACAATTTCTTGAAACAAAATTCTCAAATAACGGTCTATTTATTAATTAATTATTTCAGAAAATTTTCTTACCACTATTGTGCTTTTTTTTTAAATAAAAAGTTTTTAAAAGCATTTCCTAAAAAAAGGGTACTTATTAATTAATTACTTTTAAAATTTTTCATACTACTATTATGTTTTTTTCTTAATAAAAAGATTTTTAATGCATTTCCTAAAAAAAAACCAATTCCATTTAAACAAAATACTTGTGCCATAAACGATAAGGAATAAATGGCTAAGTAATTGTTTTCATCTTTAAAATAAATAAATAAAAACCACTTCGGATGCTTGACTATAGTCACATTAAACTTTTTTTATTATGAAAAAACAATGATAATATATATATATATATATATATATATATATATATATATATATATACACAGAATTATTTACACAATTGTTTTTTAAATGGGATACTTCCACGCAACAACAACAACATGACTAGGAGTAAATGCCAAAATAGAGAGCAAGCAATAGCAACAGTAGTGACTAGAAATGACTTGTACAGTACATGAGAGGAAAAAATGACCAATTCATTGTGAAAGGGAGGTGATGGCAAAGAACAATTTACTGGCATCAGGAAATTATTATACAATCCAAACTTCCAAGACTTCAACTTTCCAAAGTCTTTGGGAGTTCCAAACAATGACCAATGACTTGTGAAACGTTAACAGTAAGGGTCCGTTTGGTTGGAAGAGTGGAAAAGTGAGAGGATGGAAAAGTGAGAGAATGGAAAATATTTAGTTTTCCCTCGTGTATGTTTGGTTGGAGGGATGAAAAAGTGGGAGGATGGAAAACTCTTTTGTTTGGTTGATAAGAAAAATGGGAGGATAGAAAAAGTAGGTAAGAAATAGATTTATTTGTACTCATTAAATAATATAAAATTTACCAATAATTATACTTTTCAATAAGAAGTGCTATGTCCACAACATTTTTCGTAATACCTTCACAACAAAATTTATGTGAAAAGTTCTTACTAGTTCTAATTTGAACCCACCACTGAAATTACTTTTTTACTTACCAATATTAACTAATAACAATATGTTACTTAAAATTTATTGTGAAAATATTGTAGTAACATTTCTCAATTAGGATTTTTTATTCTTTATATTATTTCTCTTTTCTCTCTTTTCATTTTATCCATACGTTTTTTTTTTTTTTCTATGCTATCTCCTCCACACACGTTGTTATCTCCATCCCCACCCCTTCTTTTTCTTTTTCTCCACACACATTCCAGCCAATCATCCAGAACTCTCATTCTCTCTTTCTTTTCTCCAGCTTGCTCTCTCTGTTTTTTTTTTTTTTTCCTCCATACACGTTTGTCCTTATCTCTTTATCTCCCCCTTCTTTTCTTTCTTTTTCTTCCTCATTCAAGAAGTGCTTTCTCTCTTTTTTTTCTCCAGCTCTCGGTCACAGATTTTTTTTTTTTACTTGATTCCAGAACAGTTGTTGTGTTTGTGAGGAGGGTAGGTGGGAGAGGGCATTTGTGTAATTCCACGGTAAGAGTAGTTTTCTCTCCATGGGAGGAAAAATTTCTCCCGAGTTACTCTCTTTTTTCCTTTGCTTCCCAAATAGTGGAAAACAATGTTTTCCACACCATTTTCCACCCATTGTTTTCCATCCACCCTATAATCCCTCCAACCAAACATAGTGTAAGTCTCCTAATCTAAGCCACACGTTTTCAAGGTTCATTGAATCTTTTAGTAAGAATAGTCGTATTTTGTTTTCTCTCATACAAATTGATGGCAAATATCTTTCATTCAACCACTGCGTGTTTCACCAAGTCTTTTGGTCTTTGCTCGGAACTTCCACAAGATTTGGGAAGTTATAGTCTTGTCTATTAACCAGTGTGCATTTTCAAGGTTGATGAATGACTGAGTCGAAAGCAACGAACAAGAAACTGAAAGGAGAAATAAGAGAGTTTGGGAAGCGAAGAGAAAAGGAAACTAAGAAGCAAGAGACATTTAGATTAAAAAAATAGAGAATCAATTGAATTAATTCATCTCAGTACAAATATATTATTTATATATAAGAGCTAGGCTTAACTACTTGCTTCTTAGTTTGAATCCAAAGTAAACTAAAAAAACAAATTAATTTACTTTGGATTATGAGGAAACACTTGATCAAGAAGCAAGCCTAGATCAAGTGTTTCCTCATAAACCCCTTTTTATGGTTTTATATATGAACTACACATCACACTCATCATGGTGAAGTTCTATTATTCATCCATAATTTTTCATTATTTGTGAATTCTAATGCATAAAATTCTTTATTACAATAATATATATCTTCATTTTAAAAGGAAAAAAAAAAAAAAACAGTTCATGTAGATCATGAGGATCGAGAATTAATTTAATGTTCACTAAATTGATATTTAATTTATTTTTTACTAAAGAATTTATTGTAACATAGAAAATTAATAGTTGATAATGATGCTCAGTTGCAAAGTCATCTTGTTCAGGAAGAAATGAAAAAAAAAAAAAAAAAAATCTTTTAGATGGAGTTAGACAACACATACCCAGATATTGAAATGCCAAACTTTAATTTTGTAGTCTAAATAAGCAACAAGCCAATTTCTGAAGCCAAATACATGGTTATAGTGTATAACTAAACATAATTTAAGTGGCCACTTCAATGTTTGAGTTTTTAAGGAAAAATTTCAATTTTTGGGGCTGATTTTTAATTTTAAGGGGGCCAACAATTTCTTGAAACAAAATTCTCAAATAACGGTCTATTTATTAATTAATTATTTCAGAAAATTTTCTTACCACTATTGTGCTTTTTTTTTAAATAAAAAGTTTTTAAAAGCATTTCCTAAAAAAAGGGTACTTATTAATTAATTACTTTTAAAATTTTTCATACTACTATTATGTTTTTTTCTTAATAAAAAGATTTTTAATGCATTTCCTAAAAAAAAACCAATTCCATTTAAACAAAATACTTGTGCCATAAACGATAAGGAATAAATGGCTAAGTAATTGTTTTCATCTTTAAAATAAATAAATAAAAACCACTTCGGATGCTTGACTATAGTCACATTAAACTTTTTTTATTATGAAAAAACAATGATAATATATATATATATATATATATATATATATATATATATATATACACAGAATTATTTACACAATTGTTTTTTAAATGGGATACTTCCACGCAACAACAACAACATGACTAGGAGTAAATGCCAAAATAGAGAGCAAGCAATAGCAACAGTAGTGACTAGAAATGACTTGTACAGTACATGAGAGGAAAAAATGACCAATTCATTGTGAAAGGGAGGTGATGGCAAAGAACAATTTACTGGCATCAGGAAATTATTATACAATCCAAACTTCCAAGACTTCAACTTTCCAAAGTCTTTGGGAGTTCCAAACAATGACCAATGACTTGTGAAACGTTAACAGTAAGGGTCCGTTTGGTTGGAAGAGTGGAAAAGTGAGAGGATGGAAAAGTGAGAGAATGGAAAATATTTAGTTTTCCCTCGTGTATGTTTGGTTGGAGGGATGAAAAAGTGGGAGGATGGAAAACTCTTTTGTTTGGTTGATAAGAAAAATGGGAGGATAGAAAAAGTAGGTAAGAAATAGATTTATTTGTACTCATTAAATAATATAAAATTTACCAATAATTATACTTTTCAATAAGAAGTGCTATGTCCACAACATTTTTCGTAATACCTTCACAACAAAATTTATGTGAAAAGTTCTTACTAGTTCTAATTTGAACCCACCACTGAAATTACTTTTTTACTTACCAATATTAACTAATAACAATATGTTACTTAAAATTTATTGTGAAAATATTGTAGTAACATTTCTCAATTAGGATTTTTTATTCTTTATATTATTTCTCTTTTCTCTCTTTTCATTTTATCCATACGTTTTTTTTTTTTCTATGCTATCTCCTCCACACACGTTGTTATCTCTATCCCCACCCCTTCTTTTTCTTTTTCTCCACACACGTTCCAGCAAATCATCCAGCACTCTCATTCTCTCTTTCTTTTCTCCAGCTCGCTCTCTCTGTTTTTTTTTTTTTTTTTTTCCTCCATACACATTTGTCCTTATCTCTTTATCTCCCCCTTCTTTTCTTTCTTTTTCTCCTTCATTCAAGAAGTGCTTTCTCTCTTTTTTTTCTCCAGCTCTCGATCACAGATTTTTTTTTTTACTTGATTCCAGAACAGTCATTGTGTTTGTGAGGAGGGTAGGTGGGAGAGGGCATTTGTGTAATTCCACGGTAAGAGTAGTTTTCTCTCCACGGGAGGAGAAATTTCTCCCGAGTTACTCTCTTTTTTCCTTTGCTTCCCAAATAGTGGAAAACTATGTTTTCCACACCATTTTCCACCCATTGTTTTCCATCCTCCCTATAATCCCTCCAACCAAACATAGTGTAAGTCTCCTAATCTAAGCCACACGTTTTCAAGGTTCATTGAATCTTTTAGTAAGAATAGTCGTATTTTGTTTTCTCTCATACAAATTGATGGCAAATATCTTTCATTCAACCACTGCGTGTTTCACCAAGTCTTTTGGTCTTTGCTCAAAACTTCCACAAGATTTGGGAAGTTATTGTCTTGTCTATTAACCAGTGTGCGTTTTCAAGGTTGATGAATGACTGAGTCGAAAGCAACGAACAAGAAACTGAAAGGAGAAATAAGAGAGTTTGGGAAGCGAAGAGAAAAGGAAACTAAGAAGCAAGAGACATTTAGATTAAAAAAATAGAGAATCAATTGAATTAATTCATCTCAGTACAAATATATTATTTATATATAAGAGCTAGGCTTAACTACTTGCTTCTTAGTTTGAATCCAAAGTAAACTAAAAAAAAAAATTAATTTACTTTGGATTATGAGGAAACACTTGATCAAGAAGCAGGCCTAGATCAAGTGTTCCCTCATAAACCCCTTTTTATGGTTTTATATACGAACTACACATCACACTCATCATGGTGAAGTTCTATTATTCATCCATAATTTTTCATTATTTGTGAATTCTAATGCATAAAATTCTTTATTAAAAAAATATATCTCTTCATTTTAAAAGGAAAAAAAAAAAAACAGTTCATGTAGATCATGAGGATCGAGAATTAATTTAATGTTCACTAAATTGATATTTAATTTATTTTTTACTAAAGAATTTATTGTAACATAGAAAATTAATAGTTGATAATGATGCTCAGTTGCAAAGTCATCTTGTTCAGGAAGAAATGAAAAAAAAAAAAAAAAACAATCTTTTAGATGGAGTTAGACAACACATACCCAGATATTGAAATGCCAAACTTTAATTTTGTAGTCTAAATAAGCAACAAGCCAATTTCTGAAGCCAAATACATAGTTATAGTGTATAACTAAACATAATTTAAGTGGCCACTTCAATGTTTGAGTTTTTAAGGAAAATTTTCAATTTTTGGGGATGATTTTTAATTTTTAGGGGGCCAAGAATTTCTTGAAACAAAATTCTCAAATAACGGTCTATTTATTAATTAATTATTTCAGAAAATTTTCTTACTACTATTGTGCTTTTTTTTTAAATAAAAAGTTTTTAAAAGCATTTCCTAATAAAAGGGTACTTATTAATTAATTACTTTTAAAATTTTTCGTACTACTATTATGTTTTTTTCTTAATAAAAAGATTTTTAAAGCATTTCCTAAAAAAAACCAATTCCATTTAAACAAAATACTTGTGCCATAAACGGTGAGGAATAAATGGCTAAGTAATTGTTTTCATCTTTAAAATAAATAAATAAAAACCACTTCGGATGCTTGACTATAGTCACATTAAACTTTTTTTATTATGAAAAAACAATGATAATATATATATATACACACAATTGTTTTTTAAATGGGATACTTCCACACAACAACAACATGACTAGGAGTAAATGTGAAAACAGAGAGCTAGCAATGGCAACAATAGTGACTAGAAATCACTTGTACAGTACATGAGAGGAAAAAATGGCCAATTCATTGTGCAAGGGAGGTGATGACAAAGAACAATTTACTGGCGTCAAGCAATTATTATACAGTCCAAACTTCCTAGAGTTCAGCTTTCCAAAGTTTTTGGGAGTTCCAAACAATGACCAAAGACTTGTGAAACGTTAACAGTAAGTCTGCTAATCTAAACCACAAGTTTTCAAGATTCATTGAATCTTTTAGTAAGAATAGTCGTATTTTGTTTTCTCTCATACAAATTGATGGCAGATATCTTTCATTAAACCACCGTGTGTTTCACCAAGTCTTTTGGTCTTTGCTCGGAACTTCCACAAGATTTGGGAAGTTATAGTCTTGTCTATTAACCAGTGTGCATTTTCAAGGTTGATGAATGACTGAGTCGAAAGCAAAGAACAAGAAACTGAAAGGAGAAATAAGAGAGTTTGGGAAGCGAAGAGAAAAGGAAACTAAGAAGCAAGAGACATTTAGATTAAAAAAATAGAGAATCAATTGAATTAATTCATCTCAGTACAAATATATTATTTATATATTAGAGCTAGGCTTAACTACTTGCTTCTTAGTTTGAATCCAAAGTAAACTAAAAAAACAAATTAATTTACTTTGGATTATGAGGAAACACTTGATCAAGAAGCAAGCCTAGATCAAGTGTTTCCTCATAAACCCCTTTTTTATGGTTTTATATATGAACTACACATCACACTCATCATGGTGAAGTTCTATTATTCATCCATAATTTTTCATTATTTGTGAATTCTAATGCATAAAATTCTTTATTAAAAAATATATATATCTTCATTTTAAAAGGAAAAAAAAAAAAAAAACAGTTCATGTAGATCATGAGGATCGAGAATTAATTTAATGTTCACTAAATTGATATTTAATTTATTTTTTACTAAATAATTTATTGTAACATAGAAAATTAATAGTTGATAATGATGCTCAGTTGCAAAGTCATCTTGTTAAGGAAGAAATGAAAAAAAAAAAAAAACAATCTTTTAGATGGAGTTAGACAACACATACCCAGATATTGAAATGCCAAACTTTAATTTTGTAGTCTAAATAAGCAACAAGCCAATTTCTGAAGCCAAATACATAGTTATAGTGTATAACTAAACATAATTTAAGTGGCCACTTCAGTGTTTGAGTTTTTAAGGAAAAATTTCAATTTTTGGGGCTGATTTTTAATTTTTAGGGGGCCAAGAATTTCTTGAAACAAAATTCTCAAATAACGGTCTATTTATTAATTAATTATTTCAGAAAATTTTCTTACTACTATTGTGCTTTTTTTTAAAATAAAAAGTTTTTAAAAGCATTTCCTAATAAAAGGGTACTTATTAATTAATTACTTTTAAAATTTTTCATACTACTATTATGTTTTTTTCTTAATAAAAAGATTTTTAAAGCATTTCCTAAAAAAAACCAATTCCATTTAAACAAAATACTTGTGCCATAAACGATAAGGAATAAATGGCTAAGTAATTGTTTTCATCTTTAAAATAAATAAATAAAAACCACTTCGGATGCTTGACTATAGTCACATTAAACTTTTTTTATTATGAAAAAACAATGATAATATATATATATATATATATATATATATATATATATATATATATACACACACAATTATTTACACAATTGTTTTTTAAATGGGATACTTCCACGCAACAACAACAACATGACTAGGAGTAAATGCCAAAATAGAGAGCAAGCAATAGCAACAGTAGTGACTAGAAATGACTTGTACAGTACATGAGAGGAAAAAATGACCAATTCATTGTGAAAGGGAGGTGATGGCAAAGAACAATTTACTGGCATCAGGAAATTATTATACAATCCAAACTTCCAAGACTTCAACTTTCCAAAGTCTTTGGGAGTTCCAAACAATGACCAATGACTTGTGAAACGTTAACAGTAAGGGTCCGTTTGGTTGGAAGAGTGGAAAAGTGAGAGGATGGAAAAGTGAGAGAATGGAAAATATTTAGTTTTCCCTCGTGTATGTTTGGTTGGAGGGATGAAAAAGTGGGAGGATGGAAAACTCTTTTGTTTGGTTGATAAGAAAAATGGGAGGATAGAAAAAGTAGGTAAGAAATAGATTTATTTGTACTCATTAAATAATATAAAATTTACCAATAATTATACTTTTCAATAAGAAGTGCTATGTCCACAACATTTTTCGTAATACCTTCACAACAAAATTTATGTGAAAAGTTCTTACTAGTTCTAATTTGAACCCACCACTGAAATTACTTTTTTACTTACCAATATTAACTAATAACAATATGTTACTTAAAATTTATTGTGAAAATATTGTAGTAACATTTCTCAATTAGGATTTTTTATTCTTTATATTATTTCTCTTTTCTCTCTTTTCATTTTATCCATACGTTTTTTTTTTTTCTATGCTATCTCCTCCACACACGTTGTTATCTCTATCCCCACCCCTTCTTTTTCTTTTTCTCCACACACGTTCCAGCAAATCATCCAGCACTCTCATTCTCTCTTTCTTTTCTCCAGCTCGCTCTCTCTGTTTTTTTTTTTTTTTTTTTCCTCCATACACATTTGTCCTTATCTCTTTATCTCCCCCTTCTTTTCTTTCTTTTTCTCCTT
The DNA here is from genome assembly GCA_023055345.1 of Quercus wislizeni. Classification (NCBI taxonomy): domain Eukaryota; kingdom Viridiplantae; phylum Streptophyta; class Magnoliopsida; order Fagales; family Fagaceae; genus Quercus; species Quercus wislizeni. The sequence goes on along the minus strand of JALGQJ010000007.1, from coordinate 36,823,712 downwards.
CATTCAAGAAGTGCTTTCTCTCTTTTTTTTCTCCAGCTCTCGATCACAGATTTTTTTTTTTACTTGATTCCAGAACAGTCATTGTGTTTGTGAGGAGGGTAGGTGGGAGAGGGCATTTGTGTAATTCCACGGTAAGAGTAGTTTTCTCTCCACGGGAGGAGAAATTTCTCCCGAGTTACTCTCTTTTTTCCTTTGCTTCCCAAATAGTGGAAAACTATGTTTTCCACACCATTTTCCACCCATTGTTTTCCATCCTCCCTATAATCCCTCCAACCAAACATAGTGTAAGTCTCCTAATCTAAGCCACACGTTTTCAAGGTTCATTGAATCTTTTAGTAAGAATAGTCGTATTTTGTTTTCTCTCATACAAATTGATGGCAAATATCTTTCATTCAACCACTGCGTGTTTCACCAAGTCTTTTGGTCTTTGCTCAAAACTTCCACAAGATTTGGGAAGTTATAGTCTTGTCTATTAACCAGTGTGCGTTTTCAAGGTTGATGAATGACTGAGTCGAAAGCAACGAACAAGAAACTGAAAGGAGAAATAAGAGAGTTTGGGAAGCGAAGAGAAAAGGAAACTAAGAAGCAAGAGACATTTAGATTAAAAAAATAGAGAATCAATTGAATTAATTCATCTCAGTACAAATATATTATTTATATATAAGAGCTAGGCTTAACTACTTGCTTCTTAGTTTGAATCCAAAGTAAACTAAAAAAAAAAATTAATTTACTTTGGATTATGAGGAAACACTTGATCAAGAAGCAGGCCTAGATCAAGTGTTCCCTCATAAACCCCTTTTTATGGTTTTATATACGAACTACACATCACACTCATCATGGTGAAGTTCTATTATTCATCCATAATTTTTCATTATTTGTGAATTCTAATGCATAAAATTCTTTATTAAAAAAATATATCTCTTCATTTTAAAAGGAAAAAAAAAAAACAGTTCATGTAGATCATGAGGATCGAGAATTAATTTAATGTTCACTAAATTGATATTTAATTTATTTTTTACTAAAGAATTTATTGTAACATAGAAAATTAATAGTTGATAATGATGCTCAGTTGCAAAGTCATCTTGTTCAGGAAGAAATGAAAAAAAAAAAAAAAAACAATCTTTTAGATGGAGTTAGACAACACATACCCAGATATTGAAATGCCAAACTTTAATTTTGTAGTCTAAATAAGCAACAAGCCAATTTCTGAAGCCAAATACATAGTTATAGTGTATAACTAAACATAATTTAAGTGGCCACTTCAATGTTTGAGTTTTTAAGGAAAATTTTCAATTTTTGGGGATGATTTTTAATTTTTAGGGGGCCAAGAATTTCTTGAAACAAAATTCTCAATTAACGGTCTATTTATTAATTAATTATTTCAGAAAATTTTCTTACTACTATTGTGCTTTTTTTTTAAATAAAAAGTTTTTAAAAGCATTTCCTAATAAAAGGGTACTTATTAATTAATTACTTTTAAAATTTTTCGTACTACTATTATGTTTTTTTCTTAATAAAAAGATTTTTAAAGCATTTCCTAAAAAAAACCAATTCCATTTAAACAAAATACTTGTGCCATAAACGGTGAGGAATAAATGGCTAAGTAATTGTTTTCATCTTTAAAATAAATAAATAAAAACCACTTCGGATGCTTGACTATAGTCACATTAAACTTTTTTTATTATGAAAAAACAATGATAATATATATATATACACACAATTGTTTTTTAAATGGGATACTTCCACACAACAACAACATGACTAGGAGTAAATGTGAAAACAGAGAGCTAGCAATGGCAACAATAGTGACTAGAAATCACTTGTACAGTACATGAGAGGAAAAAATGGCCAATTCATTGTGCAAGGGAGGTGATGACAAAGAACAATTTACTGGCGTCAAGCAATTATTATACAGTCCAAACTTCCTAGAGTTCAGCTTTCCAAAGTTTTTGGGAGTTCCAAACAATGACCAAAGACTTGTGAAACGTTAACAGTAAGTCTGCTAATCTAAACCACAAGTTTTCAAGATTCATTGAATCTTTTAGTAAGAATAGTCGTATTTTGTTTTCTCTCATACAAATTGATGGCAGATATCTTTCATTAAACCACCGTGTGTTTCACCAAGTCTTTTGGTCTTTGCTCGGAACTTCCACAAGATTTGGGAAGTTATAGTCTTGTCTATTAACCAGTGTGCATTTTCAAGGTTGATGAATGACTGAGTCGAAAGCAAAGAACAAGAAACTGAAAGGAGAAATAAGAGAGTTTGGGAAGCGAAGAGAAAAGGAAACTAAGAAGCAAGAGACATTTAGATTAAAAAAATAGAGAATCAATTGAATTAATTCATCTCAGTACAAATATATTATTTATATATTAGAGCTAGGCTTAACTACTTGCTTCTTAGTTTGAATCCAAAGTAAACTAAAAAAACAAATTAATTTACTTTGGATTATGAGGAAACACTTGATCAAGAAGCAAGCCTAGATCAAGTGTTTCCTCATAAACCCCTTTTTTATGGTTTTATATATGAACTACACATCACACTCATCATGGTGAAGTTCTATTATTCATCCATAATTTTTCATTATTTGTGAATTCTAATGCATAAAATTCTTTATTAAAAAATATATATATCTTCATTTTAAAAGGAAAAAAAAAAAAAAAAACAGTTCATGTAGATCATGAGGATCGAGAATTAATTTAATGTTCACTAAATTGATATTTAATTTATTTTTTACTAAATAATTTATTGTAACATAGAAAATTAATAGTTGATAATGATGCTCAGTTGCAAAGTCATCTTGTTAAGGAAGAAATGAAAAAAAAAAAAACAATCTTTTAGATGGAGTTAGACAACACATACCCAGATATTGAAATGCCAAACTTTAATTTTGTAGTCTAAATAAGCAACAAGCCAATTTCTGAAGCCAAATACATAGTTATAGTGTATAACTAAACATAATTTAAGTGGCCACTTCAGTGTTTGAGTTTTTAAGGAAAAATTTCAATTTTTGGGGCTGATTTTTAATTTTTAGGGGGCCAAGAATTTCTTGAAACAAAATTCTCAAATAACGGTCTATTTATTAATTAATTATTTCAGAAAATTTTCTTACTACTATTGTGCTTTTTTTTAAAATAAAAAGTTTTTAAAAGCATTTCCTAATAAAAGGGTACTTATTAATTAATTACTTTTAAAATTTTTCATACTACTATTATGTTTTTTTCTTAATAAAAAGATTTTTAAAGCATTTCCTAAAAAAAACCAATTCCATTTAAACAAAATACTTGTGCCATAAACGATAAGGAATAAATGGCTAAGTAATTGTTTTCATCTTTAAAATAAATAAATAAAAACCACTTCGGATGCTTGACTATAGTCACATTAAACTTTTTTTATTATGAAAAAACAATGATAATATATATATATATATATATATATATATATATATATATATATATATATATATATATATATATATATATACACACACACAATTATTTACACAATTGTTTTTTAAATGGGATACTTCCACGCAACAACAACAACATGACTAGGAGTAAATGCCAAAATAGAGAGCAAGCAATAGCAACAGTAGTGACTAGAAATGACTTGTACAGTACATGAGAGGAAAAAATGACCAATTCATTGTGAAAGGGAGGTGATGGCAAAGAACAATTTACTGGCATCAGGAAATTATTATACAATCCAAACTTCCAAGAGTTCAGCTTTCCAAAGTTTTTGGGAGTTCCAAACAATGACCAAAGACTTGTGAAACGTTAACAGTAAGTCTACTAATCTAAACCACAAGGTAGTACACCTCCCTTTTGAAGCTGGCTTCCTGTAGTTTGCAGACCTCTTCCACTATGGCTTGGTCTCGCTCCGGGGCGAACACTCGCTTCTTCTGTCGAATGGGAGGAAAGGAAGGTGACACATTTAGCCTATGTAACATGACTGAAGGATCTATCCCGGGCATGTCCTCATGGCTCCAGGAAAATACGTCTCGATTGCTCCTAAGAAAAGTCATGAGTGCTTGGCGGACTGCGAGACTGGCGAGGGTTCCAATCTCGGTTGTCCGTTCACAGTTCGAGTCGTCAAGAAACACCTCTTCAAGTTTTTCTACGGGCTCCGTCGTTATTCGGTGTTCTTCTATGCTCATGGCTTAGAAGTGGTCATCCATTTCCATCATGGCTACGTAACATTTGCGTGCGGCCACTTGATTTCCTCCCAACTCTCCCACTCCGTAGTCAATAGGAAACTTAATCATCAAGTGGTAGGTTGAGGTTACAGCCTTCCATGAATTTTGGGTGGGTTGTCCGAGGAGAGCATTGTAGGCGAACGAGTAGTCGACCACTAGGAATGTCACATCCTTGGTAATCTGCTGTGGGTAGTCGCTTACCACTACAGATAATGTGATTGCACCTAAGGGGAGCACCCTTGTACCTCCAAAACCGACGAGAGGAGCGTTCGTCAGGATCAATCATTCTCTGCCGATCCCCATTTGCTGGAATGCTGGATAATATATGATATCTGCTAAACTTCCATTTTCAACCAACACCCTGTGCATGTTGTAATCCTCTATCCATATGCTGACGACCAGCGCGCCGTCATGCGGGTGGTGAAGACGTCACACATCTTCCTCCAAGAATCCGATTATGGGGCTTTCTCTCCGTGCTATCTTCTGTACAGAGCCCGTCAGCTGAACATTCTGGACCATCCTAAGGTAAGTTTTACGGGCCTTTTTGGATGACCCAGTGGCTACCGTTCCTCCTACGATCATTCTTATGTCCCCTATGGGGGTCTTGGTCGTTCATTATCCCGTCGGGGGTTTTGCTCTTGAGGGGGTTGATCCGCTCTCTCCTTCCTGACGAATTTCTGCAACTTCCCTTGTTTAATAAGGGCTTCAATCTGCTGTTTCAAGTCATAACAATCGACCGTGTCATGACCATGATCTCGGTGAAAGCGGCAATACTTGTCCCTCGAGCGTCTGTTAGGATCTCCCTTCAGCTTTCCGGGTAAGTTAGGTCCTTCTCGTCTTTGATCTGCATCAAAACTTGATCTATCAGGGCCGTTAATGGGGTGAAACTTGTGAACCTTTCTCCCGAGGGCTTAGGGCACATTTCGTCCCTTCGGTCTCCGATTCATGCCTTCTTGCGCCCTTGGTCTTGTCAAGTGTCTTCCTGCCTTTCCCTTTTCTTGGGTTTTTCCTCCCGGGCCAACAATGCGTCTTCAGCATTCATGTACTTGGTGGCCCTGTAAAGCACTTCTGACATGGTCTTCGGATCGTTCTTGTATAAGGAGAACAAAAACTTACCCTTTTGCAGCCCGTTTGTGAAGGCTACTACATGTATCTTGTCATCGGCTTCAACGATCAAAAGCGCTTCCTTATTGAAGCGAGATATGTAGGATCTTAGCGTCTCGTCCTCTTGCTGTTTAATGCTCATCAAGCAAGCCGCAGACTTCTTATATCTATGTCCACCGATGAAATGCGCGGTAAATTAAGCGCTCAACTCATTAAAAGTGCTGACGGAGTTGGGTGTTAATCGGCTGAACCAGATTCTTGCTGCACCCTTCAGCTTCATAGGGAAGGCCCTACACATGATTTCATCAGCTACTCCTTGAAGGTGCATCAAGGTCTTGAAGGTCTCCATGTGATCTAGAGGGTCCTTGACCCCATCATAGCTCTCTATCTGCGGCATATGAAACTTGTGCGGCAGGAGGAAGGAGTTGACGGCGGCAGTGAATGGGGAATCAGTACGGTTAACAAGATCGCTGGACACTCATCCCTTGAGAGCATTCATCATTACCTCCATTTGCTCCTTCATCGCTTGTATCTCCGCGACAACAGGGGGTGGAGTCGCATCCATGAGGGATGGGATGCTTACATTCTGCCGCTCCAGTCTACTCGGGGCGTTACTGCCTTCCGGTCCTTTGCGGTCCCGTCGCTCAGCACTGGAATCTTCTAGGTCTTCTGCAATATTGTGTCCTGTCTTCTAATGTAGTTGCTCTTCTAAAACCTAGTTTTGCTTCGTGAGGTGCTCGACGGCCGCTATCAGGATCTGCACTTGCTTCTCGAGAGCAGTCGGTTGCAGCTCGTCTTCTTGAACGTTGTTGGTGGTTGTCATTGATCGAGTGAGTACCATGCAAATCTTTCATCAGGGAAGCGTTAGCTGTGACTTACGAAACTACTTGTGTTTCCCACAGACAGCGCCAACTAATGATGCTAGAAAATCAACAGTGAGCTACACAATCAACACACGCTGGCAATAACACCTGCACAACGCAAAAGAATGGACCTAACAGAGAGCACCGATGTGGTGCCGGCCAAGTATCCTCCCAAAGTCAAGTTAGACCTTCTCACAACTTTAAAGTGCTAAAGAGGGGTAAATTATGTGTACCTTGGTTGGTGATGGTATTGAAGTTTTTATAGTAGTAGAAGGTTGACATCTCCTTGTTAGATTAGAAGTCTTTTCCTTTTAGGAGTCTCTTTAGGGCGTATTTTACGAGATCTTTTCCTTATAAGAATCCCTTTAGATTCTACTAAACGAAGAGAGCAAGTTATTTCCTTATATACGCGATACGTGGGTGGCAAGCAACCATTTGTCAAGATCGTCAGCTCGTATTGCCCCTTCAGCTTTAACTCCGTCAACCTCATGAAGGCATCAGCCTTATGAAGGTGTCAGCTTTTGAATGCCCTACAAGGTATTTCGTAATTTCCTCTTCACTAATGAATATTATGACAACTAACAGATCCAAAAGATGCCGTCAACCCATGTCGTTGTCATGAACCGTTGGCTTGCTCACGGCTACAGCATCTACTATTTTTCTTACACATCAGAAGGTTTTTATAAGTTTATTCATAATTTAGCTTCATGAATCCTTCATTCTAATTGACCTTGCAAAACTTTATATGTATTACTTTTTTTTTCTTTTTTTTTTATAAGTTATATGTATTAACTATTAAGCACTCTCATATCTTGCCGGTTAGAAAAGTAAACCTTGAAATACTTTTACAATTTTTTTTTTCTTTTACCAAATAATATATTTGCAGATTTTATGCACAAATTTTTATTCAGCGTATGTGTAGAAATATTTGCATACTGATTAAGCAAATTTTTATCTTTTATATTTTTTATATCATTTGGTTGATTGGTAAATATTTTTTATATCACGAAGTGAACATTGGCTCGTGTCCAATAGCTATATATAAGTATGTCTCCATAGGGTTGCTTTCTGTTTAGAGGATGTGGCCTTATAAGTGAAGTTTGATCTAGATTAATCTTGTGTGATGTACTCTGGGCACGACAAGCCATATTCTTGCAATTAAAAATGATATGTTTCAACTGTAAGCATTTTTTTTTTTTTTTTGAGAATAAAAACATTATTTATTCTAACGGTGGAATTTCCCATAGGGTTGGTTAGGATCATGTTTTTGTTAAATTTTTACTTCTACCCAGTATTTAAAGGGAAATGTTAACAAATATCCTAAGAACATTGATTTATGAACTTTTTTTAGAAATTTTTATGAGAAAAGAAAAAAATAATTTTACATGAAAGTGGTGTCAAAATTTTCTTAAAATAGATTATTAACAATTGCCCTAAGAGCACTATTAACACGATTCTTTTTTTTTAAGATAAACATGATTCATATTTAAAATAACATTCTTAGTATGAATTTTCAGGCATTACAATAATAATAATAATTTACACCCCAAAAAAAAACCGTGCCATGCCTATTACAAGAAATGCACACTTTTCTTTTACAATTTTTTTTTTTTTTAAGAAAAACTTTTCTTTTAGAGTTGAATGGCTTTTACTCTCCACACTCCTACCTTCATTCAACACGTGTCCGACTTAGCATGAGCACACTTCAGTTTTTCCTAGATTTCGGGTTTGACACTTGTGGTCTTTACATTTCCTTAAAAATTTATGTCAGCTAAGAAAGGAAAAAATAAGTAATAACGTAGGAAAGAAATAAAGAACAATGTTAGGAATAGAGTAAATTTCACAATTTATTGAGGCAATATGTTGTAATTGGTGAGTAAACATGATTCATGTCACTATTATTTTTCCATTTATAAGCTGTAAAAGAGTATTTGAAATATATAGGTTATTATATACATATATTTGCTCTATAGTGTCATAGTGAAATCTTACAAAACTGAAAAATAAATAAATAAAAGGAGTTGCATGAGGTTGGAATGAGGACATACATGAACATTCTTACTTTCTTAGTGTGCAAAAGTGACAGCTTAAATTTAGGAAAATAGATATGAATGTTATTAGTATTCCATTCAGGATTAGAAGTGACAGAGATTTTTTTTTTTTTTTTTTTTTCTCTTTTTGAGAAAGAAGAAGTGACAGAGATAGTTTATCTGTTTATGTGATTGTTGTTTATTTATTTATAAGAATCTCAGACCTGTAGCAGTGTTGTGTACAACACTCTCAACACTCCTTGTCCCTACCCTTAAAAGAGCCACTTGTGTCCTTTCACATTTTCGAAGGTTGCTCCTCTTATAAACGTCCCTACTGCTACTTATTCTTTAAATCCATATCCTCTGAATGTGCTACTGTTTTACTTACAAATATTTCAATTTCAATTCGGTTGCTATTCTTGACATTGTATTACATTATCATGGCATTGATATGCAGGTGTTTATATATCCAGGTCTTGTTGATTGCAGACTCACTTTTTGTTCTTAGTTCTTCGCCACGTATTTCATCTTTTGGTCTTTGGTTTGTGATTAGTGAAGACCAAATTGAACTGGGACTCTTGTAGAATATGGAGTCAGTCATCATTGATATCTCCTTGGAGATTCTCATCTTAACATTTGCCATAGCGTTTCTGACATGGGTTTTGCAAAACGTTTGGAGACAAAGGAGAGAGGGTGATATAAATGAGCATGGACCAGTTAGAGGGTGTAGAGTTTTTACAATGATCACTGTTCTATCCAATGTCATCATCTCAATAGTGTACCTTGATTTTGGTTTGTATGAATATTGGAATCATAGGATTATCACTATTAAATCTGTCTTCTTGTTCATGACTTGGGTTTTAGCAACTTTAGTAGCAGTCTTATCAAAGAATAGAACTCTTAGTGGAAACAAAAGGTGGCCATTGATCCTTGTCCTCTGGTGGGTCTTTTCCTTCATCGTTGATTCAGTATCTCTCACCATTTACACTATCACACATTTGAAATCCATAGATTTTCCAAGTCCTTTTCCAGAACCTAATATGGTTGATTTTGCTTCGTTTCCTTTCGCAATACTTCTTTGTTTCAATGCTTTTCCTACTAGTTGTACTAGGAAACACAGTGACATAGTAGAGCCTTTACTGCAAAAGGAAAATGAAAGTTCCCTTGGTGATGATGGTGCATTCACAAATGCTGGAATTTGGAGCCAACTAACCTTCCAATGGTTAAACCCTATTTTTAAAAGAGGTCGAGTTCAAAAGCTTGAATTACCTCATATTCCTCCAATTCCTCAATCAGAAACAGCAGAAAATGCTTCCTTGTTGCTGGAAGAATCGCTCAGAAAAGCATCGTCATTGCCAAAGGCCATAGCCTGTGCCATATGGAAACCCTTGTTCATGAATGCAGCTTTGGCAGGTACCACTCTGTCCTTGTAGTCTAATAATTATTTTATTTTCTCCTCCCCCTATTTAATATACTTTTGTTCTTTTTCTTTTTTTCTTTTTCTTCCCTGTAGGAGTTAACACAATCGCATCCTATACCGGTCCCCTCCTAATCACAAACTTTGTGAATTTCCTGCTGGGAAAGGGAGATGATTCAGGCACCCACTATGGTCTGATTCTTGCACTCATTTTCTTCTTTGCAAAGACAGTGGAGTCACTAACTCAAAGACAATGGTATTTTGGTGCTCAGCGAATTGGCATACAATTAAGGGCAGCTCTAATGGTATTAATTTACAAGAAATCTATATCCACTAAGTATGTTGGTTTATGCAACGGTAAAATTATAAATTTAATCAATGTGGATGCTGAAAGAATTGGAGACTTCTGCTGGCACATTCATGGAGTTTGGCTGCTTCCAGTCCAGGTCATTCTGGCCTTCATCATCCTCTACAGGAATCTAGGAGCTGCACCCTCCTTTGCTGCTCTTTTTGCCACACTTTTGGTGATGGTATGCAACACGCCTTTGGTTAAGATGCAAAAAAGGCTTCACTCCAAGATCATGGAAGCTAAGGATTCAAGAATCAAAGTGACTGTAGAGACTTTGAAGTGCATGAGAATTTTGAAACTGCATTCATGGGAACCCTCATTCTTAAAGAAGCTCCTACATCTCAGGGAAACTGAGAGAAGCTGGCTGAAAAAATACCTGTATTCTTGCTCAGCAGTGGCCTTTCTCTTTTGGGCTTCACCAACTTTAGTTTCAGTTGTCACTTTTGGTGTCTGCATTGTATTGAAGACACCATTAACAGCAGGCACAGTCCTCTCAGCCTTAGCCACTTTTCGAATTTTACAAGAACCTATCTACAACCTACCAGAGCTCATTTCAATGATTGCTCAAACAAAGGTCTCAGTTGAGCGTATCCAAGATTTCATTGGTGAAGAAGATCAAAAGAAGCTGATACATGATCATACTTCAAATGCTTTGAATATCGCAATTGAGATTGATATAGGGGAATATGCTTGGGAAACAAGTGAAGAAAAATTAAGGAGACCTACAATCAAAATTTTGGAGAAGATGAAGATAATGAAAGGTTACAAGGTTGCAGTTTGTGGTACGGTTGGGTCAGGAAAATCAAGTCTTCTCTATAGTATTCTTGGTGAAATTCCCAGGATTTCTGGGGGAGGAATAACAGTTTATGGAAGGAAGGCCTACGTGCCCCAAACTGCTTGGATTCAAACAGGTACGATTAGAGAGAATGTGTTGTTTGGCAAGGAAATGAACAAGGCATATTATGAGGATGTACTAGAAGCCTGTGCTTTGAATCAGGATATCAAGATTTGGCAAGACAGAGATTTGAGTGTAGTTGGAGAGAGGGGAATGAACTTGAGTGGAGGACAAAAGCAAAGAATCCAATTGGCAAGAGCTGTCTATAGTGATGCTGATGTTTATTTCTTGGACGACCCTTTCAGTGCTGTTGATGCCCATACTGGAACCTATTTGTTCAAGGCAAGTTACATTTTTTTCATTGTGTCTTAACTTCTTGTTTGTTATGCATGCACCATTCGTGGATTTCAATTAAATATAGAATGCTTTTTTGCAGAAGTGTCTCATGCAACTATTGTCACAAAAGACTGTCATCTATGCTACTCATCAAGTGGAGTTTTTAGATGCTTCCGACCTTGTTTTGGTAAGTTATTGAAATCCTTGTCCAACCCCTCTATGAAACTATGATCATTGTCCTCTCAAGCTTCTGATCACTTGGTTTTAAATGCATATTTTGATAGGTGATGAAAGTTGGAAGGATAGTTCAGTCAGGAAGGTATGAAGATCTGATGGCAGATTCGAATGGTGAACTTGTTAGACAAATGGCTGCTCATAGAAAATCACTAAACCAAGTTAACCTACTCCAAGATGATAATACGTTAACTACTAGACCCCATGAGATAAATCAGATAGAAGTTGCAGAAGAAAATTTTGAAGGTCCCATCAACAATGGAAAACTCAAAGCAAGAACAGAAGAAGAAGAAGAAACAGAAACTGGTAGAGTAAAATGGAGTGTTTACTCGACCTTTGTTACTTCTGCATATAAAGGAGCTCTAGTTCCAGTTACCCTTCTCTGTCAAGTTCTCTTCCAAGGACTACAAATGGGCAGCAATTACTGGATTGCGTGGGCAACAGAGGTAGAAGGAAGAGTCAGTAGAAAGCATATGATAGGGATATTCATTTTGATGTCAGGTGGGAGCTCAATCTTCGTATTGGGAAGGGCAGTTTTGCTATCTACTATTGCTGTTGAGACTGCTCAGCGTCTCTTCTGTGGAATGATCACATCAGTTTTCCGAGCACCCATTTCTTTTTTTGACTCCACACCTTCAAGTCGAATCCTTAGTAGGGTATGTTTTTGTTTATTTCAAAGTAAAAAATATATTGTTTTGTTTGAAGTTTGTATTAAAACTCCAGAATAACTTCCCCCTTTTTTCTTTTCACTATTGCAGTCTTCTACAGATCAAAGCACCATAGACACAGACATTCCCTACAGATTAGCTGGATTGGCATTTGCACTTATCCAGCTTTTAAGTGTCATTATCCTAATGTCCCAGGTCTCTTGGCTAGTCTTCGTTCTCTTCCTTGCAATTATTGCCATCTCTATGTGGTATCAGGCAAGAACAGATCCTGTTTTAAATTTTTATTTGACATTTTGACAACTTCACTACGATATAAGCTATACATGTTTCAAAAGAAAATGTACAGCAGTATCACACTTCACGTAATTCTTAATGAAAAAGGTTAAACATGTTTTATCTAACTATACTCTTAAACATATATGCTGCACGCATCATTTTCTTTTAATCTTTAAAAAAATTTCATATTTCTTACAATGGTGCATCACTAAACTGTGATGTTCATTTAACCTTTCTGTAGGATTATTACATTACCACTGCTAGAGAACTAGCCCGAATGGTTGGCATTCAAAAGGCTCCAATCTTGCACCACTTTTCAGAATCAGTTTCTGGGGCAGCAACTATTCATTGTTTCAATCAGGAAGAGCGCTTTGTGACAAGAATTCTGAGCCTGATTGATGATTATTCTCGTATAACCTTTCACAATTCTGCCACAATGGAATGGTTGTGTGTTCGGATCAACTTTCTTTTTAATCTTGTCTTCTTCCTTGTTCTGATAATCTTGGTGAGCCTGGCTAGATCAGCTATTGACCCCAGTAAGTTTCCCTGCCCCTCTTCTTATTTATAAACTAACAGAACAAGTGTAGCAAGTGGCAACTAAATACAAGTCAAACAAAAGAAAGACAATCTAACATTTATTTCTACTCAAGATTGAAACCCTTCAATGATAATGTGTGGAAATGTACATATATTAAGTATGCTTCTGCCTACTATTGATACCTGATACCATCCATTCTAAAGTGCCCAACATATCCTGTTCTTCTCCTTTTATCAATGATCAAGTTATCTTTATAGTTCTTTGACTAAATCCATTAAATTTCAATGCTATACTAATGCACTGGTTGAACCATCTCAGGCTTAGCAGGACTGGCAGCTACCTATGGTTTGAACCTAAATGTTCTTCAAGCATGGGTGATATGGAATCTGTGCAATGTTGAGAACAAAATGATATCAGTTGAGAGAATTCTCCAATTTACAAATATACCAAGTGAAGCACCCCTAGTGATTGAAGATCACAGGCCAAAGCCTGAATGGCCAGCAGATGGAAGGATAGAGCTTGAAAACCTTCATGTCCAGTATAATCCTTCACTTCCAATGGTTCTAAAAGGGATCACTTGCACCTTCCCGGGAGAGAAGAAAATTGGAGTTGTGGGGAGGACAGGAAGTGGAAAGTCAACTTTAATTCAAGCACTCTGTAGGGTGGTGGAGCCTTCAGGAGGACGGATTCTGATCGATGGAGTTGATATTTGTAAAATAGGTTTACAGGATTTAAGGTCTAGGTTGGGTATAATACCACAAGACCCAACATTGTTTCAGGGAACTGTGAGAAGTAATCTGGATCCTTTGCAACAGCATTCGGATCAAGAAATTTGGGAGGTTGGTACTCAAAAATACTTTTTTGAAAGAATCACTTAAGCTTCTCCCATTCTTTTTTTCTTTTTTTTTTGGTTTCCTTCACTAACTTAGCTTGATATGTCAGGTTATCAGAAAGTGTCGTCTTGCAGAGATAGTGAAACAGGACCAAAGGCTTCTTGATGCACCAGGTATAGAAATTAGTAAATAAGTTTTGGTAAACTTACTGTTTCCTTTTCCCACTCTTTCACAAATTTTCATTTTGGAATGTGGGCAATGATGCAGTTGCAGAAGATGGAGAAAATTGGAGTGTTGGACAGAGGCAGCTTGTTTGCCTGGCCAGGGTTCTACTCAAGAAGAAAACAATTCTAGTGTTGGATGAGGCTACTGCTTCTATAGATACTGCAACAGATAATCTAATTCAAGAAACAATCAGAGAAGAGACAAAGGGATGCACTGTCATTACTGTAGCTCATCGTATACCCACTGTTATTGACAATGAATTGGTTCTAGTTCTTGATGAAGGTAAATCTAGGAAATCCAAGAAATTTTAAAGTACATTCCATCTTAAAAATTGATAGAACTTACTTCCTGGGCTATAAAGAAGTAATTTTTAGTTTGTTACTTTATTGATATCAAGCATACAAATAGATGAGAATTACACACACACAAATTGACCTTGTTTGAAACATAAGCATATTGCTAATAAGAACAGAAGCTAGTACCACTATCTATTTAATTTCACTAAGTATAAAATATTCAGAAATGAATTAAAACCCTAAAAACATAAATTAGCACTATAGAACTACTTAATATTAGATTCAACTGTGAATGATTTGAGGTTATTAGTGCTGATATTTTGCTTAATACAGGCAATATTGTAGAGTATGACTCCCCAGCTCAGTTACTCAAGGATAAGTCCTCTTCATTCTCAAAGTTGGTAGCTGAATTCTTGAGGAGATCATCCAAGAGTAACTGCCATTGGGATATTTCTTGAACGAAGGACAAGGTTATGATGCAAACCAATAATAGCAGCCCCCTTGAAAGTCATACAGTGAATTGACACGTTGGGATTCATGAAAGCAAAACCATTATTCTGAAGAAATTGTAGATCATCGATGAGACCATTGATATAGTTTCTAACAGCATTGTTGCCAGAGAATGATACTGTGTATGCTTTGGCAATACCATCAAGTAATTTAATATTTTAACCAGAGAGTTACAGTTAATGCAATTGCAAATTTGAGAAAACCTATAACTGCAATGAACTTTTTCTCTCTCATGAAATTTGGTGTACTACCATTTGGATTGGAGAAGCTAATTTCTTCTCGTTTACAAGAAATTAATTGGTATGGCAAAAATCTATAGACTAACAGATACTGCCTTTGTAATGTGGCATAGCAATGTGAGCTAGAGCAAGAAAATTGTTGGTAAATTACCACTGTTTCAGTTGAGAGATGGGGAAAAGGATATTACAACTCTCCCACTACAAACGTATGAATGTGTCAACGCTGTGATCTAAGAGAGTCCAATCCCAAAGAGAAAATTCTCAAAATCCATGCTCAAAAGCTTTAAATAATTGTTGATCCAAGCCTTTTGTGAATGCCTCAAAAAAGAGAAAATCATTGTATACAAAGCTGTCAACGGAAAATTTTTTATTCAACTTTCTACGTTCTAACATGAAAAAAAGTCAACGTATCAGCATCAAGATCCTGACATATTGGCGAAAAGAGGGGCTGAAGTTATCAATCGACCTCCTAAGTTCTAAGTTCTAACATGAAAGAAAGTCAAGGTATCAGCATCCGAGATCCTTACATATTGGTGAAAAGCAGGGCTGAAGTTATGAACACAAAGCATGAACCCTATAATTGCACTATACTCAGTGCAGCAACACAATTCTGGTAGTAGATAAGTGAGGTGCTATGCTACCGATACAATGTCACTGTGTTAAGGATATAAGATATGGAAGTTCCTGCCTGTGTTATGTTAGCCAATCTTAATTCTTAACCAAAGGATCCATAGCATTCAAGCAATTAAATCAGCCAACTTGACAATCTCAAACTCTATCTTGAGGCAATCTCAGATAGATATTTTTCCCATATGTGTTTCTTCTTCTTTTTTTCCCATTTTTTCCTTTAAGTAATTGTAGGTAGAGCTTTTGCATTGATACCGAAAAACTAGTTCATGATTGAAACTTATCTGAGCAAATTATTATTGTTAAAAATTCTGTGATCCGCACATTTTCACATTGTAGAAGCTATGTAAATGACATGCAATCTCTAATAATTCTCGAAATTAAAAAATATATATACATTTTTTTCGTTGCCATTGACCTTAAATTATGGTTTGGCAAGGAGGTGAACAAGGACATTTATGAGGATGTACTGGAAGACTGTGCTTTGAACTAGGATATCAAGATTTAGCTAGGTAGAGATTTGAGTGTAGTTAGAGAGGGTGCTTAGAACAAAGGCATATAGTAATGTCAATGCATATTTCCAGGACAACCCTTTTACTGCTGTTGATGCATATTCTCAAATTATTTGTCAAAAAGTGTTCTTCCTGATTGAAACAATGGCTGCGCTAGTGATATGAGTCTTACGAACTCTAACAATTTGAGCTAGTTCTCTGGCAGCAGTAATGCAATAAGCCTGCAGAAAAGTTGAAATAAGCACCAACTACATATAAAAGAAAATGATGCATGAAGCATAGATGTTTGTGAATTATCATTATAGTGAGATAATACATATAAAATTTTATTCGTTGAGTATAGTGTGATGCTAAATATATAGGTATAATCATACAGAAGCAGTTAAAAAGCATACAAATATATAAATATGTCCTTGCTTGATACCGCATGGAGATTGCAAGCATGGCAATGAAGAGAAGGAGGACATGCCACGCAAAGGATCTATATCACTTGAGAGAGGCTTGATTTTGCTGTGAAAGATGATCAGGGCCAGGAAGCAACAAAACTCCATGGATTTATCAGCACAAGTCTCCAATTCTTTCAGAATTCATATTGATGACACTAATGATTTCACTGTTGTTTAAAAAAAAACATATTGTTAATGGATAGAGAATTTTTGTAAATTAATACCATAAGAGCTGCACATATACCTATGTGATGCACCATAATACCAATGTCTTTGAGTTAGTAAATCCACCGTCTCAAAATTCCAGCATTGGTGAATGCACAATCGTCACCTATGAACTTGTAATTACCTCTTGCAGTAAAGGTTGTACTAGGTCATTGTGTTTCTTAGTAGAACTGGTAGGTAAAGCATTGAAACCATAGCCAAAGGAAAGGAAGGAAAATCAAATATGTTAGGCTCTCGTAAAGAATTATCAAATCTATGAATTTCAAATGCAAGATTATTGTAGGTGGATAGAGAAACTGAATCAAAAATGCAGTGAAAAGATTAATGTCCACTTTTTGATTTCTTTGGAGTTCTGTAAAGTAGGACTCCCCAGTTCAGTCACTCAAGGATTCTCCATTCTCAAATTTGGTGATTAAATTCTTGAGGAAATCATCCAAAAGTCACTGTGCTAAGTTTGTAAGAAATGGAAGTTCTTGAGTTGTGACATGTTAACCTCTATTTTTTTTTTAGTGAAGACATGTTGACCAATCTTAACTCTGAACTAAAGGATTCATAGAATTGAGGCATTAAATTCAGCAAGTTAATAATCTCAAACTCAAGTTAGGAGCAATCTATAATGCTTAGCCATAGGTGAGGTAGTAACAGGTTGAAATACTAAAAGGGGTTCTCAGCTAGAAATTTTTCTCCTGTGTGTGTTTTCAAATTTCAAATCCTAATGAATCAGTTGGAGTTCTCTTTGCACTGATACCGCAAAATTTAGTTCAGGGTTAAACTTAAAATTTTTTGTATATTTGGAAATTCATCTGGTCAAATTGCAGTTGTTAAAAATTATGTGATTTTCACTTTTTTTTTTAAATTGCAAAAGTTTAATCTCTGCTAATTCTGGAAAAAATATATTTATTTGTCAATGAAAATAAAACATGGTTTTGCACGGTAAGTACTGATTCGAAATATATAAAAAATGCTTTATGCACAAACTATTCAATCATAAAAACTATTAAGTGACTGCAAAAGATTCACAAACTTTTGCCTGCTATTAGAGAACAAAAATAACTAAGTCTGGGTCGTGTTGTAAATTCTCTTCTTCTGTTTTGATCTTCTTCGTTTTCTCTCTCTTTTTAATCCACACAACACATGCAACACATAGAGAAAAAGGGGGGTGGGGAAGAACAAGAAAGATGATGTCCAATTTGTAAATATTGACTTTATTACTGAAGGGTTGAGCTTATGCATCAACATGATGGAATCCAGTATAACACAATTATCTCATGCCTCTTCTAAAAAAATAAATAGTATCTCTTTTTCTCCAAATCAATCATTTAAGCAGACAACCGCCATTTTCAAAATTCAAATATCTAGCAATCTTCAAATCACAACATTTGATTCAGTTTGGAATATTTGGATCCGAGAAGAACTTGTTGATGGATGGCATGATCTGAGGGGATCTATTGCGTACAAACTTCCTGACAGCATGTTGTGAATATTTCTCACCCTCTTCAAAGTTGTCAAGCACTCCTGCAGCTCTGTTCTCTTTGGTAACCCTGAAAGCATAATCAAATTTGGATATGTTAATCTATTGTGGACACTTTTTTCTTTTTTTCTTTCCTATGGAAATTTATTTTGTGCAGTGCAATTTATGTTCCAGGATGAATAGCAGATGCAGTGTTGTATCATCAAAGAACTATAAGACACTTGACAAAAGTCTTGTAACTCAATGTCATTGCTTGATCTCCTTTATAAGGAGAACTAGGGTTCAATCCCTTACCCACTTGTTGTGACAACTAAATTATCAAAAAAACAAAACCATAAAAGACAGTTCTAGGGGGGCCTCTAATCAGATACAAGCAATTCACAAGGACTTGAGTATTAAGACACAGCTTCTTTTTGGTATAAATATCAGCATAGATCTTATAAAATGATTGATTCACATGGACAGAAATAGAAGACTTGAATAGTTATAACACTATAAGATGCTGGAGTGAGGGTTTCCAATCAATTACCAAAAATTCACAGGACTCGTACTCGGATTGGCAGTTCACTTTAAGTGTAAATACCAGAAAACATCATAACAGATTTGGAATCAAGGATAGCAAAAAATAGAGTTACCTCACTTCAGGGTTGGTGCAGATGTTCCTTACAAGCTGCATGGCACAAATGCCAACAGCAACACCAACTGCTGCAAAAAGTGGGTATACCTATAAAATTGGGGAAAAAAAAAAATGAGAGAAGCTTATAATGAAAAGCCTGGGCTTGACTGGTAGTGAAAAAACTCAGCAAAATGGTCAATGGGCAATCTTATAGCATAAGAAGTTTAGACAGAAAAATGGCCTAATTAACTTACTATAAGACTTATACTCCCTGAACTGAAACCTAGGAATTTGTATCAAACACAGTATATATCCCAAGACTAATAGCAAGATAGAATAAAATTTCTCGCAGAATTATCTCATATCACACAAAGATTACAATAGGAAAAACTGTGAGGTTGATAGCATATTGCTTTCAAAGTCTGAATGATTGTGCACATTGGATACATATGCATGTCTGAGTCTAGTGAATACCATGTTGTTGCTTATTTTCTGTACTATATTGTATAATAAATGGCATGCCATACCATGTTGTGGTGTTGAATAGCATGACTCAAAATTTCATCACAAAAAGGTGAGGAAAAACAGAACATGAAAAACAAAACCAAAAAGAGAGAGATGACATAATCACGGATGTCCTCTATTTTGAATGCACATACAAGACTAAAATTATTAGCCCAGACAAGCAGTAAATCTTTCAACTTTATATCATAGTAACACATTCTTCCATTAACAAAATGCTTTGGCATTATATCATTGTCTTTTGTGTTTCTTCAAAAAGGACAGGTTAACAATCAAGTTGAAGCCTTATGTTCCCTAAACCACATCAAAGGACCCAAAAAATAAAAGATGAATGAGTAAATTAATGACAACACATCCATCATGAAAGGATCTGTATCGTTTTTTCTAATTTAATCCCTCCAATTAACCAAAATATATGTACCTTAATCATATGATTTCTGCAATATAAGACACAAAAGGCTCTGCCCACTTGATTATATACTTGAAAATCGAACCATTTCTGGTTTAATCAATTTCATTTGTTTGTGATTTTTTCCACTGCCCTGGTTACCTTTTGAATTAACCAATTAGTTATCCCCTCAGTCCTGTCATTCTATTTATTTGTGTTACCAACCAAATAAGGTTTGTGGAAAAAAATCAAGCTATAAATATATTATGTTTAATTATATAATAATCATTTTTTGGTGACAAAATATTATGTTTTTCATGACAATCTCTTAGCATTAACCCCAGTCAAACAAATCAAATTAATGAGAGAATTCATCTTGGCACAAACATGCTTCATAACAAAGTTTAGTCAAAAACAGTAGTAGCTTCCATCAATATTTACTAGTCTTGGACAAGTACAATTGTCAATTTCAGCAGCTTCAAAGCCTCAATAAAATAAATGAATTAAGATCATTAGTTAAACAAAAGCCTTGTTTTCTAGTCACCCCAATAAGAAAATCAAAAAAAAAAAAAAGTCCTTTCATTTTTCTTGTTAAACATGCATCAAAGGAGTGGACCAATAACCAATCAGCCCAGATCTCTGAACAAAGAGTAACATACTTACAGATCCAAAGATTTATATTACCATATACCAATAAACATGCATAACAACATGATGATAAACCATGTGAGTTTTCTTTAATAAAAACCAAAACCAACATCAAATATTAATGACAAAACACTCTTTTTTTCACAAAAACTTTAAAGTACCTCAGGCCTTAACCATCTGTTGGCGGTGGCGGATGCCATGAAAAGTAGTAGGAGAGAAATAAGAGAAGAAACCAACCAAGAAAAAAGGAACCCTTCTCCAAGAAAACTTGGAGAGAAAGAATATTAGTGAGAAACAAATAAGGAAGCAGAACTAATAAGGAAATGATTTGCACCAGCTAGATATCTGGTATAGATATATATATGCTAAGCTTTACGCTATTTTGGGAGTTTGGTTTTTAATTCAAAAAGTTCCGAGAATATAGACAGCCAGACCAGAACTCAACTCGGTTGGTGCGTGCGTGCCTTGCTTGCGTTTACGTAAAACGGAATGGTCGGTGGTCAATAATGACGGAATGTCTAGCGAATTCGCGGTTGGGACTCCATTGGTGTAACTATATAATAACGTATTGTCAATATAGTTGTGTGCTGACCAAAGATATGTGGCGGATACTAATTAATTTGTTTAGATTTATAATCGACCTCAAAATTTTGAGATTAAAGTTTGTTATTTTTGTTGCTAACCAAAAACGGGTGTTATTTATTTATTTTTTTTTGGCTAAATACAATTAGGATGAACAATAAATAAAAACTAAAAAGTAAGTGAACTTTTGATACACTGAATGGAAATTATAATATAAATTTTTTTTATTTTAATGAGAATACAATATGTTGGATAGAATAATTATTCATATTCATAGCTTTTTTTTTTAATTTTTTTATAGGAATATTCATAGCTGTTATATATGGAAAGTTTGTAAAAGATTATGCATATGCGTAGCTATTACACATCAATAAATATTCCATTATTGGATCTATTACATATATCAAACATCCCCAAACTTCATAAGTATTATTTAGAGCATGTTTAGTAGACTATAATACTAATATACTATAAGACATTGTAATATAGTAATAGTTATTCTTATGATTTAGTATTTTTTTTTTTTAGAAGACTTATGATTTAGTTATTTTGCAGTTCTTATTAAAAAAAATTATTCTATAGTTTGGTTTATTTTTATTATAGGAAATAATCAAAAAATTTCTTATAAAAAAAAAGTTATTCTATAAGTTATAAATAGTTATTCTCTAAAAAATTTCAATAAAAAATTTATTCTATAAAATAAGGAATAATTATTCCTCTTTAAAATAAATGTAATAGTTATTGCTTAGTAAGAGTAATAAATTCTAAAGTTAATATATTTCTACATATAAGAACTTTCTATTTGTACATAACAATTATAAAAATCAAAAATTATCAAAAGAAAATAACCTCCCTCTCTCAAATTTAAAAAATATAGATTTAATTATAATAGCTTTTACTCTCAGTATTAAAATTTACAATACTATTTAGGTGTGCCGCGTGCATATGTGTTTGTTTGTTTCTAAAATAATAAAAATAAATAAATAAAGGTGTGCGTTAGACTTTTGGCGTGTCCCTGTAAATATTAGTAGACAAGACATGCTTTAGGACTTTGAATTTTGGTTGAGAGGAAGAGAAGAAATAAAATACGAAATCAAACAAGACCCACGAGATTGACATTTGACAGCCTTTATAACTAGCTGTACAGTAACCCCATGCAATTAAAAAAGTCTAAAATTAATTTTTAATTCTTTACCAATAATTATTATTAAGAGAAAATTGCAAAAGGAGTAAAAGACACCGGAACCGGATCAAATTCAAACTCATCCCTTTGAAACTAATTAATAAAAGTCCCTAACTTTTGCTTTTGTGTGCTCACTACGTGATAACATTTTATTAACATAATTTTTTTTTTAGAAGTATTTAAATTTCAATTAATTTTTTCTTTATCTCCACCAAGAATCCACCACCAAATATGTGCACCAACTCTTCTCCTTTAACTTGTTTTCTTTAATACAAAAGCTCAGTTGTTCTTTTTTATAATTCAAAATATTACTATAAATGGGGTGAGGGAGATTTGAAACTCCTTGTAAAGGAGACTACATTATGTTATTGTTCATTATATGGCACGAACCCGTCATACATAAGTATCATATAACTATACACTTTTTATTAGTGTCAAATATATTCAAGTATCATACTAGCACAATTTTTTGGAGAACTTAACACAACTCTCAATAGAAAGAAGAAAGGAAAAATTACTCCTCTTGTTTGGAGGAAGCACCCGTATTACATTATGTGACAATTTATAAGATCATTCACACATATAGCTAAAAGAACACATAGATATTCACTTGAGTAGCCATGTAGTTAATAGATTAGAGGAAATTCCTCCTTATGGGTATGGAAATTTTGATAAGATCATCCACCTTAATAGACAACCTTGTACCGCTAGCAAGATGGATATGTAAGTAACAGTCGTCCATTTTGAATAGATGATGAATAACGACAATCAATACATGCTCTAAATGTATGGTAACCAAAAAACAGTCAGCTAATCATTATTCTCCATTAATGAAGGTTATAAAAGCACCTAGTTTTAGTAGCCCAATAAAGACACTGCAATCAATTCTTAATAATGGTCACCTATATCAACAAAAAAATACTCTTCCTATTCTCAAATGCCAAATCACTTACTAGACCATCGAAGGAGTAGGGCACACCCTAAGGTCACACCTCAATGGTCATTTCGATCAATTTTCTTTTTCTTGCAAAATCTTAGAAGACCCTCCAAAGCTCTGGATTTGGATAAGTGACCTAACTGATTATTTTTGGCATCATTACCTCCACTGTTGAAAGAGAGATTTGGAGATTGCTCTTCTTAATTTCCTTCTCGTCTTTGCTGCAAATGGAAGCATGCATTGGTTTTATATATTCCTTTAACACTATCCTAATATACATTGAATTTATGATATCAAGTAATTCCAATTAAATTTTTTTTTTTTTTAAATGAATGGAATTAAACAAAAATTAGGTACAAATATGTCTAGGATAAGAGAAATTATTGTGTACTCTCAGAGTACCATAAATGCATACTCTCTCCTCTTACATAAATAGTAGGTCTCACTAATTAAATTAATGGTATGACCTACTATTTATATGAGAGAGTGAAAATACGCATTTATAATACTCCAAAAGTACCTAATAATTTTCCCTAAGATAAGATATTAATACCCCAAACATCTGCTAATAATTAGCATACATCACTATTCTAAATAAAACACAAAATAAATCATACAACTATACCCTTCCCTAGCCCAATAGATCTATGCTATGGTTCCCTTCACGATATGCATGATCAAGTTGGTAAGCCTCAAACTGTACTAAAAGCAATTTGAATCGTACATTTTTTTTTTTTGGTTGACAATCTTGTAGTCGTACATTACAGTACTACAAGGGTGAGGATCATGATTCATGACTCATGATCAATACTGCAATATTCGATTAAAAGATCTGCTACTCATTTAGCATCCATTTCCACATTAAGTTTACAAAGCCCAGTTGTTTTGATAGAGTCAGTCCATCCTTTCAGGCCCATAACGATGTCATCATGGTAGTGGTATTGTCAATGTTTGTGAGGAAGTCCTTAACCCAATTATCCCTATATAACCGAAGTTTTTTACTTTTTATTGATCTCTCTAAAGTTTGCCACATTATTATCATTTTTTAAAAACAAAATTATCTAACTTTTTTTAATTAACAATATCAACTTCAACCCGAGGAGGACTAATCTTTAACATCAACAGCCAAAGTCCAAATTTAATGAGTGAAACTCTATCTCTCTAACAAATTCAACTTAAACTCCAACTCAAACGTTAATAATTTATCTCTAAATTACACAGCTTTTTCTCTCTATACACTCCTCACTCCGTTTCTCCCTCTCTCTCTCACTCTCTTCTGAAAGCCTTCTTCTTTCTAGGTTGCCTCATAATACCTCTTCAAGAACAAACCATCCTGGATCAATAGGAAGGTCCCTCTCTAGTTTCCACACATCCAAGTGAGTGTTGCCCTAAAATTTCCCTGTTCAATTTCTGATAGTGGTTTTTTTGGTTATATTATTGCAATTTTAATGTGGTTTCCTTCCCTTTGCAAATTTGGATTTTTTTTTTTTTTTTTAATAAAGGTTTCTGTTTAGGCACTTATTTTTTAGCCTTTGATTTACAAATAAATTCCAAATTTGAAAGGAAGTTTTAGATAATAATTTTTATTGGGTTCCATTAGGATTTTAAGGGTATTAATTTAAAAGTTTAGGGAAAACTAAGAAATATGTATGATTTTTTTATGATTCATTTATGGTGGGTTTGTGCATTGACACTAGATTTTGGGAATTTCTCTGCAAATTTAAATAGCTCTAACAGTTTTATAAATAGCTCTGATAGTGCAAACCCCAATATATATATATATATATATATATTAATCGAGTAAAGGTATGAGCTCTTCTTCTGTTATTTCCTTCTCCTCTACTTTGTTTTAAAAAAGAAAAAAATTATTTTATAGTTTTTCATGTATTTTTTTTTAAAAGAGTGATTTTCATACATGAACCACCAAACCGTATGTCTATGACTGTATATGATTTTTTTTCATCGTTTAAAGTTTAGACCTGTTAAAATTTAAACTTATTGCTTTATGGGTTCATGTACTTTTTTCTTTTTCTTATATTTCTCTTTTGAATAATCATATTTTTTTGAATTGTTTCAATAACTTATTCTTTAATTATATATCTTTTTTGGTATTTTGGAAGTTTTAACATCTGAATTTGTGTTAGTTTTTGCAATATTTGAACATATTTAGCAAATTTCAATGACTATACCCTGTATTATTCTTTTGAAGGTAATCAGTTTTTCTTTTATATTTCTCTATTATGTAATCATATACATTTTGTTTGTTTCAAAATTTTATAGGAAGTAAATCTTATGATTCTTCAACATTTTTTTGCCTTTCAAAAGTTTTAAAATCTGAATTATTCATTTGATGATAACACATTTTTCTCTTATATGTCTCTATTGTGTAATCATATATATATTTTATATAATTTGTAGGCTCTGAATCTTTTGATTTCTTTCAATAGTTATAGTCATGGATTAATCTTTTGAATGTAACTCATCTTTCTCTTATATTTCTCTATTGTTTGATCATATATATATATATATATATATATATATATATATATATATTCAATCATTTCTAAGCAATAAATTATCTGATTCTTTAATTTTTTTGGTAAGTCATTGCATGTTCAAACAATGGCTTCTTCATCAAATTGTAATACAAATTGAAGTCATACAAGAGCAAATCATGCAATGGTGTAGTTTCTCAAGCAATTTAAGATTATATAAAATTATTTTAGTCTATCTCACAAATAGGTAGGTTCTCGTGCATAACACGGGTTAGCAACTAATATGTGTGTGTGTGTGTGTGTGTACGTTAATTGAGTTATAATTCTTTTGAATATTGAAACCCTAAATTCGATTATTGTTAGGGATGATTTTTTAATGGGCAAAAATGAAGAAAAAGAGCTTAAAATCCCTTTGGGTTCTTAGAAAATGCAATAATGAGGAAGTCAAGCTCGAAATTCAAATATTTTATAATATAGGCTATTGGTGCTCTATAATAGAAAGCTTAAGGTGCTAAACAATAGAAAAATGGAACAACATATAAAATGCATAAGTTTAGAACTTTTCTTTACATATAACTAGAAGGGAAATTTGATAAAGGTGGTGAGGGAGAGAGGAAAGACTTGTGTGTGCCATTATTTTCACCCCATGACCTCATAATGTTGCTCTTATGTTGTAGTTGTATAGGCATTCACTCAAAAGTGAGGGCTTTTGTACTGGGTAAAACATGGTTGGTTCGTTTAAATCTGATAAAAGGAATTAATATCAAGCTTTGAGGGCTCTTAATGATTGTTCTATAGAAGTGAAGCTATTAACACCCATGTTAAATAAGTAGAAAACTTCATATTTTTGTTTGCATGGGTAAAATAATGGGTTGCTTTTTGCACAAATGTTGAAAAGACTTGATCAAATGTGATTGGTTGCTCTTCTCTAGCCAATTTGCAAAATAACACCATTTTTCAAACATATTCGTTAGTTAGCTACGTTTCCAAATTATTTAGGAAAATAACATCTCGAGTCTCTTAGACTCGAGTTCACTATAGAAACTCAAGCATAAGAGATTCGAGTTCCATGTTTTGGCCACACTGATGTGGAATTTTAATCCACATGGAACTGGAGCCTGTGAGACTTGAGTTCCTTACAAATTTCCTTTCTTCCTCATCTTTAGTTCCTACAAACACATTGGCAAAACCTTCAGTTCCTATAGATTTCCTTTCATTCCTCACCTTTAGTTCCTACCTACAACCAACTCTAACAAAACTCACCTTCAGTACCTACAACCATCTCCAATAAAACCTTCCTCACAAGTCCTCACAAACATCGATCTCACTAGCAAAACCATAACCAACAAAATACACAAAGTCAATTGGAACCTGCAAATCCAAACCGATTGAAACTTGCAAAACCACCTTATACCAATCGGCTTGGATTTCTTGTTGGATCTCAATAGGACTATTAGGTATGTCATTTTTTGTTGGAGGAAGATTTCTCCTTCTTCTTCTCTTTCTTGTTTTTGTTAAGTCGGTCATGGTTTTGGACAAAGAGGTCAATGAGAGAAGTGGGAAAGCCTGTCTGAACAACAAGGGACCCACCTCGCTACTATTCTTGATATACGGCTCACCTTATTCTTCTTCTTTTGATTCCTTTCAATAGTTATAGCCATGGATTATTCTTTTGAATGTAACTCGTTTTTCTCTTATATTTCTCTATTATTTAGTCATATATATTTTGTTTTATTTTAATAATTTCTAAGTAGTGAATCATCTAATTCTTTAATATTAGTTGGTCTTTCAGAAGTTTTTATATCTGAATTTTTGAGTTTTTTTTTTACAGTATCTAGAACTATCTTGCAAATTTTTTATAAGCCATTGCACGTTCAAGTAATGACTTCTTCATCAAATTGTAACACAAATTGAAGTCATATAAGAGCAAATCATGCAATGATGTAGTTTTTTAATCAATTTAAGATTTTATAAAATTATTTTAGTCTACCTCACAAATAGGTAGGTTCTCGTGCATAGCATGAGTTAGTGACTAGTTTTGATTATTTTGGAAGTGTTTAGATTTTTTTTTTGTGGGTAATTTCAAAGGTTTTGAGGTTTTTTTTTTTTTTTTTTTTCATTTTTTATATTTTAGGGTTTTTGTGTGGATTTTTTGAATGTATTTTTTGGCCATTTTGGAGATTTAAGTGGTATTTTTAAAAAAAAATTTTGGAGCTTTTTGTTATAGTTTTATCACTTGAGAGAGAGAGAGAGAGAGAGAGAGAGAGAGAAGGTTATGTTCTCTTGATGATGAAAAGGTTTTAACACGTTTAACCTTGAAAGAGTGCATTTTTCCTAATCAATAGAAAACTATTTCCTCAAATATGATTGAAATACCCACTTAAAACTATCTAAATAATAAAAATACATCCCAAAAACTTCAAAATAAGGACAATATGCATCAAAACTTTAGATTTCACTCCCCAACTTTAAAATTTGCACACAAAAAAACGACTGTCAAATGTCTTTTTTTTTTTGGAAGTTACAAGTATTTGTAATTATGCATGCAATGTGTAATTAAGTAAATTGATGAATTTGGCCTTCACTAAAATAAATGGGTTGAGGGGATAATGGATATTGCTGTTTAATTGATATATATATATATATATATTGAATTATTGAAAATATTGAATTATTTTTGGCATTATAATTACATTGAAAGTATGTTATCTCTAACAAACATTATTTTGTTTTACATCTATTTTCTGATAGCATTACCACTCCCTTATGTTGCATTCTTCATCTACTACTTTATTTTAGCCAGTCTATATTGTTCTATCTTTTGGTGGTAGGCTGAGCCTCCCGTTCATTCAAACTGTTTATTACTTTGTGATTATTTGTTCAAATTAACCCTTACTTCATAGTTGTCCCTATTCTTCTTATTTTGTTAACCTTTACTTCACAGTTATCCCTATTCTTCTTATCTCTGTGTTTACCCTGAAAGTTTGTTGCAGATACACTGTTCTGTGAGATTTGGTACCCTAGTTCCTGTTAAGAACTCCACCGTCAACAAAGACAATAAGACTTCCTAGGTTTCGTTGGTCAGCCCGTTGAAAGCCCAGGAGAGGCGTGTTAGGGTGGTCCCGATTTTGGAAGAGAAGTCTGAAGACAAAGGAGTTAAAACAGTTAGGTGTCTATCCCATAGTAGTGTTTATCTGTTCCAGATCCAAAGGTTAGATCCAGAACGCTTTGAAGATACAAAGGTGACTAGGTTGTAATTGTTGGTTTAAATTTGGAGATATAAAGGTGACTAGGTTGTAATTGTTAGTTTAAACTTGTAAACCCAGATTGATAAATAGGATGTTTAGAAGGAGTAACTCATCTGCTTCCATTTGTTCTTGCAATACAGACCCACCTGAGATATATGAAGAAGAAGATAGATATGACAATTTGGAGTCGTACCAGCTTTCAGATGTAGAACAGGAGTTAGAAGAAGATACACACATACCTAGTTTTAATCAATCTTTTGAAAATAGTATACCTTCGTCTAGATCTTATTTAAATAGTATACCTTTGTCTAGATCATTCTTTAATCCACAATATTCTAATCTTAGAAATCCTATACAGTCTAGAATAACTTTAGAAAAGCATATACCTTCATCTAGACCCTCTTTAGATACATATATAGAATTTACACCGGATATGGACATGCTCAAAACAGAATTTAGTTCTGAGAAAAATAGGATTAAAAGAGAATCCTACAAAGCTAACCATACCCAGCAACAAAAGATTGAAGTATTAGAGAGTTGGAAGTCATTCATGAAAGAGTATAAAATTAATTACCCTTTCTTTGACTTCTTTGAAAGACACTTCAAATGGCGTGAAAAGGAACATGCCAGACCAACAACAAGGCACATCAGCCTAAGCCAATCTAAGGTTAAGTCAACCCTAGAAGTAATAGCCCAAAAGCTAGAAGAACTTGAGAAGAGGGAACCAGTCACCCCTTCAGTTGAGGTTCTAAATATCCAGGAATCCTCTAGCAATTCCAGTCAAGTCTCGGACCAAGAGTTTGAGCAACCAGAAACTACTGATCCTACAGCCAGGATTAGTACTCCCAAAAGGAATGAAGTCACATTCCCAGCCAGTCGGACTCTAGAGAATGAGAACCATACTCTACAGATCCAAAACCCAGTACAGAATCCAGATTTGGATTTCATCAAGAAACTAGCCGATGGTTCGGTTAGGATAAATTTGGACTTATTCCAGCATCTAGCCAATGGCATGGTTAGATTAAGCTTTGATAGATCTAGGTTATCTACTCCTCTAGACTATGAGTATAGACAACCTCTGGATACATCCCAGTTTAGATCTCCGGTTAATAGGTTGTGTTTCGATAGATCTAGGCCTAGCACCCCTAAGTGCAGACAGCCTCTGGATACATCCCAGTTTAGATCTCCGATCCAGCCCCAGTTAAGTTTCGATAGATCTAGGCCTAGCACTCCTAAGTGCAGACAGCCTCTGGATACATCCCAGTTTAGATCTCCGATCTTTAACCAGTCATCCCAGTGTAGCCCATCTGGACTTAAAGGATCACCATCCCCAAAGTTTAGAAAAAACCTAGGTGTCCAGCTTCAGGGAGTTAAAGCCAATTCCCAACTCAGCACACCTCGCTACACAGCCAAAGAGGATTCGATTGCCGATAAGCAAGACAGTCGTAAGCCATCCCCTCCACCCATTACTGTGAAGGAACAGCCTCCTGATCAGAAATCATTAAACAAAGAGTTTAATCCTGACCTAGAAGAATTAGGTAAGGACTTTAATTCTGAGGAGAACAAGGCTAAAAGAGCAGCCTACAAAGCCAATTATTCCAAAGATCGGAAAAAGAAAGTTTATGATGCTTGGGTACTGTTCATGAGGAAAATATCCCGTAACGTCCCCTTCTTCATCTACTTCGAAAGGTATTATGACCAGCACAGGCAGTTTTGTGTCCTCACCAAAATTTGGACCATAGTTAAACCCAATCCAACTAGGAATGAAGCTAGCAATCCCAATCCTAGGCAGCCTTTAGTCAAGTCTCTACCAGCCAACCCCAGCCGCTCTAAAGGCAAAACAGCCTTAGATATAGTTGTCCAGAAACTTGGAAAACTAGCAAAGAAACCAGCCGTTTCTTTACCAAAGAGTTCTAGCCAGCTTAAAGTAATAAAGCTTAGAACAACCTCTAGCAGTTCTTCCTCTGAAACAGATGAAGAAGTTCCAAAAGTCAAAGAGACTTTAAAAGCAAAAAAGGCTCGCCGGAAATTAGAAGCTAAGAGACACTCTAAAAAGATGTCTCAACCCATTTCCAAGCCTCATCAGAGAAGAGATTGTAAGGCAACAATCTCCCACCTCAGGGGAGGAAACCCTGAACCTAGCACAGCACAGCCTTCAGTCCAGGAAACCAGCAATCCTAGGACAAAGAAAAACAAGCCTCAAAAGTGCTATTATTGTGGCAAGCGTGGTCATTACAGAAAAGATTGTGAGGCCAGAACCTCCCATTTAAAGATAGGTAACCCTGAACCACAGGAACCTAGCACAGCCCAGCCTTTAGTCCAGGAAACCAGTAATCCTGTGACACAGCAACCTAAGGTAGACTTAGAAGTAACCTTCAATAAGTCTATCCAGCCCAAGAAGGAAGTCGAGATCGACGACCTTCAAAGAGAAACCAAGGAAACCAGGAATGAAATTGGAACCCTAAAGCAAAATCTACAAGCCTTCCAATTTACCCAAACCTTGAAGAACACTTCTTGTCCCTCTGACAATAAGGTTAATCAAATAGTTGACCCTAGAGTCGATCACATCCAAGGACCCAGCAGAGATTTGTCCTTAGATGCTATCACCAGGATTAACTTCCACAAATGGCATTCCAACGTCAGGATTGTCATTAGTAAGGACTTTGAATTTGAGGTCATAGCCTTGATTGACTCAGGTGCTGATCTCAACTGCATCCAGGAAGGAATCATTCCCTCCAAATACTTCAAGAAGTCTAGGGAACGATTGACATCCGCAAGTGGCGGGAATATGCAGATTGAATTCAAACTTCCTAAAGCCCATGTTTGCCAGGATAACATGTGTTTTAAAACCACATTTGTTCTTGTCAAAAACTTGACAGACAAAGTCATCTTAGGAAATCCATTCCTTTGCAGTCTCTACCCTTTCACAGTGGATAGTAAAGGAATTACTACCCAAACATTTGGCCAAACCATCAAGTTTAGATTCACAGGTGAACCTATACCTAGGAATATTAGCACTATCCAAGTTGCAATAATCTCAGATTTGATTAGTGCCAAGTCCAAACATCTTAAGCACCTTCGAGAGGAAATTAGATACAAGAAAGTTGAGGATCAACTAGCTTGTGAAGGCCTCCAAAGAGAGATCAGAAAGTTTGAAGAAAAACTTAAGCAAGAAGTCTGCTCTGATCTACCCACAGCTTTTTGGCATAGAAAGAGACACGAGGTAGCTCTCCCATACGCCAAAGATTTTAATGAAAAGGATATTCCTACCAAAGCTCGACCTATCCAGATGAACCAGGAACTTATGGATACCTGTAGAGCCGAAGTAGAGGACCTCCTTAAGAAAGGAATCATCAGAAAATCTAGATCACCATGGTCCTGCCCAGCCTTTTATGTCCAGAAAAATGCTGAGATAGAAAGAGGTGTCCCTAGATTAGTCATCAACTACAAGCCCCTCAACAAAGTCTTAGAATGGGTAAGGTACCCTATTCCCAACAAAAAAGACTTAGTCAATAGGCTTAGCAAAGCAGTTGTCTTCAGCAAGTTTGATATGAAGAGTGGTTTTTGGCAAATACAGATCAGAGAGCCTGATAGGTATAAGACAGCCTTTACCACACCCTTTGGTCACTATGAGTGGAATGTAATGCCCTTCGGTCTTAAGAATGCACCTTCTGAATTCCAGAATATCATGAATGAGATTTTTAATCCATTCTCCAGTCATGCCATTGTGTACATCGATGATGTACTTATTTTCTCAGAATCTTTGGACCAACACAGAAAGCACTTGAGAGCATTCCTCAGCACTATCAAACTCAATGGTCTTGTTGTTTCAGCCCCTAAGATCAAACTTTTCCAAACTAAAGTTCGCTTCTTAGGATTTGATATTCATCATGGGGTTATCAAACCTATTGATAGAGCTATCCAGTTTGCAGATAAATTTCCAGATGAAATCCTAGATAAAACCCAGCTTCAGAGATTTCTAGGTTCTCTTAACTACATCTCAGATTTCTATCAAAATCTCAGACAGCAGTGCAAACTCCTTTTTGATAGACTCCGAACCAATCCATCACCGTGGACCCCAGCCCATACCACAGTGGTCCAACATATCAAACAGTATGTCAAAACCCTTCCCTGTTTGGGAATTCCAGCTGACAATTCGTTCAAAATTGTCCAAACCGATGCCTCAAACATAGGTTATGGTGGCATTCTCCTCCAAAGAGTCGTTCCAGGTTCCCCAGAACAGATAGTCTGTTTCCATTCGGGAATATGGACCCCTACTCAAATAAATTATAGTACTATTAAAAAGGAAATATTATCCATAGTACTTTGCATTTCGAAATTTCAAAGTGATCTTTTAAATCAAAAGTTTTTGGTCAGAATTGATTGTAAATCAGCAAAACATGTTTTAGAAAAAGATGTTCAAAACATTGCATCAAAACAGATTTTTGCACGATGGCAAGCCATCCTTTCAGTTTTTGACTTTGATTTAGAATTTATTGAAGGAAGCCAGAATAGTGTCCCTGATTTCCTAACCCGTGAATTTCTGCAGATTCACAGCCAAGATGTCCAGAAGGCAATCCCAGCCCCAGCCCCCTAGGTTATCTATTCAGCAAAACCCTGGTGATTCCGGCCAATCACAAAACCCAGGGAAAATTGTACCAATCACCCCCAGCCAAATTATTCCATCATCTCATGGTCAGCCCAGTTATAGCTCAGCCCTAGCCTCCCCAGCACCCAGAACAATTAACCCTTATCAAGTAGAAAAGCATTTTAGCCTTATCCAGAGACCTTCTTCCTACCCAGTCCAAAGTCGGTCCCCATATGTCAAAAAAGCCTTTATTCAGCATATCTCTTATATTGAACCCCACTTGGTTCATATAACAGATCCTCTAGCCTTAGCCATGGAAGTATTACCACCAAACTGGCATTTCCTACCCAGACACCCAGAAAAGAATATCCAGTTCTATAAGAGCATCCTCTCCCAGGAAAAGTCTGCTCAAATAGAAAACATCTACAGCAAAGGGGACAATCCAATAGTCCTCTATCACAAATTCATCATTACAAATTTTGTCAGCTCTAAAGAATGGGGACAGCATCCTTCTTTGCTAAGGATCCTCAGGAATTACAAATCTCCATCAGGCTCAGTACTCCACTATAGTTATTACGACTACATGGATGCCTTTGAGAAAGTACTCTTCTTCCAGAATCAGAACTTTGATCACTCATGGTTCTTAATGTTCGGGAAAGACTTCAAAGGCATGACCCCCTCCTGGTTTCTAAAGTGGTGGGAAATGTTTGGATCTATTCCTTCAATCTTCCCGGAGCCATTACAAGATGCCCTAAGGTATTTTGATTCAAGATGCAGCTCTTCTAGGCACAGGTCTCAGTTCCCAATAATTATGATTTTCTCCCAGAGGTACAAAATCCATTGGATCAGCAGATGGAATTATTCAATCAACAAAAACCTCTTAGACAGGGAGTTCTCAGTTAAATGGTGGGATAGTCTTAAGATCAACAAGATTGTCAGCCAAATGTATGAAGAATACCCCCTTTCAATTGAGAAACCTATTGCTCTCAGGACAAGGTCCCAGTCCAGCCTTGATTCCGTCCAGATTTCAGGGAAATCTAGCAAAGAGCTAAAAGAATTAGCCCAGCAGCTAATAGCTCACTCACAACAGCTAGAATCCGAAGAAAAGGTTTCTCCTACTGACTCTGTAGGATCAGTCAACCATGACCCAACTGATCCATTCCAAGATGCCCAAGATCCCTACAGTGGGCATGACTTGGACAGTATCTAGCATCCTGACCCAGCATTCAGGATAACATGACAAATCCGGTTACTATTCAAGATCAGCACCAGCCACTGATTTGAACAGTATGAACAGTACCAGCCATCAGCAGATTACTATTTCTACAGTACCCCAATCCGGAAAAGCAAGGGGACAAGTTACTGTAGCATAAATAGTAAAAGTTTTTACTATTCACAGCAATCATGGTAAAGCACTGTAGCAGTCGGTGGAAAGCAGATTCTTCCGTGATTTCAGGAGTCTTCAGCAGCATCCAATGCTCCCTTCAGCCTATTTAAAGGAGCTCACTCCTCAGTCTTCAGCAGGCTCTTTTTCTGGCTTTCAGTCTCTTAGCCACAGCAAAGAAATACCCTCCATCTCCAGCAAAGGTTTTCTTAGCAGAAATACCTTAGATGTCCAGCCAAGTTTTAGGAATAGTCTCCTAAACACAGTCCTTTATTGTAAGCCACAGTTGGCTATTTTATTTTAAAATACCTTCCGCACTTGGCTTACAATAAAGGACTGTGTTTAGGAGACTATTCATGCTACAGTGACTTGTCCCCTTGCTTTTTCGGATTGGGGTACTGTAGAAACAGTAATCTGCTGATGGCCGGTACTGTGGATACTGTTCAAATTAGTGGCTGGTACTGAATTTGAATAGTAACCGGTCTTGATGGATTAAATGAGGATCCTTCTGGAGAATCAGTCTATATCGTATCCAGAGGGATATCCATCATAAGGATCAAAGGCTGGAGGGTCATCATCATGGCCGTGCTCATGGTATTTGTCAAACAGATTACAAAAGCCACAATACAAGAGAGGCTCGTATTCTGCTATCACATCTGAGTACTGAGGAAAGCCTGTGTGGTCAATCCTTTGGGTATTGAAAGCCTCTGAGTATGGCTTGGTAGTGAATACTGTAATTCTTCCAGTATTTCCCACGAAGTGATAATCATCCCATAAATCACCGGCTACAGCACGAAGTTCATTGTTGAAGTAAGTTGTCCAACATTTTACAAGTGCCATGGGATCTTCAAAAGAAAGGCCTGAATCACCATCATACCAGGGGCCAAGGTGTGAATACCCATCAATTAAAACAAGGTGGTGGGAAGGTCGGACCGTCATCCAATTATCAATATCCCATTGTGGGAGAGTGCTCCAACATCTGATGGATACAAAAGGACTTTTGATCTTTGCGACCACTTGTTGGATTATTTTAGGGAACTGACTGATCTGAACATGGTTTGTTAGCTTGATGAGCCTAAGAAAACCATATTCAAACATTTTTGAGAGCCAGCTTGGGTTTCTGTCCTCATCGTCTGCTCCGTCTTCATAGTTTATCTGTACCAGGTCCAAAGGTTAGATCCAGAACGCTTTGAGGATATAAAGGTGACTAGGTTGTAATTGTTAGTTTAAATTTGAAGATACAAAGGTGACTAGGTCGTAATCGTTAGTTTAAACTTGTAACCCCAGAATCATGAATAGGATATTTAGAAGTAACTCTTCCACCAGCAGTAGATGTAATCAACCCACATCAATCCCAGATATCCCAGCAGACGTAGGAGCAATTAACTCGGAAACTTATGAGCTATCCGATCTAGATCTAGACATAGGAGATTGGAATATCCCGAAAGTTGCCACTAGCCAATTTTATAAGTCGTCTTCTTGGTCGCCTTTTACAGCCTTCAAGACAGACTACCATGTTAAAACCATAGAACAAGTTTATGGTATAAACAAGGAGTACGAAACGTGCTACTTGTTATCTCCTTCAGCTATCCAAAAGCATAGAGTCAAAGGACATAATTTCCTACACATAGGATTAGTCCAAATTGGAGTAAAGCCACTCACCAGAAGAGGTTTGAACAGCTCAATCCTCATGGCCCTCAGAGATGCTCGGCATATTAGATTCGCCGATAGCCTGTTAGGTTCCATAGAAACCAGCCTTTCTAATGGTCCTATACATTTTAATTGTTTTCCAGATTTCAGCATCTGTCTTCATGACAGCACAGTCATCAAAGCCCTCACTTTGAATATCAAGACCCACGGAACCCTCATGGTGCAGGGAACCAGTCAGATAGCCTTGATATACAGAGTATACTACAAGTGCATGAGAACTAACATGAATGTTGGTGCACTTAATAGAAGTGGAAAGGGTGAGACAACCCTAATCCAGACTACTGACCCTACAGCCAAGGTTAGTATTCCCAGAAGCCTTAGGTGGAATGAGATCACGTTCCCAGCAGATTGGACTCTAGAGAATGAGAACCATACTCTACAGATCCAAAACCCAGCACAGAATCCAGATTTGGATTTTGTCCAGCAATTAGCCGATGGCACAGTCAGGTTAAGTTTCGATAGATCTAGGTTGAGTACTCCTCTAAACTATGAGTATCACCAACCTCTGGATGCATCCCAGTTTAGATCTCCGATTAATAGGTATATATATATATATATATATATATATATTTGCAAGTTTAGTGAATAGATTTTTTTTTTCTTTTTGTTGTTGCATTTTTTTTTTTTTTGGGTTGCATCCTTATTTTGATTGTATTTATAAGTTTAATTTTCAATAATTTTATTTTGATTGTGCTTATCATTTTTTTAGATCGATTTTAATTATTTTTTATTAATATTTTATAATAGTGAATTAAAGTTGTTATTTGATATCTATACAAAGGAAAATTATTAGGTACTCTTGGAGTACCATAAATCCATAGTCCTCCCCTCTCATATAAATGGTGGATCCCACTATGAATTTAATTAGTGAGACCCAGCATTCATGTGAAAAGAGGGTGTATGCATTTATGGTACTCCGAGAGTACACAATAATTTCCCCTATATAAATATATTAGAAAATTTTTAATTTTTTGTATAAGCAAAACTCGAAGGAAATATTTTTCAACTTTTTTTTTTTAATTTATTGATGAGAAGTCTCACATGTACTTTTTTTTTTTTTTTTTTAGAATACTAAGTATTTTAACACACACACGGGGAGAGGAGATAAGGTCTTAAAGAAAGTATTTTAACACACACACATATACTTTGATTGGCTTGCAGCTTCATGTTTGTTGATTGACTAGATGGACTATTTATTGATTCATTGCAATGTTGCATATGATTAGTGAATTTTGTTTTGAAAGCTTTTAGGATTCAATGGGTGTTACTGAACAGAGTAATTGATTTCTTGTTTAGTGTGAGGATAAAAATGAATTTCACATTTGTTAACCACTTTCTAACATATCAAGAGAAGTCTAACTAGAGGGGTAACAAGTGCAGTTATGACAAATCTCAATAGAGATTAGTACAATTTTTTGAAAATAAAAATAATATAAAAAGACTACCAATACTTACTAGAATATTCTTCTTTAAAAATAAATTTAAAAAAAAAAAAAAAAACTTACTAGAATATTTTCAGGTACATAGCCAAATACTGAAAAACATTTTCAATGTAAAAATTTATGTTGAAACAAACCATATTCTAAGTAAAGAATATTTTTTCAATGGAGGCCTAGCTTTTTATTTTTATTTTTTTAAAAATTATAGATATGGTAGAATTTAAACCTATAGTTACTCTTATAATAATTGCTCTTATTATTAAACTAAGATACTAATCGATTTCTTGTCTCACCCTCCCTTAAAAGTTACCATGGCTTTTGAGTGGAATTGTAGTGTGCATTTATGTTAGAACTCATTTCCTTCTCCCTTGTGTGTGTATGTGTGTGTTTGTTTCTATAAAAAAAAATAAAAAATAAAAAAGAAAAAAGATACTAATCAATTTCTCATATTAAAATAAATACAAATTAATTTTTTGTATAATCGAGGTTTGATTCACAAATCTCTTATTAGACTATAATTTTTTTTTTTTTACAAATATTTTTTAGAAGGAATTTTTTTTTTATAAATTGAGTTAACTGGAATGCACCTTTAACTCTTTTTTAGTATGGGGCAACCATTATCCAAATTTCAAAGTCTCTTTTATGTCTCATTATTATTAAAAATAAATTAATTAAAGAGAGAAAGAGAGGAGGATGTCCACACCGCCATAGGCCCATGGGTAACAAATTGGCACTTGCTCATTAAATTTTGTTTGGGCCAAAAGAAGTGCCGACAAAAATACGCTAGAGTTGACCAAGTTATTGTGAGTTGTGACTAGATTTGCCCAGCTTGTCATATAAGTATCTTGTAAAAAGATGTCTTGCTTAGTTGCATGTAAATACTAAATAATACTAGGTTATTTTGACCTTCACGAGACACGATACTAATATAAAATATTTCGAAGCATGAACAAGCATGGTGTCGTGGTGTAGTTGGTTATCACGTCAGTCTAACACACTGAAGGTCTCCGGTTCGAACCCGGGCGACGCCATTCTTGCTTCTTTCTTTTTAATTTTTGGAATTCCCTCTCTTTTTAGTTTACCTCATCACTGTAGTCAGTGTTTGACTCTCTCTCTCTTCTTTTTCTTTTCTTTTTTCCTCTTCTGGGGGTATGGTTAATTAGATAATTTTGGTTTATAAAAATTTAGATCTAGAATAGTATTTTAATTAGTGACTAGCAAGATTGGATCTTAGTCATCTTAGTGTCTTGCTCCATTACTACACCTTCCATTCTTTCTTTCTGAACATTTCAATTAATGTTTTAACATTTATTAAGTACCCTTTTAGCCTGTCTCTCTGACTCTATTAGACCAATATATATAATCAAGGTAGGAATACTAATAGGATGACCTCAAGTATCATCATGTATGGTTGAAACCATCAGCATGGAAAATTAAAAGGGGATGACCTCAAGTACCCTTTAAGCTTT
Source organism: Quercus wislizeni (assembly GCA_023055345.1). Classification (NCBI taxonomy): domain Eukaryota; kingdom Viridiplantae; phylum Streptophyta; class Magnoliopsida; order Fagales; family Fagaceae; genus Quercus; species Quercus wislizeni. Next base: position 36,784,276 of record JALGQJ010000007.1, on the reverse strand, counting down.
TAAATCAGTTTGCAACCATCAGCATGGAAAATTGCTAACCAACTTCAATGTTTTTGACTTCAAGTTTCATGCCTGCATATATACATAAAACTACACACTATTAAAAAAAAAAAAAAAAATGCATTTTTTAAAGAAGTTTTATAAATTTTCTTTATAGTAGTAGGTAGCACGATTAGATCCAATTAAGTATTATTATATGTCAATAGTGCAAGAATGATGTAGAGTGTCAGGTTTGTGATAGGTCAATTCTATAATATATGTATCTATCTATTATTTTTGCTTTTATTGAATAGTATTCTAGTGCATGGTTCTCAGCAAAAAAAAAAAAAGGTCCATGTTTAATGTTCAGTAGGTTTTAGAAAAAGGATTGTGGGTAGCATAGATGCTGGGAATCTGATCTGATGCTGAAACTCTGCAGTTTGTTTAAAATAGTAGATGATAGAGTGAAGAAACTTAACTATAATGGTGACTGTCAAACCAACATCACCAATGTATACCTAGTTCTATGCTTGCGTTTGACCATATGGTTCATATTATCTGAATCAACTAATTCATATTATATGATTCAAATAATCTGAATCACAAAAGATTTTACCAATTGAGTGCTAACATTTAATTATGCATAAATATGAACCTTTCATATTATAATCCTGATTTTGGTTATGCTCTTACTACCATTTGAGCAGCTTTTTTATTTTTTGAAGACAATTTTGATCTTTATAGCTACGGTAATTATGAGGATTGAAAAAACCATTTCCATATATTGGGGGGGAAAGGATACAATTAACAACAAATGTAACCTATTGTACTATATCAAGGCCAAAATAATTTGAGCATATATTCATTCACAAATTTTTTTTAAAAAAAAATTGAAAATATAACGTGTAAAATGACACCGAAACTAATAATTTTATAGAGATATTATTATAATGTATATACATTGTGATTATTACTTCTTCTTTTTTAAAAAAAAAAATTGATTATTTACTGTATTGATATAATTTGGGGGAAAGGATGTAATAACGAATGCAGCCGATTTATACCATGTGAAGGGCAAACATAATATGAGAAAATATAATTCAAACTAACAGTGAGAATATAAGTCAAAAGGTTTATAGTTTAATGAAATTACTTAATCTCCTTTACGAACAGAGTTTGAAGTCTCCTCCCCCAGTTGTAAGTTGTAACAATTAATCTATGTGTGTGTGAAAGAAAGGGAAAACATAATTCAAACTACCTGCGAAAATATAAGTCAAAAGATTTTTTTAGTATTTAGTGGAATTCCTTATAGTTATAGGTGTATTATATATAAGAAAGAGAGAGAGAGAGAGAGACAAAAAGAGAAATTTACTTTATTTTTACAACTTTGTGATTGGGCTAAACAAAGTTTATTTTATTTTATTTTATATAAGAGCTTTTTTCTAAACAAAGTATTTGTATAGCATAGTTATTAAACTTAGACCATAGCTTAACCTGGTGTAAGTTTTAGTGTGTTGATCACCCATTTAAACAATCAGTTACTAATGAAGGACAAGTTCAATTTCACTTAAATATAATTTTAAACTGTTTATAAAAAATAAAGAATTGCAAATGTTTTCCGTAAAACATATAATCATCTATTGACTATTTGACATACCTATTAATACTAATAATGCTTAGAGCAACCACATCAGTTAGTGTATTTTACACATCTATTTTTACACTAAAAACCTACTTTTTCTATTTTACACATCAATTTTTACAAAACACCCACATCAGTTCATTTATTCTATCACCTCTTTTATTTAAATAACCAATTTTCTCAATTTTTTTATTATTTCTCTCAACTAACCCCTTTACATATGCTCTTTCTCTCTCTCTCTCTACCTATTTTTTCTGATTTGTTTCTCTCTCTCTGTACCCATCTCCATACCCATTTCTGAACACACAGATCAACTCTCTCTCTCAGTCTAATCCACACCATCTCGATCACAAGCACCGATCCACAGCTCCGATCAGGCAAGACTCGATCTCTCTAGCTCCGATCCACAAGCACCGATCTCCTTAGCTCTGATCCACAAGCACTGATCAAGCATCAATCTACAAGCACCGATCTCCCTAGCTCCAATCCACAAGCACTAATCAGATTCGAGATCTCCCTAGCTCCGATCAGGCAAGACCTATACACACGAGCTCCAATCAAGCAAGACCCACGAGCTCCGATTGTTCCAGTCAAGCACCGATCGTTCTGATAAGCACCGATCTGTCTCTTTGTTGTTTGTCGATTTGGGTTTGTTTGTGTGTGGGTATGTTTGTGTATCTCTGTGTTTTTTTTTTTTTTTTTGAGCAAGTGTATCTTTGTGTTAATTTGTCTGTGTGGATGTGTTTATGTGTGGGTGTGTTTGTGTGCATCTGAGGAAAAAGAAGAAGATGAGGAAAGGAGAAGTTACTGAGTTTGTTGAGTACGGAGAAGAAAGAGAAAAAAAGGAGCGAACGTGAAATTAATAAAATAATAAATGGACGAGCTACAGTAACCGTGTATATTTATATGGTTACTGTAGCTCGTGTAGAGATATACACATTTTTACACAATTTTAGAAGCACTAATGTGGAGTATTTTTTAGGCAAAATGTGTAAAAATGATGTCTTTTTCTAGTTTGCATCCACTAATATGGATACTCTTAGGGCCTTACCCATGCAACTAGCCTACTATGATCCAAAAGGTTATAGACGTTTTTCACAAGTGGGTTGGACAAATATTGGGTGGTACCATGGTAGGGTTTTATTTTGTAGTTTTTGGTTAGATGTCGAGTGAATGAAAATTTCACTCGACTATCCCAACTCAATTGAGACCCGCATAATCAAGTCACATGACATTATTTTGTTAAAATGTCTTTTTTTTTTATAATTAAAATTATAAAAAAAAAATCACATGTAATGGGTTTTGGGTTTTAATTAAAAGGGGAAATTGCACTTTACTCACCTACCTATGGTTTAGCTCGTTTTAACAGTGCTCACCCATGATTTAAAAGTTGTCACTTAACTCACCTAAGGTGACCTCCGTTAGACCCCCGTTACCCACCTCTACCCTTTCCGTTAGAAAATCCCCTTTACTATATAAGCCAAAATTTAAACCGAATTAGAACCCTAAAAAAAACGAGCTCTCTCCCTCTCTCTACCTTAGAACCCCCAAAAACCCCCAAACCCATAATCCCTTTCTCTCTTTACTTTGATTGCTATTTTTTTTTTTTGTGTTTTCTGGTAGGATGGGAGAATTTGAAACAAAGCCATTAAGTCTGCCTTGAAGGCAAGTTGTTGTAGTTATTGTATAATTTTAGGTACTAAGGTAAAGAGATTTAAACCCCGAAAAATTGCACAAAGGGAAATGGATATGAACAATAGGGAGGATCAACATGACAACAAGGAGGATCAACAATTTCCAGCACTTAATTTCTAAATTTTTTATTTTCAACATCCAAGATCTCACACAAAGCCACTGGATATACATTGGCAGCACCTAAGGGGGGGATCGGCAAAGATTGACCTAGGGAATAGAGATATGAGAGAGGACGGTTTCAAAGCCAAACAACAAACCCACCGGAAAAAATCACAACATCATGAACAGTAGAATAAAAATTACTTGATTTGCTGGGTATAATAGAAGCATAGTGAAAATTTCAAAACTAAACAACAACCCAGAACCCAGGAAATCACCCAAATCTGCCACCAGATCGGTCAACAATTTCCTACATCGAGCCTATGACCTTTAATTTGGCCGCCATAGCCAGCGATGGCTTGGATTCGAAAGGGATGGAGGTCAAATCGAAAGGCGGCGCATCCTTGGCCAATTTAGACTTCCGAGAGAGGCGTGGCTTGGCAGAGCTAGGGCTCAGTGACGATGCTGGATCGGTGGAATTCGCCTCCCTCAAGATCGCGTTTCGAAAGTCGAAGGATGCGTGAAAGTAACAGATCTCCACCATCTGTTGCCTTGCTGGTCTTTGTTGGGGTTTTTTTTGCAAATTTTTTTTTTTTTTTTTTACTTGCAAATCTGGGTTTTACTTAGCAATGGATTTGTGGGTGTATGTTCACATGGATTTTGGCTTTGTTTGTGACTGTAGGTGTATTGATTTTCTTGTCATTGTAAAAGTATGTTTGGCAATTGCAGTGGGCATTGGGTAAGAATGTTAAATGCATCATTCTATATACATTTCTGGGTTTTGATTGTGAAGAAGAAGAAGGTGGAGAGAAAAGAGGAGAGAGATATAAAATATAATGAAAAAGACACATTTACCCCTATTTTTAACGGTGAAAAGGCAGAGGTGGGTAACGGGGGTCTAATAGAGGCCACCTCAGGTGGGTTAACTGACAACTTTTAAACCACGGGTGGACACTGTTAAAACGGGCCAAACCACAGGTGGGTAAAGTGCAATTTCCCCTAATTAAAATGATTTTAACAGTGTATGGTTTAATTTGAAAGTTTTCAAATGTGATATTTTTAATTTAAATCTCATGTAACATTGGAGTAAATGTAATTTATCCAAATAATTTAAATACTATTATATTTTTCTCCTTAATAATTTTATACAAACTAAAAGAAAAAATTATTTAAAAAAATAGCAAATCACATGATTGATAATAAAAGTTTGGTCCTATAAGTTACTGTTGCATCAAGTGGCTGCCATTTCCCTGTGCCAATTGGATATCATTTTCAATTTCAATGGTGCTGTCTTCCAAGATGCTCATTGAACTAGGATTGGTGTCGTAATTTGAGATTCTCATGGCTTTGTCATCGCTTCAATGTCTCAAAAAATACCTCAACTCCTCACTATTGTTGAAGCTAAAGCTGCAATTGCTGCTTGAGCTTTAGAATTTTCCTTGGAAGTCAAATTAACCAAGCTATTCTAGAAGGGGACTTTGTGATTGTTATTCAGGCTCTTGATATTGAAACCTTGTGTTTGGCTGGCTATGACAACTATATCAAGGATGTAATTTATTTCTCTAATTCTTTTAGATGGTTGAGTTTTTCTCATACTAGAAGGGATGGAAATAGATTAGCTTATAATCTGGCCAGACAATCTATAAATGTTATAAATCTCTCAGTATGGATGTAGTATGTTCCACCACAATTCCTTTGTATTTTTTCAGGCTGATTTAGTTGGGTTATCTTAATAGAAGTCTCAAAATCTTTCTTCTAAAAAAAAAAATTTTGGGTATCATTTATTAAGTATTTAATAACTTGCATAATTCCTGTATATCCTTAGGGGTGATTTTCAAAGTAAACCCTTCTTTAAGGGAAAAAAAACTAAGATCTTTTTAAATCAATTTAAATGATACACTCAAGAAGTCTTTGTTAAGTAAAAGTATCAAACACATATCTAAAATAATAATAAAATCATGTGAAACCTATACGTTTTTGCCCTTTAGTACACTTTATGCGAATTGTAATAATAAATCATTTCATTATTTTATCCAAATCTTTCACTATAAAATATTATATGTTCAAATGAATTTTTTTTTTGGAGGAAGGAGTTCAAATGATTTCATATGTAAGAACAGTTGTATCCTTTACATTATGCATACACTAAGTGGATGTCCTGGCATATTTTCTCTAATATTCCCAAAGTATCAACATTTTTAAAACTATTAGTTTGATTCAAATTCTACTACAAGTATTTTTAGAAATTTCTTCATTTATTTTATACATTGTAGGGTCTTGATTTTCGGGCCGGGCCTAGCGGCAGATGGAATCTAGGCCCAGCAGACCCTTTACAATTAATTTGTAGAGAGTGGGCCTAAAGGTTGGGCTCTAATGGGGCAATGGCTAGTTTGGGAGTTGGCCCAATGATCCAATAGGAGCCAAGAACACATGATCAGACGGTCCTACGTCCTAGGGAGAAAGGACTTCTCGTCCGAAGATGTGAGTTCCCAGCTCCTCTCCTCTCCCAGGAGCCTCCCTTTCCTCTCTTCTTTGTGAGATCTCTGTTATTTTATATCCTCTCCTCAGTTCATCTTCCTCGTACACTTGTTAGTCATTCATGCCCATACTTGAGTGCACGTCCTATCGGCTACTCTTTTTGGCGCTCTGTGAGCTGCTGTGGCCCCCATCACATTGTCCAGGGGTCACATCCACATCAATGGGGTCAGGGTGTTAGTTGCGGGTATTTAATGCGGAAGGGACAGCTTCTCTTGGGGTAGCTTTTCTACCATGCTCCTATGGTTGACCCATTGGGCTTGGAATCTCCTTAGGGATCCTCAAGGGGACTGCCTCTGGCAATGTGGCGCCTTCCCCTTCTATGATTTTGGTCAGCTGAGGACAAGGTCATCCTCGGCAGTGTATCCTAGTAGTCTAGATTCCCTTCATTCGTCCTCGAGCAATTCTTCCTCTTCGGCATGGGCCTTGGGCTTAATATGAAATGGACCGGAGTCTTTAGACCCTTTGGCCCCACAATAGCCCCTCAAAATCATGATGCTCGGCTCCTCGGACGGGGAGGAGGATTTTGATGTTCTCAAGTCTACATCATGGCCGGTCGAGTCTTATTCCCCTATGGGTGCCAGGGTCTCTTCGCCTGCTCAGGGCACGCTTCTGGCATTTCAGCGTACGAGGTGCATCGTCATTAGTGCTTTTATGGGATGACGCGAATCGCTTCGGTACACAGAACGTGTATTCAATGGCGCCTTTATGAAGCAGCGCAGATTTAGCGGCTGAGGGTTCCCTTGGGAATTGAGCGAAATTTATTTCGCTTGACATTCCCTCTTGGAACTTTGTGCGGGGTGAACTCTCCCAGATTTCATCCTCTATATAAGGCGCCTTGGGAGGACTATCTTCCGCACCTACTATCCTTGGAATCCTGCAGGGGTTCCAAGTTTCTTCACTTTCTTGAACAAAAAAGAAAAAATGACGTCTGAATCATGGGCGTTGCAGTTGAGGCAAAGAAGGCGGAGGCTAAAGATCCTCCTATTCCTCAACTAGGCAAGAAAGAGTGCTCTCCTCCTTCGACTAGGAACCGTAGCTAGTGTAGATCGTGTCAGGTCCTTGATTATCCTCCAAACGCCAACCAAGAATGTGCAGGAGTTGGCTAAAGAGGAAGGGGAAGAAAGTGAAGCGAAGTTGAGGGGAGCAATTGAGATATCAGAGGGAGCCGTCTCCGCCATTGCAGGCAGCTGCCGAGACCCCTGGAGGTTGACTTCCTAGGAGTACCAATATTATGTTATGGATCAGAGTTCGCTTCAGGGCAACCTCAGTAGGTGGAAACCAATTCAGGCGCTCCCGCCTCTTCTTCCTCTTCACCACCTATGCCAAGCGCACGGGCTTAGAGGCTGCCTAAGCGGGACTGTGAATCCACCATCACCATCAGCCTTCTCCCTTTTATTAGTTAGCTTTGCCGCAAGCATGCCTCGGCTGCTCTGTAGTTAGTTGTAAATCGAGCCTTCCTCGGCTGTTTTGTAATTGATGTAAAACGAGTCTTCCTTGGCTATTCTGTAGTTAGTTGTAAATCGAGCTTTCCTCGGCTGTTTTGTAATTGATGTTGCCATCATTTTATTTAATAAAAAGGGACTTGTGACTTTTGCTTGGTGGAAAATAATATACTTTTATTATTTTATTTATTTATTTATTATTATTTTTACTATCTCCTCTACCTCTCTTAGAACAGCTGAGCATACAACGATGTGCTTCATGTTGCAAACCATGCGTCCGTTTAGAAAATGCTAGTTCTAAAACAAACAATCCAAGGAGGCCATGGTGCTCCATGGTTCTGTCTGACACTCATAGGGATGCCAGATCGTCTATTTCTCCCGGTCGTCCGGTCTGAGGATCCAGGCGCAGTCATTGCTTTACTGAATGCTTAGCAGGAATAGACTCTGGTTCTGCCTAATACCTAGATAGTTGTCACAAGTTGTTAGTTTTCCCATAGGCTTGGATGCGAGGACCATGCAAGACCCTGGTTCTGTTTAACACCCAGATAGTTGTCACAAGTTATTAATTTTCCCATAGGTTTGAGTCCGAAGATCATGCAAGACCTTGGTTCTGTTTAACACCCAGGTAGTTGTCACAAATTATTAATTTTCCTATAGGTTTGAGTCCGAGGACCATGCAAGATCTTGGTTTTGTCTAACACTTAGATACTTGTCATGAGTTATTAGTTTTCCCATAGGCTTGAGTCTGAGGACTGTGCAAGACCTTGGTTCTGTCTGACACTTAGATATTTGTCATGAGTTATTAGTTTTCCCATAGACTTGAATCTGAGGACTATGCAAGACCTTGGTTCTGTCTTCCGAGGACTTGCCATTGCTAAAGCCCCATTCAACCGCTCTAGTGGGTAAAAAGACACCAACACTTATCTTCCAGAACTAGTCCCGCTGTGAAGCCCTTTTGAGGTGCTTCGTGCGGCCGCCGCTTTCCTCAATCGGGGCCTAAAGTGGCCGGCCATAGATTCGCAAGGGTCTGAGCCCTGGTGGGGGCTAGGGTCATGCACATGGTGCCATAGGCTCGTTAAACTGTGCACCACCTGGCAGTTCTCTCCTTGTGGTACGGTAGATTAGCCACTGTAACCTCCTCTAGGGAATTTGATCCTGCCTTAACAAGCCATTGAACTCATCATTGCTCGAGCAACCTTCCCCATAGACGGCGCCAATTATAGGGTCTCGATTTTCGAACTGGGCCCAGCGGTGGACGGAATCTAGGCCCAGCAGACCCTTTACAATTAATTTGTAGAGAGTGGGCACAAAGGTTGGGCTCTGATGGGGTAATGGCTGGTTTGGGAGTTGGCGCGATGATCCAGTAGGAGCCAAGAACACAGGATCAAACGACCCTACGTCCCAGCAAGAAAGGACTTCTCGTCCGAGGATGTGAGTTCCCAACTCCTTTCCTCTCCCAAGAGCCTCCCTTTCCTCCCTTCTTTATGAGATCTCTGTTATTTTATATCCTCTCCTCAGTTCATCTTCCTCGTACACTTGTTAGTCATTCATGCCCATACTTGAGTGTACGTCTTATTGACTACTCTTTCTAGCGCTCTGTGAGCTACTGTGGCCCCCATCACACTGTTCAGGGGTCAAATCCACATTAATGGGGTCAGGGTGTTAGCTGCGGGTATTTAATGCGGAAGGAATAGCTTCTCTTGGGGTAGCTTTTCTACCATGCTCCTATAGCTGACCCATTGGGCTTGAAATCTCCTTAGGGATCCTCGAGGGGACTACCTCTGGCAATATGACGCCTTCCCCTTCTATGATTTTGGTTTGCCGAGGACAGGGTCGTCCTCAGCAATGTATCCGGGTAGTCTGGATTCCCTTCATTCATCCTTGGGCAATTCTTCCTCTTCGGCATGGGTCTTAGGCTTGATATGAAATGGGTTGGAGTCTTTAGACCCTTTGGCCCTACATACACTATTTTAAAATTCTAGCAATTTTTGTTTTAATAATAAAATTTAGGTCATAAATGAAGTATTTGTACTATGCTACTCAATAACATAATCTTGCCATTCAAGTCTTTATAATTACATTATTATTTATTTTAAACTATCTTATAATATATTAAAATATATAGTTTTGACAAAAATGTTGGATTTATTTGATATACATTTCTCATATAACTTGAAATATTTTTTTGTACTTTTTATTTTTTTAACTACTCTACTGTGGGGCCAAAGGGTCTAAAAACTCCGGCCCATTTCATATCAAGCCCAAGGCCTATGCCGAAGAGGAAGAATTGCCTGAGGACGAATGAAGGAAATCCAGACTACTAGGATACACTGCCGAGGACGACCCTGTCCTCGGCAGACCAAAATCATAGAAGGGGAAGGCGCCACATTGCTAGAGGCAATCCCCTCGAGGATCCCTAAGGAGATTCCGAGCCCAATAGGTCAGCCATAGGAGCATGGTAGAAAAGCTACCCTAGAAGAAGTTGTCCCTTCCGCATTAAATACCCGCAGCTAACACCCTAACCCCATTGATGTGGATGTGACCCCTGGACAGTGTGATAGGGGCCACAGCAGCTCACAAAGCGCCAGAAAGAGTAGCCGATAGGATGTGCACTCAAGTATGGGCATGGATGACTAACAAGTGTAGGAGGAAAATGAACTGAGGAGAGGATATAAAATAACAGAGATCTCACAAAGAAGAGAGGAAAGGGAGGCTCCTGGGAGAGGAGAGAAGCTGGGAACTCACATCCTCGGACAAGAAGTCCTTTCTCCCTGGGACGAAGGGCTGTCTGATCTTGTGTTCTTGGCTCCTATTGGATCATCACGCCAACTCCCAAACCAGCCGTTGCCCTATTAGAGCCTAACTTTTGGGCCCACTCTTTACAAATTAATTGTAAAGGGTCTGTTGGGCCTAGATTCCGTCCGCCGCTGGGCCCGGTCCGAAAATCCAAACCCTACATCTATTATTCAATTTAATTTATTATTCAATTTGTTTTTTACTTTATGTATTATTCTTAATTAAGCTGTGTAAATGTGCATAATATTAGAAAAACATTTAAGATATTTTATGCACTCAATTTTCCCCTAATATATTGTTTTTTATTTCAAAAAACCAAAATACAAGAATATTTAGAGTTTTTTAAAGCTAAATATATTAATAATTAAAATAATTTTAAAAATCTAAAAGGTTGTAAAATGTATCCGTTTTTTCAGTTTAAAATCCATTACTTATAATAATGAGGTAGGAGGATTTGAATCATAATGTATATAATATATTTTAGTTGAAGCACAATCATAATTTATATCAAATTCAAATTAGCTTCTAATTATAATCCTAATTTTGTCTCAAATATCCATTTTAATTTTCTTAATTTGATGTTGATTGGCCCATTCAAAATTATTTAGTACAAAAGTCGAGATGACTATCTTACTCATCTATGTAAAACTACGTCATCATCACTAGTGTTAAATTTGTTCATATGTAAGCATGGGTTACAACCTAATACTTTTTATAAAGAAAAGTAGATAATATTATTGAATTACAAGACTCTTCGCAAAACCTACATGGGTTGATGGGTTAAAAAATCCATTACATTCGATTGGATGTGGCAGGAACAAAAAAAATTTGATTAAACTTACACTTGGGGTTTGTTTGGTTTAAGGAGTGGAAAATTGAGAGGATAGAAATTGGGGAAATGATAAAAAAGTGAGAGCATAGAAGAAATTTAGTTTTCTCTTATTTGTGTTTGGTTAGAAAGATGGAAAAGTGGAGATGTGGAAAACTCTTGAGAAGAAATTTACAATTATGTCCCTATTAAATAAAACAAAAGGTAAAACATTTTTTTTATTAAAAATTTGTGTAAGAACACTTCAATATATATTTTTTAAATTATAAAAAAAGAACAAACCATAGGATCCAAAACAAATAAATGAAAAAATAAACACACACACAAATGAGAAGTACATACAAAGAAAAATGCTAAAGAAGAAAACCAAAAAAAAAAAGGAAGAAAAAAAGACACGAAACCTATGGGTTTAGAAAAAGACAAAAATTAAAGGGGAAAAAAATGGTCCAAATAAGAAAATTACAAACCCATGTGCACGTTACACATGGGTTTTTAGTTTTTTTCTTGATATAGTGTTTTTCCTTTAGTTTTGTCTCTATTTTGGATAGAAAACATTTTGGTGGGCATGACTGTCGAACCCCACTAATTTTTCATTCTCCCATACTCTCTAACCAAACACCTATAAAATTAATTTTCTCTTTCTCCCATTTTTCATCCACCCTAAAATCTCCCAAACTAAACAAACTTTTTATAGTTGAGTTTGAGGGACGATGGTGTAAAAGGAAAGGATGGGAGAGAAAAGATAGGTTTCCATTGTTTAATTGGAGAGAAATAGACTAAGAGAAAAGGAAAATTGGAGGGATAGTTTTTCCATGGATCCCACATTTTTCTTTCCTCCTAATTTGGGATGAAAATGAGAGAGGAGTGAGATCTCATAGTCATAGGGGCACAAAATAGCCATTTTCAACTCTCTTCCTCCCTTAGGGTATTCACATCAAGAATTCTAAAAATTTTAGCATTTAGCATCTCAAAAAGCCACTTTATAACATTTAAGATCTCACTTTATAATACACTCAACATCAAAACTTTTATTTTTTTTACAACTTCATTTAAATATTATTTCTTTATTATTTTTTATTCCTTTTTTCTTTTTATTTTTTTCATCTGGTCTTACTGTTTCTCTCTCCCTCTCGGTCTCACTGTGGTGGTGTTTGGATAAGTGAGCATTTGCATTTTTTTTTTCTTCAGCTAAGCGCCTCTTGCACTATTCATTGTTCATGAACAGTGAATTTAGGCATGTGATCAATAAAAATTTTGTGAACAGTAACTTTTTTATTTTTTATTTTTATTGTTTTCGGTTTTCAATTTTCAGCAAAATAAACGGTATTCAAACAGACTCTGTCTCAATCTAGCAATCCTACCCATCGCCGGCCACCAGCCACCACAACGATCAGAGACCCATGTCGATCAGCCACCACAATCCTACCCATTTTTTATTCTTCCTCTCTCTGTCTCTCTCTCCTTTGTGTCTATCTTTCTCAACTCAGCACTGCTGGCCACCATATCCACCCACCCACTCGCCGATCAGAGACCCACATTCTCCAGAACCAAAAACAATCACCAAATCCATGCATTACTCACAAACGCCATATTTAAAAATATTTCTCAAAACCCACATATAGATCTGATTTCTACAACCATATCCCAATTCTATTCCCATGGAGATGGAGAGAATCAAACAACTAGATCACATTAGGCAAATGTCTGTAATTAAATTGAAGCAAATAAATATCATGAAAATTTTCCACATTGTTTGTACACAGATCTAACAAAACTGAGAAAAACCCAGATCACAGATAGGTCCAAACAATACAGAAATCCATTTAGTTGTGCTAAAAAAAAAACCAGAGGATCAAATTAACTTACCAAATTTCTACAGATCAAGACCAATTTTGTTTAGGAAAGTACAGGCCAAAGAGAGAAAATGGGAGAGAATGAAATTTTCAAACAAGCAAGAATTGAAATATATAGCTCAGAGAGATTTGGAAGAGCGAGGGAAGGTAAAGGAGAGGTGAGGTATGGTTTGACATACCTGAGGAAAGCTTGAGTCTAATGAGAGGGAGAAAGAGGGAGAGAGGAAAGCTTGGGGAGAAGAAACATGCATGGCACACGAGAGAGTGGGAGAGAGAAAAAAAAATTAAAAAAATTCTAACATCTTGCTACAATAGGATCTCAAAAATGAGATTCTACTATAGTTCAATGCAAAAAATTTTAACATTTAATATATTTGATGTAAGTAGGTTTTTATGCTAAAAATGCTAAAAAAAAATAACATTTAACATTTTTAGCGCATTTGATAAGAATGCTCTTATAAGAGCATTTTCATCGGCTTTTCTATAAAAAATGTCATTTTGACACATCAAAAGCCTACTTTATTATTTTACCATATCATTTTACATTATCTCTCTTTTTTTTTTTTGGTAAACAGACGATTCATTAAAAGCTAAGAAACTACATCAAGAATAGAACAGATTCTGTCAACAAAAATTCCATTACAATCCTCATCTAAAATAGTTCTAATGATCTCAGGAGGGCAATCAAAATGCTCCAAGCATGAACTCTGATCCAACCCCATCTTAGCCAACATGTCCACACAACGATTTGCCTCTCGGTAGCAGTGTTTAAACTGAATTTGTTGGAATTGCATCATTAGCTGCTTGCAATCATCCAAAATGGGCGATATAATATTTCCCTCATAGTTTGGGTTCCCAAATACATCAACAATTGATTTGGCGTCAAGTTCAACAATAATGGAGTGTATCTTCAAATTGCAGCAAAGAGCTAGTCCATCTTTGATGCCCCACAGTTCAGTTGCATAACTGGTAGTTGACCCAATATTCCTAGAGAATCTAGCAAGCCATGCACCATATTCATCCCTGATCAGCCCTTACACCCTGCTAGACTCGAGTTTCCCACAACAGCCCCGTCTGTGTTAAGCTTAGCCCATCCAGGAGGTGGTTTTTCCCAACGCACCCTCTTGATAATACAGCGTGACAACTCTCTCAGGTTTAAGACACAACACATAAACTCCATTGCTTTGTTTTGGATATCAACCACCAAGTTTGGATTTTGCATTTTCTTGTTGAAGACAAAATCATTCCTATACTTCCATATGCTCCAAATAGCGAAAGGAAAAAGAATTTTCGAGGGGGGTTTTCCAGTAGGTTGAATGGTGTTCAATCTACCATTTAAGTTTAACAAATTTGTTAGATTGGAATTCCAAAACCCATGATTGCTCATCTACCCAGCAATCTGCCTCCACACCAATTGAACATGAGGACAGTCCCTTAAGGCATGCAAGATAGTTTCAACTTCCCTATTGCAAATGGGACAATTTCCATCTTCTACCACTCCTCTTCTTGTGAGACATTCTTTGACAGCAATGCTATTGTGAGCACATTGCCATAGGAAGGATTTGATGTGAGGAAGAGTCAGAGCTTTCCAAATCCAACTTGCTGTAACTGTTGCAGCTTTCTCCCTATCCATAGCAAGTTTATATGCACTTTTTAAATCAAAGCTACCCTTCAGGTTTGCAGCCCATACAAGCTTATCACCACTTCTACCTGTTAATGACAGCGGAGTGGCTTGAAGCACATGCTTAATTTCTGGTGGAAAAACAAAAGGCACATGATTCCAATCAATTCCCGAGTCCACCATGATGTCTTTGACAGCCCAATTGGAAGCCCCTCGGGTTAAAGGGCCCTGAATAAGGTGCCTTAAATGACCATGTTTCATCCACTTCCCATGCCAGAAGCTTAGCATGCTATCCCTTCCTACCATCCACATACTCCCTTGAGTAAAAACTTCTCTTCCTTTCTTGATTGCTTACCAAATCCGTGAGCAAGGTAGCTTGTCTGCATTGGCTGCATTTAGCCTCCTATTATTACAGTATTTTTCTTGAAGGACTTTGGCCCATGGTGCCTCCTTTTCAGTGTTGCGCCTCCAATTGCACTTGGCAAGCATGGCTATATTTCTTCCTCTAGTTGTTTGCAATCCTAGACCCCCATCTTCTTTAGGTTTGGTCACCTTATGCCACCTAACCCAATGAATCTTCCTCATTGACTTTGCTGTGCCCCAAAGAAAATTTTGATTAACTCGTTCTATACCATCCAAAATTCTCCTTGGCAATAAATTACATTGCATGACATAGGTGGGTATTGCAGCTGTGGAAGCTTGAATAAGCACATTTCGCCCTGCTAAGGATAGTAAATTGGCCTTCCAACCCGCAAGTTTCTGCTTCACTCTATCCAAGATGAAATTAAACTCACTGGAAAAGTCTCTCGGAACTTTCAAAGGAATCCCCAAATATTTTCCAATGTTTGGAGTGGAGCTAAAACCAAGAACGTCACTAAGAGATTCTCTAGTGTCAATGTCAACATTGGGTGAAAAGTAAACTCTAGATTTTGCTTCACTCACAGATTGACCTGACAGGCTACAAAAAATATCTAAGACATCTCTGATAGCTATACAATTGGTAAGGTTTGCTTTGGCAAAGAAGACGATGTCATCTGCAAATATCAAGGGGAGAAAGCCGGTCTACTTTGAGAGACTTTAACTGGTTGCCACAAATTCTCCCTACATTTCTTCTCAACTAGTTGCCCATGGAACTCCATATAGAGAATGAAAAGATATGGGGATAGTGGATCCCCTTGCCTTATCCCTCTTAAGGGGTAGATCGGGTCTAGTGCATCTCCATTGACCAAAATTAAGGTAGAGACCATTGAGATACAACTCATAGTAATGTCAATGAGATTCATAGGGAGATTAATTCTATATAGCATGTCTCTTATAAAACTTCATTCCAATTTGTCATACGCCTTCTCCAAATCAATCTTCAACACCATATATCCCTCCTTACCTCTCTTCTTACTAATGGAATGAATAACTTCTTAGGCTATGATAGCATTCTCAATGCCCTTCTTCCTGGAACAAATGCAACTTGGAGGGGGGAGAACAATATCTCATTCATAGCATGCTTTATTCTTCAATTCTATACATTAAAATAATATTTTTTAAAATTCATCCCAATGCAAAACAGTGACCACCCAACAGGCAACAACCACTGCCCACTGCCCACCGCCACCAACCAACAATCGCGGCCGCCGCTCACAATCCAAGACACAATTCAAAACAAAACCAAACAAATCTGACCAAATACCCCAAACAAATCCATTTGCAAAAATACTCACCACCACCGCAAAAATTCCAACCACCACCATGATACAACAACAATCACAACCCAAAACCCAAGAACCCAATTTGAAAAATTACCCAAGACCTACCATTGTGAGTGGCTAAAACAACACAACCCAACCACCACTGGACTAACACAACCCAACCACCATCACAATCAATCACAATCAATCCCACCCAACCAACCCACACAATAAAACCCAGAAAAATGAAACCTAGAAAACCAGAAAATTAAAATCCAGAAAATTAAAATACAGAAAAATAAAACCTAGAAGCCAGAAAAATAAAACCCAGAAAACCCATAAAAATGAAACCCAGAAAACCAGAAAGTGATAGAAAAAAGAAAAAAGGAAAAAAAGAAGAAAAAACAGAAAAAAAAAAGAAGAAAAAACAAAAAGATGAAGCTTCTGGAGAAAGAAGAAGAAAAAGAGGAAAAGAGAGTGACAAAGATGAAGGAGTGGCGAAGAAAGAAAGAAGAAAAAGAAAGAGAAAGAGAGAGAAGAAAGAAAACCATAAAGGATGAAAGAGAAAATGAATAAAATACTTTTTTATTTTTTTTTTAGTATTTCAATCTGTACTGTTCCAAAGGTGGAACTGTTCATATGCGGAAAAAATTATGTTATTTGGAACATCTCATGGGAGAGATTTTTTGGTGTCTAGTGTGTCAAATGCCAAACGTTTGATAAGAATGCTCTAAAGGGAGTTCTTTTAGGATCCACAATTTTTGCAACAAATTTGACATAATAGTCTATTACTTTCACATTAACTCATCATTTTTTTTCATTGCTCACAGTTAACTACATTAACATTACAACAACAAAAATTATGTCCATATATATATATATACACATATTTTTTTTAGGAGATGTCCACATATTTTATCTTGCAAACCAAACACATTGAAAGAAAAATACACTTCCCTTCAACTTCCCACCTTCATCTAACCAAACATAATGAGAAGATTCAGACCGGTTTAGACTTTAAGGGTCCAACCGGCCGGGTTTGATTTGAGTTGATCATTATTATGGTAATGCGTGTGGGACTCGGAAAACCTTTATGTGACATCTTTGACAAAAGAAAAGAGGACAAGGTAGACACCATTTATTGACCGACCAACTTGCCTCTAGAACATGGAACAATCTAGAACTCCGTTTTAATTCAGCCCAAAATTAAAAAAAAAAAGAAAAAAAAAAGAATTACCATATTTCTAACACAAGCATCACCTAGGAAAACTAAAAACTTTGACAAAGTAAAAACGTAAAAAATCAAAATGTGTTTTTTCAAGTTCCAACTACAAGTCTAGAGTCAACAGTTTCTAAGATCATTTATAGACAATATTAAAAAATTTATATATTGTATCTCTGTCATTGCTATATAAAAAATAAAAAATTGCAAAGTTTTGAACCAGTGCTCACGGCAGCAGAAAGGTCACATGAGCTCATCCTCTTTCATTGGTCCACAGCAAAACTTTTCTTACAATTTGACTTGACTTTCACACCCTCAACAAATCGCATTCAAAATTTGCCACATCCTACCCACTGGCTTTTAAATCGGTGGGATCACCCACCTAATGGTCCGAATATTCCATCTAAGACAAAGTATTATCCCCACTCTCTACAAGGCAAGTTTTCCACAACTTCCTCTCCAAGAATAGCTTTCCCAATGGAAATCAAATTACCATACATAAAAAGTTCAAAACCTCTTCCTCCTGTGTTAAAAAAATAGCAAAAATTCTAGTACTACAACATTTGCCATAAGTGTCTACACAATAAATTATTACACAATAAATTATAAAGGGTAAAAAAAGAAAATTTATCAAAATAATAATCGACCAATCACAAAACCGTAACATTTTAAAAATACTCAAAAATCAGCGGCTTTGAATTGAAATACAGGGATGTTAACCTTAATCAGCGGCTCCAAGCTACTTTTCGTTTCGCCCAAGCATAAAGTAAGACCATAAACCCCTCTCGCTCTCACGCTGCACGTGACAAACCCTACCCACTGGTTTACATTTTCTGCCTTTATATATATAACACACTCTCTTGGCTCCAATACCATCACACACACTCTCTCACTCTCTCTCTCTCTCATACAAATCTTATCTCTCTTCGTTTTCTACGACTTTTACCGATTATCAACATGGGTAATCCTTGGTTTAGTTTTTTTTGCTTTGATTTGTTTCGTTAATGAATTCTCTTTTTGATTTTCTGTGTTCTTCGTTTTTCTGTGTGTGTGTTTTGTTTTTACAGCAGCATCATGCAAGAAGATCAAGATCGGAATCAACGGTAAAAAACTAAAATCTAAAAGCTTAAAACCCTCCGATCTGTTTGTTTTTTGTTAGTGTTTAAGGTTGTCGGACTATAATGAAAAAATAACGTTTGGAATCTAATAGGTTTCGGAAGGATTGGTCGTTTGGTTGCGAGAGTTGCTCTTCAGAGAGACGATGTTGAACTCGTCGCTGTTAACGATCCATTCATCAACACTGACTACATGGTAAAAATATTTTTCTAAGACCCTTTTTTTACCGATCGGTAAATATTTGAGAAATCATGAATATTAACAAAGGTTTATGCAATTTTCAGACATATATGTTCAAGTACGACACCGTTCACGGTCAATGGAAGCACCACGAGTTGAAGGTGAAGGACGAGAAGACCCTTCTCTTCGGCGAGAAACCCGTCACTGTTTTTGGAATCAGGTACTGAAGTTTATTGCTTTTTGCTCTTTTTTTTTTTTTTTTCGTTTTGTAGTTTGAAGATTGAAAATGGGTTTTACTGTTTTGAGTGTTGTTGCTTAAAAGATGAATTTTTTTTCAGGAACCCAGAAGAGATCCCATGGGGTAAGGTTGGAGCCGACTTTGTGGTTGAATCTACCGGTGTTTTTACCGACAAGGAAAAGGCTGCTGCCCATTTGAAGGTTTGCCTTTTCTCCTTTATTCACTTGTAGGAAAGTGTTTGTGTTTTAATATCACATGGGGTTGTAAATATATGTGCTTTTATCAGTTGGTTTTGTTTTGTATAGAATGAGAATGAGAATGGAAATTGAGATTTGAATTGGATTGTTTGGTGATCAGGGTGGTGCTAAGAAGGTTGTGATCTCTGCTCCCAGCAAAGATGCACCCATGTTTGTTGTTGGTGTGAACGAGAAGGAGTACAAGCCAGAGCTTGATATTGTTTCCAATGCTAGTTGCACTACCAACTGCCTTGCTCCCCTTGCCAAGGTTGACTTTGATTCCATTTATATGGTTATGACTGTATTTTGTTGTCGAAGGGTGAATTGTTGTGCTTATTATTATGTTGTTGTTTGAAATTATGTACAGGTTATCAATGACAGGTTTGGAATTGTTGAGGGTCTCATGACCACTGTCCACTCTATCACCGGTGAGTTGTTGGCTGTGAAACTGTGATTCTATTCGTTTTAAATATTTTTGAAATGTGTTTGATAGTTGTGCTAATTGTTGCTATGTTTTCTGGTTCAGCCACACAGAAGACTGTTGATGGCCCATCAAGCAAGGACTGGAGGGGTGGAAGAGCTGCTTCCTTTAACATTATTCCCAGCAGCACTGGGGCTGCTAAGGTAGTTTATTACTTAATTTTATGAATTGGTATTATTTATAATGTTGCTCTCTGTTGAATGTTGGGCCTGCTTAATGATTAGACATTAATAGTTTTGTGAATTCTTCTTAATCATTGTTGGGTGTTTAGTTTGGTATAGGAGTGAATATAGCTGCTAAGGTAGTTTATGTCTGTTAATTGTTGATCTTGCCTATTGATGTAAAATGTTTATAGTTTGTGACTTTGGTGAACTTGTTGATATTGTTGCTTAGTGTTTGGGTGTGGTATAGGAGTGGAATATGGTTGGTTTATTTTGTGTTTATAAGTATCCATTCTAATTGGATTTGATTTTCTGAAGAGTATAACATTCATTTCAGAACTGGATTTGATAATGCTGCTATCAAATATATTTAGCAGCCCTGACTAATTTGGGTGTATTTTGTGGCTGTATAGGCTGTTGGAAAGGTTCTTCCACAACTTAATGGCAAATTGACCGGAATGGCCTTCCGTGTTCCAACTGTCGATGTTTCAGTCGTTGACCTCACTGTCAGGCTTGAGAAGAAGGCCTCCTATGAGGAGATCAAAAAAGCTATTAAGTAAGTGTTGGAATGTTGGTCTTGTATTCTTATAATGTGCAAGTGTTATCGTCTATTATTTATTGAACTGATGTCTTATTAAGTAATTGTCTGTTCTAATATAAGTCTTTTGATATGACAATTCTCAGGGAGGAGTCCGAGGGCAAGCTTAAGGGTATCTTGGGATACACTGAAGACGATGTGGTGTCTACCGACTTCATTGGTGACAGCAGGTAGATTAATCTTTTAACTTTATGTTCTAAAGTTGTCTTGCTCTGGCCTAGTTTATATTTTGCAAGCATCCCTTTATGCATGCTAGAATCTAAGTGGTAATATAATTGATCATATAGTTTGTATCTTTTTTTGAATTTATTATTCTACTCATGAAGTGTTACTCATTTGGTTTGAAGAACCAGTGAATCTGATTTTTTAACTGGTTTTTGTTTTCTCAATAATTTTGTATAGATATTTGTAACTAAATTTAAAAGATTACTGTTACTAAAAAAAAAAATACTAAAAGATTACTGTTACTAAAAAAAAAATACTAAAAGATTACTTTTTTTTTTTGGGTATTTTTTTTTTTCAAATGCATTTGCTTTTGGGAAATCATTGGAATGGTCATGTATTGGAAATCAGTGAAATGCTCATATGTATTGAGCAATTGTGGGGCATCATTATATTTATTTTAGGAACCGATAATTTTGTGACGGATGGTTAATTCATTTTATATTATTGGAAATAAGTTGACTTTCTGTCTTATTTTACTGTTGGTTATCGTCATGATATGACTCATGACATGGTCATCTGTCCTTAATGCAGGTCTAGCATATTTGACGCCAAGGCTGGAATTGCATTGAATGACAATTTTGTGAAACTTGTCTCTTGGTATGACAACGAGTGGGGCTACAGGTAATCATATGAAACATTAATCTGAAGTATGCATCCCTCTTGTTAATTTGGTTTTGATCCTTTGGGCATCCTCTCCTACCATCTAGTTTTGAAACCTTAACATGGTCTATAAAACATGTTTTTCAGATCCCTTCCCTTCACTCTTGTAGATAAATTGATTTCATCTATCCTACAGTTCTAACACCCTTTTCCATCTATCTTGTTTTTGCAGTTCCCGTGTGGTTGACCTGATTGTCCACATCGCATCTGTGTAAGCTTGAAGCTAAACTGACTATTCAAGACTATCTTTCTATGTTTTCTCAACAAAAAAAAAGGGCTATCTTTTTATGTTTTTGTTGAGTCTAGAGTTTAGCTATGCGTCACTCTATTTGGAGTTTGGAATAAACCTGAGTCTTTTTGAATTCTGTTAAACACTTAAACCCTTGCTGCATTGCCGCTGGTCTCAGGTGGTTGTTTTGTTTTGTTCATGAGGTTTTCTTGTGTCAATTAAAAGAGATTAAAAGAGAATTCGTAGTGGAATAATATAAGCTAAATATAAGCATTAGATGGTTTTTATATAACTGAGTTCATGCTGTTCCGATTTATTTGCTGCAATTCGTTTTTAATAGAGCTGTTCCAGTTTAATCTGACTTAATTCAAAACGAACCAAGATCTATTTGGAGTGTGGAAAAATAAACCCAAAGTGGAACTTGTACTCCATTGTTTTGGTCTCTGCCGATTATTTTGTCTTGTTTTGTTCTGTTTATGAGCTTTTCTTGTTTGGATTAAAAGAAAATTCATGGTTGAACAAAATATCAGCTAATATAAAGCATTAGATGGTACTTATATGAATGAGTTGCTCCTTTCATGCTGTTATTTGCTGCAACTCTGCAATTCTTTTGTTGAAAAAAACGGCCAAAGACGAGATTGTTAATTGCCTTAATTCGGACTGAACCAAGTGAATATTTGAATGATGGAGTTGGTATAAGCTTTGTTTTTGAGGACCATTGGCTGTCAACTATTAGATTTGTGTTGTGCTAATGAGCATTCCCACGCCGAAACCAGTCAGCCCCACTCACTCAAAAACATTCTCGGTTAAACACAAACAAGCTGCAATCGGCCAAACCACAAAATCCCATCAAACATCTTGCTGGTCGTTAAACTGAACCCGAACTCTGGCAGCAGCCGAGCAAAGTCACCAACAACGCAAACAACATTCAAGCCACAACAACAATAGGTCTTCCACCCAAAAACCTCCATAGCCTCATTACCAAACAAACCACACTTTTATCTCCAATCCTAATTGAATACCCACCGATGTTTTAGAGAGAGAGAGAGAGAGAGAGAGAGAGAGAGAGAGGGTTTGTTGGAGTTAATAAAGATGCAATATAATGAGCAATTATTGGATTTAAGCTGTTTGAATTTTGTATGGATCATGCAGTTGAGTTGGTTTTAGACTTTCTATAGTAGTTTCTTGGTGTAACATTGTATTATCGAACTAATGAATGAGCCAATGAATCGTGACATGTTGCTCCCTTGCCCACGTGTTTAGAAATATATATTGGAAGAGAAATTTACAAACATCAAACAAACTAGGAGAGAAGTAACAATACAATTAAAACAAAAAGATAAATAAATTTGGCACTTGCTCTATTTTGTTGTTTATTTGTGATTTCTAGTTAGCTTACTTGCTCTAGAAAGGGGATCGGGTTTGTTTGTTCCGCGTAATGGGTTTGTAATTACCGTGTTTCTTTTGTTTTGATTGTTTATTGGTTGGTGGGTAAATGCAATTCATTGAAGAGGAAGAGGACGGAGCATTGAAGTGCATTGAAGAGATCTCTGCCACGGTAGTTGAGAGAAAGAGGAAACCTAAGACTGTGAAAATTAGCCGTTGGCCTTAACGCACCGTTTTGTGTTTCCTTTGCTTCGTGGATCAGATGAGTGAACAGTACACAATACACAGTGAGAAGGTTGTAGCAACGTGTTTCCTTTCAAGGTTGTGTCCATGAAGAGTACCCGCACAGCGTTAATGAAACGGTGCGTTTAGGCTTTCATCCATGCGGTTCAGCTGGAACTTTTGTGCGTTTATTTCATGGCATTGTAGCCGTGAGTCCCACAATGAGTAAAACATAAACGTTGAAACTCTGCCCAGAAATGCAATTCAAACGCTACCTTTCTTAAAGTGAGATAAAAAATGACTAACAAAATAAGTTGGCTTATTTGAATTCTTTTTGATAAAAAGGTCAAACTCTGAAATTTGAATAGGATGTGAATGGGTGATAAAAGGAGAGAATATACACTACAATCTTCTGGTGTTACCAAGTTTTTCTACAGAAGATAAAAGGAGCAACCTGCAATTATAGTGCTAATGATTTTATTTACAGATTATCCTTTTTAAATAATTAAAAAAACTAAAGTTTTAACTGACTTTTTTTTTGGATTATTTTGTTCTTGAATTTGTTTATCTTACTTACAAGGCCCAAAACATCCCGTTGATGATGGCCCATTAGCCTGCTCTTACAGCTCCATCAACCAGCCTTTAAAACTAAGGAGAAAACCCATTTAGGAACTCTGAAGGCTGGAAGCTTGCTACGCACGAAACTAGCTAAAGAAGTTGTTAGGTTTTGAAATTAGTGAAAAAGCTCTCATGCTGTTTGTGTATCCGAATGAGGCTTTCATGTCCTAAATACTATTAGCAGCCTCATGTAGTCATCAATTATCATGAAATCTCTAAACTAATTTTGGCATAAAAAGGCATTTTATGTTGGATTTGGCTTGGGTCCAATGCTCTTGTATATTGTACTCATCAAGATCATGACACGTGGCTAAAAGTGGACATATATTATAATCTTGGCAAGTCTAATGAATAGAAGCACCAAAACCAATCTTTGTGCATCTATGCTAGCAACCACATTTCCAATTTAAGCTTCAAACAATCCCATTGTTTATTTTTCCATGACACCAAACTTTGCCCCTTCTATGCTAGCAATCACATTTCCAATTTAAACTTCAAACAATCCCACTGTTAGTTGTTGCTTATTAGAGAACTTTTTGGGTAGTAGTGAAAAAGATTACCTTTAGGGTTTATTTATTTATTTAGTGAGAATCTATTTTTAGTGAAATGGAAATATGGAAAATGAGTTGGGGTTTGCTTAAGTTATAGTTAACAAAAATAAAGTATAGGCGTTTTTTATAACTCATCACATCCACACATACATTTATTATGAATCTCATCACTAATAAATACAACCTACTTTAGATAGCTTTTTGTGTGATCAAAACATATAAAATACTTATTTATTACCTATATAAATTTTCATATGAAATATTGGGAGGAAACGACCTACTTTAGATAGCTTTCTGTGTGATCAAAACATATAAAATACTTATTTATTATCTATATAAATTTTCATATGAAATATTGGGAGGAAATTAGAAGTTGACAAAGAAAATTAAACTGAGCATCTCTTATTTGCCTTAGCATTTCGGCTCCACCTTTGCATGTTTTCTTGAAGCAGCATTATTATGGTGTTGGTGGTGGTATGTATTTTAAGGGTAGGAAATACCTAGGCTAGCCATATAGATGTAGAAAGTCTATATAAATTTTCATGTGAAATATTGGGAGGAAATGCTAGCCGATAGATGTAGAAAGTCTATAAATTTTTGTGGAGGAACAAATTTCTCCCTTAGAAGGTATTGTCGCCTTTTTCGGGAGGAACAAATTTTTCTCTTAGAAGGTATTGTCTGCTTTGGGAATGGGCCTAAGAGGCCGATGCCACCCGCACGGATTTGCTCAATACCATATCGGGGTGTACCCAATGCTTGATGGGTACACCCCACTTGTGAGCTCATGCTTATAAGCTGCGGGTGGGAGGTGTCTCTTCGCGATGTGGGGTGTACCCATCAAGCATTGGGTACACTCCAATGTGGTATTGAGCAAATTCGTGCGGATGGCATCGGCCTCCTATGCCCATTTCCAAAGCGGGCAATACCTTCTAAGGGAGGGATTCATTCCTCCAAAATAATAATAATAATAATAATTATTATTATTATTATTAAGGCTTTTGATTATAATATATGTGTATATATATAGCCATTTTCTAATATGCTCAGAAGGAAAATCTAATTTTATATTTAAGTCCTAAACTAAACTATTTTAACAATTAATAACTTAAACTAATTGATGAGATGATTTTATAGATCGATTCCGAATAGTTTGGAGAAGATTATTTCAAATTGGTTTATAGAAAAATTTTATTAAAAAAAAACGTGTTGGTTGTTTTTTAACACTTTTTTTCCTTTTTATTTTATTATTTTTTTGTTTTTGTTTTTGTTTTTCTCCCATCCTTTTTTTTGTTGTGCGAGGCTTTAGGTGGGTTAGGTGATTATCTTTTTCCATATGGTTTAGATGTGGTATTCTTTTTACATATGTTTCGATAGGTGAACTTCATTGCGCTGCCTGTAATAGTTTGGTTTTTGGCATCTATAAGAGCATTAGCATTAGGAGTTAAAAAAAAAAAAAAAAAAAAAAAATTTAACACTTCAAAAAGTTACTTTATCATTTTTAACACATCACTTTACAATACATTTTACATCACATATTCTATTCTTTTACCACTTTATTTAAATATACTTTTTTATATTCATTCTTCTTTTTTAATTCTTTTTTATTATTTCTTTTTGGTTCTCAAGTCTTAGCGGGCATATAACTGACAAAAGAGAGAAAAATTATGAATAAAAAGGATCAAAAATTTAATAGCACATTTATCCGTACAATGTTATTATTAGATCATTACTGTAACAAATGACATCTTATTAAGGTGATTTTTTGTGTTTGGTATGTTAAATGCTAAAAATTTAGCATTTACCACACAACTGATGCTGCTTTAAAAGAGCCAGTATAGCCAATTGTAATTTTAGCCAAGTTTGGTGGACCCTGCCAACTGGTATGCAATTGTTCGCTTTTATATGATCATAAATTGCATTTCATAAGCAACAGAAAAAGAGTTATCGAAGAGCTTGGCCAATTTTAATTTTTATTCTTGAAACAGGAGACTATTATAATAAAAATGTTTTGATGTAAATATTATCTGCAAAAAGGTTGCTCCAACACTTCCACAACAGAATTTCTACTGAAATGCACAAATAGGTAGAGATCTCTCAACACTTCTACAGAACTTTCTGTTACATTGTGGCACATGGAAGTAAAGCTGGTTCATGCAGCCATACTAGATTCATGACTGTTGACTTTGCCTTTGCCTTTGCGATTCCAGATAGAAGTCGTCTCAATAAGCTTATGGGGTACAAGCCGCCTTTCTCGCTTAGTGAGTTTGCGGAAGTTGTGGACTCTAAGTCTAGCTATCTCGGCCTCCTCTTCAGCGGTCATCTCCCTCACGACCACTGTTAGTCGGCACTCGGGTCTCTCTTTGACTCCACATTTTCCTTTAGCATGATAGGAAACTCTTTTTCTATAGAACCCCTTTCCAACAAATGCCTCAGCTGTATAGAAAGAAAGAGCGCAAAATAAGCTGGCTAAAATAAAAGGAACAGCAAAACTTCACTTGCATCATTTACCAACAAGGAGACGGTCTAGATCCAAGCCATGGTTATGGGTGGCATTTGCCCGGGCTGAGTGGATAACCTGCAGAGAACAGATTCTTAGCTCATAATTTATGTTGACATTTCATTTTTTTTTAAAAATAAAAAAGGTCCTCTGTCCCAGGTACACCTAACACACCTTCATGACTCAAGGACCAAGGATTGGGATATAATTTTGTGAGTCATAAGCATGTGGCAGCATTATGACATAAATCAAATAGATTTAAGTGATTTTAAACCCAAGCACTAAATCTTTTTCCCCTCTTTTATTGGACAGTTACAATGCACTTGATGGATCTTAAACCTACGACCACACCCTCCACCTAGCACTTATTAGGGGAGAAGATGCCAGTTGAGCTCGAGCTCATTGGCATGTGCTAAATCATTTATATGATGATAAACCACTATTTGCATGACACCTTAAAGAGAATTAGAAGGAAAACTAAATCTGGATCATGGAACCAGAAAATGCATCTCATTGTTTGCAACATCAGCTTCCTCTACAACAATGGAAATTACAATAAAACAAGTTCACGCCAGAAGGCTGTCTGGTACCCAGACTCTTGGTACTCACTTCCATACTCCCATATGTTTAACCCCCCCACAACCCCCCCCCCCCCCCCCAACAAAAAAAAAAAAAAACAAATAGAGATTTATGAATGAAGCCGCTATAACCCTTAATTGGTAATGTTGACAAGTGTAGAGTGCTTGTGTCACCTGATACACAGTTTTTGCAGCTCGCTTTACTGTTACTTGTAACTGCAACAGTGCATCCTCAACTCGCATCCCACGAACTAATGCAGCAACCAAATTGACCTTTTTTGGACTCTGAAAGTGCATTTAATTAAGGGGCATATCAAGTATACAATTTAAAAAGATGCCATTCAGGTGTAACAGAGTAAAACATTTTTAATGGTCCGTTACAAGAGATCCTTTATGTTTAATGTCCAAACTACAATATAACAAAAATCAAACAACAGACATCACTTTCACTTTCATAGGTTTTAAGCTTTGGCCCCAAGAGGCGCGGGAAGGGGAGATTCAAACTAGTGAACTCCATTTCATGAGGTGCGGTCCTCAATTGATTGGCAATTGTACTACCCCTTGGGGTTCACTTTCATAGGTTTTATCCCAATTCTTCCTTGGAATATTTGTTCCCCTTGTTTAAATGCATCTGCCTTTCTTTTTCTGAATTCTTAGAACAGCATCAGTAAAAAGAAATGCAAAAAGACACATATATTACATATAAGAATGTTCACAGTCATGGGTCTGTTACTTCATATACTAAACCAGGGCTTTAGTATTGACCAAATGGTTAATCAGACATTAAAATAATTATGCAGTAGGATTAGGAAGGATAAATAAAAGCTTAGATGATATTTGCATTCTTTTCCAGTTGTATTCAGATGGGAGTTAGTTCCTATTATTTAGATTTAGTTGTGGTGAGGTTATCCCATCTTTGGAGTATTTGGCTATTTATGTACGTAAAACATGAATAATAAAAAAGCAGAATTACAACCCTCAATATATATATATAATCAAGAGGTTGATCACTTCTAATTCGACTAAAATTCTATTAAACCAAATTCCTATAAGTCCGTTCATAACATACCATAGTCTCACTGTGAGAATAACATATCTTGAAAGTTGTCCCAGGGCATTGGCCTGGTGACAACAGTGTGGAGTGGAGTTGGGCTAGATCTTAAGATGAAATCTTACTAAGTTGTTTTTCGATTAAAAAATCTTAGCAAGTTGGTTTTCAATTAAAAAATCTTAGCAAGTTGTTTTAAACCCCCTCTCATTATAATGGGAGATGTTTAGGCTTTCATTGTAACTGAATCATAAAATTGTGCTTTACAAAGCATTTGAATACTCAAAGCCATAGTGTTACATTCAGATCACTGTGTCCACCAATACAAAATAGAACCATAGTCATTTGTTTCGATCCTCATAAGTATTTATTGGAAAGCTTAATAAGAAAAGGTGAATATACACCCATCAAGAGATATCTCAAAAGAAACATAATCATTTCAACAGCTCTAATAATCACACAAGACTGAAACAGAATGAATTGGATATACAAATGTCCCATACATATTCCCAGAAGAGACTGACCAATGGAAAAAACAAATGTGGCATCTCATACCTGTTTAATGCCCTTCAATACAGCTTGAACTGTTGAAGGCTTAGAGACTGCTTTCTGGTTCTGGTCTTCGCCTTTTCCACTACTTATTGCTAATACAGGAGTCAATGGAGATGGAATGGCTGCTTCCTCAGATGATTCTGCTAGTAACTTCCTCGAACTGGAAATTCCCTGGAGCAGTAAAAGTTTTAAATAAATAATGATAATAAAAACTAAAAAGTATTCACACACACACCAACACACAATCAATAAAGTTGAAGACGAATGTTTTGCATCAATTCTTCTTGTACCTATAAGTTTCCCACTGATAAAAAGTCTTGTCAATACATTAAACAACATATTCAGAGGTATTGTTCAAGCCCATCAAGTAGGGAGTACCTCAGGTACACACATTGTGATGAAATTTACTTTAGAATTCGAGATCCACAGATGATTTAGCATATATGTCCAGGTGCGTTGGAGGCATGTCATATTTAATATGCTACGCAGCTTCTCTTTTGAAGTATTCATTTTTTGATAACGTAGGGAACCTTTCTAAAGTATTAATTTTTTGATAATTGTTACAATAAGTGGGGGAGGGGGGATATGAACCCCCAATAAGGAAGACTAGGCTATGCCACCGAGCTACAAGGCTCTTGGCAAGTCGGGAACAAGAACTTAACTACATAATTCAGGAGGGCACGGGGGGTGGGGAAGGCAAGGATAAGTTAGCAATACCGATTGTTGAAAATACTGATAAAGAGGCCTTGAGATGTTTGCAGAAGGGGGTCTCCATAGTCTCTGAAAATAAGTTAATTCACCTGCAAAAACAATCTGTGCCATTCAATCCTCAAATTTAAGTTATGATATGATATGCCAAAAAAATACTGAAGAGCATTGAAATAAATATTATTCCAAAGACAGCAACAAAACTGAGATTTCAAGAACATAACTCAGTTGTGAATGACTGATGCAACAATGGAAAAGAGAAATGCTACTTAGAACATTTTTTGTTACTAAAATCAGTTAATTATCAAATTTAAATTTCACTTTACACTCTGTATATGGAAAAATGTTTCAACCGAATAAATGTGAGACTAACCAGGCGAAAAAGAGGGTTCCAAGTGAGATGAAGAAAAGTTTGCTGATAAATTGTAATTATGTTCCACTCTTTTCCCGACACGACGAAGTACGAAGTGTATATGTCTGTGCCAGCCCACCATGACCACAAAAGCTAACTAACAAATCTTCAGCTAGAAAAAAAAAAAAATGATAATAATAATAATCTACAAGGAAAAAGTAGCACAATTAGACACTAAAATCAAAGAAAACAACAATGCATAGAACGCTAGACATTCAAATTTTAAACTAATTATAAAAAAAAAAAATAATAATAATAATAATAAAAAAACCTACATTTCAGTTTAAATCAAATCATTCATTTAAGACCAACCCATTTGGAGAAAAATATAAAATTCATACAAAAGTTGTGCATTTATCAACATAACCCTCCTAAGCCTTAAACCCTTTAGGGTTTATAAACTGAGTTTGTTCCTCCATTCACAAAATGATGCACTTTATCACACAGATTTCAAGCTTGTCAAAAAGGTAAATATAATATCAACAAGTCAAAACTCAATTCTTTCCCAAATCTAAAACTGGAAAACAAATGAGTAATCAGCTCAAACTTAGAGTAAGTACTGTAAGAATGTGAGCTTTTCCAGTAACTTTCGTTTTCGATATTCCTGGGATTTCTCGGGAACCAAACAGAGAGTAAGCAAGTGAGATTTACCTGAATGAGAAGTTAGTCTCCAGCGAGCGTGAGAGGGAGGTTTAGTCCCAAGCTTTCAGTAAAGAATGGAAAAGCCTAAGGTCCTAGACAGAGTGGGTGGGTTTCAACCGACCCGGAACCACAGACAACAAATGGGCTTATTGACGGGTCCTGCTGGGCCATATAATAAAAGTATATATATATATATTTTAAGGGAGTTTTACTTCCTATCATAAGCAAAAAAAAAAAAAAAAATCTATTACCACAAATAAATTCATACTCCACGTGATAAATTGTGAATGGTAGAAAAAAAGTGGTGAGTTTGAAAGTAACAAACAGTCAGCCACAATTTTCATATAGGAAAATTGTGGCAAAAGTTGTGAATTTGTTTATAGTATCAGAATATGATAAGGATGGTGATGCAGCGTGGGCGTGTAGAAGCAGAATCTGTAACACACAATTACTACAATTCTTCCACGAAACCTAAGTTCTACAAGAACACTAGGCTAGTAGGTAAAATAATAGAGAAAACATCTCTAACAAACTTTTATTAATCAACACATAACAATAATAACCTCTCTATAAAGAGTATTTATAGTAATAGAATTTCGCCTACTCCTTTTAGGAAAAGAAATAATAAACCTACTTCTACTTGAGAAAGGAAAAACAATTTAACTAGGAAAAGAAAAACAATTAAAATCCCAATTCAGCTAGGAAAAGGATTTTAATTCAAAGTACTAGTGTAAATAAATCCTAATTCAACAAGGAAAAAGAAAACAACATAAAATATTAAAATATTTTATTCTTCCTTAATCAATCTGCATCAGATGGCTATTTGTGTTGATGTTTTCGTGTTGTATTGATTGATGAGTATTTGATTATATAGGTCGACATGAACATGTCACGCCTATTAATTGTGACAAGGTCCATCAGCACAAATACAAACTTGTTTATTTAATAGGTTAGACATATCATGATTCTCATAACATGTTTATTAATTGAATTGTGTTACGGGTAGACACACACAACTGGACTCATCCGATAAATAGGTCATGTAGTTAATTTAATATGTTTACTTGCTCTACTAACATGTTAGCAATTCTCACTTTATTGAAGTATAAGTATATGACTTCTCTTTCTTTTTCTTTTTCTTTTTCTTTTCTTTTTTTTTTTTTTTTTAAATGAGAATAGTATACAATTTGATTCCAAACAAAGTCACAAACAATTCAAACATAATTACAACTATAAACTTTTTGAAGGGTAGACTTGATAAAATTGACCTTCAAATGGGTTGAAACATGTTCCGGATGTCAAAGTTGAATCGACCCGAATCTAACATGAACTCATTAACCTTGTGTGGTGTTCATGAGTCAGGTCAAAGACTCAAAATTGCCACCCCTACATAGGGATGATCATACCTATTGGGTAATGGATATCCTACCCTACCCTACTCAATTGTTTTGAGTAATACCCTGATTCTTCATGGGTAGAGCCTAATTGGATAAGGTATGAATATTACTTGAATTGCTCGGGTAGGGTATGAATATTATTCAAACTCAACCCATATAAAAAAAAACCTAAGGGCCCGTTTGGTAATATTGTTCTAGTAATATTGTTTGTATTTTTTGAAAATATGTATGGGTGAAAAAATATATGAAAATATGTGTAATGTTGTTTAAAAATTAAAAACACGTGTTTAATCACATGTAGTAAACCCGGCTTAAATCTTTCATTTCACGTCACTCACAGTAGGGGTGTCCAGACCTGACCCAGACCCAGACCCACCGGATCAACCAACCTGCCTAATCTCCACCTGATTTCAGCCCGAATTGACGCTTCCATTGGCCGGTGACAAGTTTCCACGCCCAAGACCCGATGTTGGCGAGTCGAGTGGCGGGTTTTCTTCTCCAAAACCCGAGCTACCCGATCCGACTGACGTTATATGCAAATCCGGCCAACTTCGGCAAGTTCAAGCTCATATTCGAGGTGATCCGGTGAGATCTCGGCCATATTTGGTGAGATCTGGCGAGATTCGAGGAGATCTAAGCTGATTTCGGCGATATTTGGTGAGATTCGGCGAAATCTCGACCGACCATAGTTGGTGAATCCAGCGAGATTCGAGGAGATCCAAGCGAGATCTCGACCATATTTTGTGAGATCCGACGAGATTCGAGGAGATCCAAGTTGATTTCAACGATTTTTGGTGCAGTCTAGTGATTTTTGCAGATTCTGGTGACTTTTTTGAAGATTCTGGCGACATTTGTAGAATTCGACGACTCTCTCCACTAACCGAACCGAATCGAACACCACCCGAACCCAAAACCAACTTAACCGATTGATGCCGGCGGTCAATTTCAGGTCTTTCTGGCTTCCACCTGACGCTCGTGGGTCGAGTCCGGGCTGGGTCCAAAACCGACTCGGCTTGACCCGTGGATAGCCTTAACTCACAGTCTCTCTCTCTCGCTCTCTGCCTTTCCTTAGTAGTTAGTCCTCACTGTCGCACTCTTTCTCCGCCACTCCTCATCGTCACTCACAATCTCTCTCTCTCTACCTCTCTTTAGTCCTTACCTTCACTCACACATTCTCTCTTAGAGCTTTCTATTAGTTTCGTGTTGTGGGTATCTGGGTTTGATGTTTTGGGAAGGTTCTATCACTAGTCGAACAAGCTTGTTTACTTTGTCTCTCTCAGCTGTAAGGTCCTCACTTCATTCTCTCTTTGCTCATTTATCATTTTGTGATATTTTTGGGTTTTGTTGATTTCGTGTATCTCATATCCTAGGTTGGTGTCCTCTCCTGAGGATTGATAATGGGGTTTTGGTTTAAATGGCAAATGGGTTTTTTGGGATATGCTTGAATAATCATTTTTTTTTTAACTATTTATGTTCCAAATTTCTTAGGTTGAACTGTTTATATCAAAGAAGTGTTAGTCAACGAAATCTACGATTGAAAATAGAAGATGGTTCTTAAGATTTTTCACTTATAAATAAAATAGTTGGGGTTCCTAGGATTTTGCATTTGGGTTATTTATTTATTTATATTTTTATTATGGGGTTTTGGTTTAAATGGCAAATGGGTTTTTTGGTATATGTTTGAATAGTTATTTTCTTAAAGATGTTTATGTTCCGTTCCAACTTTCTTAGGTGAAAATGTTTATATCAAAGAAGTGTTAGTCTAAGAAATCTAAGATTGATTGAAAATAGAAGACGATGGTTCTTAGGATTTTTAACCTCATATTAGATTTAAATGTAAGTTTATTGTCTTATGAGAGGTTTTTAGTTCATGAACTTGTCTTATTGCTTTGTGATGTAAACCTTGCATTTTTAAATGAAATAGCTATGCAATTTATATTTAAGGATGAAGTAAAAGAAAATCAAGCATGGGAGGATTTATATTATATAGCTTGAAGTTGAATAGGGTGGCTTAGGGGATAGGCCATTGGGGTTCTTGGAATTTTAGTCATGGTATGGTTCTCAGTTGGAAGCATTGAATTGAAGTGAATCTTCTTGATTTTGTTCTCTGCTAGGCTCAGGGTTTCCTTCTGCTAAGAACATGTGTCCTTGGCCTTGTTCTAATAATTCAACCTTGGAGTTCATACTATCACCTATGCTTATTTTTTCTCTGTTTCTTTTCTTTTCTTAGGTTTTCTTAGCAATCAAATAGTCGTAGTTAGAATTGTGGAGATAAAGTTTAATAATGATTCGCTTTTTTGTTTGCTTGATTTCATTCTGTATTTGCTTTGTTTCAAGTCTCATTTTGTTTGTTTCCTTTTAATTTTTTTTTTCCCTCTTGCTCTTGCCTCAGTCTGGTTGCTAGAGAAAATGTAAAGGAAATGATTGTTAAGTTAAATTAACATCAGTAGGGGCTAGAGAGACTCAGGAGGTTTCAAATATTAATAGCTTCGCTGTGTTTTTGTATTGTATATAGGTAGGAGAATTGTTTACTATGCTATTTTGCTATGCTTGTACTAGAGTTCATGATGAGTGATTTTTCACCTGTTCCATTTGTTGTTATAAATATGTGCTGGCAACTGCTAGAGGGGAGGAGGAAATGATGCTCTTTTTTGTTTGCCACAATCTAAACTGTGGCCATCGGTGGAGGGATTGAAAATCTAAGTTTTGATGCAATGTTACATGCTGATATTCACTACCATGGAAATATTAGTATTTTGTGATAATAGTATGTCATATGGAGTTTAGAAGACTTTTATTACTGATACATGGACCTTCATGTTAAGGGATTTTGTAAAATTTATTTTAGGAGTTGGCATTTGCTTGACAAACAACTGAAGAGGCAAAGGAAAATATTGCTCAGTGATTTGATTGTGTAATTTCTGTTGCTGTTTGGTATGCCCACTTTTTTTTTGCATAACAGGTCCTTCTTCCCCTGCATTTGTTTCAAGGTTGTACTACTTCTTTATTTTAGGGTTGTCTGAAACAGGTTCTCTGAATAACATATGTTGCTTCTTTATTTTATTTTATTTTTTATCTAATAAAATTTCTATCTCTATCTCAAAAAAGAAAAGAAAAAAGAAGCAGATACATTTGATTTCATAGTTATTGAATTTTTTTTTTAAGATAAATCTAATGGTTAGTTTTTAAGTTAAAATGTTTTGGATTAAAAAAAAAAAAAAGGTTTTGGATAGGGTATGGATATCCATGGATAATAAATTCAGGTAAGATTTGGGTATGGATACTAATGGGTATTGATATTCGGGTATCCATGGGTAAACTTTTCGGATAGGGTATGGGTATACCCAATTCATACCCTACCCATGGCCATCCCTACCCCTACATATGAGTTGGGTTTGGATACCACTGCTCCCTGTCCTACCCGACTACTAACGGTCCGGGTTGAGTGCCCGTATTCATATGGGTTTTGCAACAAATCAATATGAAAAGACAATTTTACCCCCCTAAAATTTTTCAATCTTCACCGCTTTCTCGAGTTCTCTCTTTGTTTTTCCCCGAGTCTGTGTCTGACCTTTTTATTTATTCTCTCTCTCTCCGCCGGCCAACACCTTGCCTAGTCTAGCATCGCCGGCCGGCCGTGTTCTCCGGTTAGCATCACCGCCGGTTCTGAGTGAACCAGCCTTTTCTCCAGTTCCCACACCGACATCGTTTTGAGCAAGGTATTTTCTTTTTCCTTGATGGGGTTCAGTTCCAGTTCTATTTCCACTCTAGTTGAGCTTTGAGCTGAAAATCTGAAAATGGGTTGTTGTCAAATTCCAGTAAGCTAGCTATCTCATTATATCTAGTGTATGTTGAGGTTTCCAATGGATTATGTGAATAA
Source organism: Quercus wislizeni (assembly GCA_023055345.1). Taxonomy (NCBI): domain Eukaryota; kingdom Viridiplantae; phylum Streptophyta; class Magnoliopsida; order Fagales; family Fagaceae; genus Quercus; species Quercus wislizeni. Next base: position 36,748,263 of record JALGQJ010000007.1, on the reverse strand, counting down.
CAAAACATTATATTATGAGTTTTATACTTGATAGACACATGGTCTAACTCCAACATTTGGAGTGAGCTGATTTTTAAATTTAATGGTATTTATTTATAAATGTTTGTGCATTTCCTATAAAGTAGTAAATAGGCTGTGTGTGTGTATATGTATGTAACCAATGTACAAACATAATCATTTTTGAAAAAAAAAAGAAAAAAAAATTACTTGTTGATACTTTATTTAACAAAGAGGATGATAGCCTTGTTCTGTTAGTCTGTACTTATGATTGTTGATAAAATAATAAATAGACCTCATAAACCATTACTGTGATGACCCGTGTCCGACTCGGAGAGTCTTGTAAGGGAGGAGTGTCTTTCATTTTCATTGTGTTATATGCATAAAGACGATTAGGAACCCTTCATCTAATCACTCCCATTTAGCTCAGCTAGTTTGATATAAAGTATACGGAATATCAATACATTAATTAGAATTGATTTCCATTATGTACATCAAACATGTCAAAAGGTTGAATGTTTTGTAGAGTTGGAAATCATGTATAAGGTTTTTCCGCTGCACATGATCACCCATATAAGATTAGGTAGTTGTCTTGTTTTTGTTTGGCTGGTATTATTGCTTTGCTTTATTAGAACAGCTCTATGTTGTTAAAACCTTGACTTGATTGCTGAGTATTCAAAGCAAAAGATAGTAAAAACTTCGACTTGTAGTGGCTGTCATTCTTCTCTGGAAATGTCTTCACCATTCAAAATTGAATTAGAGTGTTTCATTTCTCAAATTTTTTTTTTCATGTATTCTTTTATTCGATGTGAAGTCTATTGATTTTTTAATGGGAATGTAAAAAATTGGATTCAATTTTTGTTTGTTTGGTTGTTCAGAATTTTTTTTGGCAAGCGAAAATAAAGTGAAGCTCTAAATCTTGACTTTTTTGTTTTCTTTTTTATTTTTACCTTCCACTAGAACAAAGTCACCAAACCAATTACAAAACACATTTGCTTCCTTCTTTTATTCCCTCAGTTATTTAGCTTTTGGAGGGGATACTTGAGAAAGTAATTTGGGTTTCCAAAGTATTTCTGATAAAATTCACAACAAACTAGCTTGTCTTTCTTTGTTGTTATTTTACTAGAATATGGAGAAAATTTTGTGAAGCAGCTAATGGTTATGTTTATTGGGGATGCAGGACAAGAAAATTGAAACCTGGTTTTAGCATTTTCGCTCTTCTCCATGACCTTCCATGTTCAGAAATGTGCTAAAAACATTCATAACTTGGTTGGTCCAGCAATATCTTTTGCCTTAATCCATGATTCTTCTCAGAGCTTCTCTCGCGCTTTTTCTTCATGTCTTTCTTCTCCATTGGAGTCTTCCCATGTCATAAGAAGTGGATATACTGATCATGAACAACAATATGAAGACTCGGAAAGATTGTCTGCTCTTGACATTCTTGTAGCTAGAGTTCCTATAGGAGTTAGTGAAGATGAAGTTCTTCAGTCTCTGTTACGTGATCAAGCATGTAATAGCATACGCCTCTCTTCTGAGCTTGTTGATAAATTGCTTCATAAGTTCAAGGATGATTGGAAGTCTGCATTGGGCTCTTTTAGATGGGCAGGGTCACGCTCAGGTTATAAACACACACCAGAAGCTTATGATATGTTAGTGGACATATTGGGTAGAATGAAGCAAATGGATAAGATGAAGGCTCTGTTGGAAGAAATGAATCAATATCATCTTGTGACCCTTAATACTATAGCAAAAGTGATGAGAAGGTTTGCTGGTGCTGGGAAATGGGAAGATGCTGTGAGGATATTTGATGAGTTAGGAACTTTTGGATTGGAGAAGAATACAGAATCAATGAATTTGTTGCTTGACACCCTTTGCAAAGAGAACAAGGTTCAGCAGGCCCGTGAGATCTTCTTGGAGCTCAAGTCACATATTTCACCTGATGCTCACACATTTAACATTTTCATTCATGGTTGGTGCAAAGTCAATAGGGTCGATGAGGCATATTGGACAATCCAAGAGATGAAGGGACATAGCTGTCAACCTTGTGTCATTAGCTACTCAACCATCATCCAATTCTATTGCCACCAGTATAACTTTGGTAAGGTCTATGAGCTGCTTGATGAAATGCAAGCTCATGGGTGTCCACCAAATGTTGTTACTTTCACCACTATCTTGTGTTCATTGGCAAAGTCAGAGGAGTTTGAAGAAGCGTTGCATATTGTTGACAGGATGAAGTTGGCTGGATGTAAACCTGATACACTTTTCTACAATTCATTGATCCATACTCTTGGGAGAGCTGGCTTTGTGCAGGAGGCTGTTTATGTTTTTGAGGTGGACATGCCTCAGACTGGCGTCAAACCAAACACATCAACCTATAATTCACTGATTGCTATGTTTTGCCATCGTGGTCAGGAACGAAATGCCTTGAATGTCCTAAAAGACATGGAAAAATCAGGCCTTTGTAAGCCTGATGTTCAGACATACTACCCATTGCTCAAGTCATGCTTTAAAACTGGGAAAACAGATAGTTGTTTAAGAAAATTATTGGATGACATGGTCAATAAGCATCACCTGAGTCTTGATATATCAACCTATGCACTTCTAATTCATGGGCTTTGCCGAGCAAATAAATGTGAGTGGGCTTACACAATCTTTGAGGAGATGATTGGTCAAGAGATAACACCTAGATATCACACATGCTGTTTGCTATTGGATGAAGTCAAACAGAAGAATATGTATGCTGCTGCTGAAAGGATTGAAGATTTGATGAAAAAATTATAAATTTTTGACTAACAATCATGTCAAGGTGAACAAGCGTATACTTTTTCTCTTCTGAAAGAACCGAAAACATCTACTTCTATCTTCTACAACAGACTTAGCTACACTAAATTTGCCAATATTTGATGGGTAAGGCTGAAGCAGCTTCATTATTTTTATTAATTTGAAATCTAAAGATCATCCTTGCTGATTTGGTATCAATCTTTACATCTGGACACCATAAATATTTAATAATGTAAGCTTTAATATGTGTTATAGGCATGATTCCAAAATGTAGTAGAGAACATTTTAGAAAAGGTTTTATTTTTGAAGATGTTATATATTACCAGAATATAGGATATCATTCAATGAACTGGACCTGCTTCACAATAAAAAGTTATCCCCCGAGGCCGAGGGGGCTGTGGGGTGATTGTTGGTTTTCTTTCTTGTGTCAGAAAAAAATATGCCCCCTGAAAATGCATCATTTCTAACTTTGTGACAAGGTTGTAGAATTATATCTCATTAAAAAATGCTATAGCTCTATGAAGCATGATGAATTAAATTTCTTACATTTGTAAGTCTCATAAAAAATTCTATACCTTGATCAACATGATGAATTACATTTCATAAATATATGCAAATGTAAACATTTCTTCATATGTTGCAGGCAAGGAGTACTGGCATTTTTAATGCTATATATCATCAAAGGCATATGGAAAAACCAGGCAAAGGCCACAAGATGTCTGCCATGGCCGGCAGTAATCCAGATAAGGGTTTTGGGGGGACAGGGACTGTTCATGCACCAAAGGCACTAATACTCAGCAGACTGCACAAGAAGTCAGGTTGACCACCATGATCCTTCTGTCCTTCGGTTTAGAAACATATTGAAGTCATCCTAACCTCTGTCGTGTACTTGGTAAACAACTTGCACTGGGTGGATTTAAAAGGAAAAAAAAGTGAACCTTTCTACTGATGAAGATTCTATATGCATTTTTGGACAACTGCTTGAGGATTAAGGTGAACATCTTAATTGGGGTCAAATGATCATCAGCACATCTTAATTGGGGTCAAATGATCGTCAGCACATGTTTGGGATATTCTCCTGTTTTTTTTTCCTGATATATTTTAATCAATTATGAATGTTATGAAAGGAAGAATATGGTATGATGATAAATGACTGATTGTCCTAAAAATTTAAGTTGTTAGGAAATGATAAAAATAATCATTTAACCATAATTTACTTATATAAAAAAAATTTATTTAACCATAATTCTAACACTCCCCATTTCCACTCACATGTGGGCCTAGATATATATATATATATATATATATAGGAAAATCTAGGTGCACATTTGAAAATGCACATAAGCGGGTATGTACTGATGTGTAAAGGCACAGTTAGTGCTAGTGGAATTAAGAGTCAGTCACGTCGATTATACTAATAGAGGCAAGTGATAAGGTGGAATCCCAAATAGGAGTTAAGAGTGGAGATAAGGTTTGAACTCAAGACCATTTACTTTTATACCATGATAAAATACAAATTGTTGCAAAAGCTTATACTATTAGAGATTAGTAAAATTATTTATTTAACTATAGTTCTAACATGTGACCCATCAAGGTGCTGCCTAGTAGTTGGAGGCTTGGGATGAGTTGTAGACCCAGATATTCTAGGTTCGATCTCCATTAGGAATTTTCTTGAATTACTTGACACTTGATTATGGCGGATTGGGTTATGTATCTGTGGTTTACTTCTCAAGGATGGTCCAAAGAGCCCAACCTTGATGATGTTCCACGTCATTAAGAAAAAAAAAATGTAGTTTCTTTTTCTTCTCTCTTTATCTGGGGGAGAATTTTATTATTTTCTAATACATAAAAGTTGTTTTTGTGTTGGGGGTGGAAAAAGTTGCATATTTTTCTTTATCTTTGAGCGTGACAAATCTTTTGTTCACTTGAATGAGAACATCTTTACATAAAGAAGTTGGAACTTGGAATACCACTAATATCTAAGAGTCCAAGTGTTCAACTAGTAACCTTTTTACTACCGCACACTCTTGATGCGATGGTCACTTTATAAGTATAAGTGCTTATGGGGTGTGGGGGGTAAGGACTGGAGTTCAAGTCTTCAGGAGGGAGTTTCATACACATATATACTTATATTATGCTAGAGTAGAATTCTATCTTGTAAAGAAAAAAAAAAAAAAAAAAAAATTTTCTTTATGAGGTGTGGGCTAGCCAATTGGGCTACCCCTTGGATTTGATAGAACTTAAAATAGTTGTCATTACTAATTGCATGCTTTCACACGACAGAGTACTCTCCGGTGACACCTCTGTGGCTTAACTCACCAGCTATATGATTAATGTGGTTGACTTGCATTGTTTAAATTATTATCCCCCGATTTGGTTGATGATGGACCTGTCACACCTTTCACGACAATGTGGCCCTTCTGAGGATTTTATTAATGAATCTTATATGGTAGTTGATCCAAACATATGATTCATAGAGATACAGTGTTCTGGCTGTGGGCATTTATCAGTATTGTGTTCATTTGGATGAGCAGTGAACTTATTAGACTCATGTACAATTTTTTTAAAGTTTTGGATTTTTAAAAAAAAATTTTTTTTTAAAGCTTTTTTACTTTTACTCAACTTATTTTTTAAGCTCTAAGCTCTTTCACATGAGCACAAAGAGGTAAGATCTGCCAATTCATTAGAATGATGCTATTTCCAAATCATATGCAGTCTACAAATGTTGATCTCATTGCTTTTGCAATGGCTTGAGATGATTGCATCTTTGTTTGTTGTTGTTTCCCTCTTTGTTGCACTTTGGAGATGCAGTGTCATGTGATCTTTGTCCATTGGAGCAAATAAAGGAGAGAACTAAATGGGGATAGGTGAATCTCGTGATCCAATGATGCTTTTGCTTAATGACAAATGAGATAGAACCAACAAGAAGCAGTAAAAGATGGACCAAATTACTGAACTCACGAGGGTCCATATCTTCCTCAGCCATGTGCATGATGGGCCACTTTTTATTATTATTTTACCAACTGTTTTACTGTGCTTAATTATAATTAATAGCCTAATAATTTCACTGTTGAAGCTTTGTGAATTGAGAGTTGTGACACATGGGGCCAATGTCTCTCATTTGTCCATTGCCTTAGCTTGCTGCTGTTGCTGATGATTATTAGAAAAATTACTGGCTGCACTCATATATATAGTAAAAAATTTGCTTGTGATAATTATGGAACTAAAACATGAGCATGAGTTTTCTTTGATGTGTTTTTCCTAGTTTTCTTCAATGTACATGTTCCTATAGAATTGCCAACAGAAAGTACAACAGCATATCCAATACACAAAGCACGCAAAAAGTAAAAGCGCAACGCACTGTTTCTTGTATATAGTGTCCATGGCCGGTTTAGACGAACGCTCCAGAGTCCATATGGTTTCAATGAAAAATAAAAAAAAAGTCTTTAATGTGAAGAAAAATCATTACTATTTTACGAGTCATATTAATGGGTATTCTTAGAAAAATTGTTAATAAATTATATTAGGAAAATTTTGACATCATTTTCTTAAAAAATATAAAAAATTTTCGATAAAATTAATTGCTTTATTATTTTTCCATAAAATATTTCTAAAAATAATTTATAAACCAATACTCCTAAAGTATTTATTAACATTTTTCATATTTTATATAGTCACAATGGAGAGGTGGCGGTGATAGTACTGACAATGATGGTTGTGGTGGAGTGGTGATGGTACTAGCAACACAAGGGTGAGGGGACAATAGGATGTTAATGAAAATAATTTTCAGTCAGTTTTTTACTTATTTTTCGTTCATCATAAAAATGTTTTTCGTCAATATTCATTAATGTTAGCAAGAGCCATGAAAAAATTTATAATTTTTTTTTAATCCAAACTTTTAGATTGATTACCATTTTTCAATCTAGAGACATCATTTTTTATAATATTTTTCACTGCAGTTCGTGATACATCTTTTTATAAGTGTTAGTTATAAACTAGATGAAAAGCGGTGTATACCCGCCATATTAGTAGCTGTGAAGAACTGCTTAGCATTAATCTTTTCATAATCTAATGCAAAGTCTTCTGATGTGACCTCCCCCTATGGCCTTTACCCTGCCATGGACGTAGGTCCAGTTTGTACTGAAAGTAGCTGGCCTTAAGACTAACTAATTTTCTTTCCTTTTAACGGCCATAGAAGCTAAGGACTTTATACTATACGTTTGATTACCACCAAACAATAGATAAAGAAAACGTGATTTATGGAATAAATGGAAGAAAAGTAAGCTACATGCATGAGACAGCAAATGGGCAATCATGCAGTCCTAAATGTCCTTAAATACGCAAGTAGTTAGACCATACAGCCTGTTTTTGTTCTCAGCTCCAATAATTAAAAAAAAAAAAAAAATCGGGAGTTTTCTAAATGCCTTAAGTTTATGTCGAGTGTATCAGTATATTCACACATTGAAATTCAGTCGTATGTCTGAATCTTAACGTGTAATGCACTCAGGGGCGTAGCTACAGCAAGGCTTGGCCCCCCCCAAAATTTTAGAAAATTATTTTATATTATGTATAAGTATTAAAAAATTTAAATATTTAGCTACATAATAGAAGTTAGCCCCCCCAAATGTTTGAGTTAGTCCAATATTGCTCTTAAAAATCAATAGAAATTTTCAATTGATCTAGTAGTTATAAAGACAAGGTAGTTTTTGTTTTCTCTAATTCGTTTTTTTTTTTTTACATGCTTAATATCAAACTAGACAGCTCTTGTATAGTATTGGAGTTTAAAAGGTGATAAATTCCCCTAAAAAATTATCTTGTGAATATACAAATGTGAAAGTTATTAATTTTATATATAATATATTTATAAATTATGACTTACTCTAGTATCAAAATATTAATATTTATATTTGTGTATGTGCATTTATACCTGAGTGTGATAGTTTATCTTGACTCGAGACTAATATATTAGTAACAAAATTTGGCCTCCCCAAACAAAAAATTATAGCTCCGCCCCTGAATGCATTGGATATAAACCGTGTCAATAATTTCTAAATGGGAGTTTGCTAAGCCTTAATCCACCGAAACAATTAGGTCAACAATGCTAAAGAAGGGTGGGTTAGCCACCAACCCACCGTCCTCTAGGTCTAAAGGTTAGAATCGTATTGTCAACTTGTTATCCAGACTAGCAACCCATAATTTTTGACCACACATGAATCATTATAGGAAGCTAGAAGAATAAAAACAATGGTCAGGTCAGTTTAGAGTTTTAAATTCACTTCCTTGTTTATTTGTCCAAACTTCACTATTTTAGTGACGTTGTTTTTCTTTTTTCAGAGACGCTATTTCAAGAAACGTCGCTATTTTAGTGACATTTGCTTCCTTTTTATAATGTGTGTTTGCGAATTTTCCCCCCTCAAAACTCTTATCCTCATATATATAATAAGAGATTAAGGTTTTTTTTTTTTTTTTTTTTTTTAAAATAAAAAATATTATCTTTATATCTTGACGTGACTACCAATTGTATATCATCTTTATATATAAATATATATATTTGCGAATTTCCCCCCCTCAAAACTCTTATCCTCATATATATAATAAGAGATTAAGGGTTTTTTTTTTTTTTAAACAAAAAATATTATCTTTATATCTTGACGTGACTACCAATTGTATATCATCTTTATATATATATATATATATATATATATATATAAGGGTTTTATTTGATTTGTAATAAACCTAAAAATCAAGGGGAATAATTATTCAAATTAAAGTCTAACAACTAAATTAACATTTAATTCAAATTCTAACAGGTAATATTTGTAAAAACCCCTAAATCTAAAGTTTCTTTTTAATAAATCTAAAGTTTCTTAAGGAAAGTATCCCTGCATGATGAATCATTTATAATAAAAAATGTATTGGATGATGCATGTGTACCTATTCCATATTTTGTATTCATATAATAATAATAGTATGATTGTGGAGAAGAAAAAAAAAAGGATATTTTTAAGTACCTTTATCACTAGGATTTTGCCTTCATGATCAGTCGGTGCTAATTCTTGTTAAAGCCTTTTGTTTTTGTTAATCAAATTCTTGTTATTATAGCTAGAAACATTGGAACCAGTACTGAGGGACAAAGGTGAAAGATGAAGAAAAAATACCATAAAAGCTCATAAAAATCAACAACTTAGAGTGGCCTGTCTTTTGTCTTTTATACTCTCTCTCTTTTTACACTCAACTATAAATAACAGATACTGAAATTTCCTTCGAAACTGAAACAACCTTGTAAAAATAACAGTAAATCCACTTAGAATAGAAACTGTGACACTAGTGTGACTATACCTAGTTTAGTCCGTCGCCTACTTATTTTTAATATTACTCTATTAAACTCTCTCTCTCTCTCTCTCTCTCTCTCAATCTATCTTACTTGTTTACTGGGTTCTGATCACGGACCAAAAATCAAAGGAATCTTGATCTTTCTATGCTTTCAGTTAACTTTTTTCTCCACCATAAAAAAAAAAAAAAAAAAGTATCTCCGAATTCCAAAAATCTACAACTAGTGGTCATTTTCGTGTTGTTCTTTTGTGCCGTGCAAAATGCAAATATATTCACTTTTTCGATGCCTCTTGCTCTTTCCTCTTTAGTACTGTGTCTGTATGTATTCAAGCGGTTTCTTAAGCTGCTGTTTTTCTCTTTAGCTTTATTTTAGCAATAATGGCAGCCTCTTTCCTTCCTAATTATCCTTTTCACAATATCTACTGTCCTTTTCAATCTATCTATCTATAAAGCATAATTGTTTTTGCTCTTTGTTGCTTTCAGTTGTCCGAGTATTCTGTGTCAAAGGTTCTACTTTTGATTCTTTTTCCAGGATGCCTCATAGTTTTAGCTTTTTCAAAACTTTCCCATTTGAAAAAATCAGTTTCTTTGCGTTTTTACACCTTCACTTTCTAAGCTCTAAGTGACCCTTTTGTTCTTAATTGAATTGGGTTCGGACTAAATAGCTGTGAAAAGCTGGTTTCATAGTCAAAATGCCACCTTCATATTTTCCTCTGAGGTGGGAGAGCACTGGAGATCAATGGTGGTATGCTTCACCTATTGATTGGGCAGCTGCCAATGGCCTCTATGATTTGGTCAGGGAGCTTCTTCACCTTGACTCCAATCTCCTCATTAAGCTTACTTCCCTTCGTCGAATTCGCCGCCTTGAAACCGTGTGGGACGATGAAGCTCAGTTTGATGATGTTGCTAAATGTCGCTCTCAGGTTGCTAGGAAACTCCTCCATGAGCGTGAAACAAAGAGGGGTCACAATTCTCTCATTAGAGCTGGCTATGGTGGTTGGCTTCTATACACTGCTGCCTCAGCTGGGGATGTGGATTTTGTTAAGGAATTGATAGGGAGAGACCCTCTTCTTGTGTTTGGAGAAGGGGAGTATGGTGTTACTGATATTTTGTATGCTGCAGCCAGAAGTAAGAATTCTGAGGTTTTCAGACTCTTGCTTGATTTTGCTCTCTCACCAAGGTGTGGTTTTAGCAGTGGAGGCGAATTGGAGGAGCAATTGGGTACTATTAATCCAGATTTTAGGTGGGAAATGATGAACCGAGCTGTTCATGCTGTGGCTAGAGGAGGGAATTTGGAGATGTTAAGGGTGCTTCTTGCTGATTGTGGTGATATTTTAGCTTATAGGGATGCTCAGGGATGTACAATCTTGCATACAGCCTCTGGCAGAGGACAGGTTGAGGTGAGAATTCTTATGTAATTTACTTATCAGATTATATAGCCATTGATCCCTGCATTCTTGTAGTTTTAGTGCTATTTTGTATGGTTGCTATCACCTAGTTGTTTCTAATAATTTGTCTAACTATGCAGACTTTAAGATTATCATGTTTGTGGTTATTAAGGTTATTATAATCTGTATCTAGGTCTTTAATAGAACCATGTATTGGCTTTGGTGCTTAAAATGTTTACTTGTTCACATGTCGGTAACAAAAGTGGTATGAACCGGACAGGGAAGGTGGTGATTGACTAAAACTGTAGGAACGTAGTCAATATCTAAATAAATAAAAGATCCAGGCACATAATTGTAGCTATCTTCTTGGTCCCCACATTGTTATTGCCTTGTGGGAACCTCTATTTGAATGAAAAACCCCTTCTTTTTTTCTTTTTTCTTTTTTCTTTTTTCTGAAAAATGCAAAATTTATGTTATTGCATATACAGCTCAATACTCAGAGATCTGAGGTGACAAGAATGTGTCTTTTGTGGGCCAAGAACTGATGCAGTTGTCAATTTATATGCAGCTGATGGGAAGATAGAAAGTAGATCCATATAGCTTGTATCTAAATTTCATTTTATAACATACTGGTCCATCTCGGATACCTCATATACGTGCTGGAAATTCAATAATTGCATTTTAGGTGTGGGGTTTAGATGGGCTTAACTAGCACATGCATACTATTATCCAATCCTAGGTGATAAACACTTGGAACAATATCCCATATGCAATGCCATCGATCACAATAGCTTCTCCGTAAATTATCCATAGAACTAGGCTTGCTAGGTCAAATTTGATTCACATATTATTGAAGATGTTAATTGGCAAATGTGGTATTCTTTAAGTTTGTGACATGATTTACCAATAATAACTAATGCTTATGAGAAAATATGCAAATTTGATTTATTAAATTACTGTAATTTCCTGCTGTCAAATGGAGTAGCTTGTACTTTTTATGCAGTGTGCTTTTGTTATTTGTCACGTTTCTACTATGGTAATACGTTTTCATGAAGTATGACCAGAACATTAGGTTTTGAAGCTCTATATCTTGTGTTTTTTTGGCTTCAAAGAGTCTCATCACTCATCACTCATCAGCTTCTCATTTCTTTCCCTTCATGTTACCAAGCTTTTAATAAAGCAGCTTCCTTCAAGATAAATTAAAATGTTTGTATAATAATTTGGAAAATTGTTCAAATGTTGCTATCCTTGTTTTACTTATATCTTACACATGCTATCCTTGTTTAGACATTTGTCATAAACCAATTTTCTTGATTCTAAAATTGGAAAGAAAAAGAACAAGAAATTGAGTATATGATTGAATTCTTCTATATATTCATTGCATGTGAGATGCCATTATTACAGTTATTAGCCTCAAAAATTTTGTGTGAAAAGTTTTCTGTTTTGAGTCCTAGTCAAAACCTCAAGTTGTGACCACATTGTCTCTTTTGTTAATGGCCAGCACCAGAACACTTTATCATGCCATATAATGCAAGATTCTGCATCATCATTTGATACAATTGCAGGAACCATTTTTGTTGCAGCATTCTTCACATTTATGAAAACTGTTACTTCATTGCTACATTGACCATTAAATTAATGCAGGTAGTAAAGGATCTAGTAGCTTCCTTTGATATCACCACCTCCACAGACAATCAAGGGAATACAGCATTACATGTGGCTGCTTACAGGGGCTACTTAGCTGTGGTGGACTTCCTGATTCTTTCATCTTCCTCATTAGCTTTTTTAAAAAACAATTACGGCGATACTTTTCTTCATATGGCAGTGGCTGGTTTCCGAACCCCCAGTTTCCGAAGACTAGACTGGCAGATTGAGCTCATGAAGCAGTTGGTATGTGGTAACATTGCTAACATGAATGAAATCATCAATGTAAGGAACAATGATGGAAGAACTGCTCTTCACATGGCAGTAATTGAGAACATTCAAGGTAATCTAGTGGAACTTCTCATGACTGTCCCATCAATCAATTTGAACATCCGTGATGCTGATGGGATGACCCCTCTGGATATTCTCAAGCAACGACCACGATCAGCATCTTCTGAAATTATAATCAAGCAGTTGATTTCAGCTGGAGGGATCTCCAATTGTCAGGATCATAAGGCAAGAAGTGCCCTTGTATCCCATCTAAAAATGCAGGGTATTGGGATCAGTCCTGGAACTTCTTTTAGAATCCCTGATGCAGAGATATTCTTGTACACAGGTATCGAGATTGCGTTTGATGCCAGTTGTGATCAGGCAAGCATGGATTTGAGTGCATGCTCAGGTGAAATAAGTCAGGTTGAGTCAACCAACTCCTCGGACCGTAAGAAAGTTGGTTCTGTAAATTATGCTGCAAGGCGCCTGAAGTTTCTACTTCGATGGCCCCTTAGGAAAGAGAAAAAATCTGCTAGTAGAGAATTAAGAGAAGATGATTCTTTGGAATCATACAGCATAAGTAAAAACTCGGAAGAAGCTCTAATCCCACTGCGACAGAAATACTCAAGAATGTCATACTTTCGCAACAATAAAAGGACAGTTTCTCTTAGGAGTGATCTTCCTAGCCCATCCACCAAAAAGAAATTTTCTGCAGGGCTAATGCATGGTGTTATTAAAGCAAATCCACATTTAGCTGTTCTGGCACAATCACCTTCAAGTCCTTCACCAAGATCTTCTGTGTCTTCGCTTGATTCAATTGATAAACAAAAGGATATTGATATCGCTAGACCCTCTTGCTCAACTGTGTCATTTGATGGTGAAGCACCACAAATGAACTACAGACAAAATTCCCTTAATAAGAAGTTGATGAACCAGTATTTCTGTTTTGGTACACAAGCCGTTGCAGTGAAAGATTCAGTAGGCCATGTGCAGCCAAATCAGAGTTACAAGCTGAGTTCTCTAGTAGCCTGATTTTACTGTACAAAAGAGTTGGGAGTTTTGGTTAAGGGCTACAAATAGCATAAAATTTTGGTGAGCTGTTAAAATATTCTTTTCATCCTCTATCTCTCTCTTTTGGTTTTTAAGGTTTTTGCATTTGAAATACATGCTTGTTAATATTTGTGTGTAGAATATGTATACCTGTTCAGCAATGGTATAAATAATGTTATGAAACCTGGATCGAATATTTGTATACCTCCTTTGTTGTATCTATCAGTATATTAGAAAATTAGATTTTAATAGATTGCAAGATTAGTAAACCAGCTGAGACTGTTGATGATAGGACTGTTTATGAGCAATCAAGCTGCATTCAAATCAAATGACATTTCTTTCTGACTGGTATCTTTTCAATAACAATCTGAAGTTTTAGCTACTCTAATTCTTCCCGCTGAAATATTTGACATAGCGAAGAGCTTTTGTAGATCAAATATGAAAATGCGCTGGGAGCTGGGAAGCAACTTCTAGGAATTATGGCTTCTAATGGCTAAAAGGTGAAACTAGATTACTAAGAGCAGGCCTGAAAGTTAGAAACATTACCTAGACTCAGGTTACTACAATTGAAACTTCCCATATCAGTACTCAAGTCAAATTAAGTGATGCAAGGAACCTAGGACCATTTTCAATTTTACTACCTTTTTTTTAATGATAAATTTGATAGCTACAATGGGAAGGAGAGATTTAAATTTTAAACTCTTAAGTGTCTATATTAGAGACACCAAGAGGTGCTAGTTGAGTTAGAAAGCACTTGATAGTTTTACTACCATTTTGTTACAAACTAATTTGGTTGTTTGTGAAGTGGCTAAGTGTGATGAGTGGTAGTGGTACTGCCTATTGGTATTGTAGATTAGTGTAAAAAGTGTGGCTTCACAACTCAACAACCATGTTAATTTATAACTCTTTTTGTAGTACAATTTTTAGCATCCAAAATGCTTTCCAACCATATTTTTTTCAGAAAAAATTAAGAATCTCTGCCAAGTTTTATTAATTTCGGATATTTGAAGGTAGGAGCTTCCCGAAGAAGTTCTATTGCTTCCAATTTTCACCGAATTTCCTTGGACCCATTTGTTATTAATGGAATATTGATAACCAAAAACCAAGGGCGACTATGAGGAGGTATATCATGTATTAGATATATGAGTGCTCTTTCTCAAATGAGGCTGGACCTCAAAAGTGTCAGATCCACCCTCATATGTGGGGGAGGATTCATGCACCTGAAAATGATGTATTTTTTTGGCGACTATAGGCTACAGCTGCATTTTATAAAGTGGAGCTTGTTAGGTCCAAATCCATAGAGGCCCAAAAAGGAAATCATTTATGGTGAGTTGATGTTCAGGAAAGTTTGAGACTTAAAGCATGAGTGCATGTATATAGAAATAGTATCACATTTTAGTCGACCAAGCCTAAAATTCATCACATCAGACTGTGCAAAGTAATTAATGTTAAAATATATAATTACTATTGTGTAAATTTACACTGACATTATTCATTTTATATTTAGTTTTTTATTCTTTTTTTATGTATCTCGAGTCAATGATGAATGAAGATAGTGGATGTTGGTTGTTGTTTGTGAAGAAAGAGAAACAATTAAAAAAGAATCAAGAAATTTTTTTTAATGAAATATAACGTATAATAGAAAATTTAGGCCAAACTCAAAATGCTGTATATGTTTCATATGTGCATTATGTTTTATATATATATTTCGGTAATAATAAGTGGGAAAGGGGATTTCATTTTTTATCAATGTTTTCCAACAGGGAGATTGGATATGTCACCGAACTCTTGACATGATATTTCGAAACCTTATTGCATAAAAAGTTTTGTTGTAAAATCTTTCACAAAATAATACACAAGTTAAATTTTACTTTGAACACAAACCGAACTCAAGTTCATTACCAAAATAGATTACATGTTTAAACTTTGTTTATTTTCTTATTGAACAAGTTTGAGCTTATTTGAGTTACTTGATTAATTTATTCTTTTGTCATATATGGTAAAAACTGCAACTAATTTTTTTTTCCTCTTTCACAAACATATGCTAATAATTAATAATAAATTATAACTGAAGTTAGATTACTTGATTTAATTACGTCAATCATTTTCGGTTAAAAACTTATAAAAATTAGATTCACCAACTTTGTATTATTAAATATGATATAATTTTTCTATAAAATGGACTATTTATATTATCAATAAATTACAAAATAATAATTTGATATCCTATGAAATTATTTTACGAAATTATACAATCAATTTTAAGTCTATATAAGTACATTTTAAAACTTTTATACATATAATCATAAAGTCTCATGCTCGGTAGTTTCTTCACAGAATATTATTATATTTGAGCTTAACTTATTAATAATCAACCTTAAATTTAGGATTAAGCTCGACTCATTTGTTAAATAAACAAACATAAACAAATGTTTTTCCGTTTTGAGTCATACTTCCTAATGTTGTTATTGTTGTGGGTTTATTTATATATTTAGTTATTTATATTTATTTATTTATTTTTTAATGGAAATCAAACAGCAGACCTTGCTTGATTGGAAAGAGAAAAATCAAAGGCAAGTTTTTGGCTTAGATGTGATGTATTATATTTGTTTGTTTTAAATTCACCCTTTAGAAGAGGGTTCAAATCAATGTATTATTATTATTATTATTTGGATAGAATTTCAAATTATATATGTGTCGGATTCATGTTGATTGCTCTTACTTACCATTAGTGCAAGACACTAATCAATTTTTGGCTATCAAATATGCTCAATGTAGCTCAAACAATCTGCTTAAGTTGGTTGATGTAACCACTAGCAAGTGTGGTACAACTGGAAGGTGACTGCTGAGGCTTCATCACATCCTAGGTTTAAGTTCTCACGAGGACTGTAATTGCAATTTCTGAAAGTCCTAGAAACCAATAGAGCCTGGGGTGTGTGTGGGTTCGGAGTTTCTGAGCTCCAGTTCGAGCTGGTGGTACCCATGGGCTTACCCAACTGTATCGTAGGGCGTGAGACAATGACTACCACACGCGAGTCCTTTTTTTTTTTGTCTCAAGAAAAAAAAAAGTTGGTTGATGTATTGAGTACCATGACTCAATTAATTAATTCCAATTAAGTGCTTCCACTCATTGGGCCTGAACTTGGTCACTCTTCTCATTCTTGCAATTAGGTAGTTCTCAAGCCCATAGGCACATGAAATTTTTTATTCTCTACCGTTCTAGATTCAAAGTTGCTGTTAAAAAAAAAAAAAAAAAAGAGAGCATTTGGAGGATTTTTCCCCCTAATTGTTTATTTTCTTATTTGGTAAAAAAAAACTTAGTTAAAATATAATTGAACTTAGAAAAAGTAAGACTTTAAAATGCTGAATAAAACAAATAAATTTTTTTTTCTGTTTAGAAATAAATAAACTAAAAAATTAAATGCAAAGTCTAATGACAGAAAGTAGGAGTGACAAAATTGGGCACGACCTGAAATTAGCAAGTTATGGGTTGAAACTTAATGAGTTCATGTCATATTCAGATTGACACGATCGACTCATTTAATAAATGGGTTGTGTTAGTGTTCAACCTATGGAACTTGTTTGATTCGTCTAACCCATTTAATTAAATGACATTTTACCAATATGCACTTCAAATCCTAGATATATAAAATTATTAGTTGTTGTGGTTTATTTTCTTTGATATATTATGATTAATTATTTGTGATATTGAGACATGCTTTAGTTTTGAATGATTATTTGTGATGTAGTTACTCGTTAATTTTGAATTTTATATTAAAAATATTTATTTGTTTGTTTGTTTTTTCTTTTTTTTATAAATAAAATCTGATAAACAGGTTGACACAACCGACCCGTTCAATAAATGGGTCTTGTTAGGGTTGAGAAATCTTGACCCATTTAATAAACACGAACCCGACACGTAGACATGAAATGCCACCCCTAACAGAAAGACAAATCAGAATTGTTTGGTAAACATTGGCATACTGGTAGTTGAAAATGATGGAATAGATACAATGTCTAATCCTACATCAAGAAATAAAACTTTGGCAACCACAGACAAGTATTATTTATGCCCAAATTAATGAAGAGGTGGGTTTTTTGATAATAGGCGATGAATAACCAACCTTTTAGGTTGATCACATTCTCTTCTCAATGAATAATCGACCATCTATACTTATATTTTTCTTTGTATGCATATTCTTAGTTTCTTACACACTCACGTATATGTGAATTTCAGGTCTGAAATTTAAAGTTTATAGGTGAAGTTTAGGGCTTTTTTTTTTTTTTTTTTGATAAGTTAAAAGTGGGGTCAGAAAGGGTTTAAAAATATACCAAATGAACAAATTCAGCACAAACTTCATCTAAAATGTGAAATATGCTAAATAAACCCTAGCACAATATTTAGATCCCTTAACACAGTTTTACGGCTAAGCTGATTTTAACACAAAACTACACAATATGGTCCAAGTGTAAGTTACTTAGCAAATTTCCAAATTAACTAACCATACTACACAATCATGGCAATATAGTAAGATAGAGGAAATAAAGAACAAAGAAGCAAACCACAGATAACACCACAAAGTGTTATGGTAGAGGAAAACCTGAGCCCTAGACATAAAAACCTCTCCCTTGACCATTTGTCAAAAAAACCCACTAGAATGAATAGTTGCTATACATGGATGACTATAAACCCTCTAAGCATATATCTCCTTGTGTACTTGAGCTCTTTAAACTCTAGCTAGCAACCAACTCTACGAGTCTTTTCTTCACCTAGCTTCCTGGAGTCACCACAGTTGAGCAGCCAACAGAAAGCCACCAAAGGATTTGAATTTGGATATGACTTCTCACGTTTCCAATGCCATTCTCTCACTCATAAGGTTTGTGTTTGTGGACGAGGAATGTGTTTATAGAATCTCTATTAATATAATGAACGAGATGGAAAAGAAAGATGGAAACTTGGTTTTTCTCAAGGAAAAGCTCTCTCTTTTCATACAAAGGCTTGGCTTCAATAAAGTTCACACTTCTTGCATTTTTGGGTTTTTTTTCAACCCTTATCTGAAGCCCCTTGCCACGCCTCACAACTGTGTCTGTGTGTGTGCCGGCATATGTGCAATAGACAGGTCCATAGCAGAGTACTTACATTGTGCAACTCGTGACCTAGTTGCCCCCTAAGGCCGCGAGGTGCACATGTGCACTCTCATCCAAAATACCTACTGTGTGGATCTCATGAGCAAGCTAGGTCATAAGCAGGTCGCCTCCAGGTTGCGAGATCATTGCAAACAAACTTTTGTCATTGAATTAAGCCAACACTAAAACAAGACTTCTCAAAATGGTATGTTAAACATGAAGTCTTATCTTATCTTATCTTTCACTATGCCAATCACAGTGCAATTTCCTTTTCTATTGGTGACGCTTACTCAGGTTCTAATCCTTGCAATTGAGTCTCATTTATAACACCTCTGCAATTCAAAGAAAACTATAAAATTAAGCAATTCATTAATTTAGTCTTTGGAAAATAGAAAGCTACCCCCCCCCCTCTTCTTCTTCTTCTTCTTCTACTTTTTTCTTTTCCCTTTTTCTATCAAACCCAAATATTTATATTTATCTCATAATCTAGGATTAATAAGCAAGTAAAAATAATAAAAGATTAATATAATTTATATATTGTTTCATGCAAAAAAAAAAAAAAAATTTTTATATATTGTCGTCTATAATCTATAATTAAAACTGAATATGTTTGCCTTTTGGTTTACTTCATAATAATTTACTAGGTAAAATTTTGAGACCTCACAATTTTATGAGAAGTGCTATATCCATAATATTTTCATAACAAATCATAGGTAGTTAATTATTAATGGTTCTAATTTAAATCTAGCTATCACTGAAAGTACTTTTTTCTCGCTAATAACAACTTGCCACTTATGATTCGTTGAAAAAATGTCGTGGACAACATTTCTCCAATTTTATACTTCAATATTCTCTAATATATTTTTAATTAAGTTTAAATTCTATTCTTTATTTAAACCATCAATTAGAATTTTTCTCAAAAAATAAAAATCATCAATTATAGTCTTTAGACGTCTTATATTCTTTAATTAATAGAATAGATAGTTCAATATATTAATAATAGATATCTACTAATACACAATCATACAAAATATTTTTTAATAATTATGATAAATATTTATTAATAATAATTATCAATGAATTATTATGATAAATATCTATTAATAATAATTATCGTAAATTCATAATAAATATCTATAAAAAAAACCAATCCTAATACATACCTATCAATAATTACTATAATGATCAAAGTTCATTTTTTTAATTCAAAATAAGAGAGAAAATATTTTTTTTGGCGCGGGGGGGGGGGGGGGGGGGGGAGGGGTGTAAAATCACACTTTAGAATGTTGTGCATTGAACAGCTTGTTAACCCTTTTTTTTTTGTTGAGAAAAAGGTTGATTACTAGTATGATTATATATCACTCAATTACCTAATATTTTCAATTTACCTATTAAGGCAAAAACACCGGTCCCTATATTTAATTTGGTCACATTTTCAATTCGGTCCTTTAGTTTTCATAGCTATCATTTTGTTCCTCATATTTTTAAACTTCTTGTCATATTACCATCTCACTCACAAAAATGCTATTACTTGCAGTGCTGTAACTTAGACACGTAGTTGTTTCATAAGTAAAATGACAGCAAATTTAAAAAATTGCTATATCTAACTGTAAAATTTGTAAAATGACAACGGTAAGGAGGAAATTTTACATCACCGCATACACAAGCTGAGCCTTTAGTATAGTCCAGCACCATTCCAGGCAGTGAAACAATTTGTCTTGCGCTGGAAAAGGAGATATCTTCTATTTCTAATCAAGTTTCGAATTTTGGGAGGGATTAGGTTTTAACAAACACTGTTTTTGTCTCTAATTCAAAATCTGATTATTTTATTTTGGATAAAAACCGTGTGATGGTTCCTTCCAATATTCTATCTGATAAGGTAGTTTCTTTTTCGATCCCCATCTGATTTGAAGATTAGAGATAAGGATGAGCTTCAAAGTGAATTGAAAAATAGAGATAAGGCCAAGCTTCCTAATGAGGTTCTGATAGACTTGACAACCATTGATGATGCTTTCAAAGACAACACGGCTTCAAACTCTAATCCAACTGAATTATGTATACACTTGCTTTGAGAATTTTCCTTTGCACAAGTCGTTTGGCTTCATGCTCCTTATTGGAACTCATTTAGGCTGGCCATGCATGTTTAGTTTATAGAAGTTAAATGAATTGATCTTTGAAGTCTATGGTCTCGTACTGCTATGTACACTATGGAGTTCATGGAGGTCAATACAATCAAGATTAGGTTGTGTTCTTTGGAAGGGACTGGTTGGATCTTGAAGGATATTAAGTTGATTTGTGAAAAATTTGTTAATATACATTTTTTTTGTCTTTTTAAGATATAATTGTGTTGCTTTATCTCTTGCTAGTGTTGCAATTTGCAAAAGAGAATGAGGAGGCCATTGCTTGAGTGTTTGACCCTATTTTCTCTTTCCGTATAGCATGATATTGAATGAATAAAGTTTATTATCATTTCCTCTTAAAAAAAAAAAAATTCTTATAAAAAAAACTAGAATCATGAATAATTTATGAATAGAGAAAAAAAATCCAATTAATTCGCAAAGAAAAATGCTAAAGCCACAAATTTTTTTAGAAATTGCTACTTATGAGTGGTTATTAGTAAGTAAAAAAAAAAACGATATTAATGATGTTCACACATGAGAAAAAATAAGAATTTTTGTCATTAATAATTTATAAAAATATTATAAAATAGTTTGTGACTGTAATATTATTTGGTTGGCAAATGAGCAAGTCAGCAAGTATTCCTACAAATTTTGGAGATACCAAATATACAACTAATTTCTTCGGCCATAAATAAGTACAGCTATCCAAACTAGGAAACTACTAAAACACGAGGCTATGAGATGCGGATACCATCACCATGCTATGGTGAATTGGACACATTCTAGTAATTTTAGCACCCACACAGCTCTGCATGTATATTATTGATTGGACAGTCTTCCTAGATTCTAAAATCGGTTATATATGTATATTAGGGATTGTACATTCTTAGCAAGTCAAAAAAAAAAAAAAAAAAAATTCTTTCTAATTATGGCTTATGAGATTTCCATAATTCTATTTATATGTGGCTGTTTAGGCACCTGAATGAATCACTCTGTGGCTCGGATTGGATATTGGAAGGCCTAGATTGTTGGGTCTTCCAGAATCCAGACATTGCCTAAGAGTTGAACCTTTTGGCTGGTGGAGATAACAAGAAGCAAAACATGGCTCCGAATATGAGAGAGGAAGATGCAGCAAGGCAGAAGGAAATCGATGATTGGCTTCCGATCACTGCCAATAGAAATGCCAAATGGTGGTACTCGGCTTTCCACAATGTCACCGCCATGGTTGGCGCTGGTGTTCTCAGTCTGCCTTATGCCATGTCACATCTTGGATGGTAAAATATGTCTTCTTCTTCTTCTTCTTCTTCTTCTTTTTTTCATCTCTAATTAGTATTTGGTTTCTAGGAAAAAAAAATCATGTTTGTCTGATAATAAACACGGTGAAAATGGATATGGAAAGCTTGTTTCATGTCTAATTAGTAGTTTTGATAGTATTTGGTTTCTAGATTCTGTGCACAAATCATGTTTGTCTAATAATAAACATGGTAAATATGGACATAGAAAGTTTGTTTCGTCTCTAATTATTATTTTTATAGTATTTGGTTTCTGGCTTCTCTAATTAGTATTTTTATCGTATTTGGTTTTTGGCTTCTATGCAAAAATCATGTTCGTTTAATCACAAACATGGTGGATATGGATATGGATATGAATATGAATATGAAAAATTTGTTTCATGTCTAATATAATTAGTATTTTGATAGTATTTGGTTTTTGGATTCTGTGCAAAAATCATGTTTGTCTGATAATAAACATTGTAAATATGGACATGGAAAGTTTGTTTCTTCTCTAATTATTATTTTTATAGTATTTGGTTTCTGGCTTATATGTGCAAAAATCTTGTTTGTTTAATCATAAGCATGGTGGATATGGATTTGAAGAGTTTGTTTGGTGTCCATGGATGGAGTTATATATGGAGCCCAATTTTTTTATTATTTTAATCTTAGTATATTAATAGGTACTAATTTTAGCATTTTTGTTCAATAAAATTACACTTTGTCCCCCTTAACAATGCCATCAAATTTTTTAAGAGTAATGTTATAACCACAAACTTTTCTACAACATTTTTACAAATTATTGAGGTAGCAAATTCATATTGGTTCGCACACTTGCATCACTTTTTACATATCAATAACTACTCACAATACTAGCAATTTGTAAATTTTTGTAGTTTTAGCATTTTCCACTTTTTAAAGGCCATAAAAAATTAATAGATTAAATATAAAATAAAATATACAAGCTAAAAAAAAATAGCCCAACAACAAAAATTACCAATAATAAAGCTAAAAAAAATTAAACCCAAACAACCTATTTTATCCAAAACAAACAACCTAGTCCTTTAAAAAGTTTTAAACAAAATTCCTTAGTGGTTAAGCAGTTAAGTTAAAGGCCGGAACTGCTATACACAGCCCTCCTAACTCCAAGTCTTAACTCCATCCTTGTTTGTGTCTAGTTTAATTAATATTTTGATAGTTTTCGGTTTTTGGGGTTTGCACTAATTTGATGTTTGTCCCGTAAACAGGGTAGATGGTGCCTTTCTTTCATATTTAATTAGTATATTTTGATGGTATTTCATTTTTAGCGAAAAAGAATACATATGGTCCACCTTGATTAATTCGTTGATAATCCATAATAAACCTTAAAGTTTTGAGAGTTAAACTTTGGTTGTTATAATTGTTATAGTATTTTATTCCTGGGTTCTGCACAAATTGTCTCAAAAACATGATTATTATGACTTTAATAATTATGAAGTGTGCCTTTTTATTATTATTATTATTATTATTATATATAAAGGACAATTATTTAAAAGATGTGTATAAAAATTTTAGTTTTTGCTTGGATGAATATCTATACAATGTTTTAGAAACAAAATACTTGTAACTTGTTGTACCTTCAAAATTTCTTTTCCTGTCCTTTCGTTTTTCCCAATGTTTGAAGGGTTAAAACTTTCCAAGGGATTGTTCAATAGAATATTTGAAAAGGTATAGGTGTTTTTTCCTCTGTTCTGTTAATCATAATGTTTGATAGGTGTTTTAACCTATGATTTTGTTCCTGATCATTTCTGGGTATATAAAAAATTTGAAATTAATTAAAGTTTTGCTTCTGTTTTCAACAGAACAGATCGGTAGTTTGCTAATACATCATTCTAATCAAATGATTTTTTTTTTTTCTTTTTCTTTTTTGGAATAACAGGGGACCTGGTGTCACTGTCCTTATTTTGTCATGGGTGATCACCTTCTACACTCTATGGCAAATGGTTGAGATGCACGAAATGGTTCCGGGTAAGCGGTTTGATAGGTACCATGAGCTTGGTCAGTATGCCTTTGGTGAAAAGCTTGGACTTTGGATTGTGGTGCCTCAACAGCTAGTTGTTGAAATTAGTACAGACATTGTGTACATGGTCACTGGAGGGAAATCATTGAAGAAGTTCCATGACATAGTTTGCCCCAATTGCAAATCTATCAAGACCACTTACTTCATCATGATTTTCGCTTCTGTGCACTTTGTTCTGTCTCATCTCCCCAACTTCAACTCTATTGCCGGTATCTCACTGGCTGCAGCAGTCATGTCCTTAACGTAATATACAAACTATCCATGTTAACACTACCTGAAAAATCTATGTACGTACACCATTGAAACTTTTAGATTAATGTATTTTTCTTCAACCCCTTTTGGGGGGTTGTTGTTTTGCAGTTACTCAACTATTGCCTGGGTAGCTTCTGCTGCAAAGGGTGTTCAACCAGATGTGGACTACAGTTACACGGCCAAAAGCGCATCTGGAATCACTTTTAACATCTTCACCGCCTTGGGTGATGTAGCATTTGCCTATGCTGGTCACAATGTGGTTTTGGAAATCCAAGCAACAATCCCTTCTACTCCAGAGAAACCTTCAAAGGGCCCCATGTGGAAAGGAGCGGTTGTTGCATATATCGTTGTGGCCCTTTGCTACTTCCCTGTTGGTCTGATCGGGTATCGGATGTTTGGAAATTCTGTTGAGGACAATATCCTGTTGTCACTTCAGAAACCTAATTGGCTTGTTGCAGTAGCTAACATGTTTGTTGTTATCCATGTCATTGGAAGCTACCAGGTGCGTTTCAACATTTCATGTTCAAATATTGCCAATTTTCTGTCAAAACTGAGCATTAAGATCCTCTCCATTTGAAATTAATCTATTTCATGGTTCAGATTAAATATTATAAGTCTAAAAGTGTCTCCGATACCAAGTCGTTTATAAATTTAAAATAATATGACACTCTACACATTATTAGATCTGGAAAATAAAGTCGTAACCATGAAATGGAGAAGATCATGTTCTCAAAAGTGATTGCTAATATAACAGAGTTTGTTTTGTCAGTCATTATTATTAACCAAACCGTTGAAAACCACAGATATTTGCTATGCCAGTGTTTGACATGATGGAAACTTTTCTGGTGAAGAAATTGAAGTTCAGACCATCTTTTACACTCCGATTTATCATTCGCAATTTATATGTTGGTAAGTGTGCACTCCCCTCTCTCTCTCTCTCAAATGAATTCCGATTGCATGTTTCAATTGGTAGTATTACTAATTGTGTAAACTTTTTTGCATGATAATTCATCTCTCTTTTTTTCTTTCATTCTTGTTTTTTGACTGCAGCGTTTACAATGATGGTCGGGATAATAATCCCTTTCTTCGGTGGCCTCCTTGGTTTCTTTGGAGGACTTGTTATGGCCCCAACAACATACTACGTAAGCAAAGGATTCTTCTTTCTTTCCTAAACCATTTCAAAATACTACAACCTTAATTAAATGGACTGCTTAGGGCCTGTTTGGTTCAATTTTTTTGATCACTCAATTTCCATCACTCATCACTCAATTTTTATCACTCATCACTCATCACTCTAAATACCAATGTTGTTTGGTACCATCACTCAGTTTCCATCACTCACTATTTTTCACACTATTTAGGGGCCCCACGCCTGTCATGGTGCAGCTTTTTCTTCTTTTTTTTTTTTTTTTTTTTTTTCTTTCCAAGTAGCCAGCAACCCGAACCCAGTGAAAAAAAAAAAAAAAAAAAACAGTGAAGAAGACCAAACCCAGTGAAGGAGAAAGGAAAAAAAAAAAAAAACCAGTGAAGAACTCCGAACCCAGTGAAGAAGAAAGGAAAAAAAAAAAAACCAGTGAAGACCGAACCCAGTGAAAAAAAAAAAAAAACCAATGAAGAACTCCGAACCCAATGAAGAAGAAAGGAAAAAAAAAAAAAAAAAAAAACACCAGTGAAGAACTCCGAACCCAGTGAAGAAGAAAGGAAAAAAAAAAAAGAATGAAACCAATGAGACCGAACCCAGTGAAGAAGAAGAAGAAGGAAAAAAAAAAACAAACTGTGAAGAAGACCGAACCAATGAGAAAGAAGAAGAAAAAAAAAAAAAGTCAATTGGTCAAAAGTTGCGGCTGAGTGGGTCCCTCATGTGTGTTTAATTACAAAAATGCCATTGAGTTATGAATTATGAAAACTGAAAACAGCCAAAAGGTGTTTTCAGTTTCCATAACTCATAACTCAAAAATCAGAAAATTGAGTGATGGAAACAAAAAATTGAAAACTGAGTTATGGCTTGCCAAACAAACTTTTTTTTTAGAATTGAGATGGGTCCCACCATTTTTGAGAATTGAGTTATGGAAACTGAGAATTGAATGATGAGAATTGATGAACCAAACGGCCCCTTATTATTCATAGTTCATAGAAAATAATCCAATAGAATGCTAAAGTTGTTTATGTTCTTAAATCTTTGCAGCTCCCCTGCATCATGTGGCTCATCATCTATAAACCCAAGCGTTTCAGCTTTACTTGGATAGCCAATTGGGTATGTTAAAAATTGCTTTATATATCACACACCAAAACGAATTATGTGTTATTCCTTTTCCTACTTTTTCTTATTTCTTAACATGATTTTGTTTTAACTTGCATTTCAGATCTGCATTGTGCTTGGTGTGGCATTGATGGTTGTAGCACCTATTGGTGGACTAAGGACTATCATCCTTTCAGCCAAGGATTACAAGTTCTTCTCATGAACTAAAATTGGCATTAGTTCCAATTTTCACCAAATTTACCTGAACCCAATTGTCATTAATTGAATATTGATAACCAAAAACCAATGCTTCCATAGCGACTACTGTGGACACCCCAAAAAAGAAAAATCTGGGCTAGGAAAAAGAAAACGCTTGTTTAGGGCTTTTTTTCCACTTTTTTATGGTTTATCACACATTGACTCCTTAGCAACGTAACTCTGTGTGCATGTGTTCCTAGCGTGAGGTGTGTGAGTCATTTTTTCTTATTTTTATTTTAGCAGCTGCCACCAACAAATGGATTTGTATCAAGTGTAATTGGTTGGCAATTTGTCTAATTCTTTTTTAAGTTACCAAAGTAACTAAACCAATTTTAATGGGTTCGAACCAAAGATCTTACACTGTATATCCAAAGGATAGTACCTCATTTTAATTTAATTCTAACGTTATCTCTTTAGTGAAAAAATAAAATACTCAGCAATTTTTTTTTTCTTTTTCGAAAAAGGTTTTGTAGAAACAATACATATAGACATGTGAGTATATATTTATTTATAATGTAGCATGTGAACATTTATTTTAATGATTTATTTACAAACAAAGCATGTGATATATATATATATATATATATATAGCATTTGAGAAACATTTTACCACGTTGCAAGAAATAGTATATACAATAGCATGTGAATATTTATATACTATATATTTTAACATGATTATTACAACGTAAAAATAAAAGAGAGGGAGTAGAAAGAATATTACCTTGTTGTCATCAACCATATTTTTCTCATTTTATCACGCATAAAACACAATTTAAAGAAACATTAGTGCCAAGAAGGGAGGGAATCATGTAAGTTTGATTAGTGCCTATTGAACCATAGGCACAAATCTCTAAAAGATGCAATTCTAAGAAGAAATTTTTAAACAATGCTAGAAGAATTTAAAACTTACCAAAATGGAGATGTACAAATTATTTTGAAAAGATTGTTTAAAAAAAATGTTTGTTTGAAGAGAAACAAGTTTGCACACTTTTTATTTTTTATTTTTACATCGTGTTTAGAGAAACGAAGTTGAAAGAAACACTTTTTTTGGTGAGAAAAATTTTTTTATTATTATTTTGATAAAAGAGAGAATTAAAAAAAAAATAGAAACCATGGTTTTTATTTCATTTTAAAAAAAAGGCAGTTTCAACTTTATATTTTTGTAAAAAAAGATAAAAGTTTTCTTTTGAATAGGCAAAGCTTGAAATTGGGAATTTCCTTGTAAAACAACATATATATTTTTGAAAATGATTTTGGAGAAAAAGGGTGCCCTTTCTTTTTTTTTTTTTAATAAAGGAGGGGGATCCGAAAATTCCATAGTTTTTGTTAAAAAAGATTTGTTTTGTAAATCGTTTCGCAAAGATAACAATTTTGAGAAAACAAAGAAAAGAGAATCTTGGGAAAAATTGATTTAAAAATTTCTTGGGATTTTCTTTTAAAGAAGAATGGCTTGGAATAAAAAATTTCATGATTTTTATTTTGATGATAAAGTTTTAAGAAAAGGGGGTTTTGTTTTGAAATATTTTTTTTTTGTAAAAATAAGATTAATTCTGAAAAATAGTTGGGGGAAAGGTAAAGAAAAGTTTCATGGGTTTTTCTTAAAAGAAAAAAAGATTAAAAATCCCATGATTTTTATAGTGAAAGGAAGCTTGTTTTGAAATGTTTTTGTAAAGAACACAATTTTGGAACAAAAAGAAATTAAGGAGAGAAATGTTTCAAGAATTTTTCATGGGTTTTATTTTTAGAGAAGGAAAGAAGTTAGGATCCCAAAAATTCCATGATTTTTATTGTTTTTGAAGAAAAAAACAAGGCATCGAAAAATCATTTCTTCTTAAAAACTTTGCTTATTCAAAAGAGTTTTTTTTGTTGTTAAAAAAAAAGGCCTTTTAACATAGTAAAAGAAAATCATTTTTGGAAAGAATGAAAAGGTTTTTTGTTTTGTTTTGTTTTTTTGTTTTTTGTTTTTTTTTTTTTGTAAGAAAAGATTTTTTTAAAAGGTTTTTCTTTAAGAAATTGAAGACTTTTGTTTTTGAAAACATTTCTTTTAAGGGAGTAGTTTTTGAAACCATTTTCTTTTAGAAAAGCACACTATAGAGATTTGTTTACTCAAGCCATCATTTTATGGCAACAATTTATATGAGAAAGAACATAGAGCAACAAGAATAAATAAGTACTAGAAGTTAAAAGGCAATAAAATAAAGTAAAGTGCATTAAAAGTAAAGGAATTTAAATAAAAGACGTAAAAATAAATTGCTTGGAAATGTAAAGACAATAAAAATAAAGTGCTAGAAATTTAAAGGCAAGGAAAGTAAATGATTCTTGGAATTTTTTTTTTTTTTTTTTAAGGGATTTCTCCTAAATAAGCTTTAATCTTGCCAAAACCTTATGGATTCTTTACCAATAGAAAAAATGAGAGTACAAGCGATCACCATTCTCTAGGCAACATACCCATATTTGCTTAAAATAAGGTTTAGAACTCATTTAGGAAAAATGGGTAGAAAGTATTTTTAGGTGATGAGAGAGAGAGAGAAGAACATAATAATATAGCACAATATATGTGTGTGTGTGTGTGTGTGCGTGCACGCGTATATATATATATATATATATATTGGACAATAAAGGACGCAATAGAGAGTGCAATAAATAAAAGGGGATGGGGTGAACAAATATAAAAATGAACAAGTAAATAAATGTAAAAAGATTAAAAAAAAAAAAAAAGTAGATATAAGTAATGTACATAGATGAACAACAAGATAAGTAGAAAAACAAATATATATTATTCCTAGATTCCTAGAAAAGATGAGTTCTTCCCCCTAGGGGTACTTCTCACATAGTGTCTAGGAAGAGGTTTAAAACCCATCTAGGAAACCCACAAGCATTCAACAATATAACAATATATACACATAGATATGAACATCAAGATAAATAAAGGGACCAGTAAACAACAAATATATATACAACTTAAGGCAATATATATAAGGCAAGCAACATAAAGATAGAGCAAGGAATTTAAAAGCAAGAATGTAAAGAGGCAATGAATAAAAAGAGCATATATATATATATATAATATTGTATAATGTTATGATGTTACAAGGAAAAGAGAAAAGGGGAATGGGTATAGTTATATGGAAGCTAACCCATTCCCTTACAACTTACCCACTTACCCAAAAAAGGTTTTTTCTTATGAAGGAAAAGAGGGGCTAGAAATTTTGAGAGTGATTTCCTAGGGACGAGAGAGAGAGAGAGAGAGAGAGAGAGAGAGAGAGAAATTTCTATCCCAGAGAATTTTTGGGTTTTTGTGTGTGTGTGTGTGTAGTGTATCTAGTGTATTGTTGTATATTTTTTCCAAAAGGGAGGGGATTATATATAGTGGAACGAGGGAATAAGTGAAGGTGTAGCCAGAACATCTTTACATAGCCGCCTGGCAGTAGGCAGCCGTGTGATAGTGTTTTGGCAACACCATCACATGGTTCCCTACTTGTCCCTCAAATTTTCTTATTTTGTATTTTTCTCAATTTCTAGTCTGATATTTGTACTACTGTTTGGAGCCCTTTCTGAACTTCGATTTCTTCAAACTTGATATCTCTAAAAAGTTCTGGATGTCTAGTTTTCATAGGCTCTAGCCTTGTTTGATTTGGAGTTACGGTCGTCAAGATAACGTGTCTGGAAGAGGGGTGATGCAGTGTAGGAAATTCTGCGACACTTTTCTTGAAAAATTCATTTCTTTCAATTTGACGGATATCGTCAAGCCCTTTTTGTGAGGGGTAGTCGAGACATCATACTTCAATTTGGTCGAATCGGATTGATGCAATTGTTGCTCAGTTGGTACATTTAATCAGGGTTTCAGTATTTTATTGACATCTAATCTGTTTTAGGTTCAATTTTGGTCTGTGAACTATCGTGTTGAAGGGAATAATATGACCTACAAGATGGTGCAAAATTGAACCTAATCAGACCGTTAGATCAAAAAGTAAACTTTGTAAAGTTGTGATTTTCAATTATGTTTTGTTGGCATTAATTCCGTGTTAAATTTGATTGTATTTCATCAAGCATTTCCCTGTATGTTTATGGGATTCAATGTAATGGGTTAGTGTGAGAAGTTGGTGAAGAACTATGAAGAACAGAATAACTCGCAATTGGGTCGCAAGTGGAGCAACCCGCAAAAGGTCACATGAGGAGCACATGCTTGAAGTTGAAGAGTTCATGTGTGATGGCATCTCGCAAGTAGCTCGCGACTTAACCAACTCACGACCTAACTCGCAAGATGCACAACTAGCCTGTTTGTGTGCTTTTTCTCATTTCTTTACCCACACTATATAAGCCTTATTACCCATGAAACTGTAAGGAGAATTTCGGAGAGAAAACCCTAGAAATCCATTTGAGAGTTAGAGATTCCATACCTTCAATCCTTTACACATTTCTCTTAGTTTATGAGTGAAGTCTATCTTTTTAAATTTTTTTTCATCATCTTTAGTAAGCAAAAAGTTGGGTCAAAAAGGGTTTAATATACTTGTTAAGTTATGGTTTTTCACATAACATTTTTGTTGGTTTTATTCCATGACAAAAAGTGTTGTAATTTCATTAATTTATTTCCTTGTATTTTGTGGGATTTAATTGTATTGGGTTTAGTGTTAACTGTTGAAAATTTGCTCAAGAAGTTGATCTCGTGACTTGGCTCGCGAGTGGTGCAACTCGCGAAAGTCACATGCTGGAAGTTGAAGAGTCAAGTGTCAGACTGTATTTCGTGAGTCAATTCGCAACTTAGACCAAGCCGCAAAGTGACCCGTGAAACTCTTTGCCTGGAGGATTTTAAGTGTGACTCCTATACCCTTCACCCATACTATATATACCCTCATTACCCATAAAAGTGTAAGGAGGCTATTTAGAAGAAAACCCTAGAGAGGTTTTTACAACACACCCACCTTGTTAGAGAGAGCTACTTATCCTCAATAGAGAAATCTTTGTAGTCTCTTCTCTTCTCCCTCTCTCATTGTCATACCTTGAATGAAGATTTGTACCCAAACAAAACCCACACATATTCAAAGTGTAGAGAGTGTTTTGGAGCTTGGGAAGCATTTGAAATTTGCTAAAAGAAGCTAGTGAGGCTTGGCAGATGCAATCGGGCGGTATTACAGGATCTGGATAACTAGTGAAAACAAGACTCCAAGAAGTTCGTTAGTAGCTGGAGCTTAGAGGGCTCAAGTACATTGGGTAGATTAGGCTCGGAAGATCTTTTTGATATTCGTGTACTCCAACTTATTCACTAGTGGATTGATTTTGACTTGGAGGGTTGCAGAGAGGTTTTTCACCGAGTTCTTCGGTTTCCTCTTCGATAACATGTCTCGCTGTTATCTTGTGTTTGCATCTCTCTTCCTTACTCTTTAACCTTTACGTTTATTGTTTATTGTACTTGCTTATGGCTTAGAGTAGTGTTCCGGTTTGTTGCACTTCATTTACTCTTGTTCCGCACTTAGATAAGTTAGAATAAAAGCAATTAAGCCGTAATTTAAAATTGGGGGTCTAAACAATACCCATGTTCTGATCCTTGAAATTGATTAAGACTCCTCTCTTAAGTCTTAATACTCCACCATTTAATGGAGCATTCAAAGCACTTGATTTTGGCACGACTAAAATGGTTAAGAGGTCATCAAAAATAAGTGTTACAAGTCAATCTCATATGAACTGATCTTTTTTATGAAAAATTATTAGGTACTTCGAAATATGATGAAAATTGACAATGACGTGACCTTTCATTTGATTTTTTTTTTTTTTCAAATAAATGGTTTTCTTTCTTACATCTAGTTCTAGTTTTGTGACACATTGACAGGACTAGACCCAGGTGGGGGCCCAAGGGAGCTTGGGCCCCCCCCTGGGTCCATTTTTAATTTTTTTTTATAGTTATTATATATTTCATTTTTATAGTTGGGCCCCTTTCCAAAACCTTAAACTCCCATTTTCCCCAATCAGCCTAGCTAGCCTAACCCAAATAGCAACTATTCATCCCAAAAACAATAAAAACATTCACAATAATGATTGTATTTTAGTAAAAAAACTATTTTACCACCAAAGAACCAAAAATCATGTGTTATTGGAGAAGCTAAAGCTAAATTTTTTGCACTTATAGTAAACTGGTATAAATACCAATTGACTATAACAAGTTGTTAAAAATAAAATACATAATTTTATTAAGATTATATCTCTTTCTTGAATTCAAAAGCTCAAATTCTATCTCTTCCTTTATTATTTTAACTAGTCGCTAACCCATGCAATGCATAGGATAATTAAATAACAATGAAAAATATTTATTTTGCTTAAAGGTCTATGACTTGACTTAAAAAATATGTATAACTTGAAAATGAATGAAAATAAGTAATTTTTTGTTTAATATAATGGTTTAGAAAAATTATTTTTCTCTCATATCATTGGTTCCATATAACACATCTCAGCGTGAGCTATTCTATAGTGATGACTTTACACAATACTCAACTGCAATTAAATCTATTATCCACCACCAATCTAATCTATGTTATCTTAATAGTAGATTTACAAATTGCATTCTCATATCCTCCATCATTTAGAACGTAACTGAAGTAATGATTGTATGTAATATATAAATTTTATTCTTTTACAATATAAAATTATTAAAATAATTAAAATAAAATCTAATATTCTCGAAATTTTTTGAAATAGAATTTTAAATTTATTAAAACTTAGTTAATAGAGTTTCTATTTTACCTAAAAGTGAACTATCACAATTAATGAGAATTTATCCATTTTTTGCAAAGAGAAGATAGCCATAGGCCTAATTTTTATTTTATAGTATAGGATGTTACAGTTAGATCCGTATCATGTGTAATACGTTAGTCCATTATAATAGTTCCAAGTAATGAGTTTTTATTTTTTATTTTTTATTTTATGATGCCATAAAGGATGGAGTTTAATAGAAGTCATTTAAGATGCCATGTGTAATTTCTAAAGCCTTTTAATTGTAAATATTTTTAATCATAAAATAGACTCTATCTAAACTCTAAAGGAAAGCATTCAGAATGATCACATGATTGATACCATATCATGATGAATGCAAATAGCAATATTATTATTCATGATTAATAGATGAATAATGAAATTGTGAATTAACAATTTAACACTTCAAATACCAAGTTTAAACTACAACAACACATATTCAGAAGACTCCAAATATTGGAACATACTTCTTTTGTCATTTTCATTATTCAATCAAAACCAAAGTTTTAAAGATAATTCCAATTCAATTAAACCCATTACATACATACACATGAGCGTAAAGAATTCCAAAAATAAAAACACAATATCTCTCATATATGTTAACATTAAACCTAATAAAAAAACTTTACATACCTTTTGTTTTGAAGGCGCTCCAAGAACTAAAATCAATGCAAGATTCTGTAGAACAGAGTGGTATTGGAAGAATAATCCAAAAAAAGACTTTTTAAATTATAATATAGGATGAAAAGCCGAGTTGAAATTATAACAAATAATCCCTAAAAAAACTATTTATAATATAATATAGGGTTATGGATTCCTAATCAAATTTGGTTAGGGTTATGGATTCCCAAATTTGGTTATATAATTTATTTTTTAAAGGATGAATATGTTGGTAGAGTCCATTTAAATCCTATTGAAATTAAAAATGATATATATTTGTTGAGTCTCATTTGATATAATTATAGAATTTAAATCCTATTGAAATTATAATTTCTAATCATCGTTAATATAAAAAAAAATGAAAAAAAAAAGATGAGAAAGAAAACGTGATTGATAGATATAAGGAAATATGATAGAATTTTTATTTATTTTTAAATGTCATCAATGTAGAAATTATCAAATTAATGGAGATATATTCCGTTTTTTGGGAAGATTTATATTAATGGAGTTATTATATAGTTTGTTAGGATTATCTTAAATTCTCTGATTAGGTGATAATTTAGGTCTCCTTTAAGTATAGTGGTTGTATGGTACCAAACAACTAATTTTTTTTTTTAAATATAATAAATTTTCTACAATTTGGTGCTATAAAATTGATACATAAAAGTAAAAAAAAATTATTATTATAAAAAAAAAAAAAAATTGAAGCCATCATATTCTCTAGGATGGGATAGAGTTTATTTTAACCCGGTGCTAGTAGAGTCCAAATACATGTCAGTTGTTCTGTTGTGATCCAAATAGCTTTGAATTGGCACATAATAAAATAAGTAAAATAAGAGTAGGTGTAAAAGTAAAAATAAAAGAAAGTAAAGTTGATATCAATAATTACTCTTTTGTCTATATCGACTCTATCCAAAAAATTGATAAAGCAGTAAAAAAAAAGTTGATAATTAAAAAATATTAATAAAAAATGCTAATATGGAAAATTGTGGAGAGGTTAACCAAAAGTCAAAGGTTTTTTGAGATGTTAAAAGCTAAAATTTTAGCACCACTACTGTGAATGCTCTAAATTCAACAAAAATAAAAATAAAAATAAAAATCCTAGCCAGCCTAGCATTTTGTTTTTCAAAAAAACATTATTTTGTATTTGTTTTTGTCTTTGTTGGTAGATGATTGGTCTTAATGTATTTAGAAACAACAATTTTGTGTATTTCTAATTTTTTAATACCATATAGATGCCTATTTGAAGTTTTTTTTTCTTCTTCTTTATACTCTAGCCCCCACTAGCTTAAAATCCTAGGTCCGTCCCTACACGCTGATAACCGATAAGATGTTCTAATTAGGCTATTTTTCCTATTTTTGGATGAATTTTAGGCTAATTATTTTGGGCACTAAAAGGTTAGTGGGTTAATATGTAGAAGGGTAATTCTACTGTCTCCCCCTCCCCCCTAAAAAGGGGGGTATTATACCCATTAGTAGGTAACCTGCTATACTAGGTTATCTAAACATCACATTTGATGGTTCCATCCTCACATTGTATAGTTCCAACATCACATGTGATAGTTCTTTTGTCACATTCGATAGTTCCCTTATTTTTTTTATCACATTTAATGGTTCCATCCTCACATTGTGCAATTCTAACATCGCATGTGACAGTTCTTTTGTCACATTTGGTGGTTCTTGTAGACATTGCATTTTGTACCCCTTACGACTCGGGCCCCTGTTCCCCAATGATCCTGAATTCTAAGACCCAAGGTTGGTTTAGGGCCCAATCAAATGTTAAATTGACTTGAGAAATTTTAAAATGAAAAATATAACTTTTAATGAGCAAATAAATCTATTTTTTGGAAAAATAAAGCCAATGAAACCCTCGCTATGTGCACGCAGAAATCAGCCTACACACGTAGCCTTTTGCATGCACATGCAGGCCCGATCTTGCGCACGCATAGCGAATTCCAAAAACTAAATAAGACAAGTTTTCCGTGTTTATGCTGAGGTTTAAAATGATTCTCACATCGTTTGGGAGTCGTTCCAAATCCCTATTTTCACACTGCAAGTAGCTTTACATTGTATATTTTCAACACACACAGAAATCCCAAAGGAAAACATTAAGATTAACAGGAAATAGTGAATTAAAGAGGGAGTTTTTCACAAAACATCTTCAAGTAAATTTTCTTTTGATTAGGGCCTTTTCTGGCCTTGATCTTTGAGTTTAAGATGACTAATCACTCTTTTATTGAATTGTGAATAGATTTTGAAAGTTCAAATATGTGTATAAAACACCCTTGAACGTTTAGACCCCCATTAAAAAAATTACCAATTCAAGCTTTATGACAAACAATAAGTGTGCAGAAAATGAACACAAGCTATAAACAGAATTGGTAAATAATCTAAGCCAATTAAAATCACATCCACAACAGAAAATAAAAGGCAAAGATTAAGGGAAGAGAGATGCAAACACAAGGACAACACACGATGTGTTATCGAAGAGGAAACCGAAGCCCTCGATGTAAAACCTTTCCACCGCCCTCCAAGCGGTAATTAATCCACTAGAAAATGTAGTTGGGATACATAAACAGCAATAGAGACTCCAAGCCTAATCTACCTAGTGTACCTAAGCCCTCCAAGCTTTTTGCTTCAATGAGGTTGCACCGAACCTCTTTCTTTTCTAGCTTCCCGGATTCCGCTACTTGACCATAGCATCAACCAATGTGAAATTGGTTCCTTCCTAACTACTTCCCAAAGCACCAAACAGCCCTCTCATAGAAATGGATATGGTGAGAAAGGGTTTTGGTAATAAGCCTCTCAAGGATTTAATAATGGAGAGGAAGAAAGTTGAGGAATTCGAAGAGTCTCTTAATGAAAATTGGGGATGAATCAATCTTGTTTTTCTCTAGGGTTTCTCTCTCAAAATTCTCTCTGGAAGCTCCCTTTCTTTCGTGGGTAAAAGGGGTATTTATATTGGGGTGAGAATGGAATGTGAAGAGTCAGGTTTTCAAAACAGGGCTGGCTTATGGCTTGACTGAGTCGCGAGGTAACTGAACGACTAGTTGTCCTATTTTGCCCTGTAGTGCTCCAGCTGGCATGACGCTTCAACTTCTGGCATGCCTGGCACGTGTCCAGCTTCTGGCGGCTTGTAGCCGCGAGTCACCTGCGAGATTTAGTCGCGAGTCCTTGTTTTTCTTGCACACTCTTGAGCATTTCTTCACACTATCTCACTCACTACCCTTACAAGAATCCCACCTAAATACAGGATTACTAATTGTTTAAATACAAGAAAATTTGGCACGGAATAAAGCCAACAAGATGGTTGATTAAATTCAACCTTATAGATTTGACTGAAGGGAATAGTCAAAAATCAAGGTTGAAGAGCTTTTGTTTGTGGTATCTAGTCTAAACTTTTCTTTTCTTTTTTGCTCTTTAATCTTTCTATTTGCTTTATTTTCTTGTTATAGAAAGCATGTTAAGATGTTAGATTTAGCGTTCTAAGTCTTTGTTGTGTTTCTAGGGTTTTTGGGCAGAAACCCACGTGCACATAATCTTGCTTGCTCACGCAGGTTGGTTATGTGCACGTAGGGTTGTTCATGCATGCGCATGAACTTGTCCAGAAACCCTAATTTTATTTTATCTGTTTTTGCTTCTGTTTTCACATGTATCACTTCTGGTTAGCCTATTTACCATGTTTTAGTGTTTTATGTTTTTGTTTCACATGTTTAATTGCTTGGTTTGTCTCTCACATGTTAGAATTAGGGTTTCTCTTATGCTGTTTTATTTTGATGCCATGAACTTGCATTTACAGGCTCATGCATAATGCCATAGGTGCTAAGTTGCTACAAGGTAGGTAAGGTAAGTCATGCATTCATAATGTTTAGATGTATGATGATAGGGTTTGTGTTGTGATGAATGCCTTGATGCCATGAGAAGTATGATAGATGAATACTAGGATGAGGTGAGATGCCATGCTAGATGAATGCTAGGGTATGCCATGATAGATGTATGGTTATGGATGTTTGATGTCATGTTGATTGTTAGATGTATGCTAGTGTGTGTGTTAGTTAGATACAAGTATTGAGTATGCCTTTAATAGGGCTAAGACATAAGAAACAATGATGGGAAGCCAACCTTAGGGTTGGCTTGTTTTGGATGCCTAACGCCTTCCCAAGATCGTACCTTAACTCCAAACTCATATCTCTAGTAGTAAGATCAAAAGGTCCTTCCTTGAGAGAACACTATATATATGGCCCTTAGGCAACTGCAAAGGTATATCTTAACTTTGAAAGGTTCATAAGACCATAGCCTAATTGCTATTAAAAGCCCAAATCAAAAAACCCTTTTGAAAAAGAGGACTTTGGGCTTAATATAACAAGTATGCTATGGACTTAGCATCCAAAAAGAGGACTTTGGGCTTAAGATAACAAATATGCTATCGACTTAGCATCCAAAATCCTACAAAGTCAATATGAATTTCCCTAATATTAGGCCTTTTTGTTGTATGCCTAAGCCCAAAATGATGAGAACTTCATGGACCTTGAAAGGAAGGTTACAATATATTCTACCTAAAGGGATACTTCAAAAAAATGATGATGATAATAAAATGAAAAAGTAGAGCCCAAAGGTGATGAATATATTGTAAGCCTATGTTTATGACAAAAGGTTGAAAATCTCTAAGTATATTCTAATGAAACGCCCATGAGAGTAAGACGAGAGCATTGTTGTAAATGGACCAAAATCCAATGAAACAAGGGGCAAGATTCATGAGAGGAAATGGAGTGATTTTGTAATTGGGCCTTCATTAAGATGGACTTAAAGATTTTCTAAGGACACCCAAAAACGAAATGAAGCTTTTAATTGGGACATGGACTTAATAAAAATGAGACTTCTTTTTAGGCACCATTGCACCACCAAAGTCAAGAAAACACGTCCCCACTCTAATTTGGATTCGAGAAAAGCACGAAAGACATTTGGTTAAGATTGAGGACACACACCAAGAAGAAGAGTTCCAAGTAGGAGAATCCTCTTAAGCAACAATGGTCTCTCCAATTAGTGATGAAATTGCACAAAAAGATATTCAAGGTAATGGAAGAACAAAGTAATGTTCTCAAAAAGATGGGGCGTCGCCTCATCAAGCTAGAAGAAGCCAAGTTGAAGAAGCACCCACGTGTAGAGGTTCTCGATAAGGAAGAAGGGGAAGATTGGGATGAAAGGGACAAAACTGATTATGAAAGGAACAAACAATTCGAGAAACTCATGGCGGAAACCATAGCCATGAGAGAGAAGATGGAGAAAATGCAACAAGCCTTCCGCAAAGCCCAAGGGATGGATGATTGTCTCTATAACATAGGGGGCATAAGCTCCAAGACTTCTATTGCACTACTCCAAAGTTCAAAATTTTTGATGTGGAAAAATTTGATGGAATTGGAGATCCAAAGCAACATGTTAGGAGGTATCTAAGTATCGCTGAAATGAAGGGATTGGATGAGAAGCAAACTTTTCATGCATTTCTTCTCTCACTCAGAGGAGTTGCATCAAGATGGTACTATAATTTGGATCCTAGCAAGACTAAGGTGTGGAATGGGCTAGTGGAGTTATTTGTCGATCAATTCATCTTCAATACTATGGTTGATGTGATTTTTAGAGATTTGGAGACCATTAAGTAAGGAGTAGGGGAAACATTCTCTGAGTACATGACAAGGTGGAAAGGAAAGACATTTAGGATGGTTAATAGGCCAAATGAGAAAGATCAAATTAACATGATTATCAAGAATTTACTTCCGGTATATAATAGTAGGCTCTTGTCATCGCCTATTAGTTCTTTTGGAGAGTTGTGTGATTGTGGAACTAGGATAAAGGATTCCATCAACAATGGACAATTAGAGAAGGGTGAGAGCAAACCTCAAATCAAGAATACATATGGAGGAGGAGCGACTACCTCTAAAGCTCCCAATCCTGTGAATGTAAGTGCCATCATACCTCAACAAACCTTAACCTACCCAAGCTTCACAAAGAAAGCCCCCCCGAGAATTTTCTGATCTAGGAATGACCCTTGCCCAAGCATATGAGAATTTATCTTCCAAAGGATTTATCAAGCCTCTAGATCCCACACCCATGCCTAATCCTGTACCTCCTACTTGGAACCTTAATGAGTATTGTCATTTCCATTAAAAATCCGGCCATAAAACTGACTATGGCTTCCGCCTTAAACATGAGATACAAGACCTCATAGACAACGGAACCCTCCCAAACCCCAATATCATCACCAAGCCTAGCATTAGGAAGAACCCTTTGCCTGATTATCATAGAGCTCCTCTTACATATCAGAATTAGGTACAAATCGATGAGATTGAATGGGATTGTTCAAAATTGATAGAGACCGTGGAAGTTAATGTCATAGAACTCCAAGGAATATGGGATAAAGAAGATGAGGTTTTGAAAAATGTGGTGGCTGTGTAAGGGATACTTCCTAAAGGAATGACCGAGCTAAAGAAAAGAGTCATAGAGGACAATGTGGCCAATATTACTAGGATTGGGAAACACTACAAACCATCCATTTTGGAGAAGGATCATCCTGGTAGGGACATAGGAGAAGGGTCCAAGCCCACGTAACCTAAATGGAAAGAAGAAAATGAGGAAGAAAATCGAGTTTTAACTCAATTGAAGAAGACTAAAGCTCATGTATCGGTATGTGGCTTCTCACAAGCGTTATAGTGCTTTTTTGAATGCTTTAAATGGAAAGGAGGTACACATAGAAACTACACCATAGGAAGTGTTATCCCTCATGGGAGTTAAGGCCCTATCTTACCCTCTTCTTGCCATTTTCGATGAGGAACTTCCCCCCGAAGGAGCCACTCACACTAGACCTCTACAAATCACCATTGGGTGCGTGGGTGCCAAGGTTCCTATAGTGTTGATTGATAATGGATCCGCATTGAATGTATGCTTTAGGATTGCCTTTACCATTGGCATAGACGTGGAGACCATTATACCCTATCCTTTGACAGTTAGGACATATGATAATACCTCAAGGAAAGTTATGGGTACTTTCAAAGCTCCTTGCAAGATTGGCCCAACAGAGACAATTATGGAATTCCATGTCATGGACATCACTCCTAACTACAACCTTCTCTTAAGAAGGGCATGGCTTCATCTTATTGGGGCTATTCCCTTTTCTCTACACCAAAAGATTAAGATCCCATGGAAGGAAGGAATTGCTGTAGTGCTCAATGACGGTGAGATCTTAGCACCGGTTTGC
The DNA here is from genome assembly GCA_023055345.1 of Quercus wislizeni. Taxonomy (NCBI): domain Eukaryota; kingdom Viridiplantae; phylum Streptophyta; class Magnoliopsida; order Fagales; family Fagaceae; genus Quercus; species Quercus wislizeni. The sequence goes on along the minus strand of JALGQJ010000007.1, from coordinate 36,706,821 downwards.
GGACTTAAGGAAGGGGGAGATGAGCTCCAAATGAGTGTCTTTGAATTTATGAACATGGCTAACTATGGATTGAAGGATGAAAGGTATACTTTGGATTTGGTTCCATATTGTAGCCATAAGGTGATTGCAATGATGAAGAACATGGGATATATTCCTAGTATGGGTCTTGGAAAAGAAGGAAGAGGGGTGGCTGAATTCCCTAATTTCAAGACTCAACTAACTAAAGAAGGCTTGAGATTCTTTGAAGGCTACAACGGAATCAAGAAGAACCTTGGTACCCTTAATGGAAACTTTGTGAAGGAAAGGGGAAACTTCCCTTTTTATGGCTTTCCCGAACTTTGGGTAGTTAAGGATGGAAATGTGTATTCAAGTTAGGAGATATTCTTCAACGAGAAGCTCACCTTCAAGGAGAAGCCCATGGTGGTGATCAAGGAAGTTCGAGAAGAAGTCGATTAGGTGGATTACATGGATGATGAAGCATTGGAGGCTATGCTGAATATGGAGGGGCATGTGTTCGTCATCACCAACAAGGAGACTAGTGATCCTTCTACCTTTATTGTGCCTGTTGTGGGGCAACTTAATAATTGGACTTGGGTTGGGTTTTTTGAAAATGTGGGAAAGAAAGTGTGTAATGCAAATCCCAATGTACTTTTCAACATTTTTAATCAGATGAATTCTGATTTGGCTTATTTTGATGTGTCCCATAATATTGAAATTCTACACTTAAATGATTCAAATTAATTTAAAAATGAAATTAATAAACAATTGGAAAGGAAAATTGAACCTATGGAACTAACTTTTGAAAATATTAATTTAGGGTAATGATGAGAATCCACGTTTAATTAAAATTGGCTCAACCTTAAATGAAAAAGAAAGAAAAGATCTCAAAGAGTTGCTTATTGAATTTCAAAAGGGGTTTGCATGATCCTGTGAAGATATGCCCCAGTATCGATCCCGAGAATAGCTTAACATCACATTGACACTCATGCTCACATGGTGCCTGTCAAGCAAAAGTTGAGGCGTACGAGAATCGAATGGCTTCTAAAGATCAAAGAAGAGGTCACCAAGCAATTGAAGGTAGGGTGAACCCATACACCAAGCCGAGTGGATAGCTAATGTTGTGCCCGTACCCAAAAAAGATAGGAAGGTGAGAATGTGTGTGCATTTTAGGGATTTGAACAATGCTTGCCCTAAGGATGACTTCCCTCTTCCTCACATAGATGTCTTAGTGGACAACACAGCCGGTAGTGCCTTGATGTCTTTCATGGATGGTTTCTCAGGATACAACCAAATCAAGATGGCTCCTAGGGATATAACCAAGACTACCTTCACCATAGGATGAAGAATTTATTCTTACACTGTAACGCCATTCAGACTCAAGAATGTGGGTGCGACTTACCAAAGAATAGCCACACCCTTGTTACATGATATGATGCACAATAAGGTAGAAGCGTATGTTGATGATATGATAATGAAATTCATTAACTTGAGGAAGTTCTTCAAAAGGATCAAGGAGTATAAGTTGAGATTGAACCCGCAAAAATGCACTTTTGGAGTAATTGTAGGGAAGTTGTTAGGCTTTTTGGTAAGTGATAGAGGAATAGAAGTTGACCCTTCAGAGATCAAAGCCATATTAGAAATGCCTCCAACCAAAAGCGAGAAGGAGATAAGGGGATTATTGGGCCGATTGCAATACATTAGCTGATTCATTGCCAAACTCACTTCCACTTGTGAGCCAATCTTCAAGCTCCTAAGGAAGAATGAAGCCCATGAATGGAATGGCGAATGTCAGAAAACTTTTGAGCTCATTAAAGAATATCTCCTCCATCCACCTATCTTGATACCCCTGATGCATAGGAAACCATTACTCCTTTATCTCTCTATCATAGAGGATGTAATTGGAAGTATGCTTGCACAAGAAGACAATGATAAGAATGAGAGGGCCATATACTATTTGAGTAAGAGGTTCCATGATTATGAAACTAGATATACACCTATAGAAAAATCATTCTTTGCTCTCATATAGACCATACAGAAGTTGAGACACATTATCTTACCTTTCCAAATATGGGTAGTAGCTAGAATGGATCCCTTGAAGTACCTATTTGAGAAACCAGCTTTGAGTGGAAGACTGTCAAGATGGCTGATCCTATTGGCAAAATTTGATTTGAAGCATGTGAAAAGGAAGACTATCGAAGGGAGTGTCATGTCTAATTTTTGTGCTGAAAATCCTATAGAAGGAGAGGATAGTAGAGAAGATTTTCTGAATGAGGATATTCTGGATATTGAGCTAGGAGTATGGAAGTTGTATTTTGATGGAGCCGTGAACCAATATGGAAATAGGATAGGAGTACTCTTAATCACTCCCGAAAGGTCTCACATACCTTTGGTAGTTAAGTTGAACTTCAAGGCAACCAATAACATGGTAGAATATGAGGCTTGTATCGCTAGAATGGAAGCTCTCCAAGAGTTGGGGGTGAAAGAGGCCAAGGTCTTTGGAGATTTGACTTTGGTAATAGCTCAAGCACAAAGGTTGTGGAAAGTGAAGAAGGAGCACTTAAAACTTTATCAACAGTGTCTAGAGGAATTGACCAAAACTTTTGACAAAATTGAGTACATGACCATCCCTAGAGCTCAGATTCAGTTTGCAAATGCCTTGGCTATTTTAGCTTCTATGGTTGAAATACCCAAATGAGTATGGACACGACCCTTAGAAATTGAACAAAGTTATGGGATGGTACACAAAGAGAAGACTGAAGCTTCAGTCTTGTTTATAAAGGAGGAAGGGATTCCTTGGTATTACGACATCATGAAATTCTTGGAGTTAGAGGTATATCTGGATGGTGTTGACGAGAGATAGCGTCGTTTGATTTGGATGATGGCAATGCAATACATCTTATGTGGAGGACAGCTCTATAAGAGATCCTATGATGGTATAAAGAAAAAGCCGAGAAAGTTATGGAAGAAATTCATCAAGGGATTTGTAGTCCTCACATGAATGGGAGAATGTTAGCTAAGAAGATCTTGAGAATAGGGTATTATTGGAACACAATGGAGACCAATTGTGTAGACTTTGTGAAAAGTTGCTATAATTGCCAAACACATGCAAATTTGAATCACGTGCCACCTAGTGAGCTATACAACATGATCTCTCCATGGCCTTTCTCAGTCTAGGGAATAGATGGGATTGGAAGAATAGCCCCTAAAGCCTCAAATGGACATAAATACATCCTAGTGGCAATTGACTACTTCACTAAGTGAGTGGAAACAGCCTCCTACTCTATGTTAAAAGCCATGCATGTGGTTCGATTCATAGAGAATAACATCATTTGTTGGTATGGGGTGCCTCAAGAGATCATCTTCGATAATGGTTCGCACTTTGAGGGAGAGGTTAGAATAATCATGGAACTATACAACATTGAGCATCACAAATCCTTACCATATTGAGCACAGACCAATGGCGCTGTAGAAGTAGCCAATAAAAACATCAAGAACATCCTAGCCAAGATGCTAGTGACATACAAGGACTAGGCCGAAAAGCTCCCATTAACCTTATGGGGTTACAGAACTTCTATCCCTGCATCAATTGAGGCAAACCCCTACTCTTTGGTCTACAGTAGTGAAGTGGTACTTCCCATTGAGGTGGAGATACAATCTTTGAGGGTACTAGCAGAAACCAAGGTCCTAGAGGAAGATTGGGTGAAACAAAGATATGAGCAATTGGCTTTGATAGATGAGAAGAGAGCTAAGGCACAATACCATGCACAAGGATACCAAAAGAGGATTGCTAGAGCATTTAACAAAAAAGTGAGACTTAGAAACCTTAAAGAAAGGGACTTGGTTATGAACGTGCTTAGAGACAAAATTTTTGATTCGAGAGGAAAGATGAAGCTAAGATGGTCTGGTCCTTTTATTATCAAGAAGATTATGTTAGGAGGTGTTACGAGAATTACAGATTTGGATGGGGAAGAGATGCTTCGCCCAATCAACATGGATAGACTCCGAAGATACCACATTTGAAAAAAAAAAAAAAAAAAAAAAGCCTGCTAAGTTGAAAACTCAAAAGGGTGATCTAGGCAAAAGATAAGGGCAAAGACCATGGGCATGGTGAAAATTTCTCAAAGGACGTCATGGGAAAAAATTACATGGCATGGAAAAAAGAAAAGAAAAAGAAAAAGAAAAAAGAAGAAAAAGAAAAATAATGACAATAAGCAAAGATAATAAATGGTTGTTTCTCCCATTGCTCAAATTAAAAGATGATAAACTGTTTCTATAGGGGATTTGGAACATTCCAATCATTTATTAAATTCATAAGAAAAGACATGAGAATCATAAAGTACAAAAAAGTAAAATTTGGGGCATATCAAGGTGGTCAGTCTATCTTTCTTTATTTTGATTGGACTTTTGTAAACTTTCTTAGTTATGTGAACCCGCTACATGACAGGCTATAAGTCATTTCTTATATCCTAAAGTTAGGTGAAACAATTGGAGCCTCTCAGATGGCCATATCTGGAAGAAGTAAAAGAGGGGAAGAGAAGGCGTGAGTGATAGGAAAAGAGAGAGAGAGAGAGAGAGAGAGAGAGAGAGAGAGAGAAATAAAAAATAAGTTCAAAGACGATATAAGAAGTCTCGATGGGTTGAAAATTGAAAGGCAATCCATGCAAAATTTAGAGGAAGACTTAGGCAAAAATTAGGGATTGAGAGAAAGGATTCGCTCATTTTGACTTGATGGTATAAGAAAGATGCGAGGGAGATCAAAAGGAGTGATAGCCTCTTTGGAACTAGATAAGGCAAAGGAAGGCATGCAGAACCAAGCTCTCTTGTTTTGAGTAAGTTCTCCTGTAGGTTTTACGGCCTAAAAGACTATTCAAGGCACAATGCAAGTACAAAACTTTCAAATGTCAAAGACCAAGGATAGCAAAATTGCATAAAGTTTCCACGAGTTTGTAATTTAAGTACACATCCCAAATAAAAGCATAAATGTAAAAGATGTTCTTAAGATACAACTCATTGTCTCAAACCAAATCTAAAGTGTACGCATGTGTGCAAAGAAGAGAAATAGTAAAAGTAACAAAAACGCCGCTTCCTCGGCTGATGGCTCGGAGTTGACTCTGAATCTCCAACACCACCATTGCCATCATCGTCACCATCATCATCAACGGCATCCCCGCCACCATACAGCTATTGGGAGTACTCAGTCAACTGCAGCTTAAGGTTGCCTGCAAGCCAAACGAGCTCCTCATGCTCTTGAATAGTGGTCTGAATTTTGAAGGAAATGTTGTTAGAACAAGTGTTGGTATGCAAGAATAGAAAGTAAAGAGAACAAGAATGGAAGACAACACATCACCCACGTGCCATCAGGAAAAGGGTAGTCTATGACATTTGTATTGCGACTAATAAGGTGCTCCCGAGTTAAGCCATCAGGTCTGTAGGTATAGACTGACCAAGGTAAATGAGAAGGATCAATAAGAGCATCGGCAGTAGGGCCCTCCTGACACAAATGTTTCATTTGAATGTTACTAATGTACAAGAATGCAAATAATGACTGATTAAAGAAAAATGAGAGGAGCAAGAACACATATCGGAATGGTGAGAAAAGGCATAAGGCGAGCCCCACTGAACTCATCATAATCTAGCTCATTTGTGACCCGATTAGTAAAGGGGATGCCTGGCCCCCACAGGTCGTACTACTCATCCGTCATGGAACGAGGAGCAAGCATGAACACTGGAGGATCCATGGGCACTTGAGGCATATCCTCCCCATCAGCTGGCAGCACACCCTCTCCTCTAAGTAGATCACCCTCAATCCATCGCTCTCAAGGGGCTGAAAGAGACTAGAAGCAAGTATGGAAGCTACCTCCAAGCCTGGGTCCGCCATAGGGGCAGCTCCGGCCCAAGGACTCCACATAATCTGTGACAATGCATGGGGTTAGAAAGAGAAGCTTAAGAAGTATGTAGATAATGAAAGCAATATATGTTTCTAACTTACATCATTGGGAGAGAGCCTATCAACGTGAGCCTGAAGCTAGGTGACCTTCCTCAAGTCCATTGCAACCCCTCTAGCAACGAGACTATACTCCACAGCCTAGCACTAAATATGACAGTGTACAAGATTTAGAAGTAGCAATTTGCAAGACAACAATTTTCAAGATTTAGAGATAGTAGTTTGCAAAATGGCAGTTTAAAAGATGCAAGATGATAGTTGGCAAGGTTCAGATATGGTACAGTTTGAAAGACACATATGGTAGGGTAACTGTGAGAGACCGAGAAACTTGGTTGCTCTTAGAAAAGGGTGTAGGCATCGGCACCTTCCCTTTTTAGGATCATATATGGAGTCACATTTTATAAGTAAAATAAGAAAACTATACAAATTACAACATATCTTGAATAATATGGTTCTCGTATTAATTGGAAATAATTACATCATGGTAGAAAGAATTTTACATTGCTTTGATTCCTAGGTACAATTTAAAAAGAAAAAGAAAAAAATACAAAGCCTTGTTTCCTAGTTACATTCTACCACAAAATAAAAATAAGACACTAAATCTAATAACCTAAAATTTTAAGGTTCGGGGGCTAGGTTACAAAATGGAAGGTGTTAGGTACCCACCCTGCCCAAACAGAGTCGAGTCTTCTAGACTTTAAATGACCTTTTAAATACCCATAAAAAAATGACGTGCCAATTGTGGTGTCAGTATTCTCAGATCTAAAATGTGCAAAATACTAGATCTGTTGCATTTCAAAAAGAAATCACATCTATATTTTTATTTGTGAAAAGAAAGATTTTTTATGAGAAGTTTCAAATTAGCAAAATGGGTTTTGTGATAAAAATCCAGATTTGATTTTTTAAATAACAGGGAATGGATTTTTTTGAAAAATTACCAAATCTAATTTCTTAATTAAATAATAGAATGGATCTCCAAAAGGAAAATCCAAATCTGATTGTTTAATTAAGTAACATAATGGGTTTTAAAAGAAGTTGAAGATCTGATTTTTTAAAGTAAAAAAAGAATTAATTTTTAGAATAAAATTCAGATCTGATTTTTGTGTCTTAGAAGACAAAAGAGATTTTGAAAAATAACTTTAGATCTGATTTTTGGTTTAAGAAAGCAATGAGTTTTTGGAAAAAAATTTTAGATATGATTTTTGTTTAAGAAAAACAATGAGTTTTTGGAAAAATATTTTAGATATGATATTTTTGTTTGTTTAAGAAAACAATGATTTTTTGGAAAAATATTTCAGATCTAATTTTTTTTTAATAAAAACAATGAGTTTTTCGAAAAATATTTCAAATCTATTTTTTTTTTTTTTTTTAACATAAAGCAATAGACCTAATATTTAATGGTATGCATTACATTATTACATAAATACAACACATATGCATGAACATACATATATCACATAACCCAAAGAGACTCAAGGCAAACAAAAGGAAGGACATGTTAAGAGCATGGAGTATTGAATCGATTATATGAACATGTAAAAAAAAAAGAGTTAGAAACTTACTTGCATGAATGTGTTTCACAAGGAGAGAATTATTCAAAAATCAAAGGGAATAAAAAAATATAAAAGATCTAGAATAAGAGCCACTTAATACAAAAGAATTCCTAAAGCAAAGTTTCTAGAATTTCTTTAATGTAAGGGCAAAGAGGGGTCAGAAAAAGGGGTCCTCATTTCTAATTTTAATTCCCTATTTATAGAGGTATGGTGCTTAAAAAATAAACTAGGTTGGATCAGATATGAATTAGGTCGAATTCTTATTCCTAAAAAATTGAAATGGATATGTTTTAGCTTGATTTGATGAATTCTAGGTTGGGCCTCGAAGTTATGCCAATCGACACTAGGGAAGTGCAGATTGGCACTTGCCATGTGCCGATTTCCACTTGCCATGTGTTGATCGGGACCCCAAGAGTGCCGATTGGCATTCTCAAGTGCCTAGCCCAATTCCCAACTTTGGTTTGATCTGGACTCTTTTTTAGGAGTTTTCTGGGTCGAGAATTGCACCTGGGCGTATTTTTAACTCGTATTCCAAAATAAATCCCATTTATTTTGATAATTAGGTCCTTAAAATAATAATTATCTGATAGATAAATATTCCAAAAAGACTTAATTATCAACAATTCCCTTGTAATCTAATTATCCATTTTATTCCTTTGCAACCAAGCTTACTTCTGATAAAAACAAACAGCTAGTCACATAAATTATTTAATTAATTTTAATTTTTTAATTAATCAGAATTAATTCCTCTTAATCAAACATGATCATCTTCACCCTCATATAATGCATGCAGACCAAGAAACTTGATCTTGTGATATTTTTCAATCTGACGATCCGATTTGGGAATCGGGCATATCGTCGCAACCGTTAGAATCTCAAGATCATTTTTATGATATGCAATGGATGATTTAATGCATGAGATGCAACTATGATTTTTGGGTATTTGAAAGGGCCATTAGTCATCTTCCAAAACTAAATTATGAGTGCAAAATTAAGTGTCTAAAGAATGCCCCTCTTACAAAGACACTGATTTTAGCAACCATGATTTAATCAAGCTTGATTTTTCAAATATTTCCTAGCCCTAGAACCAAGAATCTTGAGATGTAGAACTATCATCTTCATCATCCATGCTTGCCTCATATGGGCTCTTCAATGCGTGTTGGCATGCCTTCCAGTATTCTTCCTCTTCTATGCTGAAGATAGCATCTGGCAACAGGGTAGTCATTGCATTAGGATCCATGTAATCAGCCCAATCAGTTGGGACCCAATTTGTATTTTTCTCCCTCAATTTTGGAAGCTTATTATCGCAATCAAAGAATTATTCAAATCTAGGCACCATTGTTTTCGATTTAGGATCATATCTTGGTTTAGGAAATCCCTAGTAATATTGGCTATCTCCAACTTTGACAAAATTTCCATTCAGTGTAGGAGTTTATGGCTTCAAGGGTTCTAAGGGACTAGGAAGTCCCTTTGCTTCAACCTTTGCGCGGGCCATCCTCCTTAACTCCAACTCTAATAAATCATTATCTGCAAGTTTGTAACCTAACCTAAAAGGTGGTGTGGCCGTAGGAATTGTCAAGACTCGAACAACGGCCTCTTTCACAGTCTTCCCTAGATTCATCCCTATAAAATAACTCATCATTGCTACCACATTGTTGTTGCTATAGGGATTGAAGTCCATAGGGATCTTTTCAACCTCTTCTACCCTTCTTTCAAAACCAAGCTTCTCAATCTCAAAGCCATCTAAGATTACTGGCTCCTTCTCATAATTGATACCAAAAATGGGCTTTGGTACCGTTAAAGTGTCACCATATATAACTATAGCTCATTCATGTGAAAACCGAACCTTTTGGTACAGGGACGAAGGCACAACCTCTATATCATGAATCCATGGTCGCCCGAGAAGCATGTTGAAGCATGAAGCTATATTCAGTACTTGAAATTCCATTTTTTTTTTAATCCTTGGCCCTATGGTGAGCTCTAGCATCACTGTCCCCAAAACTTCCTTCTACTGTTGTCATATGCTCTCACATATTGATCAGATCGCACAAAATCTTCAATACTCAAGCCTAAGCAACTTGCAATTTTTAAAGGACACACATTCAGAGCACTTCCATCATCAATTAAGACCATTGGTATCCTCTTCCTTTGGCATCTACAGTACTGTGCAATGGGTCATTATGGCACTTCCCCTTCTTAGTCAAATCTTTGTCAGAGTAGGAAATAGTAAGCTCCCTATTTATAGACCCAATCATATTATTCAAATCTTGAGAAGTAGTGGTTGTAGGGACTTGGATTTGATTGAGAAGGTCCACCATATTCTGGTGGTGCTTGTATGAGGCCATGAGTAAATCCCATAAGGATATGTTGGCTTGGGCCTTTTGCAGCTGCTTAAGGACCACATCCTCTTCATTGGGTGTTGGGTTACCTTGTTTAGGGCTTTTACCAGGTTCTCTGTCTCCAGATGTGGGGGTTTAAAGTGTCTCCCCTCCTTGTGATGTAGGCGATTTTTGATGGGTCATTTGATTTAATGTCTTGGGGTTTGAAGTGTCTCCCCCCATATGTGGATGTTGGGTCATCTGATTGGGGTTTGAAATGTCTCCCCCCATATATGGATGTTAGGTTATCTAAGTGGGGTTTGAAGTGTCTCCCCCCATATATGGGTGTCAGATTATTTGATTGGGGTTTGAAGTGTCTCCCCCTATATGTGGATGTTGGGTTATTTGATTGGGGTTTAAAGTGTCTCCTCCCATGTGTGGATGTTGGGTAATTTGGGATTTCTGCAGTATCTTCACTCCATGTATCATATCCTATTGTAGACATCATGGATCCTTTTCTCCTTCTTCCTCAGAAATTAAACAATTGATCCTTGGTCCTTTCCCAAAATTATGGTTGGGCAAGAGATTATTGGTGACACTAGGCCTTGTCAGTGGTGCAATCACCTTGGTGTTTATTAAATCTTGAATTACATGACGAAGATTATAACACCTATCAGTGTCATGGCTTGGGCCTTAATGATAGGCACACCTTTTACTCACATCAAACTTTGCTTTTAGTAACCCTTTCGCTTTCAGTTTTTCAAACAGTTGACTCGCTGGCATATATAGTTCATGAAATTCCCTCATAGGCCTTGGAGACAGCCTTTGTGATATTTGCACTAGGTCAATAAGTTGGTATGGATCAATTTTATATATATTAGATAGTTCTACAGTTTTAGAGCTTGAAGGTGTAAAATTCCTTTTAAATTTAAGCGCATCCTCATTCTTAATGGTCCCATTATTTATTGCATCCTCAATCTAAGTACCAGCAGCTATTAAAGTTTTAAAATTTGGAAAGTACTAAGTAAACAAATATTTATGGTATACAAGTTACAAGTTTTTTACAACCATGGTTAATTTCTCTTCTTCATTTGGCCTATTCATCATCTGTGTGGTTTTTGACCTCCATTTCGTAATGAAGGCGGAAAAGGATTCTTTGCTCCTGCTTGGTGGTCTCTAAGTCTCTCCTTGTCACATCCACTTCTATATTGTACTTGTACTTGTTAGGACATATGTGAATCATGTTACGAACATATGTCAATGTAGAATTGGCTAATCCTTTGACAAAACACACTTGTAATTTGGTAGATCTAGGATGTGTTTAATACTTCAAGGAACAAGGTTTCAAGTCCAAGTGTTAAAGCCATGCAAATCTGTCCAAGAATCAAGTGAAGAAGTGCTCGATTTTAAACCTCGACAACTATCTTAACCAATAGAATCTATCGAGGTTTAAAAGGCTGTGTAAGCCCGATGCTCGATAGCTGCTCGATAGATAAGCTATCTATTGAGATTTAAGAAAATCAGTTTTTCAGTTCTGATTTCACTCTAATCTGTGTATACATGTTTAGGCCTTCTTTTCTCACAACACTAAACATGTATAAGGATTATTTTAAGGGCCATCACAACTGATGCAAGTGATGCAAAGGCTTTTCACAAGCATATTGTGATCGGAGACATATGCCCTAGTTCATCTTTCTCTTGAAGAAGCTGCTGTGTTTGTACAACGTAGGGTTTTGGAACCAAGGAGCTTCTTGATCTTCATCGTGTGGATGAACTAAAGAACTTTGCAGCCAACATCCTTCTCAAGTTGTTGGTTAGTCACATACTGGGATCCATGCATCGATTGGTTAGTCACGTACTAGGAGTCGTGCATTGAAAATGAGATATTGTCGCTATAGAACAAATCTAATTGGGTATCGGGGTAAGAGTTCAACTGTAGGTTGGTATAAGGTACTGGGATTCCTTTACTTGTAACTGCTTGTTATGATAATAGTGGATTCTCGGGAGTGGTGACCTTAAAATCACCCGGTGGGATTTTTGCCTTGGAGGTTTTCCCTATTTGTAAACAAATCATCGTGTCAACTTTATTTTCCACTGCATATTAACTTAGTTTGTGATTTGTTTGTGCTACCACGCGTATTGCATGTTAATCGGATTAATTAATTAACTTGGCTAATTAATTGATTAATTCATCACAAGGGGTCAATACATTCTTGGCCTACTAGTATTGGTTATGGAACTCTCTACAAATGTCTTCCCAGTTTCGAGCTCTATTATCCTCCATGTTAAGGAACCATCTAAAAGCGGCTCCAGTCAAGGTGTTTTGGAACATTTATGCCAACATTTCTTCAGTAGCTCCTAAATGCTGCATAGCCCTCATGTACATCTTTAGGTGGGATTTAGCGCAATCGGTGCCATCGAACTTGTCCAAGATCGGTATCTTGAACTTTGGGGGTAATCTTACGTTTGGGAAAAGAGAGACCGACTGATAATCCATAAGGTCTTCCTTCCTGCGTGATCATCTCTTCCACTTTACTTATCTTCTCATTAATCTTCTTCTCACTCTCCGAGATAGGGGATGTCTGATCAGTCTTGTTTTCCTCTTAACTACCCTTCAGATTCTGGAACTGCTATACCATAAAGTTCATGTCTTCCCTTAACTAGATTTGGCATGCCACCATAGTGTTTAGTAGTACCTGAGTGCTTATTTGCTCATTAGTGTTTTGGTGCTCTTCTCCTTCTGCCATGGTGACAGAGTCTTCAGAATTTCTTGTGGCTTGGACTATCTTGCAAGTCGAACACAAGGTTGTGGTGTTGTAACTATGGCATGCCTTCTATACACATGGGCGTCAGTGTTGTTGTAAGCTTGGAACTGGAATTGCTAGCTTGGCTATCATTCTTGGATTCTCTCTAGAGTCTTCCCTCTGATCTTGACCAAATTCTCCTCTAAAAAAAGGCTTGGTTGGGTCAAACAAAGTTAGGTCTCCATCTATGTCAATCTACTCAACCAAACACACACAAGATGCAATGCAATTTTAATATGGACCAGCCTAAGGATAGGTTCTAAGTCATTACATTGTAGGGTGGGTTTGTTGTTTTATTGTTTTCCATAGCTAGGACGTTATACCTCCCAACTTGTAATGTAATGAACATTACGTTGGTCCAAATGGCATGGTCTATCCTTTTTAGTCAACAAGAAATGATCCAATGACTTTGGGCTATGAATCGGTGAGTTCACCATTGGGTGCCCGAAACTAATGAAGACCGATGATCCATGGTGACTACCACTAGATGTTGAGATGGATGCATGTGTATTTGTTGTTTGATGGCACACACAATGACAGTTAGGGAAAGCTTTTAACAACCAATCATGGCATTTCAAACTAAATTTTATACAAACAATATACAAACATAAGCAATACCAGACCAAAATAAAACAAAACAAAATTATACAAAAACAAGGGTATTTAATTGGTCATTTAAAGTTTAATGCGAAGTTTAGCCCTCGACATCCCCAGCAGAGTAGCCACTATGAGAGATCGAGAAATTTGGTTGCTCTCAGAAAATGGTGTAGGCATTGGCACCTTCTCTTTTCAAGATCATATGGAGTCGCCACTTATTTTATAAGTAAAATAGAAAACTATACAAATTACAACATATCTTGAATAATATGGTTCATATTAATTGAAAATAATTACATCATGGTAGAAAGAATTTTACATTGCTTTGATTCCTAGGTACAATCTTAAAAAAAAAAAAAAAACAAAGTCCTATTTCCTAGTTACATTCTACCCCGAAATAAAAATAAGACACTAAATCTACCAACCTAAAATTCTAAGGTTCGAGGGCTAGGTTACAAGATGGGAAGGTGTTAGGTACCCACACTGCCTAGGCAAAGTCTGATCTTCTTGACTTTAAATGACCTTTTAAATACCCATAAAAAAAAAAAAAATGACGTCCCAATTGTGGTGTCAGTATTCTTAGATCTAAAATGTGCAGAATACTAGATTTGTTGCAGTTATGCAAAGAGAAATCACATCTGAATTTTTATTTGTGAAAAAGAAAGATTTTTTATGACAAGTTTCAAATTAGCAAAATGAATTTTGTGATAAAAATTCAGATCTGATTTTTTTAAATAATAGGGAATGGATTTTTTTGAGAAATTCCCAAATCTGATTTCTTAATTAAATAACAGAATGGATCTCGAAAAGGAAAATCCAAATTTTATTGTTTAATTAAGAAACATAACGGGTTTTAAAAGAAATTGCAGATCTAGTTTTTTAAAGTAAAAAAAGAATTAATTTTTAGAATAAAACTCAGATCTTATTTTTGTGTCTTAGAAAACAAAAGAAGTTTTGAAAAATACCTTCAAATTTGATTTTAGTTTAAGAAAACAATGAGTTGTTAGAAAAATATTTCAGATTTGATTTCTGTTTAAGAAAAACAATGAGTTTTTGGAAAAAATATTTCAAATCTTTTTTTTTTTTTTTTGGTTTAAGGAAACAATGAGTTTTTAGAAAAATATTTCAGATTTGATTTTTTTTAACATAAAGCAATAGACCTAATATTTAATGGTATGCATTACATCATTACATAAATACAACACATATGCATGAACATACATACATCACACAACCAAAAGAGAATCAAGGCAAACAAAAGGAAGGACATGTTAATAACATGGAGGATTGAATCGGTTATATGAACATGTAAAAAAAAAGAGTTAGAAACTTACCTACATGAACATGTTCCTATTCCACAAGGAGAGAATTCTTCAGAAATCAAAGGGAATAAAATTTTTTAAAAGATCTAGAATAAGAGCCACTTAACAGAAAAGAAATTCCTAAAGCAAAACTTCTAGAATTTCTTTAATGTAAGGGGAGAGAGGGGTCGGAAAAAGGGGTCCTCATTTTTTATTTTAATTCCCGATTTATAGAGGTTTGGTGCTTAAAAAATAAGCTAGGTTGGATCAAATACGAATTAGGTCGAATTCTTATCCCTAAAAAATCAAAATGGATATGTTTTAAATTGATTTGACGAATTTTAAGTTAGGCCTCGAAGCTGTGCCAATCGGTACTAGGGAAGTTACGATTGGCACCCAAAGAGTGTTGATTGGCACTCTTAAGTGCTGAGCCCAATTCCTAACTTTGGTTCAATTTGGACTCTTTTTTTGGAGCTTTCTAGGTTGAGAATTGCACCTTGATGTATTTTTAACTCGTATTCTAGAATAAATCCCTTTTATTTTGATAATCAGGTCCTTAAAATAACAATTATCTGATTGATAAATATTTGAAAAAGACTTAATTATCAACAATTCCCTTGTTATATGATTATCCATTTTATTCCTATGCAACCAAGCTTACTTATGAACAAAACCAACAGCCAATCACATAAATTATTTAATTAATTTTATTTTTTTAACCAATCAAAATTAGTTCCTCTTAATCACATGTGATCATCTTCACCCTCATACAATGTGTGTAGACGGTGAAAACTTGATCTTGTGATATCTTTCAATTCGACGGTCCGATTTGGGAATCAGGCATATCGTTACAACCGTTAGAATCTCGAGATCATTTTTATGATATGCAATGAATGATTTAATGCATGAGATGCAACTATGAGTTTTGGGTATTTGAAAGGGTCATTTTAGTCATCTTCCAAAACTAAATTATGGGTGCAAAAATTGATTGTCTACAGTAACAGTTTGCAAGATATGGGTATGGATGCAGTTAACAAGAATATGGTACATAATCCTATATGACATGTGGATGTATGAATATAAGAATGAGAATGCATGAACTACAAGAGAAAAGAGAGAGGAACTAACCTCAAGGAGCTTCCAAGGCCTCACTAGCTAGCGCAGTGTGTAAACACCGCATTTTGTACCCCCTTACAACTCGAGCCCCCATTCCCCAATAATGCTGAATTCTAAGATCCATGGTTGGTTTATAACCCAATCAGAGGTTAAATTGACTTAAGAAGTGTTAAAATGATAAATATAACTTTTAATGAGCACATAAATCTATTTTTGAAAAATAAGGCCAAAGGAAACCCTCACTATGTGCACGCAAGAATCAACTTGTGCAAGCAGCTTTCTGCATGCGTGCACAGACCCGATCTTGCGCACGCATAACGATTCTAGAAACTATACAAGTCAAGTTTTCTGCATTAATGTTGAGGTTTGGAATGAATCTCACATCGTCTTCCAAACCCCATTTTTCACACTATAAAGAGCCTTACATAGTATATTTTCAAGACAAACATAAATCCCACGGGAAAACACTAAGATTCACTAGAAATAGTGAATCAAAGAGGGAGTTTTTCACAAAACATCCTCAAGTCAATTTTCTTTTGATTAGGGCGTTTTCTAGCCTTGATCTTTTGAGTTTAAGATTACTAATGACTCTGTTATTGGTTTGTGAATAGATTTGATTGGAGGGAATGGTCAAAATCAAGCTTGAAGAGCTTTTTGCTTAAGGTATTAGTCTAAACTTTTCTTTTTCCTTTTCTTTTCTTTTTCTGCTCTTTAATCTTGTTGTTTGCTTTGTTTCTTGTTATAACATGTTTTGATATGCTGTTCTAGATTAGATTTATATTTTTGTATGTTTAAAATGCATGTTAGGATGTTAGATTTTTTGTTTTAGGCTTGGTTGTGTTTTTAGGGTTTTCTAGCAAGAACTTGCGTACGAATAATCTTGCCTACACACACAGGCTTGATTATGCGCACGTAGGTTTGTTCTTACGTGCATAGGCCGCTACCTAGAAACCATAATTTTTATTTTGTTTGTTTCGTTTATGCTTTCACATGTTTGTTTGTTTAGCTTCTTTGCCCATGCTTTTTGTTTTCATGTCTATGTTTCACATGTTTAATTGCTTGGTTTGTCTCACATGCTAGAATTAGGATTTGTTGTTTCAATGCCTTGATCATGCATTCATATGCTCATGCATAATGCCATAGGTACTGAGTTGCTACAAGGTAAGTAAAAGGCAAGTCATGTATTTGTAATGTGATCTTGCTTTGATGATAGAGATGAACATACTTGTTTGGTTGAGTGTTTCCAAAGTGTACATGCAATGCTTTTAATGATGATCTGATGTGCTTGCTGCCTATATCCTTGTTGTGATTTGATGATTCATATGTTGCTGTTTGGTGAGGATAATGTGATGCCATGCTAGATGATTGTTAGGATGAAGTGATATGCATGATTAGATATATGGTAGGCTTTCTTTGCAAGCATGATAGATGTATGGTTAGGGATGTTTGATGTCATGTTGATTGCTAGATGTATGCTAGTGCGTGTGTGAGTTAGATACAAGTATTAAGTGTGCCTTTAATAGGGTTAAGACATAAGACACAATGACGGGAAGCTAACCTTAGGGTTGGGCGGTTTTGGGTGCCTAACATCTTCCCAAGACCATACCTTAACTCCAAACCCATATCTCTAGTAGTAAGATCAAAGGGTCCTTTCTCGAAAGGATGCTATATATATAGTTCCTAAACCATTTCAAAAACTTGGTGGCAACTCCTAAAAATGACCCTTTGCATCTACACAGTGTCTCTTGACTGAGAGTGTCCAAGGAGGAGTAGAAATAGGCCATGCACACAAACCCCCAATTGGTAGCCTGAGCCCTCTCAAAGTCTAGAAAAAGGGCTAACCATTTGAAAGACACCGTCAACCCACCATTGTTGAATAGGTATGCCCCCAACAAGTACTGCAAAAAGACCTTAGCCATCTAAAGGCATTCCTCAGTCGTCCCCTATGGACGATACATGAAGTCCACCTTGAGATCAGTATAGCGAATTGTCTCAGTAGCATACCTCCTCCCCAACAAGTCTACACCCAGCCAAATGCCCAACTAGGAATTGCAATGGATCGGGTTCGGGCCGGGTTTGTGCATACTCGGACCCGACCCGACCCGCGGGTCTGAACCCACGACCCAGACCCGACTCGATTATTAATCGGGTTTCTTTCCCGGGACCTAGACCCGCTCCGCCGAGCCTAAGGGCTCCGTTTAGCCCACGGCCCCAATCGTGGCCCAACCAATTTTTTTTTTTTTTTTGAATGAAGCCCAAATTCATTTTTGTCTCCCATCTTCATTTAGGCACTGCATTTACAACAAACACAAAACACAATATAATCAATTTGTTCCACAATATATTATAGTTACACCACAAAGTCTCAGAATTTCAAGTCTTTAAACTACAATAACTAGAAGTAACACAACCCATCTGTTGAAGTCCATAGTTTAAGTAGAAAATACCAAACAAAAAAATTAAAACAAACATCTCATATTCTCAGAGACTCATATTAAAAAAAAAAAAAAAAAATTGAAGAGAAGTAGAGAACAGATCGGCGGTGAGAGCTTAGGCCAGCAATGAGATTGAGAGTGAGTGAGAGCTTAGACCGGCAATGGTGAATGCTTGGAACAGCGGTGAGAGGTTGAGATCTTGGGCGGCACTACTTGAAAGTGAGTGAGATTGAGAGTGAGTGAGAGTGTGAGACCGTGTGAGTTGAGATTGAGAGAAAGAGAGAAAACAACCTGACCGGAGGTGCACATGATGGCCGGTGGAGACAGAGATCAGAGGTTAGGGAGAGTAGAGTGATGTGAGGAGAGTGAGAGGGAGTGAGAGTAGCCGAGTGGGAGAGGAAAGTGATGTGTGTAAGAGGGTTGGCGGCTAAGTGAAATGGGATTAGAGGAGTAGGTTTTTTTTTTTTTTTTTTTTTTTTTTTTTTTTTTTTTAACTTATGTGTATATATATATATATAGAGAGAGAGAGAGAGAGAGAGAGAGAGAGAGAGATTAGGGTATTTTTGTATTTTAACTTTAAATGGGTCGGGTCCGGGTCCGGGTCCGAGTTTGGGTCGAGTATGGATAAAACCCGGACCTGACTCGGACCCGCTTCGGGTTTTTTTTTTTAAACCCATACCTGACCCTATAATTTATCGGGTCGGGTAAAATCCGACCCATTAGGGTCGGACCGAACCGGGTATTTGCGGGTTGGATATAAATTTCCATCCCTATGCCCAACTCTTCTTTTAGACTAATCGGGACCCCATTAAACTGCAAGCCAGTCATGCAATGGAGGTCATGAGGAGTAATAGTCATCTCCCGACCTGCAATATGGAAGGTGTGGGTGGTGTCCCACCACCTCTCAACTAGGGTTTGCGCCAAGACAACACTAGCAGACCTCTCAGGCATCAGACAGATAATGGGCTCAAAACCCACTGCATGGATGTGGCCCTAAGTCTCTTCAGTAAGGATGTTATACCACACCAAGACTTGGCTGGTACTTCCCCTACCAAAATATTGGGCTAAAATCGGCAAAAAGAGAATGGGATGAAAACCATGATTAGGAGAAAGGAATGGTGAGAAAGTGATATTGGATGTACAATAGGATGCAATGTGACATAGGACATGCAATTGAGTGTAAAAATGATGAAGGATGATGTTAAAATTGCAAACAAATGAAAAATGAATGAAAAATAAGCTAAGATGCCCATACTACGGTTTCTACATGGGGCCATACGCACGCAAAAAAGGTCCTGCATACGCAGAATTCTGCACGCGTATGTAGGATGGAACCTGCACGCACATAAACTGAAGAAAAGGTACATGCATGCAAGAACAAGCCTATGTACACATAAATCCAGGCTACGCACGCAGGCCCCAACCTACGCACGCGGGAAGGAACATGGAAAGGTGTTCTTTGATATTTTCCAAGTTTTCCCAACCAGAACTCAAACTAAACATGTTTCTACCCTCTCCTAGAGTGTTATATTTTCATCTAAACCCATCCCAAAGCAAAACCCAAGCATTTACAGGCCTAAAAATGGATTAAAATGGAAGATCAAAGGAAAACTTCAAAAATGAGAAAAGTTTGAAAAACTTACAGATCCGGCCCTTGCACCCTCCGAAAGGTTTTGTTGTGATCTATAGGTCAAGGGAGGAGTCGTTGTTAGCCTTACCGCTTCATTCTAGTGGGTGAGATGGAGAGCATTGGTGGAAAGGATGTAAGAACTCTTTTTAGACTTGGATGCCATTGAAGGTGATGAGAGAGTTTGAGAGAGAAGTTGAGATTGAAGAAGAAGATGAAAGTCAAATTGTGAGGGAATGAGAGAAAGGCAGAAGGGGGAGTTAGAGAATCTGAAGAGAAGAAGAGAATGAAAAAAGAAAAAGAAAAAGCAATTGGTAACCATTGGAGAAAAAAAGATGAAGAGGCGAGAATATACCTGATGGCTAAACTACATATAGTTTAAGCCTCCTCGCTAAACTACGTGTAGTTTAGCCAAAAAAAAAAAAATTCAAATATCCCCATGGAGTTCCCCAGAGGCTGGAAGTGCAAAGGAAGTTTCAAAAATACACCCAAAAATGACAGAAATGCCCTCAATAGGCAAGGAGCACAAAGACCCTAAAAGAGCATTCCCAGTGGATTGAAAGCATCAATACCTCCTTCAGTAGAATAGAAATCATCATGAAAAATCCTCTGTGAGTCAAGATCATCAACTAAATCCCAAGCAAATCCAGTATCATGAATGGACTCCCCCGTGGGTCCAGGACACAGAAGCAGCTCCCTCAAGAGTTGCAAAGCAAAATCTCCCTAGTAGAGTTTGGTAAAACCCCCTAAAGGGTGGAGTCAAACATCAATCCTTAGTGATTCACAAGAAAGAAGAAGGTAGTTATTCCTTAGTGGAAGAAAGTTCCCTAGTGAACAGCATACCATCAGAAAATCCCCAATAAGCTACCCACTTCCTTAGTAGTCCATACACCATCAAGACTTCGTGGTAAGTCAGAATCATCACTTCTCAATAGAATTATACTCCCCAATAAGTCCTCCAGCATCCCCAGTGGATCTTTCATCCAAAAATAGTCAAGCAAGTCAGAATCCTAAAATTCTGCACATATCCTACAGGAATTGAATATGTAGGCACAGATCCCATACAACACAGAATTCATGCACATATCCTCCGGGAATTGAACATGTAGGCATGAAACCCCATACAAGTCAAAAAGGAAGAACACAGAATTCTTGCACATATCCTTCGAGAATTGAACATGCAGGCATGAAACCCCATACAAGTCAGAAAGGAAGAACACAAAATTCATGCACATATCCTCTGGGAATTGAACATGCAGGCACGAAACCCCATACAAGTTAGTAAGGAAGAACACAGAACTTGTGCACATATCCTTAAGGAGTTGAACATGCAAGCACATCATACAGATTTTGCGCACATATCCTACGGGAACTGAACATGCAGGCACAGTAGAAGAGGTAGAGACAGAAATAAAGACCAAGGTCACCTCGTGGCAAGAGCCTCACCAGAACAAGTAGAGATAAAGATGGAAGACAAGTACCACCCAGAGAAGTTTGAGGCAAGAACCCCAGACGGACACTACAAATATATTTCCTTTTAAGCTCGTAAGAGCACCCTTGTTTGTTTGTTTGAGCTTGTAAGAGCACCCTTTTTTGTTTGTTTGAGCCCATAAAAGCACATTTGTTTGTTTTTTTATTATTTCTTTTTATTTCTTTTTAGTGACTTTAGGATAGTGAGTCACTCGCCTTTTGCATGCAATTGGCAAAACAGGTTTTGGGATAGTGAACTTGTTGTTGTTCCTTTCCCAAGCAACAAAGGTGGGAATTCGAACAAACGAATCTCACGCAACTCTGTAGAGTTGCACCCCGCCCCATGTATGTATGATATGTGTCATGTGCGTGAGTTGGGCCCGAGCTGTACGTCGAAACAAAATGTTTTGTCTCTTAATCTTTTGATTTCGTTAGCGAAGTTAACAAATCAAAAGAGGGGCATCTGTAGATGATAACGCCTTAAAATGTATACTTGTTATATATTTATGTGGGCATTATCTCCTTAATACTATGCTTAATTTGTATAATTAAGCCATGATTTGTATTAGTCCCTATTATTTATCTTTACATAATTTCTTGAATAAGATGTCATTCATTGTGTGTAATTTTTTACTTTCAGGAAATCATGTGAAAAAGATGAGTTTACAGGAATTTATGAAAGAATGGAGGCCAAACTAGAATTAAAGTGGAGCTAAAGGACCATGCTTAAATGTCTAAGGAGGTGCAGCTGGAGTGCTTGGATCGTCTACCATGATTGGAAGCTTCAAATAAGGAAAGAAATCAAAGAGGCAGAATCTGAAAAGGAAAAATCTGATTTAAGCATTGATCAATATTTTGGGCGTATCTCTCTCCTCAAAAACCCAATTGACACAAGGCCAGATGGGTTGGAACCGTGACTTAAATATCTAAACTCTTTGCTAGGGCTAGGGGTTATGTTTCTTCTATACGGTATGAATATTCAATGTGATTCTTTCTAGGATTTTATCAACGACATATTTGATTGTTCAATTAGATTTCTTTTGATGTATTAGTTCTTCCATGCTTTCAATAAGTTCAATTATGTTTTTCTTATTGTTTAGATGAATTTCTAATAGTTTCAAATAGAAATCAGGTTTTAAAGTGAACGGATTTTTCTGAAAACTTTTCTAACCACATTATCAATCTAGGTTATCATGCGTTCTTGAATTGTCTCAGTTCAATCGAATCATAAGTATTTAATTGTGTAAGAACAATCAATTATGAAATATATATTTTCTTAGATCACAAAGAATTTCATATCGATATAAGGAAACACCCCGATGCCCTAGTATTTACATTACTGATTTAAATAAGTTTTTATTATTATTCTTGTTAACAATCACCAAGCAAAAGTATTTTTATTCTTTACCCAAATTTTTGTTTAATTATATTGTCTTTGAATCTATCCTGCTCCTTGTGGTTCAACCTCGGTACTCCAAGAATTATATAGCTACGATCTCTTGTACTTGGCAGTGAGCAAGCAGTAGACACCGCATTTTGTACCCCTTATAACTCAGGCCTCTGTTCCCCAATGATGCTGAATTCGGACATACGAATCTCACGCAACTCTACAGAGTTGCACCCCACCCCATGTATGCATGATATGTGTCGTGTGTGTGGGTTGGGCCCGAGCCGTACGTTTTATCTCTTAATCTTTTGATTCTGTTAGCGAAGTTAACAAATCAAAAGAGGGGCATATGTAGACATCGCATTTTGTACCCCTTACGACTTAGGCCCCCATTCCCCAATGATGCTGAATTCTAAGACCCAAGATTGGTTTAAGGCCTAATCAAATGTTAAATTGACTTAAGAAATGTTAAAATGAAAAATATAACTTTTAATAAGAAAATAAATCTATTTTTGGAAAAATAAAGCCAAGGAAACCCTCGCTATGCGCATGTAGAAATCAGCTTGCGCACATAACTTTTGGCATGCAAACACAGGCCCGATCTTGCGCACACACAGCAAATTCTAGAAACTAAATAAGGCAAGTTTTTTGCTTTTATGTTGAGGTTTAGAACAATTCCCACATCATCTGGGAGTCGTTACAAACCCCTATTTTCACACTATAAGTAGCCTTACATGGTATATTTTCAAAACACACAAAAATCCCATGGGAAAACATTAAGATTCAATAGAAACAGTGAATCAAAGAGGGAGTTTTTCACAAAACATTCTCAAGTCAATTTCTTTTGATTAGGGCCTTGTCTGGCCTTGATCTTTGAGTTTAAGATTACTAATCACTCTTTTATTGAATTGTGAATAGATTTGATTGAGGGGAACGGTCAAAAATCAAGTTTGAAGAACTTTTGTTTGAGGTATCTAGTATAAACTTTTCTTTTCTTTTCTGCTCTTTAATCTTTCTATTTGCTTTATGTTTGAGGTACCCTATTTTTTTTTCACATTTGACAATTCCGTCGTCACATTGGGAAATACCAATATCACATTTGATCGTACTTTTACTTTTAAGCCCACCACTAAATTCACTTTTTCA